>JAJHZJ010000155.1:2733712-3320598 GCA_023548195.1 Bettongia penicillata ogilbyi | reverse complement strand
CCTGGCTTTGATGAACTTGGTTTTTCTAATAATTTTTTGTAATAATTTTTGATGACTGTATTTCAGTACAATTGGTTTCCTTTGTAACCTCATGTATTTCATTTTATGCATTTGATATGATCAGAATTATCTATTCTACATTTTGTAATGCTCTCTATCTCTTGTTGAGTCATGTATTCTTCCCCTCCCCTTTGGTCTGACAGACTGTTCCTTGCTCTTCTAATTTGATTGCTTCGTTGTCTATGGTATCTTTTGGCAAGATGCAATTTACTTCCTTATTTCTTTTAATTAGGGCATTTTTGATTTTACTTTGTCTAAGGTCAGAATTGCTAACTTTGCTTTATTATTTTTTTTTGTTTCAGCTGAAGCACAAAAGATTTTACTCCAGCTCCTTACCTTTGTTTACTCTGTGTGTGTCTCTCTGTTTCAAGTGTGTTTCTTATAAGCAATATATTGTAGGATTGTGGTTTTTGACCCACTCTGCTATCCACTTCCATTTTATGGGAGGGTTCATCCCATTCCTATTCCCAATTATGATTACTACCTGTGTATTTCTCCCCATCCTATTTTTCCTCCTGTTTGTTCTCTCTCTCCTTTCACCCTTTCCCACCTCACTGGTATTTTGCTTCTGTCTAGAATTTCCCTGATCTGTCCTTCATTCTATGAGTCCTGCTCCTGCGTTTCCTTAATCTCCTTCTCTCCTCCTTTCCTGTTGGGTATGATAGATTTCTATATTCAGTTGATTGTGTATTCCCTTTTTGAACCAATACTGATGAGAGTAAAGTTCAAGTAATGCCATTGCCTACCCTCCCATCTTCCCCTTTACTGTGATAGGTCTTTCTCACTTCTTCATTTAAGATAATTTACTCCATTCTACTTCTCCTTACCTTCTGTACTCATTGTACTCCTCTTTCTCATCTCTTCCTTTTTTTATGTCATTCCCTCAAATTTACCTTATACCCGTATCCTCTGTCTATGTATATTCCTTCTATCTGTACTGCTAGTGATATAGTTTTTGAGAGTTACAAGTATCACCTTCTCATATAGGGATGTGAACAGTTTAGCTCTATTGGATCCCTTAAGTTTTCTTTTCCCTTTTTACCAGCTTATCCTTCACTTGATCTTAGAGATCAAATTTTGATTTAATTCTGTTCTCTACTTATGAAGGCTTGAAATTCTTCTATTGACCATTTTCTTTTCTTGATGTATTGTGCCTAATTTTGCTGGAACCCTGATTGCCCAAGTCCACTAACAGAGCACTAGCATCAAATGCTTTTTGAGGATATCAGAAGCATAGGTGATTCTTGGTTACAGTTCTAATTCCTTTGCTCTCTGGAATATCATGTTCCATGACCTCTAATCCTTTAATGTTGCTGCTATCAGGTCCTATGTGATCCTGATTGTGATTCCCTGATATTTTAATTGTTCCTTTCTGACCACTTATATTTTTTTTCTTGACTGAATAGTTCTGAAATTTGACTATAATGTTTCGTGAGGTTTTTATTTTGGGATCTCTTTCCTGAGGGGGTCAGTAGATTCTTTCAATACCTGTTTTGCCCTCTGCTTCCAGGACATCAGGACAATTTTCCTTGATAATTTCTTGAAAGATGCTGTTCAGGTCATAGTTCAGATTATGGGTTTCTGGTAGTCCAATGATTCTGATACTGTCTCTCCTGGATGTATTTTCTGGTCAGTTGTTTTTCCCATGAGGTATTTTATATTTTCTCCCATTTTTTATTCTTTTGAATTTGTTTGACTTTTTTTTTCAGGGGAAATCATTTATTATTCCCTTCCCCCCAAATTTTTAAATTTATTTGTTTTCAGTTTTCTACAATCACTTCCATAAATTCCAAATTTTCTTCCCCTTCCTTTCCCCTCCCTCCCTCAGACAGCATGCAGTCTTATATGGGTTCTACAAATACATTCCTATTAAACATATTTTCACATTAGTCATATTGCATAGAAGAGTTAAAATGAATGGGAGAAACCATAAGAAAAACGAAACATAACAAAGGAGAAAATAGTTGCATCATTCTGCATCCCAACTCCACAGTTCTTTCTTTGGATGGCATTTTGTATCCTGAGTCCTTTGGAAATGTTTTTGATCCTTACATTGCTGTGAAGGGATAAGTCTGTCAAAAACAGTCCTTACATACTGTGGCTGTTACTGTGTATAATGTTCTCCTGGGTCTGCTCACTTCACTCAGCATCAGTTCATATAAGTCCAAGTTTTTCTGAAGTCTTCCTGTTCATCATTTCTTATGGCACAGTAGTATTCCATTGCATTCATATACCTCAACTTGTCAGTCATTCCTCAATTAATGGGCATCTCCTGTTTGATTAACTCTTGATGTCTCATAGAGTCATTAGATTCCACTTGCCCAATTCTAACTTTTAAGGTGTTGTTTTCCTCAATTAGCTTTTGTGTTTTGTTTTCCATTTGGTCAGTTGCATTCTTTAAGGAGTTGTTTTCTTCAGTGGACTTCTGTATCTCCTTTTCCATTTGGTCAATTTTGCTTTTGAAGCAGTCTTCCAGTCTGTTATCTCTTTTTTCATAATTCTCTTGCATCGCTCCCATTTCTTTTCTCAGTTTTCCTTCTGCCTCTCTTATATGATTTTTAAGTGCGTTTTTTGAGATCTTCCATGAGTTCTTTCTGGGCTTGAAACCACTTCTCATTTTTCTTTGGGGCTTTGCCCGTAAGTGCTTTGGCATTGTTGTCCTCTTCCGAATTTGTGCCTTGGTTTTCTTTGGCACCATAATATCTTTCCAAAGTCAGATTTTTTTTTGTTGTTTTTCCTCATCTTTTTTTTATTTTTTGGCCTTTTTCCTTTCTTTTAAATTTGAACTCTACTCCCAGGGTGGAAGGGGCACTCTCTCTGGCTTCTTGTGCTAGTGTAGTGGCTCATAGGCCATGGCTGTTTACTTGGTGCCGCACTGATGTTGCCCTGAGGCCCACAGGGTATCTCCTGTCTGGTGATGTATTGGGGATGGGGTGGGAGTTGACTGGCACTGTTGAGTCCATAGGGGTCTGGTAACTTCCCTCATGCTGAGCTGGGGTCCTAGTGGTGGGGTGTTTCTGCATTTCCCTATAACTATACTGAAGCAAGGGGTGTTCTGGCCTCTGGAAGCTGCCTGTTTAACCGAGGCTATGCTGGTTAGTTGGCCAGTGCTGGCTAGCAGCTGGCTAACTGTTTGCCTGGGGTTGTGCTGAAGTACTTGGAGGTCTTACTGCTGTAAGTTTGTTTGCTTGGAGCTATGCTGAAGCATATGATGGTTCCCCTGGCTATGTTAAAGCACTTGGGGAGTCCTGGTCTTGGCATTTTCCTGGTCCACCACACTGGGGCTCAGGATCATCTGCTGGTTTGTTGAGGTGGAGTTTGCTGCTGGCTTGCTGGGATGCTTCTGCTGTTTTTTTGCTGGTTCTGCTGTTCCAGGATTTGTTTTGGGGCATTATTTTATGGTTGTTTGGAGGTGAGTATGGGAGAGTTACAACAATTTACTGCTTCATCTGCCATCTTGGTTCCTGGAAATAATCCTATGTTTTATGCATTTGAGAATGTGATTATAAGAAGGGAGTCCATCAGCTTCACCAAAGCTGGTTGCCAGAGGGGGTCTATCACACAAAAGAGGTGATGAATTCTTGATTCAAGGGGTTTAAATTGTTCTTCCTTAATGGTCCCCCTGAAATTTAGGCAGAATGCTACAAGGTGATCCTAGATTCTTAACGGTACAAACTCTGGTAGATTTTAGAAGGCTAGAAAGGCTATAAGGAAAGGCCTACTGGTGGACCATGTTTCTGAGGTTCTGCCTGGCTTAGATGTTCCTCACCAGGTGGATTGTGGGATGATAAATACATTGTCCCCTGTGATTCGCTTCTACTTGTTGATAGAGTGGTTGAGATCTTTGTTGGTGGCAGGAATGCCCACGTCAATGAAATTCGACATCTTTGTGGTATGAAAGTTGGCCCTCATTGAGTGACAGGCTTGGTATGTCAAGACAAGACACACATATACAAGTATGTATATGTATAACCTATGTAAATATACAGGGTGGACAACAACAACAGGTGCATTTGGGGTAGTGGGGTAAAATGGTTAGAGCTCAAGCTCAGCTTGTCACCAACTGAATTCATCATGTGGTCTCTAAAATGTATCCCTCTCTTTAATGGTGCTGCTCTTTTTCTCATCACTCAGGCTCATGACCTTGGAATCATCTTATATTTTCCCTCTTCCCTCAACCTTTCCACTTATCCCCTCCCCCATGCCCACCCCATGACCAGTTAGTAGCTGAGTGCTGCCTGGTCTCTGTTTAGAACTTTTCCCAAGTCTGTCTGCTCCTTACCATTCTCCTCATTAGTGCTTTCTAAGGATTATTGCTACACTTTTCTAATTTGATCTCTTTGTCTCCAGACTATTGATTTTATAAACCCCTGACAGAGTAATTTTCCTAATGCATTATCTCGTAACGAGCCTGGCACTACTCAGGAACATTCAATGACTCCCTGTTGTCTACCTAAAAAAAGTTTCTAATACTCCAGTATGTGTATTAGGCTCACCACATTCTGGTTTTAATCTATCTTTCTAGACTCAACCTACTTCCTAAGCCTCTCTGGAGGGGACTGGCCTCCTCAGGTATTCTGGACTCCAGCCAAACTGAACTGACTAATCAACATTCTGTGTACATTACCTCTGCTTTCTGATCTCAGTGCTATTTCTTCCACTGTTCTCTCTTCGCTTCCTCACCATCTCTGCCTGCAGCCACCCTAACTATTCTTCAAGATTGCTAAAATGTTACCTCCTTTGCAAAGGCTTTTCCAGATTTCCCTGGAAGTAGTCCTTCTCTGCCTGTGAGATTTCATGACACCCTGTTCATATTCATATTCTGTTTTGTTTTATAATACTTTGTTTATGGGTCTTATCTCCCAGATTACAGCCTAAGCATCTTAAGATCAAGACTCCCCATGTGTATTTCCCCCCATCCTCTAGCATACTATATTATAAAACTATGTATATAGTATGTATAAAACTATGTATACAGTATGTATAAAACTATGTATATAGTATGTATATTATAAAACTAGGTATACAGTATGTATAAAACTATGTATATAGTATGTATATTATAAAACTAGGTATACAGTATGTATAAAACTATGCATATAGTATGTATATTATAAAACTATGTATATAGTATGTATAAAACTATGTATATAGTATGTATATTGCTTATAGTATAAGCAATGTTGAATAAATAACTTTGAATGAGAATTTCAGTCCCACAAAGATAAGGATGATGAGAAAAAAGTACCATTCTTCCAGGTCCCAGAAGACTTTATGAAGGTAAGGATTTCAGATTGGCAGCAGGAAGTTTTTGGTGACTTTGGTCTCTGTGGGGTCATGGGTTCAGAGCTGGAAGGGGCCTTAGATGTTGCATAAATCATCCCATTTTTCAGATGAGTAAACTGAGGCTTAGAGGGGTGTGGTGACTTGCTCAAGGTCATGGAGGTAGTGAATGAAGGTGGGATTTGAACTCAAGCCTCCATATCTAGGTTTGTTTCCACAGAATAGAGGAACAAACTATAATGTCAGCATATTCACCATCTGGGGTATATGAAAGCATGTCCATTTCTCTGGAGTAGAATCCATCTAGTATGTAGAGAAAGGGACTGTTATCTCTTTCCCACCAACTGTCCTTTTCCATCTGGAGAAGCTACCATAGTGTGGATCCTGCCTTGGAACTCTCCTGGATTTCACCATCTCTCCTTTTTGGAGATGCTGCTTTCTGCTTGTGGTTTAGGAGGAAAAAAGTTCTCAGTAAAGGGTGAATATAATCCCTACTTCCAGCCCCAGTGTGAAGTCATGGCATCACAATATCATCACAGATTTAGAATTGGGAAGTACCTCAGTGGTCATCTAGCCCAACCCACTCAATTTATAGCTGAGGAATCTGAGACCAGAGAGGATAGGTAATTTGCCCAAGATCCCATAGATGCTAAGTGGCAGAGCTCGGGTCTGACGTAGAGCTGGACTCTTCGGGGATGAATCACAGAATTTTTTAGCATAGAATCTGAAGCAGAAGGTATTTCTACCAGCTGCAACATCCTGTATGTCTAAAGTACCATCCTGTTTTTAAGTGAATCAAATGAAAAAAGATGATGATATAGCACCTCACTCCTGAAAGTGCCTTCATATGCATTATTTCATTTAACTCTGACAATAGCTTTGTGAAACAAAGAGGCTAAATGCCATTTCCCCCATTTTACAGATGAGGAAACAGACTCAGAGAAATTATATGACTTACCCAAACTCACAAGGCTAGTAAGTGGTACAGCTAGGCTGGGAGCCCAAGGATTTTGACTCCTATAGTTCAGTACTACTGTAATTTTACCACTACGCATTGGTTCTCCCTCATCTAACAATCCATATAAATGGGACAATAGATTGAGTGCTGGGACTTTGGAGATCATCTATACCCTCCCCACCATACCTCCTTGCAGGAAATAGAGGCAGAGAAGTGCTGACTTGTTTAATCATATAGTCAATGGTTGAGCTGGGATTTGAGTTTGGTTTCTTTGACTTTAAATCCTGAAACAGGGAATCAAATAGGTGGCACAGCGTGATAGAGTGTGGGGCACCTGGAGTCAGGACGACTCATCTTTCAAAGTTCAAATGTGACCTCAGACACTAACTGTGTGACCTTGGGGAAATCACATAACCTCTGCCTCAGTTTCCTCATTTGTCCAATGAGCTGAAGATAGAAATGACAGACTCAGTATCTTTGCCAAGAAAACCCCAAAAGGAGTTGCGCTGGGGAGAGTTGGACACAACTGAGAAAAGAGTGACCAACAACCAATCTAAGTTTTAGGGGATCTTAGGAACCATTTTGTTCATTAATATCTGAATTTCCATAGTCAGATCTAAGACTGCCTCGCTTACCTTTTTGTACTCATTTTTATACGTTATTTCTATATTGGTTTATACATTAATTGTATTTTTAAAAAACTAACTGTGCTTATGTTGTGATTGTATTCTCTCTCCAAGTAAATGGGAAGGGCTTTCAGAATGAAAGTGAATTAGGTCTTTTCATTTTTTTCTATCTGTTCACCTTTTCCTTTTGTGTCTAGTGGGCATGTCCTAGTATATTTCACAGACTCAGGAGCCAGTAAATGTTATTCACTGACTGTTCACTTAAACCCTTAATTGGGCATTGTTAGGAGTCTATATTTTCACATTTCCTAAACAAGAAGGAAAAGTCTTTGAAGGGTACTTTGGAGCTTTGTATTCCTTTTTTTTTTTTTTAATCTCTGCATAGGAGGATGACAGAGACTTAGGTTTTGATTCCCAGGGTGTTTATGTAATGGGAACATCATTTATGAGTCTCAACCATGCCCAAGCGTTCTGGCCTTTGCAGTCAGCAGCTTATAAAGTAGGTGCCCTTGTCTTTCTTTAACTTCTGACTTGATCTGTATTGGACAAATTGGATGACAGAATCAGGAATTCAAAAACATTTTGACAAGGCAGACTGATGGACTGTAACTAACAAGATGAAATTTAATAAGGCCAAAATGGAAAGGCTTGTGCTTCCCCCTCCCCCTCCAGATCTGTGATTTCATTGAGGTAGGGAGTTCTTTGGGAAGGAAATCCTTCCACCAGGGCAGCTCCTTCCTTAGGACTCTCCTGGGCTTTTCTGTCTCATTTGTCCTTGGAATGCTTGTCCATGCATCCGGTTTAAGAGGAAGAATATTCTGGGTAATAGATGAATATACTATCAGCAACTTCTCTGCAAGTTACAGTCTTAGAGGGTCATCTGGGAATACTGAGAGGTTGTGACTTGCCCAGGGTCTCTGTCACAGCCAGTATGTTTCAGGGGCAGGGTTTGAGTCCTGACTCAGAGGTTGGGTTTCTCTCTACTCTGCCATATTGCTTCTCATCTCTGTGCTGGATTACTGCTTTTGTTTGCAGATGATTAGTTCTATACAGAGAATCCTAGAGAGTCAACTAAAACTTAATTGAAACAATAACTTGAGCATTGTAGTAGGATATAAAAGGAACCCACACAAATCATCAGCGTATTACCCACAAAACCCAGAAGGAAGAGATAGAAAGAGAAATTCCACATCAAATAACTACATCTATAAAGTATTTGAGAGTCTCTCTACTAAAATCCACATAGGAACATATGAATACAATGACAAAAAACTCTTTACAGAATTTCTATACATACCTAAATACTTAGAGAAATATTAATTACTCAGGATCACATATGCCAATATATTGAAACGGTATTTTGTGGTTTAGTCATTTCTGATATTTCATGACCCTATTTGGGGGTTCTGTTGGCAAAGATCCCAGAGTAGTTTGCCATTTCCTTCTCTAGCTCATTTTATAGATGCAGAACTGAGGCAAACAGGGTGAAGGGACTTCTCCAGGGTCATATAGCTAGTAGCTAGATTTGAACTCAGAAAGATGTCTTCTGATTCCAGGCTTGGTCCTCTGTCTATTGTGCCACCAGCTGCCTCTAATTGAAATGGTATGAATATCTAAATTAATTTAATTATTCAGTGCTATAACAATCAGACTATGAAAGAGTTCCATTATAGAGGTAGAGAAAGAAAAATAATTTGATTGTACAAAAAAGTTAAGACTCTTTTTGGAAATAATGGAGAAAGAATTGGGAGATAAAGGGGGCTTGGTTGGATCAACTCTTAAACTATATCATACACTAGCAATCATCAAAACTATTTGGTAGTGGTTAAAACACAAGGAAGTCCATCACTGGAAAAGATTAGATATATAATATACAGAAGCAAGTAGACATAGTAACTTAGGGTTTATTAAATCCAATAGGGTAAGGACTACCAGTCTGACAAAAACTGCTAGGAAAACTCTTTAGTCTATCAGAAATTAGGCTGAGACTAGCATGTCACACCAAATACCAAAATATGCTCCAAATGAAGATCTGACTTAGATAGAAGAAGTAGTTTTTTTTAAAGAGGAAAATGTAAGAAAGTTCTTTTCAAAATATAGATATAGGAAGACCGTCATGACCAAATAAGGGATAGAGAGGATCACAGAAGATAAAATAGACAATTTGATTACATAAAATTAAGAAAAGTTTGTTCAAACAAAAGCAATGAAGTAAAATGAAGAGGCACGCAGTTAATTGGGAAAAAAAATAATTGTGGTCAGTTTCTCTGATAATGGTTTTCTATGTAAGATATATCGATTCATAAGGATTTATTGAGCACCTACTGTGTGCCAGTCATTGGAGATAAAATATAAAGAATGAAATCCCTTCTCACAATGAACTTACATTCTAATGGGGGAGATATTAAGTACATTAAAATATGTATGTACTTATGTGTGTGTATATGTATGTATACATATACACATACAAATATACACATATACATATACACAGTACAAAATTAATAAACATAATACCCAAAGTAGATAGATAAAAGGCATTTGTGGGGGGAGGACACTAGCAGTTGGGAGGACAAAGAAGGAACTTACTAAAATATATTAGAACAAGAACAAGAGCCAATCTCCCATTAGCTAAATGGTCATAAGACATGAATAGGGATTTCTCAAAGGAAGAAATCTAAACTATCGACCATATGGAAAAGTAGCAATAATTAGAAACCAACTCTGAGGTTCTATCTCACATTCACCAGGCTGGCCAAAGGACCAGAAGTCAAAACAATAGCATTTGTTGGAGGGAATGGATTGTTCCAGCCATTCTGGAAAGCAATTGGGAATTATACCCCAAAAGTCAATGCCCCAGATACTAGGCTTATATCGCAAAGAGATCAAAAAAGAGGAAAGGGACCTACCTATGTATGCAAACACAATTATAGCAGCTCATCTTGTTACAGCAAAGAATCAAGGGGAGTGGAATAGAGAATACCTCAAGAAAAGGTAAGAAAGGAGGAGTCATTGAAACATTTTTAAAAATGTTCAGAAAAGAACATAGTCCAGAAGGAAACACAGACAAGAAGGACAGCTTTGAACGTTACACTTTAAATTACATATTTAAAGAAAAATAGAGTTTTGCATTTGGTGCTTTTAAAGGTCAGAATAAAAAAACTTTATAATTAGGCACCTGCTTGGGAGTGGTGGAGCAAAAAGTCTGGATACAGAAGAATGAAGACAGGGCTTCTCCTTCAAATGGAAATTCTCTGAAGGTTTTCTTTTGGTGTGTACTTATTGGCCACTTCTTATGTGCAGAGCGCTGTCCTGGGTATTTTGGGGGATTCCAAGAAATTTAGGAGAATATAAAACATTGTCCCTGCCCTTTAGAAGGGCCCAGTTTAGAGGTTCAACACACACACACACACACACATATGCACACACACACACACATGCACACACAACAGCACACTAACAATAAAAGGTGCTATGAGCTTAAGGATCACCAAAACTAATGATTATGGACAATGAGTGCCGTAACTGTTCCCTGAAGGGGTAATTCACTGTGGCTTAGAGTGTTAGATGAGCACCTATCAGAGGAGGTGTAGAGAGCAACTTAAGGAGAGCTTCAGAAGATGAATAGTCTTTGGGCACATATATGGAGGAGAAGAAAGAAGGATATTTCTTGGAACAGGAAGCAGCTAGAACAAAGAAAGGGGACTATGGCATGTTCTAGAAAGAATGAGACCACCTTGGCTGGAACCAGAGGGGTTATACTGAGTAATAGTTAATAAGGGGAGCAGAGAAGGAGGTACACATTTATTAAGCACCTACTATATGTCAGCACCGTAAGTGCTAGACGCTTTACATATATCTAATTTTATTTTCACAACAACCCTTTGAGGTGGGTGCTGTTTTATCCCCATTTTACAGTTGAGGAAGCTAAGACAAGCTGAATTTAAGTGACTTGCCCAGAATCACACAGTAACTAAGTCTAGGTTGATATTTGAACTCATGTCTTTCTGACTCCAGAGCAGCTCGGTGGCACGGTGGGCAGAGAGCCAAGCCTGGAGTCAGGAAGACTCATCTTCCTGAGTTCAAATATCTCCTCAGACACTTCCTAGCTGTGTGACTCTGGGCCTTAATTTCCTCATCTGTAAAATGAGCTGGAGAAGAAAATGGCAAACCATTCCAGTACATTTGCCAAGAAAACCCTAAATAGGGTCATGAAGAGTCAGATACAATTGAAAACTGCCTGAACGTCAACAACTTTCTGACTAAGGTTTGGTTCTCTGTCCACTGTATTCCCAATAGGTTGGACAAATAGAGTATGTAGGTTGTGAGAGAAGACTGAGTGAAGACATTTTATCTTGTCAGGAGTCAATAGATATTTTAGAAAAGTTGAGTTTATAATGACAACATGATCAATCTGGCAGTAGTCAATAGGATAGTTTGGAGGGGGAGGTTTGGAACAGTTAAGCTGTCCTTATAGTCCAAGATGAGATGGTGAGTGAGTGCCTAGTCTAGGTTTATGGCAGAAGGAGTGAAGAGGGAGAGGGAGGGAAAGATATAAGCGAAATGCAAGTTTGGAAACTAGATTTTTATCAGTTTATTCAGGGTGTGATCAGACTCTAGAAAAGTGATTTATTCTGACCAGGAGCATAAGAAACTGAGTTATAAGCTAGGATGGCCATTTAAAAATTTATTACAGCAGCTATGTTCAGCCTTACAACCAAGACATTTTAGGAGGTACATTGAAAATTACAGATCAGAAAGTTGCTTGGTGAGCATAGAAATGGGGGAGGGGAGAAATGAGTGTGGGTAAAAGGACATTTTATCCCCAACAAGTGTAAATGTCTGATTTATCACTTTACTCCTGTTTACGAATTTTATTTTAAAGAACTGCAAATGATTGTACAAACTGTAAGCACTCTTGCCCTTGGGCGATGCTAGAGACTCACTAGAAAATTCTTATTCTTCCAGTTACCATCCTGGACTGTGTTCCTGCCTCCGATCTCTTCTTTTCTAATACAACAATTAAATCGTGATCAGACTAGTGTTCCTTATGCTTATAGATAATGCATATTATCCCTTTGATCAAAAGTCTTCAGTCACTCCCTATTGCCTCTCAACTAAAATCCATCGACCTTTGTCTGGCATTGACAATTTTCTGCCACAGTGTCTTTCCAGCCTCATTTCCCATTACTTTGCCTTGCGCACTGTAGCCAAATAGCATTATTCTTGCATAGCCTCCAGGACAACCTGTGTTATCTTGCCTCTCTGTCTTCACTCCGCTTCTCCTTTGTGGAGAAGTAAAGATAGCTCAGAACGCTTTGGTTTTTGCTTGATGAATGCAGTTATCATGAATGTAGCATTCATTGCATGTTATCATTATTCATGTTTATGTCTCATCGCCCTATTAGACCATCAGCTCTATCAGGATAGGGACCTGTGTCTTGTCCAGACGCTGAATGTCCTCAAACAAGATAATTGGTTGAATTGAATTAAACTCTTCTCTTTTTCTGAATTTTGGATTTGGAAGACTTTTGTTTTCATTTATTGTTATTTGTCTCCCTTTCCTACTTAAATAGACTTTCACAATAGGTTATGATTTCCATGTTTACAAACTGTTTTACACTGATTACTTTTAGGTCATCTGCTTTTGATGTGACATTTAGGGAGATGTTGTAATCTTCATAGTTAAAGGTTTCCAAATCACTTTTTAGAATGGATTACTTCTGGGAAGGAACAGCTAATACTCTTCATTATGTGGATCCTTCTTAGCTTCAGGCCCTGATTTTGCATCGTCGTCCTCATGAAATTTTGTTTTAATTTCTTTTTGGCTTAAATCTGAAATTAGGAACATGTGAATTACACTCATGTGCTCAATAACCACAACTCATACATTTTCTTGGATCAGGGGATAGGTTAATGTACCAGAAAAGAGTCTTGGTTGAGACCTATGGCTAGGTCCTATAATTGAAGATTATTTTAGTCACAGAATGACTAAAAAAGAGCATTACTGGACTGTATTTAGGTCACATCTTAAAGCCATATAATTTCAGGGGGAAAAAATCGACCCTAGTAATTTAGGCAAAAGTGAGTTTTGGAATGAATTAGAGGAATTTCTCACTTCATTTTACTGGAGAAAAGTAAAATTCACGTTGTTGTTTCCCCCAGAATTGATTATAGAAACTCCGAGTACCATTATTTCAGCATGAATTCCTTGGGTTAATACCGATGATGGTCATTATCCAGCCTGGGCTTTTGAAAACCTCTAGTAATTGGAAATCCTCTATCATGTGAAAGAACCTATCCCACTTGTGGACAACTCGAATTTTGGTATTTCCTTAGATGGAGCTCAAATCTGCCTCCCCTAAAGAGCTTACCCATTACTCCTACTTTTCTCCTCTGAGGTCAGGTAAAAACAAGGCTAACGCTTCTTCCTCATGGGTGATAGCCCTTAAGTTACTCCAAGGACAGATAATATGTTTCCACTTAGCTAAATCCTCTCATCTCCAAGTTAAACATCTCTTAGGTCTTCTGATTCTCATATAGTGAGGCTTCTCCCCTCACTCTACTTATCACTGTCCTCTTAATGTGTTTCAGTTGGTCAATGTACTTCCTAAAATGTGGCATTGGGAAATTAACATAATACTACACATAGAGTACATTGAGATTCCTGTCTTCTTCCTTCTGAACATTCAGTCTCAGATTTTTCTGGCTCTTTTCTGGTGCTAGATCACATGTTAACTTGCATTGAGTTAACAGTTAAAATCCCCACATCTCTTTCACATGTACTATCCTCTGACTGTCATTCCCCTTACAGTATTTTAGAGTCATTGCTTTTTTTTTTAAAACCTAACTGTAGGGCTTTACATCCATTCCTATTAATTCTAATCATATTACATTCGTCCAATCATTTTAGTGTGTTGAGTTCTTTTTAGTTACCCTTTGTGGTCATGTGATATGGTAACTGTTCTTCTCCACCTCTGCATTACCTATAAGTTTGATAAGCATGTGATATCTGCATTCATCCAAGTTGCCGATTAAAATATTGAATAGAATAGAGCCAAGCATGGAGTCCTACAGACCTCATTCCAGCTTGATGTTAGTACATTAATTATCACTCTTTAGGTATGATCATTCAACTGCACTTTCCTTTAGTAGCATATGTATGCGATTGTCTTATCCACAAGACTGTAATGGTAATGATAGACACCATCAAATGCAGTGCTGAAATCCAGGTATGTTAGGTCTATGGTATTCCTTTGAATTTTGTCTAAGACCCTTGCAAAAAAAGGAAGCAAAATCTATGAAAGTTAGCAGAAACTTTTTATTTTATTTTTTAAAAAGGCAGCGGGGGAAATGAGGTTAATATCATTATCATAATATATGATATATTATATAATAATATATAATAATATCATTATTCTTGATGAATCCCATGGAAAGAGCATTGAATTTGGAGTCACAGAACCTGAGTTCAAATCTAGTCTCTGTCTTTTATTACCCATGTGGCCAATGATGAGTCATTTAACCTCTCTATGACTCAGGTGGCTCATCTGTAAAATGAAGGAATTGACTGGTTGGCCTTATAGATCTATAATCCCATGAGCTCCCAATGGCTCATAGTAATCACTCCTTCCCTTTTAAATGCTGATAAACCATTGCTTTAACAATGTATTCTAGAATTTTGCCACAAATCTGTCAGATTCTCAGACCAGTACTTTAAATATATCTATTTTTTCCTCCTTTTGAACATGGGATATTTGCCTCTCTCTAGTCCTGACAGCCAGCTGTCCTACTCTTACTGGGTTTTCACAGACCTCTGACAGCTTCCTAGCAACCACATCCACTAATTCTTTTAGTCTCTCATTATCAAATGAGATAATGGTGTACTTAAAGGGTTTTATTTTTATAGTTGTTACCATCCTGGGATATAGCTGAATTGGGTATTGGAACTCACTAAGGCCAGTAAAGCTTTAGATTTTAAACTCTCCTTCAGACCATGCCAAAGGGAGGGAGCCAGTGAGAGGAAGCAGTTGGGTTAGCTGAGAGTTGATACCGCAGATTTAACACTAAGGAATGTTGGCTGGGTAGGTCAAGTGTTGGTTACTACTTCTAGTGACAGCAAATCTTCGTTCATTAACAAAATCTCTAGATAGGGGTCCCTCTTTCTGCCCTACACATACCTAAGTCTGTGGCTGTTTTTAAGGTGAGTAAACATTTCCCCAGCTCTGGTGCAAGTGTACTAGCTGTTGTTTTGTGGTCAGAAGCTAAGTCATCTAATTTTTCAGGTTCTCTAGGTTTGGGCTCTTCTGAACTCATTCTGCCAAGAATGCCCTTGTACCTGGGGGGAAGACTGAAGTTAAATGTGCCCCTTATTCATAACATTCACTTTCAGGAACAAAATTCAATAGTTAGAAGATACCAGCTGCAATTTTCCAAGAACAGGGATTCATTTCAGGCATTTTGATCTATTTGCATTGGCAGTCTCACTGGAGGCTGCTGGTTTCCATACATTGGCCCAATCACCTTTAGATTCAAGGTGCGGTATCAAGTATTGCTTTCCTGAGCTGATTTTCTTTCTCTCCTCTAGCCTAGCACCCTAAGGTAGTCATAATAAGTATCTACTGGCTAGATTTCATCTCTCCTAAAAAGTCCCCTTGGAGTTGTCATTCTTCCAGGAAGGATCCATTGAAGCTCTATAGCCAATGAGCATGGTCCATATGACAGGTCCCCACAAATTAGAACTCTGAGCACCTCATTCCATTAGCTAGGTCTCCAGTTTCCTGCCTCAGTGCCTCCTAAGACAGCTTGATCTGATGATACAAAGCTTCCTTGTGTTCACTGGAAACAAAGCAGGGTGGTGAACGGTGTCCAGGTGTACTCCCCTCCTTGTTAAATTTGCCAGTTGGTTTGCTTAGGAAGGAGATCTTTTCTTTCTCTTTTCTCCAAGAAGTCCCAGGTTTAGAGGAAGGGGGAGTATATATAACCTGTGTGGTTTGGAGCTGAAACACCTCACTCCAGGAGTAGTCTAGTTTGTGTTTTTTTAAACTCTTTCTTTGTCAGAGGTTTCTGGTCTACACTTTAAAGACTCCTCAGAAAATGGATTTTTTAACTCCTGTGAAGCACATTTCTAGTCTCAGCCCTGATACTCACCTGTCAGGTGACTGTGCTTTCCTTCTAGGATTTCTTGGGAGCTTTGCTTATACATTAACTGATGCATGCATCATGCATTTTGCTAATTCAGTTCAACAAACATTTATTAAGTGCCTGTATAATATGGCTTTGTGCTTGGCAGTGAGAACAAAGACCAAAAATGACCAGTTCAGATCCTTACAAAGTTTACCAAAGGATAATACATGCTCAGAGATAAATAAATACCAGGCAATTTGATGGGGGTTGGTAGGAGGAGAACATTAAGAATTGAAATGGTTAGGAAAGGAAGATAGGGCAGAGTTTAGGCAAAGCTAATGGTTCAGGATCAAAGAACTGAGAGTTTGAAGAGATTTCAGTGACTCAATCCCTTTCTGTAAAGGAATCCTTGTTATTTCATATTGATAAGTAGTTATCCAACCCTTGGTTAAAGACTTGAGTAGGGGAAGGGGAGATTACCCATCACTTCCTGAGGCAGTTCATTTTACTCTATTGTCATTCAGTTGTGTCCAACTACATTTTCCTGGCAAAAAAAAAACCAAACAAAAAACTGGAGTCGTTTGCTATTTCTTTCTCTTATATCCCCATTTTACAGATGAGAAACTGGGGCAATGGGCATTAAGTGACTTGCCCAGAGTCATACAGCTAATGTCTGAAGCTGGATTTGAACTCAGATCTTTTTGAGTCGAGGCTCAGTGTTCTATCCACTGCACCAATATTTTCACTTTATACAAAGCCTAAAATTTGTAACTTCTACTCATTATTCCTAGTTCTGCTCTATGGAACCAAACAAAACTCTAGCTGATGCTTAATAATGCTTGTTAAATGAATTATGGAATGAAGTCTAATAACCTCTTCCATGTGACAGCCTTTCCACCACGTGAAGGCGGTTCTTATGATTCCTTCTCTCTCTAGTCTTTTCTTTTCCAGATGAAACACTCCCCAATTCCTTAATTAGATTCTCACTGAATAACTTGAGGCTCTTTACCAGAGGCCTTCCTCTGGACACTTTTCAGCTTATCAGGATCCTTCTCAAGCGATGGCTTATCGAACTGAATAGTCTAATATTCCAGTTGGAATCTGACTGTGATTCTTTATCTTCCAAGTTCTAGAGGCTAGCCCTCTCTTAATTTGGGTTAAAATTTTTTTTGACTGCCATGTCACATTACTGATTCCTTTAGAACTTGCTGTGCCTTAAACCCTTCAGACTTTTTTAGGCAAACTTCTAACTAACTAGCCATATACCACCACCACCACCCCCATCATATTTGCAAAGTTGATTCTTTGTTATATTTATCTCTATTAAATTTCAGCTTATTAGATTCAGTACAAATGTCCTGGCCTGTGAAGGTCCTTTTATATCCTAATTCTGTCATTGTAAGGACCTCAGTAGCCTCCCTAACCCATTAAGTGAGATGAAGTCTGGGGAAACTCATATTCCCCCAGTCACCTTGTCAAAATAAGACCAGCAGTAACATGAGAGACAGACTGAATATCAACAAGTTGCCAATTCCCCACGAGACACTCCTGTGCCCTCACTAGCATGAATCAGCACCAGTCCCCAGGTCCAGGATCTTCCCTCCCCCACCCCATGCTTGACCCAAATGAGGACCTTATAAAAACCCACCAGATTTGATTGATTTGGTGTCCCGAGTCCACCAGAGTCCCAGGTGACTGGATCTGTTTCCACCCTTGTTGAATACTCTTCTTTTTTAACTATTATTTCCTTTTAACACTTCTTAAAATAGTATTTTACTTTTTCTAATTACATATAAAGACAATTTTCAACATTCATTTTTGTAAGATTTTGAGTTCCCAATTTTTCTCCCTCCCCTCTCTCTCCTCTCAAGACCGCAAGCAGTTTGATACACGCTATACATGTGCGGTCATTAAAACATATTTCCATGTTATTGACTGCCTTTCTTTATTGTAAGTATGTTTCTTCTCAATTATCAGACTTGTATTATCTCGTGTGCTCCATGTTTCTTTATACTGAGCTGTTGGTATCATGATCCTTACTAAACATGTATGGAGACAGTTATCTAATAGGTTAGCTATTTCTTTCATCTTTGTCATCTGTATATTTGATAATTATGCTGTCTGCACCTTTATCCAAGTCATCAACTGTGTCAGTTTCCTTATTTCCTATTAGACTATAAGCTTCTTGAGGGCAGAAACCAGGAGAGACTTTGAATCCTTTCTCATATATTTTCATTAGTTAAAACATAACGAAAATTTCAGGATCAAATTCTTGTTTTGACAGACTATCACAAGACAAATCTATTAGTAATTCTTTTTCAGATACAGTTTGACCAAACATATCATGTCTATAGCAAATATGTTCCTTATTCGCTCCTACTTTGAAATATCTAGATCTTTAAAATGAAATAAAAATTGCTTTGATAGACTGGTCAAGTGGTTAATAAACAGGTCTTTACTTATTTTATTTCATTTATAAAGCAGGTATTTCTAAAATTAGGTAGCATACAAATATTTTAAAAATTTACTATCCATAGCTCTAACTTTTTCATAAATGAAAGCACTTTGTCCTTCTGGATTGGAGTAGGAATTTGAGAATCTAGTACTGTTTATTTAGAGAACTTGGTTTTCACAAATATCCGCCAGTCATGCAAGTTTCAGGAAGAAAATTTTGTTATAAGATGAATTCATTTCTTTATTTTTATCACTAAGAAAAAAATTGGATTTTCTTCTTTTGGTTCCAATGTACTTTTAAATACTCTGTCCAAAGAAAGCCAACACATTTTACAATTATTTAGAAACTTCCCATATTCTGTTCTTCACAACCACACAATTTTCCAAAGAACCTTCTTTTTAGTAGACTTTTTTTATTTTTACTGAATTGATTATTTTTGTTACAACTTGAAAAACTACATATAGCTCCTTGCTCATTTTTCTCAAGATAAGAGATAGAGAAGCATGCGGAAGGAAGGAAGGAAGGAAGGAAGGAAGGAAGGAAGGAAGGAAGGAAGGAAGGAAGGAAGGAAGGAAGGAAAATTTGTTTAATGCATGTGACATATTAAGCATTGTGCTGAGCTCTGGGACTCAGAATACAAACAGAAAAATCAAGACAGTTTCTCCTCTCAAAAAGCTTACTCTCTATTTGGGTGAGATAATTTAAAAAGAAAGTTCAGCGACATCTTTAATTATATATGTTGCTTCATCTACTTGTACAACCAAAGGGGGAAAAGTCAGCTTTTCAATCAACTAAGGAGGTCTTTATGCACAGGAGAATTCTTATTCCTACCGTATTCACATTATTAGATTTCATGTGATCTGCAATTTAAGAATTTATACAAAGTGAACAAACACATTTAAATCCCAGTGACAGAGTGGATTGTATTGTTTATATTTGGGCTTTTTCTTCTCCCACCTTCTACAAGCTTTCCTCAGTCTTCCCTCATTTTAATCCCTTTCCTTCAAATCTACACACCCCCCCCCCCAATTTATCTTGTATCTATCTTGTTTGTGTATTATTTGCATTTTGTCAGCTCCATTAAATGGTGAAAGCCTTGAGAGCCAAGACTGTCTTTGACCTTTCTTTTTAGCCCTAGCTCTTAGCATAGTGCCTGAGTCAGAAAAACTCATCTTCCTAAGTTCAAGTCCAGTCTCAGACACTTACTAACTGTGAACCTGGGGAAGTCACTTAACTGTGTTTGCCTGGGTTCTTCATTTGTCAAATGAGCTGAAGAAGGAAATGGCAAACCACTCCAGTATCTTTGCCAAGAAAACCCCAAATAGAGTCACCAAGAGTCAGGCATGACTGAAAAATGATTAAACAACAGCAACAACAGTTGACTGACTGGATTAACAACTGTTTGCTGACTTTTTGCTACCAGTGTTGTTTCAGTTTTATTTACTTATGCTTATTTCAACTGCTCCATTGAACTTCATTTTCAAACTAATTATGTTCATCATAAAGAGATATTTCAATTAAAAGTAGACAATTACATTTTAATACAACTACATTTAATTTTGAAGTAAATTAATCTATTTAATTTTTGAAAATTTCAAACTATAATAGGCATTCTCAAGTTATTTCAGTTTTTAAAAGGTTACAGTGATGTTTTTGAAATCAGCTTATTCGAGTACATTAGCAAAGTGAGTGACATTGAGAAAATATTTATTTAAGACAGATATGATGGAAATTTTAACTTCCACATAGAGACTGTTTGACTTTTGGTTTACACATTTGATATTTATGTTTCAAGCAGCTCAGAAACACAGGTCATCTGTGTCCTGAGCTTGTGCCAGCCGACGGAGAAGGTCAGGTTGTGCCTGAGTTGAGATTCAACAGGCACAGAGTCAAGTTTGACTTCATTCGCACATACCATATTATAGAATTGCTGGGTGGCAGTTTACTGTCTGTTGGAATGAATTTGCCAAGCTTGTCTTGCCTTTGTTGACTTTGATTTGAACTTTGTTTTCATTGAAAGAAGCAGAAGGATTATGTGGGAGTTGTACCAAAAAATAATCAGTGATTTTGGCCTTTGTTAAATTTCCCTCGCACCTCCCCACTCCAGAGTCTAATTATCCCACCCCACCTCTCCCCCACCCCACCTCATTGGCCTCCCCAACAGAGGTATGCTCTACAGTTCTGGAAAACTCAGCTGTAGAAGGTGTGTGCCTCAAGGAACTAAGGATTCTAAGAGCTAGAGGTGAGGAGGGTTGAACATTCCACATATTTGGGTAGATGACGAATGCCAAGTTTGGAAAACAGAAAACTAGGTCAGCTTACAGGAATGCTGTGAATAAAGAGGAGTAATATAAAACAAAAATGACAAACTTAGAAGAGTTCTATAGATATGGACGAATTTTTTCTTGATCACATCTTTGTAACGTAAGGCAGCGTCGGGGGTAGCAGACCCATTTTTCAGATTAGATCATTTAAGAAGACATCTATTAAAATTGTAGAGGACTGTCTTCCATCACTCACCAAAAGCATTTATTAAGCCCCTTCTGTGTGCCTGGGACTGTGTTAGGTCTGCTGGTGATACAAAGGCAAAAAGGAAATAGGCTCTGCTCTCAAGGAGCTCATGTTCTATTATATACACATATATAATGTGAGAGATCCAATGTTCCAATGTTCTGCACCCTAATTGGGAACATACCCCATAGTTCTGTGCCAAGCTGTCTTTTACCCTCTATACTCTCTTTCTCCAGAATCTCCTCAGCTTCCATGAGTTCAGTTACAATCTCTATGCCAATGATGACCCCTCAGGTCTATATACCAACCTTGGACTATATTTCTCCATCACCAACTGGATGTCCCATATATACATGTTACATATATACACATTATATAATGTGCATATACACACACACATAGGTAAAAACAAAATACCAAGAGAGTAAATGCAAGGTAAAGACAAGGTGCAGAGGCATAGGGGAGGGGAGAGAGGAATCAGGAAGAGTCTTAGCTAGGATGTAGCTGAGGAACTGAGCTTTGAAAACAAAGCAAAACAAAAGTGAGGGATTCTAAGAGGCTGAGAAGAGGAAGTACCTTCCAGGTACTGAGGAAAGATTTTTCATAGAGTCAAAGAAAGAAGATGGAATGAAGTAGATGTGTAACATCAAGTAGGCCAGTTGAATGCCTGAAGGGGAGTAATATATGTGGAAATATATTTTATTAAATCTGAAAAGGTAGGCTCCAGTCAGATTGTCAAGGGCTTTGAATACTGAAGAGAGGAGTTGGTGTTTTATCTTAGATGCAATAAGGAACTACTGGAGTACTTCCCCTTCCCCTACCCCCAAACAGGGTAGTAATATGGGTTTGATGTGTTTTAGGAATACCAATTTTGTAGCTGTTTGGAGGATTGATTGGAAAGAGAGAATCTGCAGGCAGGGAGACCAATTCAGAGGCTATGGAAGTTGTCCTTGTGAGATAAAATGAGGATCTGAATTAGGGTGGTGGTTTGTTCTCTCTCTCTCTCTCTCTCTCTGTGTGTGTGTGTGTGTGTGTGTGTGTGTGTGTAGAGAAAGGGGATGAATATGAAGTGTATTATAGAGGCAAATTGGAAACACTTGGCAATCGATTGGACAAAAGAGGTGATGGAGAGGAATGGTAGGATAATTCTGAGATTATAAAACTAGGTGACTGGAAAGAATGGTGCCCTTGACAGAAATAGGCAAATTAAGAGGAAAGTTAGGTTTAGGAGGAAGGATAAATCAGTTGTGATTTTGACACAATGATTTGAGGTGACTTTGGGAATCCAGTTGGTGATGTAGAAATATAGTCTTGGGCAGGTATATAGACTTGGGGGTTATCTTTGGCATAGATATAGTGACTGAATATCATGGGAACTGATGAGATTCTGGAGAGAGAGTATAGATGGTATAAGACAGCTTAGTACAGAACCTTGGGGCATATCCACAATTAAAGTGTAAGACATTGGTGATGATCCATCAGGGAAGACCAAGAAGGAGCAATCAAAAAGAAAGATGGGAGAATCTAGAGAGAAGAGTGTCATGAAAACCCAGAGAGGAGAGAATATTCACAAGGGGAGAGTGGTCAGCCTAGATCAGAAACCAGATTGCAATTGATTTTTTTGACTGAAAAACTGGAGAATTGTTGGACAGAGTTTAAAAGATGTTAGCTAGTGGTCAGGTGTCTCACATAAGCCTTGAATGATTCTTGATTTACATTTGCAGTTGGGGAAAAATGGATTCCTTTTTCAGGGGAGAAACAAATGGTTTAAAAGTATAAGTCGAGTTAAGGCTTCTTTATTTTCAGAGCCCATGAAGGGAGCAGCAGTTCCTTCTGTGGATGAAATTCCAGTTCCTAGTGCTAGGAAGCAAGGAGAGGAAGGGAAAACTGGGAGCAGTTTGGGAATGAATTGCATTGGAATCCCTTAAAAATTTTTTTTTCTTCCTTTTGACTGCATCTCTGTGACATCATCATTCTCCTTCAATCAGAACAACTTTTTTCAACATCTGTTGTTATCACAGGCAAGAGAGGGTCTATCCAGGGGTGGGGAACCTGAGATCCTGAAGCCACATGTGGCCTAATCTGGCTCTAAAGCTAATGTCAATCCTTGTTAAATAATATTGCTGTTTTGTTTTCTAGAAGCCAATTGCAGTGCCTTCTGCCTTAGAATTTCACATCAATACTATTGACCATTGAGTGGAATTCAGTATAAAGTCCTTGGACCCTATTCATGGGGATTTAGTTACTAACATACCAAAAGGTATTTCCATAGCAGTAATCCTGAGCCAAGTGTCACAGGAAGGTTTTTTTTTTATTTAAATAAAGTACCTTTCTTCTAACCGACTTAGAACCACATCTATGTATTATATAAGTATTATATATTTTTATTTATTTATAATATAGTAATATATGTTAAAATATAACATATTATCTTATTTTTATTTTATAATTATATCAGTAACAATTTTGATTAGGGTGCAGTATTTATAACAGGTAGGTAGAAAATGTATATATATATTTTTTGACTTACGGGTTAAATGAAGAAGAGAACAGGAAGGGACCTTACCTGACATCATGTAGAATGCCAGTAGTAGAGACATAGAAAACCCAGTATAAAGAGTTTAGTGGCAAGAGTTTAGAATCAAAGAACCTGAATCAAAGTTGCAGTTATGCTACTTATTACATGTATGTCTTTGGGACATGTCTTTCTGTTTTCAAAAATTTTTCTCAAAAAAAATCTCCTTTTTTAGGGAAAGGACAAGTGTTGGAAGGGATGTAGGAAAATTGAGATTCTAATACACTGTCATTGGAGTTGTGAACTGGTACAACCATTCTGGAGAGCAATTTGGAACTATGTTCAAAGGGCAATCAAACTGTACATGCCCTTTGACCAAGTAATACCATTACTAGATCTGTAATTATGTTATAACTACATCTAATACTGTTTATTCCCATGTGTCCCCCTTCCCCATAGCAAGCACTTAGTAAATGTATGTTGTTGGCTAACATTTAACATCTAACATATAACCAAGTAATACCATCATGAGATTTCATAAAAAAATGGGAAAAAGACCCACATGTATAGCAGCTCTTTTTGTAGTGGCAAAAAATTGGAAATTGAGGGGATGCCCATCAATGGGGAAATGACTGAACAAGTTGTTGCATATGATTCTGTTGGAATACTGTTGTGCTACAAGAAGTGAAAAGCAGGAAGGTTTCAGAAAAACCTGGAAAAAACTTACAGAAACTGATGCAAAGTGAAATGAGCAGAACCAGGAGAACTCTGTATATAGTAATCGCAATACTGAATGATGATCAACTGTGAATGACTTAGCTGTTCTTCGCAATACAATGACCTAACAGTTCTGAAGGATTTATGATGAAAAATGTGATCATCTTCAGAGAAAAAACTGATGGAGTCTGAAATCGAAACACTTTTTCTTTATTTTAAATTTTTTTTGGTCTGTGTTTTCTATTACAGCATAAGTAACATGGAAATATGTTGTATATGACTGCACATCTATAACACATCAAAT
Source organism: Bettongia penicillata ogilbyi (assembly GCA_023548195.1). NCBI lineage: Eukaryota > Metazoa > Chordata > Mammalia > Diprotodontia > Potoroidae > Bettongia > Bettongia penicillata. Next base: position 3,296,043 of record JAJHZJ010000155.1, on the reverse strand, counting down.
TGCTTGCCTTCTCAGTGGTGGGAGCAGGGAGAAAAAGAAAATTAAGAAAAATAATGTTAAAATTAGTTTTTATATGTAATTGAGGAAAAATAAAATACCAAATTATCTTTGAAAGTCCCCTTTTTTCCTCTGTAGGATAATTTTTTTAGCCTAACATTTAAAGATATCCACAATCTGATTCCTACCTACCTTTTCAATGTTGCAGATTTCCCTAGTACTGTTGAAGGCATCATCATCCTCTTAGTCACTCAGGCTTGCAAGCATGAATACATGATCCATATAGACAGTCTGTTGCCAAGTCTTACCATTTTCTACCCCCTGGACATCTCTCCTATAGCCCTTTTCTCTTTACTCATACAGCTGCTACCTTGCCAAAGTCATTATTACCTCATATCTGCACTATTGTAATAGCCTACTGGTTGACTTCTGTGTCTCAGATCTTTTCCTTCTCCAGCTGACCCTCCACTCAGCCACCAAAGTGATTTTCCTAAACCGCAGGTCTGATCAGGTTACTCTCTATGCTCAGTAAACTCCTGTGGCTCCCCATTACTTCCAGAATCAAATATAAAATCCTCTGGTATTCAAAGCCCTTCACATCCTAGCGCCTTCCTACATTTCCTGCCTTCTCACATTTTACTGACCTCCATTTCCTCTACAATCCAGTCTCATTGCCCTTCCCACTCGTCCTCACACTACCTCTCCTTATTCCTTTGCCTTTTTTACTAGCAGTTCCCCACGCCCAGAATGCCCTGCCCAGTCAGATGACCTTTTCCTCCTGGCTTCTCTAGCTTCCTTCAAGACTCAGCTCAAATTCTTTCTTCTGCTGGACCCCTTTCCTAGTCTATTCCCCTGTATCCCCCTCCTCCAGAGTAAGCACTTAGTAAATGTGTGTTGTTGGCTAACTTCCCTTGATGTATTCTCTGTTTCAAGTCAAACTGGCCTACCACCTATTCCTCCTATACAACATTTCATTTTCTGCTTCAGGTGCCTTTGTATAGTGGTCCCCTGTGGCTGGAATGCATCCTCTCCTCACCTTTGCCTGTTAGAAGCCCTAACTTCCTTCAAAGCATGGCTCATTTACCACTTCCTAAGCGACCTTTTCTGATTCCTTTGTTTAAATTTGTTTATATCTTTTATTTAATTAACTATGTACAATTTTACAATTGTCCAGTGGGGAGTAGACCCTTGAAGGTGAGAGCTGGTTCATTCTTATTGTCTTTGAAATACTGTCTTGTTCCAGCACTTGGTACAAGAACTTGGAATATAGGAGATACTTACTATGTTGAACAGAACTGGGTCTCAGTTTCCTTATCTCTGAAATGATCTCTAAGGTTCCTCTCAGTCCTTAAATCTTATGATCCCCCATGATCCTCCAGTCATGACCCCCAAACTCCATTGTTACTTTTCATTCACTTGTGGTTTGAAATGATGCAAATTGAAGACCAAAATCTTTCCCATCTTCCCAGTCTCTCTCCTCTTCAGTTCCAAATTGTAAGGGCAGAGAGTGTCCACAGTGGAAACTGAGAACCTAGAGCATGGTGTTGGAGAGAAATGAGCAATATTTAATTCATTTTAGTTTTTCAATGACAGGCATCCAACAGAAATGGTCACTGATGTAGTTAGAGGAACAGTGGGAGCTGATGCTTCTGAAGATCCTAAAGGGAAGCATATGTTCATGGTACATGGGGGGGCGGGCAGGCTTGTCTAATATTTCCTATTGACAGCTGGGGTTCTAATGACTTCAGATACCCAGCCTCAGGGACAGTCAGCTCTAGCTGCCAAAAGCAATTGACTTTGTGCTCCTCACCATCCTGGGAGCTCTCCCATCAGTTTCCTGCCATAATTTCTCTCTAGGAAGATGGTCAGTTGTTACTTTACTGGCTTCCTTATCGGAAGTTCAGAATTCCGGCTGAGAGCTGTCAGAATAAGCGTGGTAATGAACAGTCAGACTAGATCTGCTCTGGACCTTCTTCCCACCCTTGGGGATGTTGGGAGATTTACTCAGAGCTGTAAGCTTTTCTGTGTAGAGGTACTTGGGGTGGTGGGGAAAAGACATTTTATCCATTTGCTTTACTTTTAGAACTCAATTGAATCAATCTTAGGCTTTCTGTAATACTTCAAGGATAATCCCTATCACCTCCAGGATCAAATATAAATCTCTTCCTTTGGCATAGAAAGCACTCACAACCTAGCCTCCCTTCTGCCATGCTAGTCTTCTTACACTTGATTCTCCTCTGTGTATTCTTCAAGCTAGGGACACTGCCATGCATACATACCTTTGGAGTACAAACCTACTGCCCTATGTGCCTGGCATGCTTTCCCTTGGCACCTTTGTATGCAAGAATCTTCAAGATTCAACTCACATCCTGCCTTCTGCAGGTGTCCCCCAGAGAGGGTAGTGCCTTCAGAGATTGCCTGCCATCTTTGTATCTTCAACAGTTAGCACAGTGCTGGCATGCAGAAAGCACTTAATGAGTGTTTGTTGACAAGCTGACATCCCTTCATGCATGCCCTGTTCCAGTCAAACTGGCCCACTCATGATTCTTCGTACCCAACATTCCAGCTCATTGGTCGGTCTCCTGTATCTAAAGGTGTTCCCTTCTCACCATCACCTCTTAGGATTCCTGGGTTGTTGTTTATCTATGTCCAACTCTTCATGACCCCATTTGGGGTTTTCTTGGCAAAGATACTGGAGTGGTTTGTTGTTTCCTTCTTTGGCTCATTTGACAGATGAGGAAACTGAGGCAAACAGGTTAAGTGACTTGTCCCGAGGCACACAGCTAGTCTGTATCTGAGGCCAGATTTGAACTCAGGAAGATAAGTCTTCCTGACACCAGGCCTGGTCCTCTGTCCACTGTGCCACCTAGCTACTCCTAGCTTCCTTCAAAGCACAGTTTAGGGGCCACTTGTATATATTTTATATGTAAATAGTTATTTACATGTTATCTCTCTCATTAAAATATGAATGCTCCTTGGGAGTAAGGACTCTTTTTGCCTTTTTTTCTTCTTATATTCTCAGCTCTTAGCACAGTGCCTGGCACCACAGTGAGCTCTTAAATGTTTGTTGAATAATTTCTGATCAAGTACAATATCAGAGTATTCTTATATTTAGAAAGGTACATGCAAAAATATACATGTATATGGATGTGTTTATATGTGTGGGCACACACATATATGTATAATTTAGGGACTTATTTTCCGTGTTAAAATTATAACAAAAATTCTAAATAACCCTTTAATTCTAAATATTTTAAATTTAATTCTAAATAACCTTTTAAATAACCCTATGTGTGTATGTATATGTTCACACACGAATAAAATTTCATTTACAAAAATGTTTTCAACACAATTTTAGTATAAAGTAGTCATTTATTAAGCACTTAACTTTGTGCCAAACACTGTGCTAAGTACTGGGGATGCTAATATAAGGAAATAAGACAGTGCCTGCCCTTAAGGAGCATATATTTGTGAAAAAGGTACTGAAAATCCAGAGTAGAGAAAGAGTTGAAAAGGGAGAGACTGGAGAGGAGCGGGGTAGTTGAAGATTGTAGGAAGTGCTTTGGAGGATTTGGGCTTTCCTAGCAAAATAAGGCAAAAGGCTTATCAGAGCTTGGGCAAGCCAAAGTGAAGCCTTAAGTTTCTCATCCCTTTTTAATTCTAGTGTCTTCTTTGTGATGATTATTTCCTATTTAGCCTGTATATAGCTTGACATAATTTGTGTGTATGTGTGTGTCTTACTCATTTTCCCCATTAGATTGTAAGTTCCTTGAGGGCAGGGACTGTCTTTTGCCCCTTTTTTGTATCCTTAATACTTAGCACAGTGACCAGCACGTAGTAGTCATCTACTGAATGTTGATTGATTGATTGATTGATGGAATGGAGATGATCTGTTTGTGGGATCATGGTGAAAAATCTTCCAGCAGTAATGTACCTTGCAAAACAATGTAATTTGATGTTGGGATAAGCTTCTCCTGGCTGATTATAGCAAGAGTCCTTTCTTGCCAGTACATTATGGATCTTGTAGAGATGGGCTTTGGGCCTGTGATTGCACTAGTACAGGGGAATCGCAAATAAAGAAACCCTTGCTATCCATGAGTGCACCTCTGGAATATTTAGAAGTTAAGTGTCAGATAGTCAGCATATGTCAGAGGCCATATTTGAATTCTAGCCTTCTTGGCTCCAAGGCCATCTCAGTCCACTACTGCCTCTCTTAATTTTTGTAGCTATTAATGTCTATCCTTAACTAAGCTGAAACTTTGGATCTTGCCTCTTTTGATGGCCTTGAGAAAATGATTTGTAAAAGTAGTGTGTATCTAGTAGGTACTTAGTATTTGAGGGGGATTAAATTTCAGGCTTTATCCCTCCCCTTCCTTCTCTCCTCTCCCTCCTCCTCCCCATCTCTTCTAATCTCCTTATCTCTCTAAGGAGTTTAAATCTCAAAGTGAGAGGCTCTAGCTACTTTCCTTTTTCTGCTCCCTCCCCTCAATCCTCCTTCACTCCTTCCTTAATACCCTTTCCCATTTGGAAACTGCAGGCCCAACTGTACTCTGTGTGCTCTGCCCAGGACCTCCAGAAATACCTAACCCAGGATGTCAAGAAAAGCAGCTGCTGGTCTTTCCCCCTTAGGCAAGAGTACTCCAAGGCTATGTCTAAGCAGACTTTTGCACATCCCTGAAGTTTTTCCTTTAGCCCTACTCTCTACAAGCCCTGTTTTTTGTTGTGACTCTCTCACCCAGGATAAAGGGACTCAATTTGGGCTAGATTAATTTGTACAAACTTCTCTTGAATGTTTTATGTACTAATAGTATTATGAATTTGTGCTGCAAATAATCCTAAGTCTTTCATTTAACAAATGTTCATTAAGTGACTACTCTATACAAGTAAGCCATTTTCTCTGGGGCTCAGTTTCCTCATCTGTAAAACAAAGAGCTTGGATTAGATGATCTCTAAGGTCCCTTATATCTCAGGATCTATGATCCCACAGTCTCAGATGAGGGTATTTTGTCTCCCGAAATAGCTTGTCAGTCCTTAAGAAGAGGGACAATGTCCTCTTTTTCTCCTCTGTTACTACCCATCATACAAGTCCAGCTTAAGTCCCACTTCCTCTGGCCCACTGGAATTTCTGCTCCTTTCTGAACTCATAATACCTATTGTTTGTACCTCTGCTTTGGCACTTAATCATCTAATGCTGTGTGGTTATATAACTGTTTAATTTGTGTAGCATTCACTTAATTACAAATTACTGCTTTGTTCCAAATAGGGATTAAGCTAAATCTTCCAGTTTTTGAAGAACTAGAAGGAAAAAATAGTGTTAATTATTGGAGTTATTCTATTTTTCTGTTATTTAGAATACTTTGACTCTTACTCTGATCAATACCATGTTTTTTCAGAGGTCCAAACTACCTTTTAATTATAGATGTGAGAGAGTGTGAACATTCTAGAGGGAAGCTAGAGAATACTTTAACTTCTGAGCTCTTCTTTGATGTTGCCCCAAGTGGAGAGTGGGCAGCTAGGAGATGAAGTGGATAGCATAACTAAGTGATTTACTCCAGGTAACCTGGCTAGCAAGTAGGAGCAGTGATAAATGGGGGAATAATCCTGCTTGGAGCCCTCTGACAAGCCCAGTTTCTTACTGCAATATACCTTGCTACCTTTCTGTAAATTCATTTTCTGCCTGCCTTGATGGAGTTAGAGCATAATGTTTCCCTGCATAGCTCACGTGTAGTAGATACTAATAAATGCTCATTAGATTGACTAAAAGTGTGAATGACGGAGACATTTGAAGTGAAGGTCAAAAAAAAAAGTAGAAGATAAGGTCTGCATAGAATGATTGGCACATAGTAGGGGCTGAACAGATTATTGATTGGTTGGTGAAATTCTGAACAGCCTTCAGAGGAATTGTCCAGTGAATTTAAGCAGCAGGGTTGGGATGGATGCATATTATTAACAGCAAAATAGATAAGATCCATCTTATCTTAAACTCATTATAATGGAATTGGTGAAATATATCATAATAACCTCCTTGGGACAGAATTTCCTGGTGATATAACAAGTATCCGAAAGGACTGCTTTCTGAACTGAGGGTCAGATCCTGACAAGTCTTTGTTGTTCATTTGTTTCGGTTGTGTTCAACTCTTTGTGACCCATTTGGGGTTTTCTTGCAAACATACAAGAGTGATCCTTCCATTTCCTCCTCCAACTAATTTTATAGGTGAGGAAACTGAGGCAAACAGGCTTAAGTGACTTGTCCGGGATCATGTAGCTAGTAAGTGTCTGAGACTGAGACTGAAACTTGGAAAGAAGAATATTCCTGATTCTCGGCCTGGTACCCTATCCACTGCACCTACCTTTATGATCAAATGGCTACAAGTGTGCGAGGCAGGCTCGACAAGTCCACCCATTTGTAAATTATTCAATTAAAGTGTAGTGACAGACTCCATAGCATACAACACTGCAAACAACATCTTGCAGTAACAACTTCTTGCAATAACATTGTTAATACGTTAGAACCCACTGTCACGGCAATGTTTGAGAAATCCCTTTCCATATCTCTGTTAGAGTCCTTAGTTTCATTCAGGGCCAACGCAGGTGTCAACTATTTCACGAACTCCTTTCCTGATCCTTCTGGGTGCTAATGCCCCCTTCTGTTATCTTATATTTATTCTGTATCTATTCTGTGTTTCTTTATCTGTGTACGTGCTGTTTTCCCTCTAGAATGCAGTCTCCTTGAGGGAAAGGCTGATGTGCTTTTGTCTTTTTATTTCCATCCTCAGTGCTTGGTCTATAGTTGGTGCTTAGAACATGCTTATTGATGAATGGACCTCAGTTTGATGTCAGTCAGCTGACCAGAAAAGCAAATCTGATGGTTTAGCTAAGAAAGTAGATGCAACACCCCCTACTCCCCTCTCCCCACCATGTTGTTTGGCCTAACATTTTTTTTCACAGGTGGCACCATTGACCTTAGGTATGATATAGCCATAAAGCAGGAATTCTTAACCTTTTCTGTGCCATGCCAAAGCAGTCTGATAAAGCCTATGAACCCTTTCTAAAAATTAAATTTTTAAATGCAAAAAATAAAGTACATAGGATCATCAAGGAAACCAATTATATTTAAATATAGCTATCAAAATGTTGGGTTTTTTTTTTTAAAGTTCTTAGATTCCAGGTTAAGAGCTTCCATTGTAGAGGAAACCACCCTGCTTGTTGGAGATACTATATTTTATCTCTCAATTGTCTGTATATTTGCTTCTGGTCTTCTGCTAGCCTCCACTAAAGTTCTGTTCTGATGCCTTTTCATGGGGTTACTCCAGCTTTTTTCTCAAACACTCTGCTAATGGATGCCAAGCTGTGGCAGATTCCTACCAACCCAGCAAGACTTCGAGTTTGGGGCCAGTGATTTATTGATTGCAAAGTCTGCTGTCCAAAGAGCAGCCTAGCCAAATTTGGAGAGGTTTGTCACTGTATTGGCTGCGGAGTGATGGATTTTTTTTCAGCCATAGCAATTATCAAAGACTGCTCTGTATGATTAGAGGGAATGCCCAAGCTGATGAAATTATAGACCATTGCAGCCTTGAAGTATGTTATACTGGTGCTGGATACTTGTTGGTTTTGCCTTGTGAGTTTGGGTTAGATTTCTGTTTAATCGGGTTACAGCTGGGAGAAGCCCCAGTGATTATCAAATCCAACTCCCTCATTTTACAAGTGAGAAAACTGAGGCAGGGGCTTTCTCAGGGTCACACCACAAATTGTTGGCAGGATCAGGTTGAGGGCCCTGGAATTTCAGTATCAACAAGCTATACTGCCTTATTCATTTTCTCAAATAACAGAAGGTTTACTATGATGGCCAAGATACTTTTTTTTTATATGTTTTTATGGTTCTAGCCTGGTATAGTTTTTGTGCCATTTTTTTCTAAAATATTTTTGGATTTGTACTTGGGCTGCATTAGATCATTTATTAACTTCTGTGAGAGGACAGATTACCATTGTAAAATCTTAGTAACATCTGAATACGTTTCTCTGGCACTTTGTACCTTGCAGCAACTCTATGAAGTAAATATTTCCATTTTACAGGTGAGGAAACTCAGGCTAAATAGTTCAGTCATTTGTCCAGGATCCTACATGGCAAGTACTGGAGTCAGATTAATAGCAATTCACTTTTTGTGTAGTACTTTAAGGTTCACAAAGTGCTTTCTACTCTACAAGCATTTGTTAAACACCTACTGCGTGTCAGACACTAGGGATAAAAAAACCAGAGCTGTCTTTGCCGTCAAGGAGGTGGCTCATATTTTACTCAATCCTTTTCTCACAAAAACCATGTAAGGTAGGTAGGACAAATACGATTGCCATTTTATAGACTGGCAAATTAGGGACTTAGAAGTTGCAATTGACTTTTCCAGGATCATGTAGCTACTCTAGGAGGTGGCATTTGAACTCATATCTTTCTGATTCCAAGCCGAGTACACTCACCAATATGCCACGCTACTTGTTGTATACAAATCTACATTTGTGAAAACAGTTTATGTACTCGTTCTCGTTTCCCTGGTTGCCATATACTGTCTGCATCTTTCACTTACCAGTTTTGTTCACATTATTTTTTAGTGACAACTATTTTGCTTTCAATTGCCGTAGCAAATAACTTTTATCCCAACCTAATAAACTTATCTTTCTCAAGTCATAAAGCAGGCGTTAGTTTTAATTGTCTCATCCTGGCTCAGAAGCCATTGGGTGTCACGTTTAGAGGGCTGTTCTTGGAATCAGGCAGGTCTGGGTTCAAGTCCTCATGCCTGTGACACCTTCAAGCCGTGTGACCATGAGCCAGTCATCTTTCATGGTCCCAGAGGCTCTCTAAGTCTACTGATTACAGAAGAACTGAAGAAAAAATGGCCCCCAAACAAAAACTCAGCATCCAGCACTTTGATGAAGGTAGATTCCATGCACCAATTTTGATCTTTTTTTAATGAGCAGTTTGTTGGAGCAATGCATCATTTTTACAACCTAGGAGCCGTGTAAATTGACAGTTTATTTATTGCTTCTCTTTGCCCTCCTGTAGCTGGGTAGTACTTTCAGTCCGAGCTTCGTGGTGATTCGTACAATGTTAGAGATTCTATTGTTGCATAAAATAGTCTCTAAGTATTTATTGGATGATTTTATAATGCTTTGCCAAAGGAATGTGCTGGAGCTGGTATTTATTGCCTTAATCTTGTTGTCTGCATTGAGAAGGCTTTAACTTACTGTTTTCTTCTGCTTTTCTGTAATTGCAGTGTGCTTAATTCCTCTGTCCAGTGGGCAATGCAGGCAAAGAAGTATTTATAGGCTGTTGTTTTTGGTTATTATTGTTAGTAGTAGTAACTGTCATTCACTGGGAGCCAAGAATATGCTTGGCTTTAAATACAACATAGAATTAGACCCAATCCCCGCCTTTACTCATCTAATGGATTTGATGTGGGATGTTCTGGGAAGAGAAGAGGGGAGGGAGAAAATAACAAGCCACTTTTATAATTGTGTATGCTTTTCAAAGGAAGAGAAAATATATTTCAGTTCAAAAGGACAAGCTCTGGAATCTGATTAAATATGGTAAGAGACGTGGCAGTGCCATTAAGGGAGTGTTTTCACTGAGTGAAGCAAACTTAAGGCATGAGTCACAGCCAATGACGATGGATAACTAACAGCAAACTGGAGAAACAGGGAGGAAGCAGAGGTAGAAGAATGAGTTTTTAGATGTTAACATAGGAAAAAAGGCTGCCTGGTGAAGAAAGAATAAGAAAGGTCCACACAGGAAAGATGAATGCTGGACTATGCAGGGGCAGGGAACCGGACACCTCGGGGTCACATGTGGCCTTCTAGGTCCTTGGGTACATCCTTTTGACTGAATCCAAATACCAAATCCCAAAACTGAAACTTTGGAGTTAGTCAAAGGGTGGCACTTGAGGACCTAAAGGACCTCGAGGCCACAAGTTCTGTAACCCTGGACTATAGATACAGCACAATTAAAATTTCCACCACAGGCAGGGTGATGATGTCCAGTTTTTCTGTACTTTTCTAGGCATTTAACATGGCCTAGCATGCATCAGATTGCTTTGTAAATGGTTTTGACAAATGCATAAAAGGAAGGAGATTCTTGAAGTGGTGGAATGATTAATATGTTACTTATTCTGGAAAGTTTCCATTTCTGGGGAATGGTAACATCAGTCAGTCATAAAGCATTTATTAATCTAGCCTTCTGTGAGCTAGGCACTGTGCTCAATGCTGACCATAGAAAAAGAGAAGTAAGATGGCTGATGTTGTCAAGGAACTCACATTTCTAATGGAAGAGGCAATACATTTGGAAAGTTTCAGCTGCAAGTCAGATAGAAGAGTCTCATGATTCTTGGGGTGTGGTGGCAGAGCAGATGGGAAAACTTTTTCCTTCATGTTATTTTTATTCATATAAATAATCAGTTTCTGATGTTGAACTATTTGACAGAACCAAGAACTTTAGTGGCAAGAAATTTCTGTTCTGATCTTTTGTAGCAATGGCTGTGGCTCTTGCTTTTTCTTGACTGCATCTCCAGTTTCTCATGGCTGAGGGTACTGTGTTAGAAGCATTACTATCCCCAAAGGTCTTAGGTTCAAGGTCCTGGGCTGTCTCCTTTGGAATCTGAAGGGAGATGATGGTCTAGGAAGGGGTGGGAACCTGCAGCCTCAAGGCCACATATGGTTGTCTAGATCCTATGACAGGGCCATACTTGAGGACCTGAAGGACCACGTGTGGCCTAAAGGCTGCAGGTTCCCCATTCCTGGTCCAAGTGGTTTGACCTGCTTGCCACATGCTGGCTCCTGTTTTTTCTTCAGGGTGCCTTGCTGACATTTGGTGGGGGTGGCTGACTCCTCCACATGGTTGTTTCCCTATATGATGGCTGCGAGGGCCAATCTGGAAGCAGGACTGGTTGTCTGGGAGGAATGCAGCTGCCAGTTGGTCATAATTGTTGCTTCTGGTAGTAAAGAGTTTGGGCCCCTTCTCCCCCATAATTTCTCCTCTAAATGATGACTGTAGGTGCTGGGCTGGAAGCAGGTCTGATGGTTTGGGGGAGAGGCATTTCTCATGCCTAGGCTCTTGGGTTCTGGGTCTTAGGTCTGTCTCCATTGGGATATGAGAAGAGATAATGGTCAAGTCATTGGTGGAGGTTTGACTTTTCTGGCAAATGCTGCTTCTTATTTCTCCCTCAGGATGTCTTACTTGAGCCAAGTCAAGGTAATTATCATTTATTAAGCATTTACAAAGAGCAAGGAATAAAAAGAAAGGCAAAGCAAAAACAAACCGATTGCCCCCTCTCTCAGTTTAATGGAGGAGACAACATGGAAGCAATTACATACAAAGAGATATAGCTGGGACTTAAAGGAAACCAAAATGTAGAGATGAGGAAGGAGAGAATTCCAGGTATGGGGGACACCCAATGAAAATGGACAGAATGGGGGACAGGGTATTATGTTCATGAAACAGCCAGAAGAACCATTTCACTTGATCTCAGATACATGGAACGGAGGGAGTTATGAGAAGATTGAAAGGTACAAGGGGTCATGCTAGGAAGGGCTTTGAAAGCTAAACAGAAGATTTTATATTTCATCCTGCTGAGGAAAGGGTAGTGTTTGAATGGATTGAGAGGAGGGAAGGTATTACAGACAGGTGCAAGCACATCCCAGTGGGGATCTTGCTCCATTCTTTCCTCTCTTGTGGAGTAGATCAAGTACTTAATGGTGGGCCCAGTCTAGGGTGGTTATCTATTCTTAAGGGTGATCGTAATCTTCGCAATGGAAGGCAGCCTCCTGAATATATTTTCTTACTCCTCAATTCATTTCACTCCAACAGGTCGTTATTGAATACCTAGCTCAGCATTGTAGTTGGGGAAAAAAAGAGATATAAGACATGCTCCTTGTGGTCAGTAAGGTGAGTCTTGTGATTGTTAAGTCTTGTTGGAAAGGTTAGAAGGGAGATTGACTGTTAGCTACTGAACCTGACTAGGCCCTTAATTTTTAGACCCTTATGTTGTACTTTGTTGATATGACCCAGGAGACCCTGATCTTTTCACCACATCCCTGATGGATTTCATCCTTTCTCTTCATACTTCAAAGGTAAGTAAAAGGCAAAGATTTATCTCTTACAGAGAAGGAAACTGAGGTCAAGTGGTTTGCCAAAAGTTATACAACCAGATTGACAAGTGGAGCCCATTTGTTGAACAGTTCACTAATTAATAATTAATTGGGGGCAGTTAGGTGGTGCAATGGATAGAGCACCACCCTGGAGTCAGGAGGAACTGAATTCCAATCCAGCCTCAGATACCATCTGTGTCACCCTGGGCAGGTAATCCCAAATGTTTTAAGAAAAAAAAAGTTATTAGCAGACTCCAGGTCCTGACTTTGAGCAAATGGAGATGTACCTTCTGGGCTTTCTTGGTTCTCTTTCTTCAGACTTGCCCTGAGATTTTCAGGGAGGAGGTGGGTAGAAGGGTGAGGATGCAGATTAAATCAGATGTACTGGGGTGGCTCAGGCCAACTGCTGCTTGGGAGCTCCCTGCTGAGTAATTGGTGACTCATTTGGAAAATCCCTGGGTTATGCTGAAAGCCTGGGTCAGGCCAGTGTCACTCAGTAATATGACTTCTTGATTTCGTTCCTCCCAGTAGGTGCCTGAGGACTTTTTAAGAGTGGTGACTGGAGGTAACTGGGGATTGAGAGGGACCCAACTTCCTCTCTTTTCTTTTGCTGTGCTGAGTTCTTACTGGGGGTTATTTGATCTGCACATTCAAATGTTGGACCGAGAATTGATTTGTCTGCCCTTCAGTCATCCCACCATGTTATTGATTTGCCATGTACTCGTTTTTTAGCCAGTTTTGTGTTGGGTGCATCTTTTGGTGCACTCCTTGTTGCTGATGAAAATTTATACTGCCCATCACCATAAGATCTGAGTGTGCTATTTTAAAACCCATAGTATGTGAGGTCAAAGTAGACCAGGAGCCACTCTTAGGGATCCACTTACCCAGTAGAAGTTTAGCACTCCACCATGGACCTTGGTGCTTTGACTTCCTCACTCAGACACTGCCTTGTTCAAAGGTCACCAGTTTCCCCCAATCACCAAATTCAGGAACCTTTTCTCAAGCCTTATTGTTCTTGATCTCTGTGATATCTGACATTGTACATATCTCTAGACCTGTCCCTCCCATCTTTTATTGTTGTCATCCTACCTATGCCTTAGCACCCTGCCCAGTTGCTGTCCTCTTCATTTCCTATTTCCCTAGTACAAAACAATTCTTTCTTCCTCTGAACTTTATTTTTATTTCTCTAAAACAATTATGTTCATTTTGAATTTTACCTGTTTGTATATGTCTTATCTCTTTTACTATATATATTTTGTATATATTATTTTTCCCCAATTTGCATGTTTCTTTTTAGCAGAGATTGCATGCTAAGATGGTACTGCCTTCTTTATATCCTTTGCCATACCTAGAACTGAATGAGAACTGAATAATTCCACCTACACAGTAGGCATTTAATAAATGAATATCCTATTGAATGAGTAAATGTCATATATCATAAATGGGCCTTTCCTCATCTTTGCCCTACCTGATCTCTGTGTTGATTCTCACCACTAACCCAGCACACAGCACAATTTTGAGCCAAATCAACCAAGGATAACAATAAGCAGCCTTGGTTCCATTTACACATACCTCATAATCACCCTTTTCCTGTCCTTTCCTCCATCTCTCTCCTATACATCATTATATGCATAGGTAGTTCTCCACGTGGGCACTGAAACTCACCCCTTCCCCTCCTTTACCAAATCCACTTAAGTGTCTGTTGCTATGGTCACATATTCCCCACTAAGTGCACTTGGGGTCAGGGTATATTTGTGTGGCTGCCTCTGTGGGAGCGTACATTTGTGGGATGGTGGGTGAAAAGCCACTTCTGAGAGCCTAAGTTAGCAAACTATTACCTGGGGCACCGGAGTGAGTAGGACATCTCCCTGGTGTTTCTTTTGACTCTCCTTGCTTACAATGTCAAACTCAGGTCGCATGCCATGTTGAAAATCAGCTGATTAGAGTTGTATTCGTTAGGGCAATCAATTAACCCCCAACTATTAGTAAATGCCTGTATATTCCCAGTTGTTGGTAGTGGGCTCACTCTGTGTGAAAAGCGGAGTAAAGTGGAGCAGGGATCCATAAGAGGTAGAAAAGTGGAGAAGAATGTTAGAGCTGTAACGTATCAAAGAGGACACATCTTAGGCACAAAGCCTTCAGTGAAGAAATGAGGGCATATATTTTGAACTAAAAGAAATTTTAAAAGTTGCTTTACATTCTTTAAGGGGAAAAAAGATCCTTTAAATCTCTATGGAAATTCCCTAGGCTTAGCCTGGCAGTGAGATAGGACAGTGGTTATAGGACTGGTTTTAGAGTCAAGAAGATCTGAGTTCAAATCTTGCCTTTTAGATACTTATTAGCTGTGTGACCCCAGGCAAATCCCTTTATTGCTGTCTGCCTCAGTTTCATCAATTGTAAAATGAAAATAATAGTACCTGCCTACCAGAGTTTCTGGGTGAGGAGTTAAGCACTTAGCACACTGTATGGCACACATTAGATGATTAACAAGTATTTCCTTTTTGCCTTGATGGGAGCTTTGCAGTATCCCTGTCTGTTAATATGTTCCTCAAACACACATGGAGTTTATACGAGAGATGTACAAGGGCATTTAGCTGCTTTGGACATACAACTCTGCTTTGACCTGGGCTCATCTCCTAGCTTGGGGATCTCACTGTGCCCAGTCTCATGGAAAAGATCTGCCTCTCATTTCATTTTGTATATAAAAATTCATTGATGAAAGAACATTTATTAAGTGCCTACTATGTTTCCAGTGCTCTGATAAACTCTAAGGATATAGTATAAGAATAAAGACAGACCCTGTCCTTAAGAAGTTACCCTTCTGATAAGAGGAAGATAGCACATATATAGGAGTGGTGGCCAGGAAAAGGAGTTTTGGTCTGGGGAGTCATAGAGACACTCAACTGATGCAGCCTTTTCACCACTGATTCCATTACTGTGCCCAGCCAGAGCAAGAGATGGAAGGTGTATGTGTGTATAGGGAGCAGGTGACCTGGCTGGACTTCTGGATGACTGGATGGGGGTGAACATGTGGCATGATTTAGCTTGGGACCCCCTTGGGCTCATTTACACTCAGCCACCAATCATCTGGACCTGACTCTAGCATAGGAACTCCAAAATGAATGGATTAACTTCCCCTGGGACTGGGGCGGGGCATTGATTCTGAAGTTCCTTGGTGGAGTGGTCTATGTCCATCTGGAGAGATGCATTCAGATGGTGAGAGGCCCGGGGTGTGGAGATCTCAGGTCTAATATAAAGGGTCATTGTCCAAGTGGGGAGAGGCAAGGAAGATGGGTAGATGACTGGAAGGCTAGATGAATGTGACAAGTCAGCTTTATGTAATAGTGGTACCTTAAATGTGATTAGTGATATGTTACTTTTAGGTCCTTTCTTCTCCTTTAGCTCTCATTTGGTCCTGTGAGGTAGGTATGGCAGAAATTACCATATTATTATCATTCTTTTGTCGATAATCCCAGAGAAGTTAGGCAAGAGAAATTAATAAAAGTTAAGGTTATATTATAGGTTAGAGATTAAGCTGAGATTAGAACCTTGTGATACCCAGTCCAGATACTTCACCTGTATTCCTTCACAACCTGTGTTGCCAAGTATAGAGTAGGTACCCAAAGGGAGAATGAACCTGGATCCAACGTTGACTTTCTGGTTGGGAAAAACAAAGATTTACTGACTAGCAGAGGAGCTTCCTGCCAGCTCCTCCAGTGGCCTGCTGACATATTCACCAGCCCTGTGTGGCTTATATCATCCTGCTCACACTGGCACTTGGACAGCAACCAAAACAGAGGGCAGGTGGACCAGCTCAGGCCAGAGACCATGACTAGGACTGGGAGGAATGGGCAAACACCATGTCTCGTGCCTCATGGGGCAAGTCCAGAGAGGTCAGCCAAAGCATGCAGGAGAAATCAAGTTCAGTGGGGCCAGGCAGGGATCAGACTCCAGCTCATAAAGAAGAACTACCTACCTCAGGCCTATTATTGGGAAAGAGGCCTTGTGAATCTTAAAGGGACATCCAGATGAGTTAATAATAACTGCCTTTATATAATGGCAAAACTCTTTAGATAGGTTTACTTGTTTGAGCCTCAGAACCATCTCTAAAGTAGTACCACAGGTATATTTATTCACATTTTGTGAGGAAATATAGACTGAGAGAGATTAAGTAAATTGCTTATGGTCACCCAACCAGTGTTAGAGATGATTTCCTCCCTGAGTCTCAAGTTTCCTCATCTGTGAAATGGGTAGAGTTGTGAGCATTCAATTAAATAATTCATGGAAGAGTTTGTATAAAGATAAGCTGCTACTGTATGGTATAGCAGAAAGAGCATCAAACTTGAAAGCAGGGAACCTGAGTATGAATCAGAGCTCAGCCACTTAATAACCTGTGTGATGTTGAGCAAGAGTCTTCACCTCTCTGGATCTCAGATGATATCTAAAATCCCTTCCAGCTCTAGAACTGTGATTTGTAAACATAGGATCATGCTTTGATGGATAATTTTACCTTTGTTAATGGAGCTGTCAGGTGAAAGCATCCTATAATCCTGTTTGCCTAAAGGCAGCTAGGTGGTACAGAGGATAGAGCACTCAGCCTGAGGTCAGGATGACCTGAATTCAAATCCAGCCTCTCATACTAGTTGTGTGATCCTGGGCAAGTCACTTAACCTTTGTTGGCCTCAGTTTCAGCAAAATGGGGCATAATGATTCCATAGAAAATAATCACCTCTGTAAAATGCAGATAATGAGTTGTTGTGAGGATGAAATGAGAGAATATTTGTAAAGCACAGGTCAGCAAAAGTGCCTGACACATAGTGGGTACATAACAAATACTTATGCCCTTTCCTTGCTTTCTTACACACAATACTTCAGTGCCTCTGCATTGACTTCCCCTTGTACCTGGAATGTTCTGTCTTCTTTTCTGTCTCTAGTTTCCTCAACTTCCTACAAGACTCAGCTCAAATCTCACTTTTAGCAGGAGGCCTTACGCCACCTTCCTAGCTTCTGGTGTCTTTTCCTGTGAGATGGCCTTCTATTCCCTACATATCACATGTGTCCCTGGTTTACATATCCTTTCCTCCAGTAGATGGTGAGATCTGTAAGGGCAGAAACTGTTGTTCTCACCCTTCTTTGTATCTTTGTGCTTTGCTTAGTAATTGGAATCTAGAAGGTCCTTAATAAATGCTTGTTGACTAAGACTGAAGGCACCAAGGGTGCCACACACACAGATGGTGTGTGGCAGCTCTTATATGTCCCCGGTGGCTTCCTCTGTGCTAGCCCCAAAGAGCTTTGACTTTAGCATTTTCCCAGTTGCTGGGAGACTTACTTCTATTCTCCAGGAACCTGGGGATGCAGTTATAGAAAACCACAAGCCACTAACCACAGTTATTCTCTCTCTCTGCACAAAACAAGGCCAGATTCCTGGGGTGGTTGGACCATGAATGGATCGAGTCCTCTTGAGCAGATCCTGCTTTCCTTATTTTCCTCTCTTCACATGGGTGCTCTACTTCCCCACCCTCCCCACCCTACTCCTGATGCTTAGAATCATCCATCTGACCAATCTAAACCTTTATTTTCCTGCTGTGGTTTCTTGGTGCTTCTCAGTGTGGGAGATGAATAGTGGTTTGGGGTTTAGGGGTTTTAAGCCAAAGCTGCCATGGCAAAATCTTGATTTTCTTTCCTGTTCTTGACTATAAACTACTCAGTACATCTTTCATTTATCACTTCTTGTTCTGACACCTCTGGTTTCTTCTGGATCTCTTGTAAGACAGATAAATCTTCTAAACATTTACTTACTCCTCTTTTTTACTAGTCCTGTCTGTTTCAACATCTAGTCTTACTAACCCTGTTCTGAAAGGAACTTTTCCCCTCCTCTCCATCATTTGACCTCGGTTCTCGAGTTACTGAATTGCAAATTATAGATCTGGAACTCAGTTCTAGTCCTCTCTCTGAATACTGCAGGATAGGTCAGGGTAGAGAGAAGTTCAACAATAAAGGAGGTACAGGTTTTAGGTGATTGTAACCTGAAAAATGACTCTACATTGTCACCAAAAAAGCTAAATTTGATCAGGGAGTGATTGAGGGAGGCTTCATGTCCAGAATGGAGGTTGTACTCTTGATGTACTCTGCACTGGTCAGATCATAACTGGATTCAGTTCTGGGTGCCATGTTTTAGAAAGGACATTGACAAGATGGAGCGTATCACATGAGATTACTGAAGAGGCTAGAGACTAAGTCATTAATATAAATGGTTGAAAGAACTGGGGACATTTAGCCTTCAGAAGGGGATTCTTTGAAGAGCGTGGTAGCTGACTCTTAAGTATCTGGAGGGTTTTGTGTGAAAGAGAGGATTAGACATTTTTCTTCTTGGCTTCAGAACTAGGAACAGTGGGTGGACCTTGCAGGGAGGCATATTTTGACTTGAAGTAAGGAAAAATCCAACATTCAGAGCTGTACAAAAATGGAAGGGACTGTTTTAGAAGGCTCTATTTCATTGGAGGTTTTCATGTGGGAGGCTTGTGGGAGATGTCATAGAAGAGATTCTTTGATTTAGATTGGATGAGATGACCTTTCAAGGCCCTACCAACTCTGAGATTCTTTACTTCTATAGTTCACTTTCTAAATTCTCAGTTACCTTTAGCTCAAAAATATGTTGGTTCTGATTACGGCTAGGTAATACAACCCTGCCTCAGTAGTCCCTTTCCTCTATGGTACCCAAAGCACTCTGTGTATTTGTATTAAATCTGTGCTCTGTTCCCATTCTCTGAGGGTCAGGAGGGCTACTCCCCACCTCAGGATTCTAGGGTACCCTGAGGGGACTGTGAGTGCCTCTTTTTTTTTCTACTGTCATTTGCTTGAGCCCCCCACCAGCTGCGTTCTCAATATTTGTTAGGAAACAATGATGAGCATCCCAATTCTATTTAACCACTTAACATTGATTAACATTTACAAAAGGATATTTACTTAAAAGATGCACTCAGAACAAACATACAAATATTTTCCCCAGCACTTTTGAAGGAGTAAGTCCTCCTTTTCCATATCACCTGGGAGCAGAGAGGACATTAGGCTCTACCCTTAGCTCACTTTCTTGTGAAGACTGGTTCCACCAAGTTCATGTCCAGATGTGGAATGATTACTGATGATCCCATGTCTAACTCACTGCTGTCCTGGATCACTCCCCAACATCATTCCTTGTTCCTCCAGGCATCTATGCTATACTACAGAGGAAACTTGTTACAGAATATCCGCACATGTTCCTTTCTCTCTAAGGTACTTCCCCAATTGTTACCAGGATAACCCTGGAAACATCAGTGTGAAGATATGCTATCTCAGAAGGTTGGGGCATGTGATGGACCCCTATTATATATCTTATTTCACTCTTAAGGTTTATGTGCATTAAGCAGGGATAAGTCCTTATAGTCCCCATTTTATAGAAGAGAAACTTGAGACAGCATAATGGCAGATTCAGGACATTAGTGAATTCTCTTGATGCCATCGGAAGTTCTTGAACCACGAGGTCAGGGATAGGGTTATAGCACCAGTTAATGGTGGGAAGTTGATACATCCATTCTACTGATTGTTACCATGTGTATTCCTCTTTCTTTCCACTTTCTCTTCCTTTCTTACTTACTGAATCACAGTATGTTAGCACCTGAAGAGAAGTCATCTAGCCCAACCCCTTCTTTTTATAGATGAGGCACAGTGAGCTTTACGAGACTGGCTGAGGTGACACAACTAGTAAGGAGCAGAGCTAACATTTGAATCTAGGTCTGCTGACTATCTAGTATAGTGCTCTTTCTACACTCTTCCTCTCTCCTATCCCATTTTTAACTTCCTTTTCTTCCCCTCCTTTTCCTTCTCCCTTTCCTTTTAGCCAACAAGGTGAGAATAGGATATTATAGGACTTATTGGTCAGAGCAGATGACTTCCATGGTATAAATGGCAACTTTCTAGATGACTTGAATGTTAAGAGACTTTTATATATTAGAGACTATTATATAATTAATTGACCTATTGTCCATAATTATTTTTGAACCCTCTGGGAAGAAAAGCTTATGGGCTCAAAATTTTAGCTCTTGAAAGAGTTCTCCTAATGAATGAATGAACAAATGAAAAAAATATTAATGAGATGCTTACAGTGTTGCAAGCACTATTTTAAATGCTAGAGATACAAATACCCTCCCTACCCCCACCCCCCAAAAAAGAAAGAAAAGAAAAAGAAATGAGAAGACAGCCCTGCCCTCCAGGAGCTGATATTGCAATGTAGGAGACCACACACAAAGGGAATAGTAGTCAGGGAGAGCTACTTTGGTTCTGAAAGTTACCTGGTTGTAGTGAGTAGATTGACATCCTTCCAGGAACAATGGACAGAGCTGATTTGATCATGGTTCCTGGTTCTATAACTGGATACTGGGGCAAGGTGAATAGAGAGAAGTTTGGCTGAAGCTTTTCATGAAGTAGGTGTCAAGGAGAGGTAGTCACCAATCAGGAGAGCAGGACCTAAGAGCCAGAGTTTCTTCAGGGTGGGAAGGTGGTGGCTGGTCAGAAGCAAAGTCAGCTGGTCCAACTTCTTCATTTTATAGATGAGGAAACTGAATGGTTGAGTAATTTTTGGAAAGTCACTCCATGAAAGAGTGGAAAAGCTTGATCTGAAACTAAGATTCTCTGTTTACTAGTTTAGAGCACTCCCACTAAACCAGAGGTAGAGAGTATTGTGTTGTGTTTTTGTAGGTAAGGACCTGCCATGGGAAAAGCTGGTATTTGGCTTACCCACATTCTGCACGCTGGTGGTTCAGGTCTTTCCTCTATAGAAAGTATCATTGCTGGGGCATAGAGAGTGTAAATATGTGTTTTTTTGGAGGGGTGAGGGCCAGCCCCCTTATTAGCCCTGAATAAGCTTGTCCAAAATGAAACTTATTTCCCACTGGACTCATCCGCCCTCTAAACTTCCCTACTATATTCACTGAGGGTTTCATCATCCTTTCAATCTCCTAGGCTTTCAGCCGTGGTGTTTCAAACACCAAAGTTATACTCATCCCTTCTATCTTCCTTCTTGCTCTCCCTTCACCTCCACCAGACCCACTCAGTTGTTAAGTCTCATTTACTCTGAACAGCCAGAGAAGATGACACAGAATTTGGGTGCTCAAGCTCATGTACTTTCTTTTTACGAGAGATCTTCAGTTGGGGCCCAATGGCTTATTTTAGGAATGTTTCTACAAAGACTGGGGATCTGGTGTCCTAGTCCAAGAAAATGAGGAGATATGGGTTGTTTAGAGACAGGAGTCCTGACAGCAAGAAGAAATGATAACTGACTGCCAGGGAGTGTGAGACACCAGAAAAACCTTAGAGTCTGGCAATGTGGTAAGCTCTTAGACCGTCAGACCCAGGGACAGAGAAGACTAGATGCTGCAATAACTTTTGAAGGAGTTGATTCATCCATCCATTTGACAAATATTTAAGGAACTCAAGGAGGGTTTTAAGAGATAATCTCATCCCCCACCCCCCCTTTTTACAGATGAGAGAATTGGCGTGTCCAATATCTCAAGTGTAGAGTGGTAAGAATTAGTTCTAGAACCAAATCCACTGATTCTCAGTTTAGTGGTATTTTTTCTTTTCCCCCTCACTTTACTGAATGGGAATGCTGGCTCAGTAAAGCAGTGTTCCTTTGTTCATACAGGCCATTTAGTCCAGATGGGAAAAACAGGACTAGAGAGATGAAGTGACTTACCCAGGCATACAAGTCCTATATGTCTGAGCGAAGATTTGAATCCTGACCCACTGGCCCTAGGATCAAATAGAAAATATTCTGTTTGACTTTTAAAACCCTTTATAACCTGCCTCTTTCCCACCTCTCTAGTCTTCTTCCCCCTTACTCCTGCCTCTCCCCCGTCTATTGAGGAAGCAAATAATATGATGCCCATTCTACACGTGAAGTCATGCCAGACCTATTTCTATATTAGCCATGTTACAACAAAAAGTTAAAAAAGAACCCAACATGCTTCAATCTGTAAATATATTTTAGAAAGTTTTCTGTATAGAATGGTTAAAACTTAATTGAAAAATTTTGACCTTGAGAAAACGAAGCATCAGGTATCCGTAAAATCAAATTCTGTGGGACAGCTTTTCTTCCTATGCCTATTTGGGGCAACTATTGATTTGTGATTTTAGCTCACAGTGTTGATTAGAAGGGAAGAATGAGTTTACCTCAGTCTGTGATCATTTCCTGCTAAATAGTCAGTGACACCAGGCTGGGAAAGGGGAGGAAAAGGGACCCACTATTTGATTATTTGGCTGAGCCCAGATTTCAGACTATAAGACTATTTTCCAGTCTTCACTTTGTCACTAGCTCTTATTTGTATGGGACTGACTGCCATATTTTTCCATTCTACCGACCACCTTTGGAACTTTGGATTGTTTTTCCTTTGGTAAGATACTTAGCATTTTAAGAGCTGGGTTTTTGTCTTTGTAGTTTATGTTGGGGGTGTTCTAATTCATGAAGATCCTAGGATGACAGCATTGAGGGATAGAAGGAACTTTGAGAGATGAGCTAGCAAATTCTCATTTCACAGATGAGGAAATTGAGGCCATGAGGTAGGGGAAGTGAATGACTTAGCTAAGATCTTACAGATAGTATCCAAACTGAGATAGAAACCCTCTTCTTTTGACTCCATGTTTTTTCCATCCTCCTTCTGCTACTTTGTACTGCTGCTGCATCATAGAGAGTGATGCTAATTTTTTTCAAGCTATTGTTCCATTGAGTAAGGAAATGAGGGGGTTGGTACATCAGGAGTTGAAGCCCTTTCTATGAGGATCTGTGATTCTCTTGGTAGAAAGGTGAGACTCTTTTGTTTGGAATTTTCCTGAAGATCCCTCACTCATTTCGAAGTGATTCCTAAAAATTTAACTCACTGGATTTAGGAAACTTTGAGATTTTTTTCTAATTCTAAAAGTCTCTGATTCTGTCTTTTCACGTTAGTCTTGGATTCCTTTTCATTCATGGCTTCTTCAGCCCTAACACCAGACTTGTTTAGGTAAAACACTCTGGAGAAGGAATAGATGTAACCTTTCTTGGTCTTCTACACATACTTTATATATTTTTGTATTATTAACTTTATATCAATTATATATGCATATAAATGTTTTTTATATATGTATATAATACATACACGCATACACGTGTGTTTGTGTCTCTCCCATTAGAATATAAGCTCACTGCAAGAAGGGATTGTTTCATTCTATGTACTTGTGTCCCCAGAGTCCAGCAAAATGCTTAGTGCATATTAGGTACTTAATGAATACTTGACTGATGAATTGATTGGTGATTGAAGGTTACTGGGGGATTCACAATCATGTCCTGACTTTCTTTCTTTGCCCCAGATTTCAGCACCCGGCTGCTGATCATTAGCTTGCTCCTAGCCTTTCGACCCTTAGAGTGTTTCTGCACCAGTGCCCATACTCAGCACAATTGGAGTTTAATTTAGTGAGGAATTCCTAATGGGGTGCTCTCTCATGCCAGAAGCTTAGCTTTTAGGTAGACTGTGCTTACTAATCTTGTAATTATATACACTGATAAAAGCATGTCATTATGGTAAAAATCCTTTCCTCTCGATATCATGCTACTTAACCGTTTGCCTTTTTGTGATCAGCTTTGAGGGACTTTTGAAGTCAGTTCCTTTTCTATTTACATGGTTGTTTTCTCAGTAGACTGAACCGGATCACCATATGGCCATTGCTAGCCCTGCTGCTACCTCCTCTTCCTTTCCATAACTCATGTTGCATCCTGTTCCCTTCTTTAAAAACTTTTTCAAAGAAGCCGTAGCAAGGTGGCAAGCAGACACCCAGAGAATGTCATCGAGAGGGGCATCAGAGTACTTTGCCACCTGAAATCTTATCTGGGCTTCCTTTTGAAGGATATTGCCCATGCTGTCTTCTGCCATACTCAACTATAGTGTTAGTGAGGGTGATACTGATCAGTTACTGGATTCCTGGATTCAGAAATTCCCAGCTGACATGGAGGGGGGATTTTCAATTCTCTGTTTTTGTTCCTCCCTGACCCCCTCTTTCCTTGGCCATTAATAATATAGAAAATGAGCTAAACAAAAAGCATCAGTCTGGGCTGACTAATACTTTTTCTTTTAAAGAAAGATAAAACCAACTTCCATATGGCTTGTTTGATGTGCAACCTTATCTCCGTTTAGAGAATCATATGGTATTAATGCAAGGGCAGCGTCAACAGAACTCTTCTGCATCGAGCCCAATTAAGAGGAGGAGGTAGGGTCCTGCCGAGGTCTCTGGCATATTCAGCAGGCTCCTAAACAATAACACCTTTCAGACAGCTTACAGATAATACTTTTTTTTAGATGAACTAGGGGAAATGTAGGTGTCTCATTCTTTTTAGATTACAAATAAATGAAGACATGATGCACTGATGCTTTTTAAATAGCTTAGAAGCTTGTATTTGCATGTGTGTGTGTGTGCGTGTGTGTGTGTGTGTGTGTGTGTGTGTGTGTGTGTGTGTGTGTAATGCAGAACAGTCAGGCATGATGGCCTTTGTCTTCAGTTCTACTGCAGGCCTTAAGGACCTTAGGTAATTTCTATTTTTCCTTTTTAGACTGCCCAGGCAGGTAGGGGCATGAACTGGTTCCAGAGAAAATGGAATTGGAGCCTGGCTTATATGAAACACAGAGCTGAAAATTTCTTTCTCACCCCCACAGAACATCATTCAGTAGTGGGTCACAAGCCAAATATGTGACCCAGAATCTGGGGATGCGAATGCCCCTGCTTTGTTCTAGGCTTAATGAGGCAGAAATGTTTCCTTGGGTCACACTCATAATCCCACTGAGCTCAACACCAGGCTGGTCTTTGAAAAGTCCTGCTTCTGGGGAAAAAGGGAAGTTGATTTTTCTGAGCTTTCCATTACTAGAAAGAGTGGGAGCAGAGAGATTGGTGGGGAAGACTGTGTTTCTTTGCAACTAGACAGATTATAGTAGGGATTTTAAAAGACTAATGAAGCATAAGAGGTTTCACTCTGCTGTATTGGAGAGTATGGATAAGAGGATCACAAGTAGGGGATCAAGGCCTGAGGGCACATGTAGAAGGGATGGTGGTAGGAACTAGGACAGGGGCATGGAAATGAGAATGTTTGGGGGGGATAGTGGGAAAAGACATCTGGCCTGGGAGTCATAAGACCTGGGTTCTAGTCCTGGCTCTGTTACTGGTCAGCTTTGTGATCTTACTACAAGCCTCTCAGCCTCTTTCCTTGGCCTTCTGTTTCCTCATCTGTAAAATGAAGAGATTCAACCAGATGATCTCTAAGGCTACTCCTGCAGCTATCAAAGGCTCTGATTCTTCATGTGGAGTTAAAATGTTTTCAGAGAGGGAAGGAAAGGGACTTGGGTTTTGGCATCCAGGGGGATCTAGCTGGTGTCCTTTAAATGATGCTCATTTGTGATGAAGCTGACCTTTCACCCCAGAAGAATGTGGCATGGGAATTGTGCCAGTGGCCCAGTTTTCATCAGCCCAGCAGCTGGCTCTTTAACTGTTTCTTGACCAACCCTCAAGTTCGGGAGCTCCTCTTCCTCACTTCCCTCCATGTTTGTACCTCTCCCAGGGAGCTTTCTCCCCTATACATACCTTGCTTGCCTTTTTTGTTTCTTTTACCTTCCCTAAAGGGATGGGACTTCTGCAAGATTTTGAAGGCCAAGGTCAAAGATACTTGAGTATCTTGATATAAATTAGGCATTTCTGGAGTGATGGCCACCAATATAGAGTTTGGTTATTAGAGACTGAGTTGAGGGAATATAGATCTTGCTCACTTCCAGTGGTTTAGCATGGTGCCCTAGCACATGGTAGGCACTTAATAAAGTGCTTGTTGATTCAAAGTAAGCTACTCCATGGACTCAGGATTTTATATTGAAAACTAGATTAGCCTTGCTGAGAACTGGTGCCCAAACTCAGTTCTCCACATTCTAGTCTAGAATCTAGAATAACCGTGCTACTGCCCTTGGACAGAGAATTGACACTGAAATTCCAAGTGACTGAAGGGAAAGGGTAGACCGACCCAGAACATCCTCTCTTGGTTGTAGCAACATCCTAGGATCAGACATTTAACAGGAATAGATCTTGGCAGCTAGTCCAGCCTCCTCATTTTACCAATGAGGAAATTGATGACAAAAAGTTTAGGGGACTTAGTGAAGGTACCACCTATAGTAAGTAAATAGCCAAGGGTGTAGGCTATGAATCCACATCTGTTAATTCAAGAGTCAGTTCTCTTTCCACTATCCCAAATCACCTTGCCCCAGTTTCCAGTCTCTGTGTGGGTCCACATTTGTATATTAGAGAGCACCGCTCCTCTGCTGGGGTCAAGGTGGTGACATTTTTCAGATCAAAGAAAAGAGGAGCACAGTCGAGACAAAGTGGGAGTCGAGGTAGAATTAGTGGTGTCTCCTTTGGAAAAAGTGAGACAGGGTAGGAGGCTTTCCAGCCTCGCTTCTTACTGATCGCTGGTTTGTGCTGTGCCATCTGGCCAGTTTCATCTTTCTCTTTCCGTACTGCCCCCCTTTCCCCAAACACCCATTCCATCCTACTTCCCTGCCTCTGCTTATGCTGAACTCCTGTTCTAGAATGCTATCTCGTTGTTCTGTTTTCAAAAAAGAAAATGTTTCTTATTTGTTTATTCTTAACATTCTATTCTTTTTAATATCGAGTTCTAAATTCTTTCCTTCTCTCCTATTCCCCTGTACCCCTCAGAAGGCAAGCACCTTTAATTTTCTTTTAATCCTTTTTTAATTATGAAGTTAAAAATAAAGAAATAATGGGCATTTCATGAAGCCATGAACTTCTATTATGTAGTTGTCTTTTAAGTATATGTTAAATTTAACTTGTTCCTACCACAGCTCTTCTGCTTGTCTCTGGCCTGTTTGGAGCTTCCTTCTACTCTTTGAGTATTTTTTAAGTGTTTCATGGTGGCTTTTTTTCTTTTTGTATCTTTATCACTAGTAGCTAGCTTCTTGCCTTTTCCTCTCGTGTGAAAGTGCCCCCGAGATTAAGATGTCTGTTTTCTATGAATTACTCTGTATCCAGTGCTCCTGCCTTTCTTGTAACAAAAACATATATTTGAAACAAATGGTCACATTGGTGCTGCTTGGAAATGAGGGTCTCCTTCTGCAATCCTCATTTATCAGTGCGCTGCCAAGAGATAGGAAACATGCTGCATCATTGCTGTATTGATAAGACTCCTTACATTTTTCAAAGTTATTTGCCTTGATATTCCTGTAGTCGTGTAAATTTTCCTCTTGTTGCTGCTCTGGTAGTTCTGCCTTAGTTCATACAAGTGTTCCTTGATTTATCTGAATCCATCTCTTTCATTCTTTCTTACAGCATAACATTACATTATATTCATGTGCCAACATTTGTTTAGTCATTCCCCTGTTGACGAGAATTTTCTTTGTTTCTAGTTTTTTGCTACAACATAAAGTACTGCAATATACAATTTTGTTTGTGTGGGTCCTATCCCTTGGTCTGTGACCTCTTTGTGGTATGTGCCTAGAAGGGTGATTGCTGAGTTTCCCTCTACTAATCAACAATTGGAAAAGAATTTAAGTGCCTACTGTGTGGGGCAGCTAGGTGACATAGTGGATAGAGTGAAGATTTGTGTTCCATGAGTTCAAATGCAGTTTCAGATATATATTAGGTATGTGACCCTGGACAAGTCACTTAACCCTGTTTGCCTCAGTTTCCTCATCTGTAAAATGAACTGGAGTAAGAAAAGGCAAATCACTTCAGTATCTTTGCCAAGAAAACCCCAAAGAGTGTCATGAAGAATCAGACATGAATGAAAAATGAGTCGATGACAATTGTATGTCATGTACTGTCTAGATATTGGGGGTGCAAATACAAAAGTGAGGTTTTTCTTGCCCTTGAGGAGCTTTCATTGAAATAAGAGAAGATGACAAATATAAGAGAGTGGTGGCCAAGAGGTGGGGGGGGGTCACAGTAGCAGTGGTATTATTGGATGGATTATCATGGCCAGACCAAAGACTGATGGAGAGTGGGAAGCAAAGTTAATGGTAACGGAGTTGACAAGATGCCTACCCCACTACCCTCCTGTCAGCATGGTTTCTTTAGGGGATGACTGGATTCCTTTCATTCGTTCTTATCCAAATCCAGCTCCGTTCTTATGATCCAAATTTTACTTGACCTTCAAAATCTTGCAGAAGTTCTATCCCTCTAGATATTGTTTGTCCTTTGTTTTCAGAAGACAGATGACATCAGCAGGATATCTTGACTTTCAAGTGAATTGGATTTAAGTGAGGCAGAGATGTGCAGTCATCAGTTTCACTCTCTCCTCCAGATTCATCAAAGTCCAGTGGCAAGACATAGGTCAAGATGACTGGTGACAGCCCTGGATGCAGTAGGAGACCATGGCTTTTTTTAAGCTAAGGTCTTTCCCAGGTCTCAGCTTGTCTGAGGCAATAATTAAAGGCTAGGTTGAGGCAAAAGTTGCCTTCACAAATGTATCCATCTGGGAGGGGGAAGACTCTCATATGATACAGTGGGTAGAGCTCTGAGCTAGGAATCAGGGAGGTCCAAGTTCAAATCCTTCCTCAGACACTTAACGAGCTAAGTGAACCTGAGTAAGTCACTTAACCCCTTCCAACCTCAGTTTCCTCATCTGTAAAATTAGGAGATTGGACTTTAAAGCTATGACCATATGATCCATGAAGCCTTCCCTGGACTTTCCCCAATACCCCAACTACATATACTTGGAATATATACTACATTAGTTAAGAATTTATGTATCATTGCTTGTTATCCTCCATTTGTTTTATGTATGTTAGGCTTATCTCCCTTACTAGAGATTTGATTCCTTTAGGTGGAGACTGCATTTTATACTTAACCTAAATCTTCCATAAGGCCTGATTTATTTCTGGGCAGTGGATGCTTAGTAAGTACCAAATGATCAATAGCTAACTTCCTTCGCTGTAGTCAGAGCTTGCTGGTTAGCAATAGAGTAAATAAATGGCATTTGCTGAGGATGGAGATGGTACTAAGTCTAACAAGTCTATGAGTAGAAATTATAGCATTGGATGTTTCATGCTTTGTTCATTCTTCTTCATTTTTAATATTATGATTCATGTACTAGAAAAAAACCCATATAATCTGGTTTAATTGTGCCTCCAGAAGTTACTCTAGAAAAGAAGATGGTGGTAAGAAAATGAAAGCTCTTTAAGTCATATTTATCTGGGGCATAGGCTAGAGGCCAACATTGTTAACAATCTAACTTACAAGTGCACACCTTTTAGTCGGCTGCATAATATGGCTAATAATAATAGCTAACATTTATATAGCACTTCCTAAGTGCCAAGCACTGTGCTAAGTGCTTTATAAATATTATCTCATTTGATCCCCAAAATAAGCCTGGTAGATAGGTGCTAATATTATCCCCATTTTACAGATGAGGAAACCAAGGCAAACAGGCATTAAAGTGACTTATCTAGGGTCACTTAGATTATAAGTGTCTGAGGCCCATTTTGAACTCAGGTCTTACTCACTTCAGGCCCTGGCACTCTATCCACTGTACCACATGGGTGCCCTAATGAATTGGCTAATCCTCAGTTTCCTGGAAAGAGAATTGAGGATATTTCAGTTGAACTGAATTTCTGGCTCTCTGTGGACTCCCACCCACTTACCTCCCCAAGAACCAAAAATCCAGAAATGAGAGACCCTGGCCATTCCCCTCCCTTTCTGGTTTCCAGAGCGACACCCACTCCTAATTGAAACCCAGACACCTCCCAGAGCAGAGTCTGTTTTGTTGGGGTGGTGTTGAAGGACAGTGAATGCATAGTTATTGGACTTTGTCCAGGACTGCCAGTGAACCACCAGGAAGCCAGGGAACCCAGAAGCGCTGCCCACCCTTTCTCACAGAAGATTATGGATTTAGAATTGGAAATGACCCTACGAACATCAAATTCAAACTTTTCATTTTACATATGAAGACACTGAGACCCGTAGGTGTTCAGTGACTTGCTCAAGGTCACATAAGTAATAAATAGCCAAGACAGGATTGGGATCCACATCCTTTGACTTTAAAGTCTGGCACTTTCTCCACAGGTTCTTAATGTTTTTTATTTGCTCCCAGCATTTCTAATTGTAGCTTTATAACTTGACTATATCCCCTTAGCATTTGGGGACTCACTTTCAGCTCTATGAAGTTATAAAAACCCTCCCTTATATGTGCAATTAGGCAGCTAGGGGAACAATGGATAGCATACAGGGCTTGGAGTAAGGAAGTCCTGAATTCAAATCCACTTTAAAACACATTACTAGCTGTATGACCTTGGGCAAATCACTTAACATCTGTGCCATCTGCCCTGAAAATGTAATTGGGGAATGTTTAACAGAATAAATAAAAATACACTACCACACAGTTAATATTAGTTTGTGGTTTCTAAGTCAACATGCTGATTGCAGGGATCAGTTTGTATTTCGAGTTTGACATCATTGGACCAGATGATCTCCAAGGTGTTCTTCAGTTTTAAATCTCATGATCCCAACATTGAGTGGGCTATGGCTCAATGGTCCTCACTTTACTCCTCTGTAAAATGAGAGAATTGCTTTAGATGACTCCTATGGCCCCTTCCAGATTTAAATGCATGAGCCTGTTAGAGGGGAGATCTTCTCCAACTCTGATCATGAGCCACAATCTGTACCGTCCTAATAGTCATTCCTTTTTGGATGCCAGTGATACCAAGAAATAGATTAAAAAGTCTGTTTCATTCTCTCTGCCCTTTCTTCCCCAATTGTTTGCTACAGCTGTTCCTAAGTAGTGACACCAATTTACCTTTGCAAGAAGGCAGGAGAGAGAGGGGAAGAGGTAGGGTGAGTTCTTAAACTGGGTAGTTACTGGCTGCTATACCAGTGTATAGAATGGTATAGCATGCAGTCGCCCTTGATCATTTCATAGTAAGGAATGGGCCCACCTTGGGAGTCACTAAGTCAGGCCTAATTAAGGTAGCATCCCCAAAGTCAGATCAGATCCTTGAACCTCAAGAGGAAATGTACCAGCTTAAAGCAGCCTGTGCCAGTTCCTTGACCAACTTGTCAAGTCAACAAGCATTAATTAAGTTCTTCCTATGTGCTGGGCTCTGTACTAAGCATTGAAGATGGAAAGAAAGGCAAAAAATCCCTCCAAAACCCCAGACCTTGAGGGCTGCCAGATCCCTATGTTGCTGTTCTGAGTGCAGGTTTAGGATCTGTTATTTGGTGCATGTTTGCTCTCACCCACTAGATAATAAGCTTCTTAAAGGCAGGGGCTGTGTAAATCCTCCCCAGTACCTTCCTGAGTAATCCATAAACCACGCGGGTTATAAAGGATGCTAATTCTTGAATAATTGTGGCTCCCTGCAGCCTAATGACCTCATCCCAGAGGTCAGCTGGCATGCTCAGGCATTTTAAGTGCAAGCCTGAACCTTTTTCACTGTAGCAAACCTCTGTGAAGATCAGCTGAAGGCAGTAAGGCTGTTCAGCTCAGAGAGAAGTCTTAGAGGAGACCTGGTATCTGTCTTAGGGTATTTCAAAGTCTATCCTGTGGCAGAGAGATTAGGTTTGTTCTGTTTGGCTCTAGAGGGCTTAGCTGGAGCAGTAGGTAGAAACTACCAAGAAGCAAACATGGGCTGGATGGAAGGAAATATTTCCTAACAAATAGAATGGTTCCAAAGTGGAGTGGGCTTCCTTCACTGGAGGTCTTCATGAAGAAACTGGTTAGGTGCTTCTTGGGTACTTTGTAGAAGGGGTTATTTTTATTGAATTCAATAAACATTTATTAAGCACCTACTATGTGCAAGGCATTATGCTAAGCAGTGGGAATTCAAATAGCAAAAATAAATTCCCCACCCTCAAGGAACTGACC
Source organism: Bettongia penicillata ogilbyi (assembly GCA_023548195.1). Lineage (NCBI taxonomy): Eukaryota > Metazoa > Chordata > Mammalia > Diprotodontia > Potoroidae > Bettongia > Bettongia penicillata. The sequence continues at coordinate 3,264,005 of JAJHZJ010000155.1, read as the reverse complement.
CTCTAATGGGGGAAGAAAATATACAAAAGGAAGCTAAAAGGAGGGGCAATATGGAAAGGCCACCAAGGAGCACCTGGCACTCCATTATGATGGTCTGTGGAGTTAGAATCAAGCAGAGTTACTGATGCAGAACTGAGAGTTATCTGGAAAGCCCTGAATAAGTCAGAGTCCTTTATAAAGGAAGGCTTTGGGGGATGTTTACTGCTCTACTCTCTGGCCTTCCACTCAGGGGGGAGAAGCAGCTGTTGGTGTTGACAAGGGGTTGAATATCAAAAACTGAGTCTGTCTGCTTGGCAATGAGGGCTCAGGTGATCATCTTATCTTGGGGGCAGGTGCTCCTTGAAGTTGAGGTTGAGCAGAGCTGCTGATGGAGACCCACCACCATTATGGGACTTACCATTTCTCAGACATGACCGGAAGGGGTGGTCCTTTCCCTGTGCAGATGTGTCAGTGAGTCAGCCTATAATGTCCTTCCACAACACAGGATGGATTCAAGGGACTGAATGTGTTTTCTGACACAGAAGAGGAAGGTATTCAAGCTTTGTTAACCTTAGAATCATTAAAGGAATTGACAGTAATTTTGTTTTTTAATTTTTTGATCCTGAGCTTAACAAACACCTAATACTAGGCATTTCCATGTCCATAATAGAACAGAATAAAACTATACCTGAAACTGCAACTTTGTTACTTACTAGTTGGGTGACCATGGACAAATTACTTGATTTCTCTGGGCTTGTTTCCTTATTTCTAAGGCAAGAGATAGACTTCTAAGGATGGATTTCTAAGGTCTCTTTCAGATTTATATCATAGGAGGCTATGATACTACCATTGGACTGCAAACTCCTTGAGGGCAGGGACTTTTTTTTTGCACGTTTTTGTATTTCCAACACTTAATATGTCACCAGCACATAGTAGGCACTTAATTAAGATCAATTGATTGATTGATTAATGGCAGGAAGATAATAAAGTTAATACTGGATATTTCAATCTATATGTATAGTAGCACACACAATCTTTTTTTTATAACATGTAGCAGTGGGTTTTTATTTATTTGGATACCTAGTTTTGATACACTGTCCATAGAAATAAAGATAAATGTCCTCTTGATGATTATATATCCTTCAGTATTTACTGATCCTCTGCAGAATATGTGACTTTTTGTTAGACAGGATGTCCAAGAACTCTAGTTGTCCTATCAGACAGCTATGCCCTAGAGGGTTGATCCCTCGATCACAGCCTTCTCTCTGCATCTCCATCTTTGTGTTTTTGCTTTTGTAATCAGTTGTGTTTGTTAGCCCTAGTGTGATGAGGTGCTGAGAATGATAGCCATTAATATCCCGAATTTGTATGCTAGCCATCTTCACGAATAAATGAGTGAATGTTTGTTGAGAAGGCTGTAATAAATGAATGAGAAAGGAAGCACTGATATTACAAAGACAATTCCTGACCTCAAGGACCTGACATTCTCCTGGGGAGAGACTGCACATAAGAAGGAGCAGTAGTAGCTCCACAAGGGTATTTTGGTTTGGAAAGTTACTAGGGTGGTGAATGAACTCATTGGGAAGTAGAATGACACATCCTTTCAAGCAGCAGTGGCTGTCATGACTTGGACGTGGTTCTAGAACTGAGAAGGGAGGATGGAGAAGATGGAAGCCTGGAGGAGGAGGGAGGTGGTGTTTTGATTCCAAGTCCAGTTCTTATCAGGACACTGCACTTTATTATATAACGTTTGTACTGTGAGATCTTTTCTGTTTAGTGGGCCGGGATTAGGATATTAGAAGTACACCCTAGTATTGGGGCAACTCTAAAACCATCCTTCACTGAGATATGACTTCCTCCTTTTGTGGTGTAAGAGGTTGCATGGAAGTGCTTATATTTATCTTGGGGGCTTACTATATCTGGGCCACCTCCCCAGGTTGTTTAACATAAACTATGTCTCTCAAAATAAGACAGTCCCCCTCAAGCTACACCTACATCTTCTTCAGAGGCTGCTTCCATCCTAACTGATTCTTAAGAAGTCTTTTAGGCTATTTTTCCTACCATAGGCAGCATAATGTTCAAGTTTCCTGACCAGGAAAGTGAAACATGATGGAATCATATTCAAGACAGCAAGGTCCCAGTGTAGGAATTCTAGAGACGAAAAGATTGTCATAGTACTAGTAATGAATATCTCAAACTGAGCAGATAGTTTCAGGTTTTCTTGAGGCACCAAAAGAGCACTTTCCTTCACAAATGTGACTAGGACTAGATGATCAGGACTTTGCTCTAGTGTGTTGGAATGTAGAGGACAGAGGGGCCCATCTGATCTTCCTAGTGGCAGCATCCTTTAGTCGTACAGAAACTTCATGTTGTTCTGGGTGCCTACCCCCCACCCCCCCCCCCATAGTAAGTAATTCTCCCCTTCTCTTGCAATTGTCCTGGAAGTGCCTCTAATCTCTTCTATAGTGGCAGGCAGCATTATTATGTAAGGATTCTGAGAAGGGTGGTTGTTGGTGGTGGTGGTGCGTCTGCACGAATATGGGTGTGTTTGTGTGTGTTCAAGAGAAATGGAGAGGTCAGTTGATTTCACAGGCTGCTAGGATTCTATATATGTGCCTTCTTTCTTCTCTTTAGCATCTAAATTTCTGTATGTATCTCTTCATTGGGAGACACCTAGACAATGGTGAAAAATTTTTTTCTCTTTACCTTTGATATACTCTCTATAAATCCCTTTGGGAGTATTCTATATAAAGCATATTATATATGTATATATATGTATGTATATATACACACATATACAGACATATACATATACACACATATATTTTATACACACATGCACATATATATATGTATATCTTTATGGAAAGGAAGATGTAGGTTTTGGTGGGGAAAATTAAGTGAAATTCCCAGTTTATGGAGCATTCCTTTCTGACATGTTTAGAAACATACCTCTTCACTTTTCACTGACCAGCTGGTATCTCCCACTCACTCTTCCAGGGTTTGGTTTTGTTTGGTTCCACGCCCCCCCCCCAGTCCCTCTACCTACTACTTGGGATTATTTATTTCATGCTATTACTTTTGGGAGATAGGATGCTACTGCTGAGGAAACACAAACTCCTAATGACCAGGTGGCTGTGGAGAATGGCTACCAGGCATGTGGCTGTCCAAGGAAAGGAGGGGGAGAAACTGCCCCAGGGCTAGAGGGATCTATGTGGCTATAGCTCAGCCACGGTAAATCTGACAAAACTTGGCCAAGGGCTTGCTTTCTTCCTGGAATTAGGTCAGCTATGTTATGGGTCACTGAAATATTGACAGACCTTCATTGGTATTCAGAAGAGAAAAGATCATCAGGAGATAAGTCTGCTAAGATTCAGTACTTCCCATTGTTTTATATCCCAATGTTTTACTCAGGAGGGTAATCAGGGTGTGAGGGGACACTAAGCTATGTTCCAAAATAAGTGGTTGAAGGTACTGGGAATGTTTAAGCCTGGAGAAGACAAGGTTAGGGATGAGAGGAGTATCTTGTAGTTGTCTTTAAATAATTGAATGGTTGTCCTGTTCTGCTAGACCCCAGAGAACAGAGGTAGGAATAATTACGGGAAGGCACATTTTGACTTCAGATAAGAGATAATTTCCCAACAGAATTGTCCAGAAAGTGTACAGGCTTATCTTCTAAGAGAGAGACTTCCCTGTTTCTGGAGGTTGTCAGTGAAAGACTAGATGACCGTTATCAATATTTGTTAAGGGAATTTCTATTTTGGCATGAGTTGGACCAGATGGCTTCTAAGATACCTTCGAATTCTGTGAATCAGGAATACTTTGTCAGCTGAGAAATTAACATGCTTCAAATTGATTTGATTTTAAACAAAATTGTTTATTTCTAGTGGACTTGGTGATGGCTGTGACATGCTTAGCATCCCAGGCTGCTTTATCAGATAGGCATTTGCCATACATGTAGATCCCCCTAATCTGGGTTAAAAGTAAAAACAAAATGGTAGATGCTCAAATATCTGATTTCTTTGGATTCCCAGTACGTAATATGGTGTTCTGCCCATTAGTTACTTATTTTATATGCTTGTTGAATTGAATGCAATCAGAGCTCTAGTCCAAATGACTGATCAATATTCAGAGAATGATAGATTGCAAGAGCTGAAAGGTCTCCTCAAACCCCAGGGTTCTTAATTGGGGGTTTTGAGAACTTGTGTGTTCTTTTTAATATATTGAGAACTGTATTTCAATATAATTGGTTCCTTAATTTTACAAATGAGCAGACTGGAGCCTAGAGAGGTTAAATGACTTGTCTGAGGTCATACAGAATTGATAGCTTTAAAACCAAGTGATATTTTGATTCCATGTCCAGTTCTTATCAGGACACTGCACTTTATTATATGATGTTTGTACTGTGAGATCTTTTCTGTCTAGCTGTGGACCAGCCTCAAATTAGGATATTAGAAAGTACACACTAGTATTGGGGCAACTATAAAACCATCCTTCACTGAGATATGGCTTCCTCCTTTTGTGGTGTAAGGGGCTGCATGGAAGTGCTTATATTTATCTTGGGGTCTTGCTATATCTGGGCCACCTCCCCAGGTTGTTTAACATAAACATAAGACAGTCCCCTCAACCTACAACTCTGTCTTCTTCAGAGGTTGCTTCCTTCCTGATTGTTAAGAAGTCTTCTGATCTATTTTCCCTACCCATAGGCAACATAATGTTCAAATTTCCTGATGCTTAAGAACCTAGATGCAATTTCAAATAGTTTTATTAAATAAATTTAAAATAAATTTATATTGACATTTTTGTTTTTGAACTACCTAAAATTTTCCCTTTATTCCTCTCCTCTTCCAGAAAGTCATCCTATACAATAAATAATTTTTATGAGAAAAAAAAAAAGAATCCTCCCTCCTGCCATGTTTGTTGACTTTCCCCTTCCCCCATATCAATAGTTTAGTACAAGGAAACATGGTACATACAGGACAATAACCAAACCAACTTTATTGAGGGGACATACTTACAATTTAAAAGGTATAGTCACAGTAGAAATAGATCAGATCTGCTGGGGTCCAGGTGGAATTTGGAATACTGTTGGGGTTTCAGATGTAATTTGGGGCATCTCCACCCGGGAAAGTCCAGGTTCGTTTGTTTTTTATAGAATTCTTGCCTAGGTTTTGTAGAAGCAATCACAGGAGAAAGCAGTGAGGAGCCTTCATATTTTTCATTTTTTGTTTTGTGGTTCAATCATTTTTCAGTTGTGTCTGACTCTTCATGATTCTATTTGGGGTTTTCTTAGCAGAGATACTGGAGTGGTTTGCTTTACAAATGAGAAAACTGAGGTAAACAGGGTTACATGACTTGCCCAGGATCACTTGGCTAGTAAATAATCTGAGGCCAGATTCATCAGGCAGATGAGTGTGCCTGACTCCAGGCTTGCTCTACCCATTGCTCCATCTAGCTGCATTTCTTCTTAAGCTGCATCAGTCCTACTTGATTTTGGACCTGGGGTCTGGTGTTGATTCATGCTAGCTGTGGGGGAGGGGCAGAGGAAGACTCCAGTGGAATTGGATGCTAGTGGATAGTCAAAGTCCCTACTTTTGGCTGTTCCTTCTGGTCGTACTGTCTGGCAGAGTGACTCGGGATATTTTTTGGGATAGAGAGATTACTTGGGTTCTTACAACAAGGAAGGTGTTTTCTTATTTCTCTTCTTTGGGACCAAACTTGTTCTTTTATACTTTGGCAACATTAACTTTTGATTGTTTTGTGGCAGTTCTTTCCATTTACGTGGTTAGTCATTGTGTTTTGTCCTTGACTCTGCTTATTTCATTTTGCATTAGATCATGTAAATTTTTCCCTGCTTCTACTCATTGTATTCATCCTTCCTTAATAGCACAGTAATATTTTGTTATATTTCTGTGTCATAATTTGTTTCCAAGGGTGATCTTTCCCTAGTCACTGTACATTGTTTCCAGTTCTTTACTATCACAAAAACGTGCTCTGTAAGTATTTTGGTGTATGTGGAGACTTGCTTTTTATCAGTGATATATGCTAGGATAGATGCTAGCAGTTGGATCTCTGGCTCAAAGGGTTTGGATAATTCCAAATTGCTTTCCAAGATTTTCATAACTCCACCCACAATATGCTATTATATCTTTCAAACATTGACCATTCCTGTCTTTCTGTCGATTCGGCCAATTTACCAAATATGAGCTGAAGCCCCAGGTAGTTCTATTCATTTTGACAACCACCTAAACATAACATCTGTAGTGTACAATAAAGTATGTAGGATAGGCTTTGATTATACCTTGACAAATTGCTGTCTTTAGACAATTCCCAGGATTTCTATTTCCTAATCGCTAAAATGAATTAGTTGGCATAGATCATCTCTAAGAGGCAAAAGAGTTGTAGATTTAGGCTCAGAATCCTAAATTTGAATCCTGGAGATGTCGGGTTAGTCTGTGGACTTCAGTGTCTTTATCTCTGAACTAAGAGTTTGAATTGCATCATGGGGACATAGATCATGAGCTGGAAGAGACCATCTAGTCAAGGGCAGCTAGGTAGCACAGTGGATAGAGTACTTGACCAGGAGTCAGGAAGACCTGAGTTCAAATCCAGCCTTTATTAGCTATGTAAGCCTGGGCAGGCCACTTAACCCTGTTTGCCTAAAATGAACTGGAGAAGGAAATGGCAAACTTGGCAAAAATGCCAAGAATCTTGGTCACAAAGTCAGACATGACTGAACAACCCCAAATTAATTTTCCCCTCTCCATTTTTCAGATGAGAAAACTGGGGCTCAAGGTTACATGGATTGTGGCCATCAGGGATAGGATTTTGAATCCAGGCCCTTGGACTCCAAAGTTACTGTTCTTTCCACTGTAACATAAACCACTATGATGTGTTTGACTGGCAGTCACACAGCCTTTCCTTGGGAACTTCTGATAAGAAAAAACACCATTAAAGTGCCCATTCTTCTTTGGAGCAGCTCTAAAAGTATTGGAAGTTTCTTCCTTATTCAAATATCTCTTTGATTCTTCCATCTATCATTCTTAATTTTGCCCTCTTGGGCCAATCTTATCTCTCAATCTATGATTTCTTCCAGCTCTGAATCTATGATTCCTTCTAGATTTCTGTGGTAATTGCCAACACTTTCTCTTAACATGTATGTTCTTCTTCTTTGCAGTATATCGGAAGCCTGGATGTGCCAAGACCAAACAGCAGGGTGGAGATCGTGGCTGCCATGCGAAGGATACGGGTAAGTGCTGTGGAGATAAATGGTCATGTTGGAAATGTGGAATAGGATGTTTTCTGCTAGGGGTCAACACTCTTGGCTTCTTACTTGCCCATATGTAGATGCCATCATTACATTCCAGGGAAGATAACCTCTGTGACAAATGAATCACTATCTCAGTTAGATATGTGGACATGGTTAAAATAGAATTTTACTTTGTATCATTCATGTTTTCATGATCACTATTTGATTCGGTGACCCAAAGGAAAGGAGACATTGCTTAAGGGTTAGGCTACAATTTGTCACTATTGCTAAGAAATTCTTCATATGTCCTTTTTAGTAGTGGAAGAATTCATACTAGATTTGTTCGATTTCAAGATATGGGTTGATTCAAAGAGTGCCTTTTCCAAAAGGAAAAGCCTTCTTAGGGACCAAGATTGATCATGAGATCCAGGCAGGCTTATACTCAATCCTTTAGAACATTTGATAACTTGAATGGAAAACACATGTGGCGAAAGATGTGTTTCATTTTTATAGACCCTCCCTTCAATCCATCCTATTGATGGAAATTTAACTTGTGAATAGATATTTAATTGAGTGTAAAACAGGAGAATAAGGAGACATAATTCTTCATTTTCAATCCCCTGTTTTCATGCTGCCTGACAGAAGTCCTTAATTTCACATGTCCTCCCTTCCTCCCTCCATTTCCAGCCAGTTTTTGGCAGTCAATATTTCACTTCTGCCACCGCCACTACCACCCATGTCTGGAACGGACAAATGTGGTGTACTACAAGTGCACTCAGGATTTTGCCTTACCAAAGATTCATTTTTTGTTGCCCCAAGATATGTTGTGTTCTAAACAGTGTGCGTGCATGGGGGCATGACTGTACAACAGAAAATCCCCAGTGAAAAATCCTCTTCATCTTGTTGGAGTTCTTTTTTTCATCTTTATCCTTTTGAGTGTTTCCTAATTTTTTTTCAGAACTTTCTGCTTCTTTAGAGGTGTTTCCATTGCTATTTTTGAGGGGAATATTGAAGGGGCAGGTTCTCCCTTCACCATTTTCTTGGGAGTCTGAGGTTTTTTTTTTTCTGGACTTACTTTTTCAAGGTTCCAGGGAACTTGCAGGGATGTGTTCAGGGCTCCACAAAGAATGGACTTAGTGAAATTACTATTCCTTTCCACTTATTCAAAGAATCAATATTTTTAGTTGCCAAAATGTTAGAAGGTCTTTCCCAATTCCTAATAGCCTAGGGCACTATTTCCTGATCCTCTACATTTGACATGATGCTGTACTTCCTTCCTGCCATTCATTGTTCATCAGATGTCAGTGAGCTGTTCAGTGAGAACTGAATGATTGCCATTTCTCCAGCCTCACACTCTTCTTATGGTGATCGGGAAGATCACACTGAGGTCAGAAGAAGTGATTCAAAGACATTCCCAAGATCTCTGTGCAGAATTTTGGAATCACTGGGGAGACATGGGAGGTACTGGTACGGGATTGCCAGCACAGTGCACCTACATCAAAGAAGCTGCTGTATTTTTGAGTAAAGCAGAATTTCAGTAGCTCAAAGGACACATGGGATGCATCAGTGAGCCATCTTCACTCCAAATGTTCACATGGACCAGTTGTGCTTGACCTGTGGTAGAATCTTCTGAGATCATATTGGTCTGCTTAGCCACAGTCAGACACACTACACCTTGACCCCATGATAGTGATTTGGTTTTGGTACTCTTCAAGAACAAAGGACACCAACCAACCAACCCTTTCCTTCTAATGAGTGCTTGGAGCTCCTTTCCATTGGAAACCCAGATACTTGGGAGTCCTTGAACAAACCAGAATTCATTGCTGCTTGTGTTCTTCATGCCCGCAGTAAGGTGGCAAGTATTCCAGGGTTTGTCATATGAGAGAGTATGGCCAAGGGAATCTGGGCAGTAGTTCTTTAAGTCATTCTGGCCATGCATTGGACACTAGTGAAGTTTTTTCACCCAATGGAAATAGGTAGCATTAGTTTTTAAAAATGATTTTAAAATTCATGTGTAACGGTCATTCTCACAATACAATGATGAATGTTTTTCTCTGATCGGACCGTGTACTTTCGTCATTATTCATTTACTCCTCCTTTCCCTGGGCTTCTTGGAAGCCCAGACAGAACCTAGAAGATAAGGAAAATAGATGGTAAGGTGGGGAAGGGAAGAAAATAAGCATTTATTAAGCTCCTACTGTGGGCCAGGACCTGTGCAAAGCATTTCTACGAATCATGTCATTTGAAACTCCCAGCAACCCTGAGAGGTAGGTGCTGTTATTATCCCCATTTTACAGTTGAGGAACCTGAAGCAGACAGAGGTGAGTGACTTGACCAGGGCTGCATAACTAGTTAGTGTCTGAAGTTATATTTGAATTGAGCTCTTCCTGACTCCAGACCTAGAGCTCTATCTACCATGGCATCTAGATGTCACTTACCTACCACGTCTAAGTGCCTTATATTGGAAGGATGTCATCAGTGCATTACATTGCCAAGTCCAGATGAATTCCCTCCTAGTGTCCTTGGGGAATTGGCAGGTGTGACTGAACCATGATCAGTTGTTTTTTGAAAGATACTGGAGAACAAGAGAGATGCTGATGGACCAGAATGACACAAATGTTCTCATTTTCTGAAAAGTCTAGAAAAAGGTAGATTCTACAAACTATAGATGATGGTATTTGTATCTTCAGTATGAGGATAGTAATAGAATTCCTGGCACATAATAAGCTTTTAATAAATGCTTAATGATTGATTTGATTGATAGTGAACTGAAATTCTATTTCTAGAAAAATCCTAGGACAAACTATTAAAAGGTATAGGTAGTGAGCACTTAGAAAGGGAAGCAGTGATCATCTGAGAACAAGAAGACATGCCAAATGAACCTGATTTCTTTTTTTCTCGGTTCATGGCAGTCATGCACAGTATAATGATATGCATAAAGTATATATACAAAATATGTATAGTATACTTTGATTTCAGTGAAGCATTTGACTAACTTGGGGGATGACGGAGAAATGTGGGGTTAGGCAGCCCCATCTTCCCACATCCAGGCCAGCTACATAGTCAAGTCAGTAAACACTTATTAAGTACCTTCTCTGTGGCAGGTATGCTGCTAAGTGTTGAGGATAAAAATGTGAAAAAGAAAGACATTTTCTGCTTTTAAGAAGTTTGAAGTCTAATGGGGGAAAACAACATAAAAAATTAGCTGAAAAGGCTTTTTCCAGGCGAGGGAGGGAAGGTACCTGGTATAGGGAGGGGCATGCTGGAGAAATCCCAAGGAATGGGATTTCAGATGGATAGGAAATAAAGAGATAGTTGGCCCGAGCACCCTGATTAAATGGAGGTTTTGAGAGGAACTCTCCGCTTTCTACCTTCTTTTTGGACAGGTACCAGAGATAGAGGGGCCTGATAAGTGTGAGTACCAAAGCTGATATTTGGGTGATATCCAAAAGAATCCAAAGTCCAAAGAAGTAGCAGTGGGCATGTTAGGGTGGGGAGCTCGAGCTGTCCTCTGCTGGCCTTGGGAGTGTGCATTAATGTGGGAATGCCGGCTTTCCAGGCTGAAGATCACTCCTGTGTACCATCTCCAGCTGTTCCTTTCCTTTTGTGATCCACTCCCAGTTCTTAATGAGCTGCTTATGAAATCAGGAAGAAATGAATTGGCTAAAATGCTGTTTGGTTTGGCTGCCACCACTGATGGCAAGGGCCCCAAATTGGAGCTTCTGTTGTTAATGCCCTGAGCAGCATCACTCACTCGCTTATAGGTCCAGGTGACAGCTCCATCCTTATCTCCATCTCTGTTTTCTCATACCAAAGCTTTCAGAGCCTGAGTCAGCTAAAATTATGGTTTCTAAGAACTTAGAAACTGACCAAATAGCATCATTTTTGCTCTGGATGCTGGGGCTAAGTGGATTATTTTCAGTGACTGTAGTCCCAAGGTTACTGGATACCCTGTGAAGTCAGATAAGCTTAGGCAGAGGAGTTGAGGCTCAGGAGATAAGTTTGTGGTAACCATCACTCTGCCTGGCATTTGTATAATGATTTAAATACTCTTCAAAGCACTTTCATATGTCCTTAGCTAAATTTATATGCTGCAACCCTGGGAGGGAGGGTAGGCAGCTATAATTTTCCCCATTTTAGAGCTAGGGAAACTGAGTTTTGGAGCACTTTAGAGGTTTGCCAGAGAATTAATTAGTTGTTTTTATTACTTATAACATTACACTCTACTTTTTGCTACTTCAAATGGTGAGCTCACATGAAAATTCTGTGAAGCATATTTTTACCCCTCCCCCCTACTTACAGCAATTTTTCCTTCCTCTATTGTTTAAACAAAAATCTCTATTTATTTTGTATTTAACTGTTAACACCAGATAGAAATACACACACACATTTTCATGTCTGTCTTTACTATAAACTTATTGAAGAGAATGTGCCCCCACCCTCTCACCACAACTTGTTCGGTCACTTTTTCCATTGTGTCTGACCCTTGGGGACCCATTTTGGATTTTTGGCAAAGATGCTGGAGTGGTTTATCATTTCCCTCTCTAGCTTTTTTTGTAGGTGAAGAAAATGAGGCAAACAGTGTTAAGTGACTTCTGAAGAGTCACACAGCTAGTAAGTATCTGAAGCTGGATTTGAACTCAGATTTTCTTGACTTCAGGCCTGGTGCTCTATCTACTTTACCACTAGTTGCCCCGCTCAGTACGATGCTTGTACATGATAGGTGCTGAATAAGCATTTCCTGAAGGATTGAGATCATATGAAGACAGCCCCCTCTCATCTTCATCTTGCCCAAGTATCTCTTCTTTCTCTCCAGTCTTGGATGAAGAAGTGGCCCCTTTTCCTCTCCACGGTAAACCTTTCCTTTTGCCTTTCTTTGTATTTCCATCATTTAGCACAGTGCCTGACATATAGTGAATGATTCCTAAATGCTCATTGTTTGTTGACTGGCTAACACCAGTAACATGTTATCCAGGATGTTATTTTAGGCTCACCTCTCAGCTGGGAGCTTTCCATCCATATGAGTCACCAGATGAGGCCTATAGGATCATGGGGTTCAGAGCTGGAAGGGGACCTTGGCCTAAATTTGAGCACCTAAGACCTTTTTATAGATGAGGAAAATGAGACCCTAGAAGTTAAATGTCTTGCTCAAGATCAGATATGTAGTAGTAAGTAAATTGTGTGTTTGTCCTTCGTTGCCAAAGAAGACCATGCCATCAGAGAATTAATGACATGACTTGCACTTGACTTTGTTTTGAGTGAGGGAGGGCTGTGCAGGTCACCAGCATCACTTCTCCTCTAGAGCCATCTGAATCCAGTGACCGGATATTCATCACGATGACTAGAGATGGCCCAGGATGAAGCAATTGGGGTTAAGTGACTTGCCCAAGGTCACACAGCTAGTGAGTGTCAAGTGACTGAGGTGAGATTTGAACTCAGGTCCTCCTGACTCCTGCACTGGTGCTCTATCCACTGCACCACCTAGCTGCCCCAGTAAGTAAATTGAAATAGGGTTCTTACTCATGTTTCCTAACTCAAAATCAGGGATTCTTTATCTGGGGACTGTAAATGTTTTTTTAAACATTTTTTAGTGATTATATTTCAATATAATTGACTTCCTTTGTAATGTGTGCATTTTATTTTATGAATTTAAAAATATTGTTCTGAGGTGGAGTCCCTAGGCTTTATCAGAGTGCCACAGGGGTCCAGGATACAAAATTATTTAGGAATGTCTGCTCTAAATCGAGGGCTTTCCCTTTACGTTATTTTGTGTCCCATGAGGCATCCGTGGACAATTTGCTGCTTTCCTATCCTCCTTCTCCCACCTTTATCCCTCAGATGTAATCTTTTTCCTTGGAATTTCTGATTGTTGAATTTTTTCCTTTGCACTCTTAAAGATTTTTCTCCCTGTGACATTTACTTCCTTATGTGCTGGTCCTTTAAATAGAAAGGATTTTCATTTTAAGGAAAGAATCTTTGAATCAGAATGATTAAATATGAAATACATGTTTTAGCCATGTCTCCGGAGATCAGAAAAGGAATCCTCTTCCCAGCTCCCTCCCAGCACCGGTGGCTCCTGGCCTGAGTGCTCAGTGGTAGATGTCACCTGTGCTGGCAGGCCAGACCATGCTTCTGGCTGGGGTTCATTTTGCATCCATGTGCAGGCTTTGCTGGAGAGGGTCTTGGTTCGTTTAGTGGTGAATTGGATTCGTGTTGGTTGATTTTCTTCTTCATGGTCAAATTCCTTCACTATTTTCTTCTGTCCCATTTATAGGATAAAGGAGCATGTTACCCTCCGGGGACCTATCTTGCCAGGGAAACTGAGGGAGTTCCTGTCTCTGTGCCAAGCCCTCAATGTTACCCTCTTTCAGGACCCTGGTGATGAGACCTGACTTGAGTTCGGGGGGGTTATACTGCTGAGAAGGACATCTGTGTATAGGGCTGTTTACAGTAGAGACAAAAGGGAGTAACAGCTCATGGCCATGGGGCCAACTCCTGAGTCAGAAGTAGAAAAGATGAGAAGAAGGGAGGAGCAAAGAACCTTTCTCCTAGGATTCCCTCCCTCTTGGTGCTGATTCTCCATTAGGGGAAGGTGCTCAGCATGACCTCCCCCACCCTGCCACTCGATGAAGGTAGAACCTGGAAGAAGAGAGGTCAAAAGGAACTTATCCAAAGTAAACCCTAAGAAGATCTTCATGGCTTAGAAAAGTATTGGAAGGGACGGTGGTGAAGTGGATAGCATGCTGAGCCTAGAGTCAGGGAGACCTGAGTTCAAAAATGGCCTCAGACACTTCCTAGCAATTTTCTCATCTGTAAAATGGGGATGATAAATAATAGCACCAACGTTCAAGGGTTGTTGTATCAAATGAGAGAACAGTTCTAAAGTGTTTAGCACCGTGACTGGTACCTTGCTGTTGGTCAGTCATTTAGTTGTACCTGACTCCATGGGACCCCCCGGATGAGTCCATGGGATTGTCTTGGCAGAGACTGGAGTGGTTTGCCATTTCCTTCTCCAGTGTGTCCCCATTTTGCAGATGGCGAACTGAGGCAAATGGGAGTAAAGTGACTTGCCCACGAGTGTCTGAGGCCAATCAGATCTTCCTGACTCTAGCCCCCTGCTCTATCTACTGTACCAGCTGTCTCTTGGAAGTATTATATAAATGTTTGTTATTATTATTATTTGGTAAGTGGAACTGATCTCAGTTCCTTTCTGTATAAGTCTTAAGATGTCATAGCTGTGGAATTCTTGGAGTGGTTGCAGGTCAAGATAACCTGGATTGATTGAGGCTCTGAGTGAGTACATTAGAGTTTGAGATTTAGCTCCAGTTGATTAGGGTAGGCCTTCTGAGAACAGGGTTACCTATTGTTCTAACTGGAGGGGGCATTGGGCAGAATCTCATACCCCAAAGTATTAATATCACTTCCCATCATTCTATCTGTAGATCTTTTTCCTTTTGGTCTAGAAGATGTTTTGGTCTTCTAGGGTCTCCTGTTAAAAAGCAAATATCCCAGCTGGTTGCCATCTTAGTTAACAGTATCAACTAGGCTTCATTTTCCTCATCTTTAAAGTGAAAGGGCAGCAAAAGAAAGAAAACTGCATTTGGAATAGGCATTGGTTCAAATCTCACTTCTGCTATCTCTGTGACCTTGGGTAAGTCACTTAACTTTCCTAGGTCTCAGTCTCTTCAACTGTAATATGAGGAGTTTTGACTAAATGCTTTCTTCAGGTTTCTTCCAAGCTATAAATCTATGATTTTGTGGTCTGGGTTTAAATCTGGCCTATTTAGTGCATGTGTGACCTTGGGTCAACTCACCTTTCTGAGCCACAATTTCTTCATCTGTGATCCTGGATGAACTCAAAAGCCTCATTTAGTTCTGACAGGCTATGATTCTATGGTTATAGTTGATAGCATGCTGAGAGTAAGACCCTGCTGAAGTGGGACAAAGGAAAAGCTTTAGGGGAGAGAGAGGGTGGTACTAACAGAAGGGAGGAAAAGGGCACTGATGAGGGGAGAGTGTTTCAAAGCCAGGTTTGTCCTAGTTTACAATTGTTTCCAGGGCAAGGCTCAGAAGGCTGTGGGCTGTTGCATAGGCTATGGCACTATAGTTCTTCTAGGAATTGTCCCTTTCTTCTCCGTGAGAACACTAAACCACACTCCAAAAGAAGTAGGTGGCTCTGCCGTCTCCAAAATTACCAATGATCTCAGATGTTCTAACATCCTTTTCTTGATCCTTATCCTTGACTTCTTTGTAGCCATTGACGCTGTCCATTACCCACTTTTGGTATTTTCTTCCCTGCAGGCTTTGGTGATCTTGGTCTCTGCTGGGTCTCTTCCTACCTCACTGATTACTAACAGTCCTTTGTTGAATCTTCATCCAGTTCATGCCTCCTAACTGAGGGCATCCCCAAGCTCTATTCTGGACCCTGTTTTCATTTCCCTGTTCAATCTTTCCCATGGTGATCTTGTTGGCTTTTTTGGTTTCATTTATCGCTATGCAAATGATTCTCAGATCTGTTTTTCCTACCCTAAACTCTTAAATCCTCCAGTGTCACATCTCCAAGTTCTTCTTGGACTTCTCAAACTGGATGTTCTGTAGACATCTTAAATCCAACATGGACAAAGCTGAAATGATCATCTTTCCCCTCAAATATTCCCCTCTTCCAAACTTCTTTTTTTACTGTTGAGAGTAGCACCATCATCTCATTCACCCAGACCTGTGAACTAGGTGTCAGCTTTAAGTCTTTGACCTCTCATCACCCTTTCTCCCATAATCAATCAGTTGTCAAGGCCCTGTTCCTGCTTTCATAACTTGAATTGTACGGGCCCTTTCCCTCCTTTGACCCCACCCATTCTGGTCCAGGCTCATGCTGCTTCATGCATACCGAGACTATTGCAATCACCAGTTGATTGGTTTCTGTGCCTCATGTCTCTCCTTACTTCCCACTCCCTTCAGCTGTTAAATTGTTATTCCTAAAGCACACATTTGACCATGTCACCCCACCATTTCCCCTTTCAATCAACTCCAGTGGTTCACTATGGCCTCCAGGATCAAATGTAAAATCCTGGTTGGCTTCCAGAGTCTTTCGTAACCTGGCTCCTTTCTACTCTTACAATTTCTTACATCTTAGTCCCTTCCCTCCACATACCCAATGACTCAATGACATTAGCAAATCCGTTATTCCTTGTGCAAGACAGTCTGCCTCCTGACTAAATTTTCATTGGCTGTTCCTGATGCCTGGAACACTTTCCCTTTTCATTTCTGTATCTCCTGGCTTCCTTGAGTCTCGGCAAAAATACCGCCTTCTTCAGGAAGCCTTTCCCAGCCCTTCTTAAGGCTACGGCCCCCCCAACCCCCGAGATAACCTCCAATTTTTCTTGTATGTAGTTGGTTTGTACAAAGTTGTTTTCATATTGTCTTCCCCATTAGTATGTGAGTTCCTTGAGGGCACAATACCTGGCACATAGTAGGAAGTCAATAACTCCTTGTTGAAGCTGGTCAAATGAGAAGGGCTTTGATGGGCTGCCCTCTCTGGAGCAACAACAAATGTTTTAATGGCAAATAGTCAGATTTCTGGCTGTTTAAAAAGTACAGGGATAGATTCCTGTGGTAGAATTGCAAGGACCATCTGGAGGTGGAGCTCATTAACAGAACATGATGTAGTCTCTATGATGGAAAAAGATATTTTTGAAAGCCAGATGGCACTCAGAAGGAGATTTAAATCCTCATTTATGGCTCCTCTGGCTATGTAAGAGGTGAACCCTCTGCCACCAAGTAAACAGCTTTTATAGCTGTTCAGCCTGGGATCAGAGTTTCCTGTGTAAAGAGTGACTGAGGCTCTCCAATGTAGGTAGAAAGGTGGCTTGGTCCACTTGGATGGAAGAGAAGGGTGGAAGGAAGCTGGACTCAGCACCTTGTGAGTCTTCTCTTTCTTGGCCATACTTCCCTTGGGAAATTGTGAGTGTTTCTGAAAATGTCTCTTGGAGTAGTTACATAAGTTTTCCTGCTTGTGGGACTCAGCCCTGTTGGCTGCTCCAGTTACTATTGGCTTTGCAGGCAGGGGTTGGTGGATCATGCTGAAGCTTTGCCTAAGGCCTGATCGTCACTACCTGCAGTCTGTACGTACTGTACAGGCTCTCCCAGCCTCAGCTACAAGTTAGACCTACCCTCTAGAGCATCGGTCTCATGTATCTCCCCCAATTTCTGTTTCTCCTGTCCTTCCAGACTCTGCCCTCCATAGACCCTTCCCTGACTCTCCTCATCTAGTGCCAGTCAATCCAATAAAAACAATAATAGTAAGCATTTATATAGCACTTGCTGTGCTAAGCACTGTACACATATTATCTCATTTGATCCCTGTAACAACCCTGGAAGGTGGTTGTAATAATACCCTCATTTTACAAATGAGAAAACTGAGACAAACAGGGTCATGTAGTTAGTAAGTGTCTGAGGCAGCATTTGAACTCAGGTCTTCCTGACTCCAGGCTTTATCCACAGTATCATGTAGCTGCCATCTTACAACCTTTTTCTTTTTTCTATCTCTATAGCTTTTCCTGGTCCTCCTCGTAATGCTAGTGCCTTCCCTCTGAGATTATCTCTAATACATAGATACATTGATATATGTCTATGTTAATGTTTCTATGTGTCTATATGTGTCTGTGTATGTAAATATGTATCATATAATAATATATAACATTATGCTGTTATTAATATATAGTATAATATATATTTGTATTTTATATACACTTGTATATATAGACATATTTATATACATATATATGTATATATCTTTAATGGTATGTGCATTTATATTTATTTAATTTATTATATATAATATATTTTTATTTTTTATTGAATTAAAATTTATTCTATATTAAAATTTATTCTATTATATATGTATTTTATTTATTTATTATATATTGCAATTTATTTTATATTACAAATACTCCATATACTATATATAATAAGTATATATATTGTTTTTATGTAGCTATTTACTATATAATAAGTATTTGTCCTGTTTGTGTGTAGTTTTTCTTCCCCTTAGATTGTGAGCTCTTTATATCCTCGGTAATTAGTGCATTTTCTGGCCAATAGTAGGTGTTTAATAAATGCTTGTTGACTTGACTTGGATACATAGTAATAGTAAGTATAGACAGTGTTTTTACAGTTGTCATTGATTATAGGTTTCTGTCATTGTGCCTTATGAATAGACATTGATGTTTGGATGTGGCCAGGTGGACTGTGATTGGACCTGGAGTTAGGAAGATCTGGGTTTGAATTCTGCTATTTAGCTATGAGTCCTTTGGCAAGTCACACAAACTCTCTGAGCCTCAGTTTCTTTATCTGGAAAATGGCAATGATAACACCTACTTCACAGCTTGTTGTGAGGGCCAAGTGAGATAATGTATATAAAGTGCTTAGTCTAGTACCTGTAATCAATCAATCAAAGAGCATTTACTAAGAGCCTTCTGTGTGCCAGGTGCTGGGGATTCCAGGACAGAAGTGCCTGCAGAGCTTGCATTGTACTGGTTCTATATAAATGTTCACTATTATTTTAATTTTCCTTCTCTTTCCCATTAGAGGGGATGAGGGTTGAGCTCCCCTTGGAATTCCACACAGCTGGGAATGTGATGCTTTGCATAGAGCTAGTACTGAAGTGTTGGCTCATAGGTTGAATGGTGGGAATTCTGGGAACTAATAGCAAGACCACCATTATTTCCTTTTGCTCTGGAGCTGGGATCTAGTTCAATTAACCAAGGCCCAGAGAAGGGAAATGACTTGTCCACAGTCAAACACAGCCAGCAAACATGGGAAAGGGGATGAAAGCTTTTTATTCACTCTGATTAAGTGATTGTTATTCCTGCCTGCACAGGCTCTGACCTGCCTTTTAACTCTGCAGTGGTTTTTTTTATATAGATAATCACTGTAATTATATATCTCTGCTAATTTTGTTCTCACTTTTTACTGTGTCATCTTTGATTATCCTGCCTCGTCCTTTCTCCAGCTCCCCCCAGGTCCCTAATACGCATCTAATCAATTGCCATGTCTTGTCAGTTCTCCCTCTGCAACATCTGTCTCCAGTCCCGTCCTCTCCCTCAAAAAGGTCACTACTCTGGTGGTTCATGTCCTTATCACTGATTACTTAGGTATTGTAATAGCCTCCAACTTGTCTCTCCACTCCAGCCATTCTTAAACACAGCTGTCAAAATAATATTCTCACTCATTTATTCAGAAACTTCCCTTTCACCTCTAGAATAAAATATAGCCAACCTTAGCCTAGCATTTAAAGCCCCCATAGTCTAGTTCTAACCTTCCTCTCCAGTCTTATCTTCACATTAATCCTTTCCCTCTTTTAATTTGTTGTGATTGTTCACTTGACCCCATTTGGAGTTTTCTTAGCAAAAAGGCTGGAGTGGTTTTGTCATTTACTCCTCTAGCCCATTTTACAGATGAGGAAACTGAGGCAAACATGATTAAGTAGCCTGCCCAGGATCGTGCAGCAAGTAAGTGTCTGAATCTGGGTTTGAATTCAGGAAGCTGAGTCTTCCTGACTCCAAGCCTGGCACTCTACCTCACCATCTAGCTGCCCCCCAAAACCTCAAGAGGTAGAAGAGAATCCTGACCCATATCACAAGGTTGGAGGGTGGAAGAATGTCACAGTCTATGTCTGATTCTTCCATTTGAGGTCTTCTTGACAAAGGTACTGGAGTAGTTTGCCATTTCCTCCTTTAGCTTATTTTACACATGTGGAAACTGAGGCAAAGCAACTTAAGTCACTTATCCAGGGTCTCACACACAGCTAATAAATATCTGAGGTCAGATTTGAACTCAGGAAGGGAAGTCTTTCTGACTCCAGGCCCACCATTCTATCCACTGTTCTTTGTATATATTTGTCTCATTCGTTAATTCATTAATTTAATAAACATTTATAAAACCCCTAGCTTAATGTTAGGGATACCTGTTCTATTATCTCCCCCATTAGACTGTAAACTCCTGTCTTTTGCCTCTTTTTTGTATCCCCAGCATTTACTGCAGTGCCTGGTAGACAGTGGTGCTTAATAAATGTTTATTGATCAATTACTCCACTTCACATATTCTCCATTTTAGCCAAACAACCACCAGCTGTTCACTGACCCAGCTGCACTATCTCTTCTTGGTGGTCTGCTTTTTCAATGGCCATTCCCAACTCTGAAATATGCTCTTTCTTCCTTTCAGAATCCTGAACTTCCATCAAGGCTCAGTTCTGTGTTATTCTCTGTGTAGCCTTTCATAGTCCTTCCTCCAACCAAAACCATTTTATTCATTCCCATAGATTCCTAGAGCCCTTTTCTTGACCTCCCATTACCCCTTACCTAGTAGTAGGCTTATCATTGTGTTATCACTGAGGTTAACTAGCACATTGTTGAATCATAACTTTATGATTATATATGATATAACTCTTTATGGATAAGTTATACATTTATCCTTTAATATTATATATGATTTCTATGTTCACACATTGGTTTTCACTGATGTAGGAGGATCCACAGGAAGGGGAACACTCTACCATAGTGTGAATCATGAATCAGCAAGGGTTTGCAACTTTCAGATTAAGGGTGTTGCCAGCTGGCACTCTGTGGTTAAGTGATTTGCACAAGATTATATAACAAGTATGAGTGTACAGTAGGATTTGAACCCTGATCTTAGATCATATCCTTAACTCTTACAACTCTGAAACTCCCATCATGGACCATTATTTCAGGTGGGTCCCTGCTACCTTCACCTTATTCTTCTCCAGCAATCTCTTGACTACCTGAGTTGTGACTTTGATTGGCCTGCCCCTACTTTGGTCCACCTTCTCCTACTTCTATCCAGTTCTGGAACCATATTCTTGCCATTGATCCTGGAAAGGATGTGCCAATCTACTCTTCTATAGTAGCTCACCATCTCTGTAACTTTCCAAACCAAGATCACTGTCCCTGACTGCTTAGAATGGGAGCTCCTTCTGGGCAAAGACTGCCTCAAGTTTTTATTATAAATCCTTATTCATTCATTCATGTGCAATTCTACACTTGATGGCAGTCAAACAATAAATATTTATTGAAAGCCTTCTACATGTGAGGCATTGAACTATGTGCTGGGGATACCAAAAAAAAGAGACAAAAGACAGTTCCTCAAGGAGCTTCCAGTTTAACTGAGAAGATGCCATACAAAAAATATTTTCCAAGCATGCTCCCTATCTCTGTCTGTTTGTCTGTGTCTCACCTGTATACACATGCACACACACACACACACAAATAATTAATAGATGGAAAGCACTGAAATTAAGAAGAATTGGAGAAGTTTCCAATAGAATATGAGATTTTAGCTGAGACTTAAATAAGGTTAGGGAGCTCGGAGTGAGGAGGGAGAGCATTCCAAGCTTGGGCAGTCAGAGAAAATTCTTAGAGTCAAGAGATGGAGAATCTTGTTCACAGAACAGCCAAGAGGCCAGTATCATTGGGTCAAAGAGTATGTATTGGGGAGCAAGGTTTAAGAGACTGGAGAGGTAGAAGGGGGCTAGGTCATGAAGAGGGGCAAAGCTAGGAGCTGGAGAGGGGCAGATATCAGCTCCTTTTCAACAGAACTGTCCAGAGCAGGATGTGCCCTCTCCCTGGGGTTTTCCCTCCTCATGCAGAGAAGAGATGACCCACTTGTGGTAGATGCCCAGGGGAGATCCTTGTCCAGCTGCAAGTGGGACTAGATGAACAGAGAGGCCCTTCTATCTCTGAGATTCTGAGCTGGTAAGGAGGAGTCTTGTGTAGCAGCACCAAAAAAAAAAAAAAAAATGACCAGCTTATTTCCTCCCATGGGGGTGGGGCAGTGGAGAGGAGTTCTCATTGGCTCAAGTTGCCTCTTCAATATGCTCTTATGTTGTCACCTTACTGCTTTAAGTTCACAAAGCACTCTTCTCGTGCAACCTTAGGTTTGGCAAATGTTATCCTTGCTATTGTGCAAATAAGAAAACTGAGTCTCAGAATGGTAAAGCAAGTTGTCTGCCAGCCCTCAGCCAACCCAGAGCAGAGCTGGAATTCTAACCCAGGGTTTTTGGCTCCTCAGCCCCAGCCCTTTCCACTCTGCCACATGATTCTCCAAGTGCTTCATGAACCAGATGGAAACAAAATGCTTTGCTCATTGACTCTCCAAGCCCTTGTCATCTCTCACATCACTGAAATCTAGGGTCCGATTCTCCTTAGTGGAGGCAGTTTGCTCAAAGTGCGTTAAGCCCTGGGGGAGACGGCACCATCCTTTTCTCAGCCAGCTGACCGTGGGTGAGGGTGAAATGTGTGGGCTGAGAGAACTACTTAGAGCATGATACTAATCGCTCCCAAGATTGGCCACACTCAGTTCAACTGAAGATAATACTTATTAAGCTTCTACAGTGTGAAGGGCAATGGAGATTTTTTTTAATTTTTTGATCTAGAATTGTCGTTTCTTCTGTGTAGAGGGCACCCTGTATGGAAATTCTTTCTAAGTGGACAGATGCACAGTAACATTAATATATAATATAATCTATATGATATGATATAAGATAATGTAACAATGTAACATAACCTACCAATAACTAACATTTATAAAGCATTTACCATGTGCCCAGCATTATTCTAAACACTTTACAAATATTATTTCATTTGGGCCTTAAAACAACCATAAGAGGTAGGTGCTATTATTATCTGTATTTTTTTAGATGAGGAAACTGAGGCCAACAGGAGTTTAAGTGACTTGTCTAAGGTCATGCAGCTAGCAAGTGTCTGAGGCAGATTTTAACTTTATCAGAAAGTTGCCTAGGTTAGTGAGAAGTTTGGTGATGGGCCCAGGGGGTATGTCACAGCTAGCTGTGTCAGGCAGCATTGTTTTACTTCTCAGGTTGGGCCCTTTCTCTATTATAGTAGCCAGAGCAGCAAGGGAGTACAGTTAATAATGTGCTGGGCCTGGAATCAAGAAGACCTGAGTTCAAATGTGTCCTCAGACACTTCGTAGCTGTGTGACCCTGGGCAAGTCATGTCACCCTATTAGCATTAGTTTCCTCTTCTGTACAATGAGCTGGAGAAGGAAATGGCAAACTGCTCCAGTATCTTTGTCAAGAAAATCCCAGATGGGGTCACAAATAATTGGATATGACTGAAATCAGTTGAACAACTCTTATAGTAGATTGCAGTTGAGTAATTCCTATCCTCAGGGGGCTTACCTTCTCGTGGGGGTGGGCGTGGGGGGAGGAGGATGTGTGATATCACATACATCATAAACAAATCAGAGGTATTTTGAGGAGAGAGCATTGATAACTGGGAGGGCCGGTCTGCCTGTCCCTCAGCTGGTCCTTGAGAGAAGCTAAGATTCTAAGTGGTAGTTGAGGTGCATTCCAGATATGATGGGGAGAGAGGTGGAATCTACAGAGAGGGGATGGAATGCCAAGTTTAGAGAACAGCGAGTAGGCTAGTCTGACTGGAATGTAGAGGGCATTGAGGACAGTAGCAAGCAGTGAGTCTGGAAAGGTAGTCTGGAATCAAGTTGTGAAAGGCTTTTAATGTCAAGCTGAGGAACTGGTATTTTGTGCTAGAGGCAAGAGAGACAATAAAGATTCTGGAGTCGGGGGAGAAGGAGGAGGAAGGGGAGTGACCTGCGTTTTGGAAAGATTGTTTTGGCAGCTGTGTGAATAATGAGCTGGTAGAGAGAGGGAGGGAGGGACTGGAAGCCAGGCCTGCAATAGGAGGCTCTTGCAGTAGTCCAAGTGAGAGATAGTGAGGGCTTGAACTAGGGTGGTAGTCAAGTGAATGGAGAGAGAGAGAGAGAGAGAGAGAGAGAGAGAGAGAGAGAGAGAGAGAGAGAGAGAGAGAGAGAGAGAGAGAGAGAAAGAGAGAGAGAGAGAGAGAGAGAGAGAGAGAGAGAGAGAGAGAGAGCAGGAGAGAGGGATAGGGAGAAAGGAGAGGGAGGGAGGGAGAGGGAGAGAGAGAGAGAGAGAGAAGAGGAAGGAGGGAGGGAAGTTGTTGTATGGTGAATGCCCTGTTACTGATGGTCTCTCTGGTGGATCCTGGATGATGGCTGGTCAAGAATAGTGTTGCAGAGTGTGGAGGGGAGCTTCCCATTCAAATGTTGGTTAGTCTGGATGGTCTATAAAGTCCTTTCCAGCTCTGATATTATGTGATTTTGTAACTTTTTGCAGTTGTAACTAAGGACTCTGAGAACAGGAGAGGAGAAATTGGGTGGTGGGGGATTAGCAGGTTGGTGATGACAGAAATATAGAGAGGCAAGAAATTCTAGAGCAGTGGCTCAGAAAAACATTAAAATGGCAGCCTGATGTTGAATGAGTAATAACACTGGTACAACTGGAGTTAGGGAGATGAATTGGGAGTAAAGGGATGGATCACAGGGACTGTAGATCATGATAAACGGGTTAAGTAAATGTCGTGAGTGGGCGGGCTGGAGACATAGGGGATTGTTGGAGAGTAGAATTTTGCTGCTCAGTGTTTGGAAAATGGTACAGTGCTGGGAGGTGGGTGTCAGGTGTGACTGAGTTGCTGTGGAATTGGAGGTTGCTGAAGGGAGATGGTGAGACTACTGTCTAAAGAATTGTGGTCAGGTTCTTGACTGGATCGTCCATATGAATGTTAAGGAGGTGGATAATGATGACAAGAAATCAGGTAGAATTTCTTACATTAACCAAATTAGGACAGTGATAAGGAGATCAATAATTGACTGCAAGATGGATGGAGAGAGAATGGATTAAATATATTGTATGGATTTCAAAAGGAGGAAAAGGTTATGAAAGAATGATGGCACACTGAAGTTGTGGGGGGGCGGGGGGAGTATTTCACTGTTGCTTCCTGATCAGCGGAGTTAGAAGCAAAATGGGAGAAGCTATGGTCGCCAATGGAGAATGCAGGAGATATGGAATGACCAAATTTCTATTGAAGCAAGAAGGTAGAAGAAAAGTTGGTTGAAAAGTTTAGGGGAATAAGAGCTTGTGCAAACTAGACCAAACATTCCCAAGTACACCAAATGGACCATTTCTGACATGGATGAACTGAATTAGATTGCATCTAGGGAGGACTAGGGCTGATTGGAACAGGAATAGAGAGTTCAAATAGAGGTCTATTCTAGATTCTCGTTTAAGCTTCATATCTAACTGGATGGGGCTAGGAATGGCAGAAATCGTGCTTTCATTTTACCGATGATAAAATTGAACCCTAGAGACCTTAGGTGGCTTGCCCACCCCAGTTGAGGGCTTTTCCCCAGCAGTTCATGCTGTTTGTTGGTCTTGACCTTCCAAATTTACTGTCTTCTGTACCCTTCCATTTTGTCTCTCATGGATGTGACAGTTCTCCCAATGAATATATGTCAACTGATGTGGGGAAGATGATTGAATTTTTAGAAAAATCTTTATCAATTATCTTTTTGGATTTCCATGTCTGTGACTAGAGAGAAAACTCTCCCTGTCTCTTTCTTCTCCTAGTGATTTTATTACCTTATGATTCATTGCAAAGACTTAATTCTGTCAAAAGTATCTTTAGGACTCTGAGGACAAGAAGAGTTGTTTTCTTCACAGTTCATTTTCATGCATTCAATTCAATTCTGACAATATTTATAAAACCATATAGAAAGAACATTGTGCTAGGCCTGGAGATTGTGGCTGAGGTGGGGTGGGGGAGGGGGCTGAAGGATACAAACATAAATGGCTGAGTTCTTGGCCATGTGGAAACTTTCCACTCCTGGTGCTGGTCACCATGGTTGTGTCTAATCTCTGAGTCAGGTCTAGTTCATAAGCCAAGGCAGCAGCAGAGAGCAGCAGTCCAGTTGCCTGTCCTGTAAAGGCCTCTGGCATTTAATCAGTGTTAAAGAATAATGGGGTTGGAGCTAGACTCATGTTTATTTAGTGCTGCTCGAAGTCATATGTGGAAGCCTCCTAGGAGAAGATGCTTTTAAAAAAAAAGAGGGAAGATGTTTGGCAATGGAAATGATATATTGCTTCTCCAGAGCAGGCTTAGCTCTTCTGTACAGCCAGTTGTATTTACCCTTGTTAGTAGAAGACTAGCAAATTCTGCCACTTCTTTAACCATTAACCATCCTGAGAAGCTTTGGCACACACTCCACTGCTACTCCTAATTGCTTGTTACCAGGGAATCTGTAAGCAAGTGAGGTTTCACTGCTGCCTCTCTCCAACCCAAGGCAATCCTCTTTTTTTTTTTTAATTTGTTCTCAGTCCTTTGGAGTAGGTTCAATGGCATCTTACTGTCTGTCTATGCTTTCTTTTCTGTCTTCAGTCAGTCCGTATTATGTTTGGGCGATCCATCTAAATCAGCAGGGTGCCAGGCCCGAGTTTTCATGCCAAATAAGAATCTGGTGGAGGAAGGGGGCATGTTTAGCCCGGAGCAGAGAAGACTTGTTGGAGATATTCTAGCTTTTTCAAAAATTCAGAGCGGTGTAGTGGAGAAGGAGGAGGAGACTTGTCTCTGAGTGACCCCCAGCATGCAGAATTAGGAGCAATAACAGCTGAAGAGACACAGATTCTGGTTTGAGGTCAGGAAAAAAATTTCTTAACAATCAGAGGTGTCCAAAAATGGGATGGGATTTTTATATTTGGGGGGAGGGGCACAGTGGATTTCTCCCTCATTGCAAGTCTCCAACCATATGCTGGGGTAATAATTTATTGGGTCTGTTTTAGAGAGGATCCTTATTCAGGCATAGGTTAGATCAAATGGTCTTTCTGGTTCCTTCAAACTCTTGAGAGTCTGTGATCCTAGGATCTCAGAGGGGCAAGCTACCATGTCCTCTTTACCTGGAGTCAGGTTGGACCTGGAGTCAGCAAGACCTGAGTTCAAATTCTTTCTCAGATACTTACTAACTGTGTGACCACAGACAAGTCACTTAATCTCTGATGGCCTTAGTTTCCTCGCCTGTAAATGATAGCATCTTGTTCCCACAGTCGGTGTGAGGATAAAATGAGAATATGTATATAGCATTTTGAAAACCTTAAAGCACTATGTAAATGCTATCATCATTGTTGCATTTTCTAACACAGGGTGGCATATGAAATGACTTTTGTCTAGAATACTACAACAGGCAAAGGATTGGGTTTTTTCATTTGTTTTATATAGTGAGCACCATATGGCAAAGAATTGGAACTTGAGGGGATGCCCATCAGTTGGGGAATGATTGAAAACATTTGTGATATGGGAATGTAATGGAATACTATTGTGTTATAAAAAATGACAAGCAGGCACATTTCAGGAAAACCTGGAGAGACTTACATGAACTGATGCAAAGTGAAATGAGCAGAACCAGGAAAACATTGTGCACAGTAACAGCTGTACCATTGCATGAAGATCAACTATGATTGACTTAGTTTTTCTCAATTATACAATGATCCAAACAAATACAAAAGACTAATGATAGAAAATGCTATCCACTTCCAGAGAAAGGATTGATGGAATCTGGATGCAGATCAAAGTATTCTATTTTCACTTCCTTTTTTTCTTTTTCTTTTTCCTTTTGGCTTGTTTCTTCTTTCACAACATGACTAATATGAAAATATGTTTTACATGATTGCATATAGCTTTATCTATATCTATATAAACCTGTATCAAATCATTTACCATTTTAGGGAGGGGAGAGGGAAAGGAGGGAGGGAGAAAGAAAGTTTGGAACTTGAAATTTTATAAAAAATGAATGTTAAAAATTGTCTTTACATGTAATTGGAAAAAAGAAAATACTATTTAAATAGTGAGCACCATAACCGGGAACTTTTATGCACAAGCAACTCTCCTAGGAAAGAGGAATTCCCCTCCTTGTTCACAGCTATGTCATGTTTTCAGGTTCTCATTGACTTTGACATCTTCTTTGCCACTTAATTAGGCCATTTTGTTGATACAAGCCAGATCTTCGCTTGTTCTGTCCTTGGAACAACTGGGAAAGAAAACACTTTGAAAACACTAGGCACATAATAGGCTTTAAGAAATACTTGTTAACTTGATTTAATTATAGCCTCACTGGAGGGAAAGGATGAACCTGAAAGACAGCAATTTTTAGGGCTGGGTCCAGCCTTGCTTAGGCAGATGTTTAGCCTAAGTCTGAAAAGAGAAACCTATTAACCAAGTGTAGAAAGCATGTACTGGTAGGACAGGCTTCTCATTTTGGAGTGAAGCCTTCTTTATTATTTCAAGGGAAGTGCAACATGTAAAGTGCTTTGAAAACCAGAAAGTGCCATATAAATGCTACTCGTTGCTATTTTGTTGAAGCCTTGTGAATTCCCAGAACATCCTCCATTTTTATTCATATCTAAGTCCCAAGTCAAAGCCATGTTATTCAATTGCCCACCATATTGGATTACACAGTGGGACAAATAGTGAGAATTTGACTGTCTTGCCCAGTGGAACTAACGCTCTGCTAATGGTTTGTTGTTAGCATTTGCTCCAAGGGAAGTTCATTTTCTGATGCTGCTGGTCGTGCTGGTCTCATTTCTCTGCTGCCAGACTTACAAACTGTGTTTCCCTTCAGTCCTAGGCCAAGCTTGGTGGCAGCAGCTGGCGTAACAGCAGCAACACCTTATGACTAGCTCAGCAGGGCATAGCTGAGAAGGGGAGGGGGGTGCTCCTGTGCAAAGAGGTTTATCTTCTCAGTTAAAAGAGCAGTGAAATAAAAATATAGAAGGTGATCAGGTGAACCATTTCACCTCTCTTGTTTCTCTCTGTCATTAAGATACTGGATGAGGCTGTAGTTTGGATGGAAGTCTCATGTTTTTGATCAGAGCCCCTAGGGTGGGTGTATCGCTCTGCCTTTGGTGGAACAAAAATTTTCTGGTCTAAGTTCAATAAGGAGTATTTCGAATCAGAGTTGGGGAGAAAATCATTCTGGATGTGAAGTCCAGAGAGACCTGGGGTTTAAATTCTACCTTCATGAGCCTCAATGTTCATTTCCATAAAATAGAATAATAAAATGTATAGTATTTGCCTCTTCAGGCTGTTGTGACAGTGAAATGAGAGAGCTTTTTATATCTATCTATCTATCTATCTATCTATCTATCTATCTATCTATCTATCTATCTAACTATTAACTTTAAAGTGCTGTATTCATGATTAAAGAGTCTCAAAGGAATCTTTCTGGGTTCAACTTTCCGCATTCAAATTAAACCTGGTTTTGTGTGGCCTGGCACTCTCCAGAGTGAGTGTTTCTTTTAAAGACCTCCCTCCATCTTAGGGAACTGAGATGGGTAGACATCCAGAATATTATCCAATATTTCAGAGTGAGAAAATGTCACAGCCCCAGTTCCAAAGTATTTGGCTGGTGTTGATGAATAAGAACTAGCTAGCCACCACCAAATGCCATTTCAAGAGGAAAGTTGGATAGGATTTAGGGTATAATGAGCACCTTTCCTTGAAAAATAGACTTCTTTTTAAAACTCACCTTCTTCACCACCTGCCAGTTATTCTCATGTAGTTACATCCGTTTACAGAAACCTTTTCTTTTAATCTGGTTTTTTTTTGGCTTGCACACTTGGCCTTCATTAAGCAGAGAGTGATGCTATTAAATTTAAGAGACGTTAGGGCATCCTTTAGACAGAGCACATGCAGCCAACTGAGAGGCAACCAGGATTTAGTAGCCATAGTTTATAGAGCTCATAGTGATTTGTGAGTTTCACTTTTTAAAAATATCTATTCCATTTCCTCTTTATTTAGTTATATATCTGGGCCTTTAGTCTGATTCATTTAAGAACTAGTTCTGGTTACCAAAAAAAGGGCTTCTCCCTCCCATATAGGTAGTGTTGCTTTATTATAGATGGTTTCTTTTTGCCTTATTTTGTAGGTGTTGATTGTATGTGTGCTAATGGGTTGGGCAGCTGGATTCATGAGGATAAAGCAAGGGAAGACAGATTAGCTTGAAACAAGGAAAAGAATTATGGGAAAGAAGAAGTACATGTGAAAAGCTAAAAGAGCTTGTTTAGAAGACTGGAATTAGGGGAGGAATGGCCAGACTTGAAATCTTGGGAAGGCAGGATCATGAAAAGATTGCTACCTGTTTCAGGGAGGAAACTTGATTAGTCGAAAGAGCATTTGGAAGACCTAGGTTTGAGACCTCACTTTGCCACTTACTAGTTATGTGACTTTGGACAGATTGATTCACCTCCCTGAGCCTCAGTTTCTTTATCTGTAAAATAAAGATGTTGGATTAGATGACCTTTTAAAATCTTTTCCAGCTCTCATGTGATATGATCTGTGAATGGCTCCAGCTGTTGGCATTGTAATACAATGATGACAGCTCACATTTCTCCAGTGTTAAGGTTTACAGAGATCCGCCCCCATAACAACACTGGGGAGGTAGGTGCCACAAATATTATTAGTTTCATTTTACATATGAGTCAACTGAAGCTAGGAGGGATTAAATGGCTTGCTCTTCATTATAGAGCTAATAATAGATTGAGCTGGGATCGGGACCCACCTCTTTGGATTACAGGTCCAGTTCTTTTGAACAAGCCACATGGTTTTGATGATCCTTGCCCCAGTCACCCTTTCTTGCTCAGTGATTCTGCATCAGGAAATACAGCTTCACTTTCTAGGTCTAATTCCTCACTGGGTTTTACATTTATTGCATTAGTTTCATGCACAGTTGTCACTGCTTTTTCCACACACTATATCTCTTAAGAGTACACCTTCCTCCTCGTAGCACCAAAGGATAGTGGTGTAGATTTGGGACTCAAAGGGGCCTCAGAGGCCGTTTAGTACAACTCTCTCATTTTTCAGGGGAGGAAATGGAGGCTTACGAAGGCCCAAAGTCAATGGATGGATTTGACCTGAGGATCTATTTCCACTTTACCATGCTACCTATCATAATGCCATAGCTTTAAGCTAGGACTCGGTGAATTTTTCCCCGTGTTGTGGTCCTAGCTTTGTGCAGTTCCCTCTCTCCAGTTATTCTCCACTACAAATGCCAAGGTGGTCTTTTCTGTCTCTCATATTATCACACCACTACAAGACAAAGACCTTGATTGCCTCCAGAAACCCTGAAAATGATGTCCAAGACACTCACTGTCTATTTCAAATTTCTTCATCAGCAGTCCCTTGTTTGCCTCTGCTCTTATCTCCATATCCCCTGCCTCTGCCCTCTACTTATCTCAGTAGATTTTATTTAATGGAATTGCCCCCCTCTTGCCTCTGGGCCTGCTTCCAAGCTGTGCCATAATGACTGGAATGCCCTTCCCTGGGACCTGCCAACTGTTCTCCCATCATTTCAGTAGTTTCAGAAATCTTCTCTCCTGCTGGAATTTCTCCCAGGCTGATGGAAGGAAAGGTGATGATTTCCCCTAGCCAGCCCTTTCAGAATAACACCTGTCCTCCCCTCCCCTCCCCTTGTATCTATTGTAGTTTGTGTTTAATGTGAATATTTAATGTCCTTGTTAAAAGTCAATCTGTTGTCTATCTTCTACTTGCTGGGCTATTTTCTTGTTCCCCCTAGAGGGTAGGGTCTGTGTGAGTCTAAACTATTACACAATTCAACATTTATTAAGTATACAGGGAGCATGTTGCTAGACAGGGAGTTGGAGTGAGATACAAAATGCTAGAAAGACAGGCTTTTGTCCTCATGGAGCCCATGGTCTGATAAGTCAGATATGCCATACACAAATGTTATAATATAAAATGATACACGATAAATATATAGGGGTGTTGTCTGCACAAAGAAAGTGCTCAGCTGTGCCTGTGTTCGGTATGTAAGGAAGATGTTTAAGTTGGATGGTTTGAGAGCTAGAACCTGGGCAGTTGGACCATTTTGACTCATGTTTCCTGTCTCATGGATTCACCAAGTGACCTTGGGAAAGTACTTTGACTTATGTGGCTTTTGTCCTCTGCTGAAGAAGGATGAGGTAGATGCCTGTATCTCTTTATCAAGGATTTTGCATTGATTAATTGTCTAAGGATTGTAAATGTCTTGAAAAGCTTTGCTGACATAGAAGATGTTTCTTCTCTTGTTATTATCTGGGCAGTTGGCCAAGCTGGATGGGTTAATTTTCAGCTAAATCAATTGTGAATTCAATCTCTGAAATACAGTGAAAAAAGGAGTCTGCTCCATTATTAACAGCCTTTTCTCTCTGCTCTCTTGACCCCCCTCTCTCTCCACCACCATCCCCAACACCCTAACTCATTCTGGGAGTATTCCATTCAATTGAACAAACTTTTATTTTTTCCTATGGGTAGGGAACTGTGGTGGGCCTGGGAGAATACAAAAACAAAAAGGGGAAATAGTTCCTGCCTTCAGGAAGCTTACATTTTGGTTATTGGCTGACCTAGAATAGGGCAGCTGCCCACCTACATCCCTGCCCTCAGTCTTTAACCATTGATCATTTTCAGGTCTTTTCCCCTCGCAGGAAAGAACTTCCTCATGTTTGTTGGCTTGCATTTATAACTCTGTTTTCTGATCTGTTATGTGATACTGGGAAGCTGGATAATATGGTGCAAATTGGGGCTCCAGCAGAGGCAGAACATGACCGAGCTGAGAAGATTATTCATTTCTTTCTGTTGAACTGGAGCTTAAGCCTCTGATCCTTGAAAGGGATTTTTTCCACCTTCATTTTGGCAAGATTATGACGTCCACTAAGACCAAAAGGCACTGATGTAACTGAGTGACTTAGCTCAAGCCTCCCAGTAGAGAGATCACTCTCATATGTTGTTCTTCAGGCATTTTTCAGTCTTGTCTGATGCCTTGTGACCCCATTTGGATTTTTCTTGGCAGAGATACTGGAGTGATTTGCCATTTCCTTCTTCACTTCATTTTACAGATGAGGAAACTGAGGTAAACAGGGTTAAGTGACTTGCCCAGGACCATATAGCTAGAAAGTATCAGAAGCCAGATTTGATTTCAGGTCCTCCTGACTCTAGGGCTGGTGCTCAATTCACTGCACCACCTGGTTGTCCCTCAACAAACATTTATTAAGTTCCAATTATGTGCTGAGAATGGTGCTTGGCACTGGGGAAACAGTTTCTCCTTACATTATAATGCTAGTGTTCTGTAGCTATGGCTGTCAGTGCTTGTGAATAACCTCAGACAGGAAGAAATTTAAGCTTTAGAGATGACATACAGTGTCAGGAATTGGAAGGAAGCAGATTCGTTTTCATTTGTTGGATCTGTCACTAATGTACTTATATACTTCCATGTATATTCCAAAAGAGTTCATCAGGCATATTGGGTCTTTACTGTTCAATCAGCAAAAAGTAAGTAAGTTTAGTAAGTGCACTGAATTCTACTGGGCAGCTTGGGGAGAAATAAAGGCTTATGGGACATGATCTTTGCCTTCTAAGGTCTTAGGACCTTCAGACCTAAATCAAAGAGAGAACACAAAAGGAGGTACAGTGAACTTTTAAATTATGTGATGATGTTGGCTAAAAGTGCTGTGATAATCTAATCATTCAATGCTCCTGATGTGGGTTCTGGAAGAACTGAGCTCTCTTTATGAACTTTTGGGGTTGTTGTAGATGTCTTCTCTGACATGCCTTTAGTAGAAGGAAAGGAATAATGAAATAACTATTAAGGTGGGAACCATATGCTTACGTGCGAGAAGAGCCTTAGCAGCAGGCTGACTTCTCATTAGGTTGGGGTGGTTCACATCTAATGAGCCAAGTGGACAAGGTCAAAAGACAAAGTCCTAGGAAGAAAAATCACCAAGGGTAGAGGAGGTGCAGTTCAGTCATTTAAGACTCTGCTGGGCAATGATGAGAGTCCAAGGTCAAACATTTGGGATGTTATCTCCTCTGACTAGAAATGGGGGCAGTGTCATATAGACCTGGGGCATAGAAGATCTAGGTCCGAATCTTGGTTCTACCACTTATTAGACCTGGATTTTGTACGAGACATTCACCCTCTCTGAGTCTCAGTTTCCTAATTCATAAAATGGAAAGTTGGACTTGATCACTTATCTGGTTAATCAACAAATATTTATTAGGGTGTCAAGATGTGCCTTCCTGTGCTAGGCACTACCTGTCCTCAAGGAACTTATATTCTAATGATCTCTAGGGTTCTGCCAAGCTTGACTATTCCATGACTCAATGAATTAACAAGACTAGAGTATACTCATGAAGTCTGAGATCAATGCACTTATTTTCTGTAGAAATAATTTTGGTGGGCACTCTGATTATACCCCATAGTTTGCTCTTTTCATTGGTAAATAATTCTCCCTCTTCTTTTTTTTTTTTTTTTTACACGGTCACTATGTCTTAGGTTGGGTGTGGAAAAGACTGGAGAAAAAGGGTAGATGTTAGAATGAGCAGATCTTGGAATGGTGTTAAGTGGGCTTTTGGAATTTAGGACTAAGGAATGAGTTTTAAGCTGCTTCTAAATCTGGTCCTGAGCTATGTCTATCAGGAAGCCTTGAACTTTGTAGGGTCCCAGTACAAGGTTTCCCAGGTGAAGACTGCATGTTCCCTGGGGTACCTTCAACTTATGGCAGCTAGGCAGAATGGTGTTTAGAGCCTTGCACCTAGGATTAGAATGACCTGAGTTCAAATTTGGATTCAGTAGCGAGTGGTCCTGGCCAAGTCACATAACCTCTCTCAACCTCAATTTCCTTATGTGTAAAATGAGGGTAATTAACAGTTTTGCTTTCCAGGATATTTGTAAAGTGATTTTTAAACTTAAAAGAGCTATATGAAACTATTGCTATTACTACTCCTGCTACTACTACTACTACTACTGCTACCACCACCACCACCACCACCACTACTCCCACTTCTATTCCTGCTCCTACTATTACTATGACTCTGACTACTAGTACTATTTCAAGACCAGACAAATTTTAATACAGCATTTTGTGTTAGTCCCTGGGTACCATGGTCCCATCCTTAGAGCTTCTCATTTTCTCAGGAGTTAGGCACGAGCCTTTTTGTCTGCTAGTGAATTGGGTCATCTGTCTGATTTGTGTAATAGCAGTAGTAATCTTCCCTTCGAAGGGCATTGCCCTGCTCTTATTTGGCCCTGGGATAGGTGAATACCATGCTTAGGCTGCAGTTTCCCAGACAGATCATCACTTCCTTTTCTTAGGTTTCATTGTCATCTCTCTGGGGCTTGGGGGCTGGTTCATCCCTGGCTCCAGGGAAGTATACTTCTGTGTGTGTGTGTGTGTGTGTGTGTGTGTGTGAGTGTGTGTGTGTGAAATCTCAGCTTATACTCATGATGAAATGGTGAAGTTTATGGAGGGCTAAGGAGAATTGTTTATTGGAAAAGATATTACCTTCCCTTATATTTTCTAATCACTTTTGCCAGATCTCCATAAGAGTGGAGGGAGGAGGTATTGGGTCAGTTAGAAATTGGGGCCCAGATTAATGGGCTTTCCAATAGGAGAGAAGTGACTCTATCCCACAAGGCAGAGATAGCCACTGGTTTCATTAGGCAATGCAGCCTAGTTCTGGGCTTGTGTCCTCATCCACACGTGGCTAGCATAGGGTCACCAGATGGCAGTTCTTCTAGAAATCTTGACCTCATTGCTCTATCTTACTATATACCTTCAGGGGATAGTCTTGTAACTGCTACAGTGCACTCCTGCTGTGTATGCCTAGCCCTTTCTGGGAATGGGGGCATTGATTGAAAGTTCCAGGAGGACATGTGACTCACAGAATTGAGAATTAGTCTGGTGGCTCTGGCCCTGTGCTGTAAACCCCTGGTCTGAAAGTAACTTACCTTGTGACCTTGGGACAGGTTGTATAATCAGGCTGCCTCATTTCTTTAAAAAATAGGAATAAGCATTCTCCCCTATCTCCTGGACCTGGGAGAGTCACTAATAAGACATCATAAAGTCCATTTTCAAACTAGAAATGTTATCTATGCACACAAGCAGTGTTACGTGCCAAATGGTAATAATAGGGAATTGTCTTGGGGTTTGTGATGAGAGCCAGTCAGACCTCACCCTTGACCAAGTAGCTTGCTGCTTAGAGCCATGTGACAACTCCAGCTTGACCTCTCTGAGACATCCCTCACTTGAATCACACAGATGATTCTGGGCTCTCTCCTGGGCTTTACCCAACACTATTGGTCCTGTTGTGTATCTTCTGCTTGGGAGCTGACTTTCATCAAGACCTACACACCACCCTGCCCTCGACAAGAATCATAGAGTCACTGAATTTCAGAGTTGCCAGGGACCTCAAAGCCAATTTAATCCAACCCCAGACAGAAATCCCCCTTCTCCCTCCCCTGATCTGACTGATATTTTTCTTGACTTTCTGTTTATTTGTATAGCCTTCTTGAAAATGCTAAAATAACAGTTGCAATTCTGGCATCAAGATGAGGGTGTTTCTTGAGTGAGGGCTGTCTGTGCCTTTCCTGTATCCAGCACTGTTTGTTTAAATGCACCAGCAGGAGGTCAATAAAGCTTACTGGAACAGGGAGGCCGATGGCTCATCAGAAGGCATAGCTTACTCTGGGACTGTGGTGATAACAGCCTTCGAACTTGGCCATCATCACCTTTATCATAGTGTTTAGTCTCTTGGATTTTTCTAGCAGTGGGTGACTGATTCCTGGTGTCATATTATCAGAGGAGGGCAGAGGAGAGGAGAGGAGGGGAAGGGAGGGAAGGAGAGAGGAAAGGAGAGAAGAGGAGAGCAGAGGAGAGGAAAAGAGGAGAGGAGAGCAGATGAGAGGAAAAGCGAGGAGAGGAGAGCTGATGAGAGGAAAAGAGAGGAGAGGAGAGCAGAGGAGAGGAAAAGAGAGGAGAGGAGAGCAGAGGAGAGGAGAGCAGAGGAGAGGAGAGCAGAGGAGAGGAAAAGAGAGGAGAGCAGAGGAGAGGAAAAGCAAGGAGAGGAGAGCAGAAGAGAGGAAAAGAGAGGAGAGGAGAGCAGAGGAGAGGAAGAGAGGAGAGGAGAGGAGAGGAGAGGAGAGGAGAGGAGAGGAGAGGAGAGGAGAGGAGAGGAGGGGGAGGGGAAGGGAGGGGAGGGGAGGGAGGGGAGGGGAGGGGAGGGGAGGGGAGAGGAGAGGAGAGGAGAGGAAGGGAGGGAAGGAGAGGAGAGGAGAGGAGAGGAGTGGAGAGGAGAGTTCAAAGATATTAATAGGTCACCGGGTAGCTGACATGAGGGGCTTTGGTAAGAGGTATGGGAATAGCATGGAGGTCAGTAAGGGTGGCATGCATCTCTGTTGCTGCAGAACAGAGAGCCAAGCTGGCAGTCAAGCCTACTTTCTGCCTGCTGTCTTGATTTAAATTTTCCCAGCATCTGAGATGCCATGTGATCGAGTGGACAAGAGCCAGAGCAAAGCTTGTGCCCAGTGAGATCCAGGCAAATTCTCAGGCAAGATATTTATACAGCCCTAGTGGATAGGGAGGGTTAGACTATCCACCAGACTCGGTGGGTGTGGATGTGGGGAGGGAATCGCACACTATTGTTTGGTTTGAGTGCCCTGAAAAGCTAAACGTGTTCTCCAAATGTCAGCTGGTATTGGTACAATCGTCATTCTGTATAGACGAAAGCCACCTTATCATTACCAATCCAAAGTCATGGGTTCAAATCAGTCTCAGACACTTACTAGCTCTGCGGCTTAATCTCTGTCTGCCTCAGTTTCCTCAAATGTAAAATGGGGATGGTAATAATTACACTTACCTCCCAGGGTTATTGTGAGGATCCAAGGAGATAATAGATTTTAAAGACCTTTGCAGACCTCCGAGTGCTATATAAGTACTATATGTTATGATTGCTGGAAGAGGAAACAGAAGAAAAATAAAAATTGAGTAATCCTTCTCACCATTGTCAGTTATCTGAACAGCAGACCTGACCTTTCCTTATTCCTTTTTTGGTTTGTTTTTATTTTGTTTTGTCTGCCTTTCTATCCCTGGGACTCAACACGGTTCCTGGCCACACCGAGCCTCACTAAATGCTTGTCAGTTTCTCTTACCCAGCATGTTGCTATCTGCCATCGTTTACCCAGAATCCCATGTTTCCAAGCTGGTCATTTACCAGATCTCACTGATTATGCCTCTATATTATTTCTCATCTGTCTTCTCATTTCCTACCCCCTTAGTACATGTCTTCATTGCCTTCCTCGACAGTCTTTTAATAGACTTCTCACTTTCATTCTCTCTCTTCTCCAAACCATATCTTTCACCGCATCCAGACATGGATGGCTTCCTTCTGTATATACCCACCTGGCATTTTATTTCTATTTTTGGAACTATTGAATGACTCCTTTATGCCTCCCAAATACAATCCAAGCTCATTTGCATCACATTTAAGGCCCTTCACGATCTGGTCCCACACCATCTTTCCTCTCTTATTTCATACTGTGCCATTCTGTGCCCTGTATGTGCTAACTGGATGACTTGGTGTCAGCACGATCTCCTCTCTGTGTCTTTACTCACTTGGTTCCCTATGCTCAAAATGCCCATCCTCACCTCTTCATCATCTATTCAGTGACTGGTCCTTTAAATTCTGAATCAGTCATTTCTTTTGAGAAACTTCTCTTATTTTCCTAATCATTAATGACCTTTCTCCCCATGGGTTATCTCTGTCCTCTGCACTGATCATTTGTTGTTTTGTGTTATAGTTATTTGCCTGGGGTTCATCTCCTCCTAATAGATTATAAGTTTCATGAAAGCAGGGGCCAAGCCTTTTCTAAATCTTGGTATCTCCCTTAGCACCTAGGGCAATATTCTGCATATTATAGACTTTTTCATAAGCAATCATCGAAATGAATAGGCTGCCCATTCAGAGAGAAAATTCTGGCTAAATCTGAGATTGATTTAGATAACTGGATTATCCAAAAAGACATTGAATTTTAGGAAGAATAAGCAGAGGTGGTTTGTTCATTAATGATAATAATGATGATGATGATGATAATATTAATAATTTATTGTTGAGTTGCTTCCATTATATCTGACTCTTTGTGACTCCATTTGGAGTTTTCTTGGAAAAGACGCTGGAGTTCGTCATTTCCTTCTCTAACTTATTTTACAGACAAGGAAAGTGAGGCAAACAGGGTTAAGTGACTTACCCAGGGTCATACAGCTAGGAAGTGTCTGAGACCAGATTTGAATTCAAATCTTCCTGACTCCAAGTCTGGTACTTTATTCACTGAACCACCAGGGGCTAACATACATACACACTATACACACACACACACATACACATGCATATATACACATGTGCATATATACATATACACTATATGTATACATATGTGTATATGTGTGTATATATATGCACACACATACATCCATATATACACACTCACATATATTACTTACTATGTAATAGTAAGACATTGAGACACTGAGTAAAGTACTGTATGATTGTTATCTCATTTGGTCCCCAGAGCAATGTTGGAAGGTAGGTGTTATGATCCCCATTTTACAGATGACGAAACTGAAGCAGGTAGAGGTTGAGTGAATCGTCCAAGATCCTACAGCTAGTAAGTATTTGAGACTGCTTGAATTCAGGTCTGCCTGACTCCTGGACAGGCACTCTATCTACTGCATCACCTAACTGCATTTATGATTGTTACGTATTAACTATCATTTTAAATGAAATAATCAGATAGAATTTAGAACTGGCTTATTTGATAAATGTTGCCATCATTATTTTTGTGAGTCTGGTACCTTAGATTGGAAGGATTGGATTATGGCACCCGTTGTTCTAGTGTGATATTGCAGTCCTATTCTACAGGTTGTTAAATATGCTTATGATGTAACAGAAAACTGGTTCAAAACCCCAGATCCATAAGGTCTGGGTTCAGGTTCTTTCTGTAATCACTGCAACTCCCCAATGTTTGTGAGTTATAGAGGAGTTGCTGGTGACCTGCTTTGGTAATGGCAATTTCTTCATCTAGTTTCCTCTAACAGTGAAATCATAGGCCAATACCCAAAGAGACTGGCCAAAAGAGAAGACCATATGTGGAATGTCTTGGGGGAAACGTTCTATGATCTGGAGAAGGGCTAAGAATCGTGGGTCATAGAAAAATGAGACAGAAGGGCACTTGCCATCTTTTAACTCCCAGGATCTACATCAGAAACTTGCTATGATCCTAACCTTTTTCTCACAAAAAGTTCTTTGACTCACTCTAGGGATTTTTTTCCCCGTATGAGAACATATCTTTGATGACCAAAATGGAAATCAATGGGGAAAGTATCATTTGCTTTGCAGAAACCTGCTTTGCATCCAACCTTACTGAAACAGGACAATTCCTCAAAACAAGTGATCCCTGAGGTGTTACTTTAAATAGACAGCCTGCTTCCCTAATCTTCTGCACTCTCCCTTGGCCCCCACCCTGCTTCCCCGGGGAGCCTGGTTTTTTTTTCCTAGTACTTTCAATAGCAAGACGTCTAAGGCCTATAATTGAACTGTGTTTTTCTATTTCTTTCTTCTCAAATTAAATTTTCGGTTTTCTTCAATTAACAAGCTTTTATTTTCTCTCCCCTGCCCCTCCCCCACTGAAAAGAAAGATGAAGAGAACAGAATTCTTGCAACAAATATGTATAGTCAAATAAAAAAAAATGACTAACAATAGCCATATCCAAAAATCTGTGTCTCATTAGGCAAATTTAGTCCTTGTCAAAAGGTGAACAGTCATCTTTATCAATAGTCCTCTGGAATTCTGGTTGGTCAGTGCATTGATCAGAGTTCATAAAACTTTTCAAAATTTTCTTCATTTTTACCTGTTGTTATCGTATAATTTGTTTTCCTGGTTCAGCCCACTTTGGGTTGTATCGGTCTTTTCAGGTTTCTTTGAAGAGAGATCCCTTTCATCATTTCTTATAGCACAATAGCATTTCATTACATCCATGTAATTTGTTCAGATATTTACCAACTGATAGGCACTCCCTTAATTTCCAGTTCTCTGTGACTACAAAAAGAGCTGCTATCAATATTTTTGTCCACTAATATATTTATAATGATAATAGTTAATATTTTTGTAACATTTACTATGTGCCAGGCACTTTGCTAAGCATTTTACAAATATAGATCATTTTTAGAAAAAAAAAGGGAAATTTGCACCATCACTTTATTATGTATTTAAAAGGAATAGGAAATTGTACATAATAGGTTTGCAGTTTCATGTGCAA
This sequence comes from Bettongia penicillata ogilbyi, assembly GCA_023548195.1. Classification (NCBI taxonomy): domain Eukaryota; kingdom Metazoa; phylum Chordata; class Mammalia; order Diprotodontia; family Potoroidae; genus Bettongia; species Bettongia penicillata. The sequence continues at coordinate 3,222,741 of JAJHZJ010000155.1, read as the reverse complement.
ACTTTTTTATGTTTTGGAAGTGCTTCTTTTATTTCATAAATCAACAATTTAAAAAAAATGTATGTAAAAATCCCACACAAATATAGACCTCTTGGTCTTTGATCTCCTTGGGGGCAGGAGGGCAGGTACTTGTCAGTGACATCACTGGGTCAGAGAGTATGAATAGTTTCATTAACCTTGGGACATGTGAACTAAGCTTTCTTCAAAAACAATGGCTTCCAGGTATTTGGTTTGCCAGGACCACTTACCTATTTCAGGGTTATTTGCCCAAATAAATAAAATAAAAACTTCTGCTTACAAGTTTCTTGATCATCAGTGTATATGAGGCCTGTCTGGTATCTACACAGTATATCTGACAGCAAAATTACTCTGAATTCCTTTAAAAAAATCTTTCAGGCTTAAATGGATTTTCAGATATTTCTGATTTCACTTATGTACTTTAACCGGCCTCTTAGCCAAAAAGTATTTCTTCAAGCAATTATCTGTTAAGTCTTCTAAGCATTTCCTTCTCAGGTGCCTTTTTTGGTTAAGAATATTTTTTTAAGGTTGTAAGCAGTAACAATATTGTTTGATAAAGAATTGTGAATGACTTAGCTATTCTCCATGATACAATCCCAAAGGGCTAATGATGAAACATATTTCTAACTGCCAGAGAAAGAACTGATGTTGATTGAAACACAGACCGAAGCATGCTATTTTTCACTTTCTTTCATTTTTTTCCTTTTATTTGAGTCTTCTTCTACAAAGTGACTAATATGGAAATGTTTTACATAAATACATATGTATAACCTATATCTGATTGCTTACCATCTCCGGGAGAGGGTATGGGAAAGAGGTAAGGAGGGGTAGAATTTGGAACTCAAAAACTTTAAATAAAAATGTTAAAAAATTGGGGGAAAAAAAGAATATTTTCTTTAACATATTCCTCTGCCGGAGTTTGGTGTTAGATCAAATCCTACTGAACAGCTCTCAGCAGTTTTTCCTTTTTGGTTGGCAGTTTCTTTTGCAGAAGCAAGGTGGCATATTCAGACTCTTTGGAGTGCACAAGGTACTAGCCTGAGAGTTAATGGGGAGTGATGCAAGCCTCATTCCTCTGGAGTGCTTCATGCTTATCTTCTGATGTATAGAGTCCCAGGAAAGATTTGTGCCTGGGCCAGTGGAGAAAGATAAGGGATTCCTGGAATTCCTACAGCTTTCTCACTGAGAAATGGATAGTGAAAAGGCAATTAAAGAGGTGAGAGAGTTAGAGGGAGTTCAACTCCCAAGCAGTTCTACAATTCATGTTTTATTTACCACTGACCCTTGACCTCACCCACCAGGAAGTTTTCTGGGCCCATTTATTATCATTGTTTCATCAAGGACTTCAAAAGTTATGACTTCATCATGGTGGATATTGCTTCTATCAAAGCAGGTCATCATTCCTCTACCCCTTTAGGGGGAAATTTTGTGAGCTCCTGTGGTCCAAACCACTTGGCAGCCAATCTTCCAGCAAATGAAACTCTCTGAGCTTAGCTGGACTGGTTCTCAGCCAGACTCCAGAGGGGAACCTGAAGTGTCTTTCTAGTTTGATAGAACTTCACAGATTGTACCCTCTACTGGCTTCCTCTCTGCCATGTGGAGGCGTCAGAATAGTGTATCAGTGGAGGTTATTATCAATAACATTAATATTTAATAATAAATAGTATTGAATATTATAACATATTATAAATATGCTAATATATTATTCATACTATTATGAACTACTAATAGTATGTTTAATTACAATAAAGAGCTCAAAATCCAGGCAACTAAGAGGTAAGAATGTAGAGCCCTAGATTTGGAGGCAGGAAGACTTGAATTCAAATCTAGCCTTACATAGGCTAGCTGTGTGACCCCGGGACAAGTCACTTAATCTCTATCTGCCTCAGTTTCCTCCACTATAAAATGGGGATCAAGACAGGATGGTTGCTGTAAGTTTCTAAACTGTTTAGCCCAGTGCCTGACAGTAGATGTTTAATAATGCTTATTCTCTCTCTCTCTCTCTCTCTCTCTCTCTCTCTCTCTCTCTCTCTCTCTCTCTCTCTCTCCCTCTCCCTCTCCCTCTCTGTCCTTTCCTCCCCTTCCCAGGCATTATTTCATTCAGTCTCACTCTTTCTCTGTGACAGAGGCAGGTACTGTTGCATATTTATTTGGGTGGGTAAATTGTGGTATCCTGAATTTATAGGAGTTTGAAGGATTTATTTATCGAGGTCATCCAGCAGGTGAAGGAAAGGCCAGAAAGAGCACACACATCTATTTCCCAAATCACTGCTTTGGCCCTAGAAGAATCATCAAGCCTTCCGCTTGTATCTACTTGGTTATTTGCATGTTTTCTGCCCCATTCAAATGTGAGCTCTTTGAGTGTAATTGCTTTTCTTTGTACGCCTGGCGCTTAGCACAGTGCCTGATTAATATATGTTTGTTGACTGACTGACTGGCTGACTGTCCTCATCATGAATTGCTTGAATGATACATCTTTTGGGTAATGGGGTCATTGCCTTTCCCCATTTCGCTCTTTCCAACGTTCTGCTCAAGTGTGAATCTCTAAACTATTAACAGAATCTTTACAGACCCAAGTTTGAAAATGGTTTAAGGAGACTTTGTTGGGTGGAAAGGGGCTTTGAAGATTTTAGGAAGTTAGAAGAGTAGCCCGTTGATGTTCAATTGTTTCAGCTGTGTCTGACTCTTCATGACCCTTTTGGGGTTTTCTTGGCAAAGGTACTGGAGTGGTTGGCCATTTCCTTCTCCAGCTCATTGTATAGGTGAGGAAACTGAACAAACAGGGGTAAGTGACTTGCCCAGGGTCACACTTGCTCAGGAAGTACCTGAGGCTGGATTTGGACTCTGGGGGATGAGTCTTCCTGGCTTCAGGCCTGGTGCTCTTTCCATTATACCACTTAGCTGCCTCCAGTCTAGTATAATGGAAAGAATTACTGGAGACTGAACCATGAAACCTGGATTTGAACCCTGGGCTCTGGCACTTAGAAGTCGTGAGACTATGGGCTTGTGGGCAAGTCCCTTTTTTTTGTCTAGTCCCTAGTTTCCCCATCTAAAAAGTGGAAATTATAATGCTTGTACTACCTACATCACAGGTTATCATAAGCAAAGAGCTTTGTATAGCCAAGGATTGATTGATCAGGCTACCTCTAATCAATCATGTCCTTCCAATCTACTGAGGAAATTGGAGGATGTTTAGAGGCAGGTAGCAGAGGTAATAAGGGTATTCATTTACATATGAAAGGATTATGGGATTATTGTAATTAGTGGATCATTATAATTATTGTCCACCATTCTTTTGGAGAAATAGGACGTTCTAGGAAGAGGGTGAAATCTAGGAGAAAACACTTGGAATTGGCAGTAAAGGTTGGAGGGAGCGGTTGAGATATAACCTTCCTTTTCTTTCTTCTCTCTTTGTCTCTCTTTGAGCACTAGCCCAAGGGTGGTTGGCTTTTATCTGTATTTTGTAAGGTATACTTTTCTTTATTCCCTCATCCATTTTCTAAATCTTTCATGTTTGGGGAAGAGACACAGAGGGAGGGAGGGAGGGAGGGAGGGAGGGAGGGAGAGAGAGAGAGAGAGAGAGAGAGAGAGAGAGAGAGAGAGAGAGAGAAGAGAGAGACAAGAGAGAGACAAGAGATGCTACTGTCCCATATCAGGTTGGGGGAGCCCACTGGCATTCTTTGGGAGCCAAGGTCTCTGCTTCTGTCTCTTCTCCATCGCTTCATTTCCTTTTATACCATTAAAAGGTTACCTTTTCATTTGAGCTATCGGCAAATATTTGCCAGGAGCTCTAGGGAAAAGCTGCCAACTTACTGGAGTGTGACAGAGATGCTGAGAGCCGCCTGTCTAGCAGGCTCTGCTGAGTTCCAGTTTTGTCATTTTCACAAGTGTCTGACAGACATACCCTGCGCTTGCATTCCTCTGGGTTTCATTCTAGATTTAGTATGTGTGCCTATGTAGACAGCCTCCCAAATTTTATCTGTCCTTCCCCTACCCTTTGTTGGAAAGAGTGACGGTTGGAGTCAGAAGATCTGGGTTCAATCTTGCCGTTGCCACTTACTACCTGTATGACCTTGAAAAAGGCAATCTCTTTCAGTCCTAGATTTCTCATTTCTAAAATAAGGGGCTTGGACAATATGCTAAGGTAAATCTTTGGTCGGTTATTCTTGGATTAGCACTTATATAGCTGGATTGTAGTGAGGGCCAAGTACGATAACCTTTGTAAAATCTTTGCCAACCTTAAAGGGTGATATCAATATCAGATATCATTGTTATTACTTCCTTTCTCCTGGATCCACCCCTGACTCCTCAGACATTTTTATCTCTTCCTCCAAGCCTTGCCCTCTTTTAGGTATTTTCTGCTGTCTTTTATACTCCCCCCCCCACTCCCTTTCCCCCCATTATATTGTAAATTCCTTTGTGGGAGGATGGTCTAGAAGAGATCTGTCTGTTTTGCTTATATTTGTATTTTTAGCACTTACCACAGTGCTTGGTGCAGAGTAAACTCTTCATAAATGCACTGTCTATTCATGCTTTGATCCTCCCTTCATATTTGTCTAGACTTACCAAATTTTTTTACCTTGCTTACCTACCTCTTGTCACTCTTGGGAAAATAAATGCCGCTGTTCTCTTACCACTTATTTGGAATAATGGTTCAGCCCTTGGAAAGTTGATGCATTTTCTATAAAGCTGACTGATTTCATAAACCTACCTCATCAAAGCAAGAAGGTAGATAAATGAGATGGGAATCCCAGGATTAGACTTGGGATTTCACTAGTGCAAGGAACTCCCAAAGAGGAAAACTTCTCTACTAGTGCACAGGGGAATCTCTTCTCTAGAGGGTTCCCTGGGGGCTCTGGGGTTAAGTGATTTGCCTAAGGTCACAGAGCCTGTATATGTCAGAGACCGGACTTAACTGAATCCAGGGTCTACTTTCTACTCTATCATATTGCCTCTGGGGCAATTAAAAAAAAGAAATGAAAGATGATATTTCTAGAGATATCTAAGGTTTGCAAAATGTTTTACATGCAATTTGTCATATGATCTTTAACACAGAAATTATTATCGCCATCTTCTAAGATGAGGAAACTGAAACTTAATGGGTAAAGTGACTTGCTCAGTGTTGTGAGGTTTGTATGTCTGGGGGCCGTCATGTCTCACTGGGGTCCCATACTGTTTCCAGCATCTCATGGTACAATTCTGCTGGATGTGAGATAGAAGTTCAACTGCCCCCTCATCTGGTGTGGGGGAGCTTCCCTCCCTTCTGTGCCCTCTGTTTTCATTCAGAGCTCTGTCCAAGTGCCTTGCTATTGCTGGACTATGTATGCCTTATTGGCTGTGTATTCTTCTGCCAACCACCCCTCTCACTCTTGCCCACCTCCCCACTGGAAGCTCAGCTTAGGGAAATGTTTTGTCTTTTCAGCCTTCCAAGGTCTGTACTTTATGTTCCAAGGAACTCTCCAAAAGGAATTTTTTTAAAAAACAGTCTCACAGATGATCAAAGGGAGAGCATAAAATTCTGTGACGTGATGTTGGCAAGGTTGCCAACGTCTCTCTTTATCTTTGGTCTGAGCACACAGATCTGAGACAGTCTCTCACCCATTGGCCTCTGGCTGTCATGACTCTAGGGGACTCAGAGGAATAGGGAAAAGACAAAATTAATACTTTGAAGAAATTCAGTTTTCCTTTTACTCTGTCAGTCTTCCCTTCCCTTTCCTTTCCCTTTCCCTTTCCCTTTCCCTTTCCCTTTCCCTTCCCTTCCCTTCCCTTCCCTTTCCCTTTCCCTTTTCCTTTCCCTTCCCTTCTTTTCCCTTCCCTTCCTTTTCTTTTTCCTTCCCTTCCCTTGTCTTTCCTTTCCCCAAGAGGGAGGTATTTGCAATTATGTTTTTACTTTATGTCCCAACATCATTGAGCTTGTCAGAGACTGCATATTCAGTACCAAGACATTATCTTAAAGGACTCAGTAGTGTCTTACTTGGGAATATTATATTTCTATAAAGTGGTTGTTTAATGTTAGGTCACAGTTGATATTTCTACTATCTAATAAGAGAGGAAAGGTTTAAATGGGGACTTCATTGATAGACATCAATATTTCCATCCTAGCAGCCCTTCAGGGCACAAATCATAGACACTTACACCCTATTCTGTGTAGGGTGGCAGAGGGCATGTTAGCAAACAGAATGCAAATAGTCATGGAACTATAATGTCAGAATGCAGTATCTCTCTTGAGAAGTCATCATAGATAGAAGAGAAAAGCCATCCTTTTTTTTTCATGGTAAGCCCTTTGAAATACACACATCTTTATTCATAGCATCATGGTGTGACAGTTTTAGAGGAATATAGCGTCTTCTAGTCCAACCCAATCATTTTTACAGATTAGTAAAGTAAACCCAAGAGAGGTTTAATGACTTGCTCTGAGTTAGGATGTACATGGCAAATCCTATCAGACTTCACATCTAGTGATCTAGACTTCCCAAGGCCCCTTACCACCCTCCATTTATGATTCTGGGATTCTTGCTTTTAGTTGTTTCCTCCCCTTAATCCAGGGTAGTTTAACCTGGGGTCTATAGACTTATTTTTCCAAAAAAAAATTTTTGGTAACTGTATTTTTATATGATTTGTTTCCTTGCTAATCCTGAGTAGTTTATGCATTTAAAAACATGTTTCTGAGAAGGGACCAATAGGTTTCAGCAGATTGCCCAAGGGGTCCATAATGCCAAAAAGGTTAGGTTCCCTTGGACTAACTTGTGTTTCATACTCCTGCCAAACTGGCCTCCCTGGAATGTGGCTTTCATGATGTCCTTTTCTCTTAATGAGGACCTACAGAGGCAGCCTGGCATAGTGGAAGGAGTACTGGGCTTAGAGGCAGGAAGATCTGGGTTCAAATTCTGCCTGATGATTATTAGCTTTGTGAGTATGGGCAGTTCACTTAACCCCTTCAGAGCTTTACTTTTCTCATCTGTAATAATAATTTCATACATTCCCTATATAATGTAGCACAGGGTGGTTGTAAATGTTAAATGAGATGATGTATTTGAAACTTTGTATCTCATAACTCTCATTTACATGGTTAATCTCATTATACAATTAGCTAACAATTATTCGTTGATTTGAGGACATGTTTACTGACCACCTGCGTGCTACATAGCACTGGTGGTAGTGGCTTTTGTGGGTAGAGGCTTCTGAGAGAAACCAGGATTCAGATCCATCCTCCAAAACTTACTAGCTGTGTCATCACAGGCAAGTCATTGAACCTCATTTTCCTTATCTGAAGATGAGAATAAAAATGCTAAACTATTTAAATTGTGTTTCCTCACTCTGGCAAGGATAATAGACATTCTGGTATAATAGACATTCAAGAAATGTTGATAGAATGAGTAAAAGAATGAATGAACAAAAGGACAAAATCTGATAGACTAGTAATATAGTGTGATAAAAAGAATATGGAAAAAAGTTGGGTGACCCAAGTTCTGATACAGTCCAATCCAGTTCACAGACAACTGGAAGAAATAAGGTTTAGTCTAACATCTCACACCATGTACCAAGGTAAGTTTCAAATGGGTGCATGACCTTGAATTGAATTTACTATAGTCTTTATCATCTATAGTCTTTACCACACATACACACACACACACACACACACACACACACGCACAATACACATATACATACATATAAAATCTTGACTCATTTCTTTGGTCTTCCATTTTCCTATATATATACTAGAGATAATAGGACATCCCCCAATCTTACAGGATAAAATGGTATAACAGAAATAAAAATAAATATCAGTTTTTATTATTATTACTTTGAAAAAAGTATAAGGTATTACTATTATAATTGACATGCCCAGTGCACAATCTGAAAGGGGGGGAGAGTGTGATTGGGCATCAGGAGGAATGTCACCAGAGAGAACCCTTAAGTGACATTCTCTGAACTCTTTGTCTCTTTTTACACTAAGACTGGACTGCTGATTGAAATGGCAGATAGTTGGATGGGTAAGTGGCTGGGTGGGTTGCTTGGAGCTTGTTAGTGGCTCTTTCTTTTTCCTTCTCGCCATTCCCTCCTGCCAAGATGTAAGGTATCTCTAATAAAGGGTAAAGGACTGCATTCTCAAACATTTATCACTTATCCATGACATCGTAATGGATGCTGTATAGAGAGCCATCAAGAAAGACAATGAAAATATGGGCCAGGAGGCACATGTTCAATCTGGTGCCCAGGCTGCATGACAGAGTACACTATAAAAAGAGGTGTTTTGCCCAAACACATTGAGGAAAGACCTGGCTTATTTGATCATCTCTTTTTAATATCATCATATTTAATAGTATTTTTAATCATGTAGGTTTCATCAATTTTGTTCAGTGCCTAACGGAATGTTATCTAACGATGCTGCAGGTGGCTGCGTAATGACCACCATTGGATGGTGCTGATCCTGGATGAATAAAACCCAGGCTCCACTTGCTAGGTCTGAAGGAGAGGGAACTTAGAAATATGCTGGCCATGGAACCATAAAACACTGAAATGTGTTATATACCCCTCCTTGTTTTCTCAGCCACCTTCAGATTGCAGATGGGAATTTGAAAGCCAACAAGGTATCTTATATCATCAAATCTAGTCCTTCATTGAAAAAAAGGTTTTCTTGATGCTTTTTTGTTTTTATATGTCATTTTAGGACATGTATTCCTTTAATCCTGGGAATTAAGTCCTTCCTTTTAACAACAAAACCCAGCTAAGCATAAACCACCTGTACAACGTCTGTATTTCATTGTAGGAACAAAATTGGTCATTACCATCATTCAGGATTTAACTTACTTTTAGTGTTTTTTTATTTACATTGTTGTAGTCATTGTGTATCTTGTTCTTTGGGTATCTCTAACATAAGTTTCTAGAAGATAGGAACTATGCTTTTAAATATTTATCAACCTTCTGTAGCATTGACCTGGACACCATATAAAAGAGAATAAAGATAGTGGGAAACTGACCAAAAGGAGGCTGAAAACCAGTGAAAATACCAGGTAGAGAGGGAGAGATTAACATGAAAAAAGACCATATCTCTGTGGAAATTCTTCCAAGTCGTTCCCATATTTCTCTGAATTCCTCCTATTGTCAATTCTAACTTAACTATGCGCCATTTTTCTGTTACATTCATTCTTGTTTTTACAATTCTCCAAGTGATGTGCACCTACTCTATTTCCATTTCCCCCCCAAACACACACATTCTCTCTCTCTCTCTCTCTCTCTCTCTCTCTCTCTCTCTCTCTCTCTCTCTCTCTCTGTCTCTCTCTCTCTCTCTCTCTCTCTCTCTCTCTCTCTCTCTCTCTCTCTCTCTCTCTCTCCCCACTCTCTCTCCCTCTCCCCCCCTCTTTCTCTCTCTCCCCCTCTCCCCCCTCCCACCTCGGCTCTTGGTACAGCTCCCTCCACTCAGCCCAGAAAGTGAACATTCCAGCTTGGAGTCAGGATGTCGGGGCAGAAAGGGAGGATGAGGAGGGGCCCAGCAGCTCTTCTATAAGTGAGGTTTACATTTCTCAGAGGGTAATTGACAGGGGATTCAGTTCTCCTAGGGCTTTTATGAGTGTTCAATTTAAAGGCTAAAGACCTTTAATCCCACACAGCTGAACAGCTGAATGTCTCTCCCCCACACCACCCCCGCTTCTTTTCTCCCTTCTTCTGGGGAAGACTTTCCTCTAGTGATGATGGACCTTTTCTGAGTTGTCTGCTGAGATGTTCCTGTGGGTTTGCATTTTGGTGAAGATCTTTTTTGCAGCTGATTAGGAAAAAACCTGGGCTGTTCTTTCCTCTCTCCTCTGGAGTAGAAGGGTTGGCAGTAGGAGGGCAGGAGTGTGCATATTTTTGGTTGGGGGAGGAGGGAAAGAGGGAGGATAACATCAGAGGATGACATTTCAATTACAAGTGGTTTTACTTCTAATTTCCTGACCATGGATATGAATTGGAGCCTCAGCTTACCCCCTGGAGCTCCTGGGTCTTATCTTTGATCATACCCTGGGATGTGTTATCTTTGATCTTACTCCTGGTTGGATGGACAGAGTCAGGTAGTTGTTTTGGCTAGGACTCTTTTATTGACAAAGCAGTTGATATCATTTTTTTCCCCTTAAGGTTTCAGATCAAATGATAGAGTAATGGTAAAGTACTTAGCATAGTACGTGGCACATAGTAAGCACTATATATGTGTTAGCTATTGTTATTGTTATGGATGACTATGTGGTACATTGGATAGAGTGCTAGACCTGGAGTCAGGAAGCTCTAAGCTCAGATTTTATTTCAGACATTTACTAGCTGTGTGACCCTGGGCAAGTCATTTAACCTTGTTTGCTTCAGTTTCCTCATCTGTAAATTGAGCTGGAGAAGGAAATGGCAAACCACTTCAGTATCTTTGCCAAGAAAATCCCAAATGGGGGTCACAAAAAGTTGGACATGACAAAACTACAGCATTAATTATTATTTTGTTCCTGTCTTATGGTATGTTGGTATGTAGCGATCTAGATTCTGAGAAGGACCAGTAATTTGCTTAGATCCCAGAGGCAAGAGGGAGCCATTGGAGTTTACTCGGTATAGGAGTGACTTCATCAGACCTGCATGTTAGGGGAATCCCTTTGGCAGGGTTGATTGGAGAGAAGAGTCACTTAAGTAGGGAGAATAGTCAGGTGGCTATTGCATTATTGAAAGATAATGAAGACTTGAATCTAAATTAGAGAAAAGGGAGAACAATGGGGTGATGTTTGAAGATAGAAATGACAGAATTTGGCAAAAGCCAACCAACTGAAGATATTTGACCATCGTATTCAAACAAATGTCAAGAGCAGGTGCTACAAGTGAAGGGGATACAGAGAATTAAAAATATTTGCTGAATTGAAAGCTCTTTTCTTCTCCATCTCTACTCCACCCCAACCTTCTCTTCCACTAAACTGGCTTCCTTTGTGGATGGATCTTCATGCTCTGGCCTCTTCTCCTTCTGCTGATCCTTTGCTTAAGCTTTCCGCTCCACTTCCTGCCTGCCATATCACGCTTGTGTTTTGAAGGATAAGGTCCGTCAACTTCCGAAAGTTTGTCCTTCGTAATCCCACTCCTTCCCTCTTCACTTTTCTCTCCGCCAAGTCCCTAACTTGCTTCTCCTCCCCATGTTAGTTTTTCCTTTATTTTATTCATCTGCAAGTGTTTGTGTTGGTTCCACTTGCCCCTCCCATTAGACACTAAGCCCTTTAAGAACAGAGACCACATCTGTTCTTTTTATGCCCTTACCCATCCCCCTACAAACCCAGGTGTAGTGCTGTGTGATACTGGGGAAATTCAATAAATATATGTTGATTGATGAACTCGACAGGAAGAAGGCAGCAGAGTAAGCTGGGAGTCTTTTCCATTGACTATGTTACTTTCCTGATACAATTCTTTCCTTTCCTCTAGACTCTGGGACTTGGGGAGCTCACCATAAGTTCGTGGTGAAAAATTAAACAGGTTGTATTGCCTCTGGATGCCATATGCAGGTGCTCTTGAGATAGAGAAAGCTGTTGCTTCCCAGGGGAAATTTCTGAGCTAAGTCAACCTTCTCCCTGTCTGCATTCTCTGTCCCTGTCTCTGTCTCTGCCTCCCACCCCCTTTCCTCTCTCTTTCTCTCTTCCTCTCCCACTCCTTTTCCTTTTACCTCTCCCTCCTACTTCTTCTCTGCCATTTCCTCATGACAGAAGGAAAGAACTTGGGATTGAACCAAGAGCCCATTTTCATTTCCAGCCCATCCATCTTTACCTCAGTGGATTTTTTTTTAATGAAATATCACAATAGTGTTATCTAGGATTTCTGATGATAAGGGACAAGATGATTCAGAAAGGCAGAATCATAGATTTAGAGCTGGAGTGAACCTTGGATCCCTAATTCAGTTCCCTCATTTTATGAGACGTTTGGTGTTCTCCCCAAGGTCACATGACAGTAAGATTGTAGAAGAAAAAGCCTAGGGCTAAATGGGTGGAGGCCTCATAGATTTTCAAAATGTTAGACTCGGAAGGGATCTTGGAAATGACCTAATTCCTCTCCCCACATTTTACAGATGGGAAAATTTTAGAGAAGGGGAAGTCTCCTGATCAATGATAGATTTTCAAACATTAATCAGTTAGGGAAATAGGGGAGATTAGAGGGATTTTTGGATATGGGCCCATTCTGATGTCCTCCAAGTCATATGTAGGTATTGGTTTTGATTCATTTCAGTACTATAGAGCTACATATGCAGGGCAAAGGACTTGAAGTGGCTGGATGATGTAAATGCAGCATGGTCACCGAGAGAGAAGGATTCAGGGACAGGCCTTTCAAAGGAGGGAAAGGATTTGGTATTTTTGATTATACTGCGGTAGGAATTCAGGTAGAAAAAATGGCAAGTGCAAAGGCCTCTGGGTAGGAGGAAACAAATCAAGTGCTTTTGTTGTTTCTGAGTCTTTTTTTTCAGTTGTTTCTGTCTCTTTGTGACTCCATGTGGAGTTTTTTGGGCAGAGATCATGGATTAGTTTGCAATTTCCCTTCTCCAGCTCATTTACAGATAAGGAAACTGAAGCAAACTGGATTCAGTGACTTGTCCAGAGTCACACAGTTAATAAATATCTGAGGCTGAATTTGAACCCAGGTCTTTCAGATTATAAGTCCAGACCTCTGTCCAATTTGCCACTTCTACTTCAGAAGGACCTACTCATCCTCCCTTCCCAGGGCACTAGTTAGTAAAGTTATTTTTATCATTGTGCCTTTCCACAGTAAGTGGCTAAATGAAAGGACAGAAGATTCTAAGTGGCATCTCACCATGGATATTTGCCAGCATTGGAAACTCAGTGACGGCAAAGGCAGAAATGTATGGATTGTTGCTTGCCTTAGAGGAAAGATGGGCTCTGACCAGTCATACTTTCCTAAATCCTCATATTATCCAGGTGACATTGCTTCTGTAGAATCAAGACTGAGCAGATGCTACCCCAGGCTGCTTCATTCCAGGATTTCCTACACAGCGATGTAATCGAATGAACTGGTTTTCAGAGTCTAATAAGTATTTCTTGTGGCCAAAATACTTAAATGCTGGGGTTGAGTACAATTATAGTAGGCCATCCTAACTGCTTTATTTTACACGTTTGAAATTATGGGCTCTGAATTTAATATACAAATGTATCCCCCAAGGGATACAAATTAGTTTTTTGATCAGTGTTAGAAGCAGAGGACTTGGAGAAGAAGGCTGGTTTTGTTTTTTTGTTGGGGAAAGAGGGGCTTCAGAAATTGTGTAAGTACCTATCATATGTGTGTATATGTATACATACATACATACATGTACATATACATGCACAGAAAGGACATGGTATTCCCATGGAATTCCTGACATTCACTTTGTTTTTTCCAGCCTGTTTCTTTATGTGTGAAATAGGAGACAAATAGGAGACAAAATTCCTAACTATATGCTCATTCCTCTTGCTTTTTCTAAGTTCCCTTGTTGGAATCCCATGATCCATTCTTGGTCATAGTTATACGTAAGGAGATTTTTTTTTCCTCGGGCCTGTCTATGATACCATGTCCTTTCTGTGCATGTATATGTACATTTATATGTGTGTGTGTATATGTATGTATGTATGTGTGTGTATGTATGTATGTGTATGTATGTATGTATGTGTGTGTATGTATGTAGATGGGTAGCTAGGTGATGCAATGGATAAAGTACTAGACCTGGAGTCAGGAAAATGAGTTCAAATCTAGTCTCAGACACTTACTGGCTGCATGATTCTGGGCCAACTAACCCTGTTTGCCTCAGCTTCCTCATCTGCAAAATGAGCTGGAGAAGGAAATGGCAAACCACTTCAGTATTTTTGCCAAGAAAACCCCAAATGGGGTCATGGAGAACTGGATGCAACTGAAGTGACCAAACAAAACTATGTAGACATAACGTGTACCCACACATATATGTGTATGTATTTGTGTCTGCATATATCTTTATATATGTTATATATTTTACTGGTCTTCAGCGCTGTTAGGTACAGAATGAAACTGTTATGAGGAAAATCTGGGGTTATGTCCTGCTTCTGACATACTCGAATAGCTCTGAGAACATGGTCAAGTCACTTAACTTCTCACAAGAATCAGGAAACTTTCTAAAACTATAATTTACAAATCAGTTATTGATCTTCATTGGTAGAAGGAATTTCCATACCAGGAACTGAAGCACAGCAACTTCCTCTCTTACCTTCTCAGCTTCCTTCTGTGTGTTATCTTCCTGAGGGCAGGGACTTTTTCTTTTTTCTTTGTATTCCCAGCCAATGGAATTATAAGTTTAAACATCCCTGACCTCACTGCCCTCCCTTCACTTCCACCCCAGAGAAACACACAGACAGAAGCAAAAGGACAGGACAGAGGCAGTAGATTGGGGTGGGAAATTTGTGGGTAGCCCTCTAGGTCCTCGAGTGCAGCCTTGACTGAATTCAAACTTCACAGAACAAATCTCCTCAATAACAGGATTTGTTCTGTAAAACTTGGACTCAGTGAAGTTGGACCTAGAGGGCCTTGTGGCCTAGAGGCTGCAGGTTCCCTACTTCTTCAGTAGAGTATAGTGGAAAAGACACAGGACTGGTATTCAGAAGAAACTAGTCCTAGCTCTGTCAGGTCCTATCTATGACTTTGGATAAACCCTGTCATCTCTCTGGATCTCAGTTTCCTTATTTGTTAGAGGAGGGGGTTTGGCTCATATTGTGCTCAGTGTGAATCAGTGATATTATATGATTGCTAAAAAGCACTTGGAATTTTAGTCTATGCTAATCACAATAATGTCCAAGGTAAGAGACTCTTTCAGAACACATCTGGGTCTGTTTTTTTAACAGTATATTTTTGTAGACTTCTTCTCTTTTGATATTGCCTGCATTTCCCCCTGCTGGCTGATGGGTAGGATGGGACATAGACCATGGATTCAGAAATCTATCTTTTGAAGAAAGCCACCAATGAATAGGATTATATTGTTTCAAACAAAATTCCACAGTCATCCAGGCCTGCTCCTGGTGGTGATCATTTCTGAAATGAGAAGAATACAAGGTGGTACCATGCTGGACCAGCAGTAGGGAAGGAGGGAGAGAGAAGCATATAATTGGAATAATAGGGCCTGAGTCATCCTGGAGGCCACCTTCAGAATGTAGAAACACTGGCCCAAGTTCTTTTAAAATTCTCCTTTTACACAGAAACTAACAGAAATAGTCTCTATATAAAATTCAAAAATGTCCTGGAGACAGTTGCTGTATGAAATGATTCAAGAAAGCCAAGAGATTGTTTCCCTTATATTGCCCATCAAACATGGGAGGTTATAATGCTTTCTAAATAGCGATGGAAGAATTTTCTAATATTAGCCAAAGTCTAACAGAAATGAAGCAAAGGAATACACAGATCATCACCCTGTACCACCGAGTGACCTAGGAAAGTAAGTTAACCTTCCTCGGCCTCAGTTTCCTCATATGTAAAATGAAGCTTGGATTAGATGAACTCTAAGGTCCCTCTATCTCTGAATCTACAGTCCTAAGCTCTTTTGGTTCTCCCATTCTCTTTCTGTTCTATGATTTCTAAGGTACTTTCTGTCCTTCCATGAAGGTAGTTTTGAAGCTAAAACAGACTTTGGAGAGTAGAATTTCAACTCAAAAAGTTCTATTAAACAACTACTTTATGCTAGGATCAGCCATACAATTATAATGCAGGTCCTGCTTGTAAGGAGATAACAGTCTCATAAGGAGGTCAGTGTCTTACCCTGAGTGTCCACATTTCCTACAGCTTTGGTGATGAGGCCATCATCATTGTGACTGGCTTCATGGAGATAGCAGATGGCCTTTGGTTTTCTTTCTTTCCATCTGCATCATTAACATCAATAAGCATTTATGAAGCACTCAGTAAGTGTGAGGGTAGGAGGAAGCATTCAATGCTCTGGGTTTGGAAAAAGCTTCAATAATTGGATTTGGCAGCTCTTAAAAATAGAGTCCCATTGTACGATGGAAGGATGTCATGATCTTCCTCTTTATTCCCACCCATCAGAGTTGGGTGAATTTGTGTCCAAGTAAGGAAAAATGCTTTAGCAGTTACAATAATCTGAAAGTAGAGTAGCCTGCTTATGCAAGTTTGAGGTTCCTACTCAGTGGAGGTCTTTAAGCAAAGACTGGGTGACCCTTTATTGGGTCTGTTGTAGCAGGGATTCATTTACAGCATATGGGTTGGTCTTGAAAGATGATAAGAACCCTTTTGACTTTAAATTCTATAAGTGTTGTTGCCAGGGCTTCATTCCATAGAGCAGGGGGTCTTGGAGGTCCATGAACTTCTTTTTGGAAAAACACTTTGATAGCCTTGTTGAATTGTTTCAATATGAATGATTTTATTTTGTGCATGTAAAGACATCATTCGGAGGAGTCCTTGGGCGTCAACGGATACCAAAGGGGTCCATAACACAAAAAAGGTTACGAACCCCTTGCATAGAGAATCATTATTGACCGAAGCAATCATTTGTTTCCAGCAAGTGAAGCAGCTATTAAAAGGGGCTAGTGCTAAAAACCTAGATTTACCGGATTTCTTAGAAATCATCATAGTCTTACGTCATTAAGTTGGGGCTGCTGCTGTTTGAAAATGATGTGAGTGGACACATGGACCCGCTTAGATGTGGATGTAAGAAATGGGTGCGTGACATTCACAGAGCACTAACTTGGGGAACTTCAAGGAAATGTCATTAAAAACAAGTCAGATATATTAGACATAAAAAGATAGCATTAAAGGAGGTTTGCGTAGTGTTCACAGTCTAATGCTATTCAACTTCCTTATAACAAACTTTAGGACATTTGTATATCTTAGTGTAAATAATTCTGAAAGAGGGCAATGTGGGATAGAAGAAAGAACGCTGGGCTTGGAGTGAGAAAATCTGGGTTTCAGTCCCAATTCTCAACACTTCTGGCCTTTGTAACTGACAGGGGGCAAATAATGACCACTCTGAACCTCAGTTTCCTCATCTGTAAAATGAAGATTATAGTACTTGCACTTCCTATCTAATGAGGTTGTTGTGAAGAAATTGCTTTGGAAATCTCAAGAGTACTCTAAAAATATTGTTTATTATGATGATTAATAATAGCAAAAATCATATCTCTATTCTCCAGGCATTATAGATGTTATATTTGTCTTTCCAGTGAATCACTAAGTGAAGGACCAAAGACTTAGAGCTGGAAGGGACTTTATGATCTAATTCAGCTCTTCTCTTTTAAAATGAAGCCAAAATAGCTAAAGACCGTGCCCAAGGTCACCCAAGTGATGAATGGCCATTCCTAGCATTTGAACTCAGGCCTTCACACTCCAAATCTTTCATGCTTTCTGCTAGACCGGAGGAGAAGTGCTTTGAATCCTGTAGGGGAGAAAGGGAGATGTCATTCACTTTTTTCACTAGTTTATACCCACTCCAGTTTTTTCCTGTTTCTCATTTGGGAGTTCTTGTGAACTCACATTTGAAAGTTTCGATGGATTCGTTTCAAGGGGCTTTGTAGGATGTTTAAAGTCCTGAGACACAGGGGAGTTGATATGTAATTGCTATGCTAGAAAAGGATAAAAAGAACCGCAGAAAGAGCATATCCTCCATTGAGCTCCAGTGCAAAGAAAACTCAATTACATTCTTTCTTTAAAGAGAGTGATTGCCGAAGGTACCTGGGCCACATGCAGGATGACTCACTGCATTATAATATGTAATACAGAATACCACTCAGTAATGGTACTGGGGTTATAGGATTTGTCCTGTCATTACAGAGCTCAAACTTTTCATTCTTTCTCCTCCAAAATCCACAAGAGCTTTTTCACCAGCTGCTCTACCATTATCATTTTTGACTTTTTTTTATACTAATGAGGGAATCTGAGATATGGAGAGGCAGTGATCAGGCACTGAACCCAAGATGTGGGCTTTGCTGTTTTGTTTAAAACAGGCCATGCAACATGTAATGAGTGCTATTTCTGAACCACCCTATATGACCCAGGAATGATCCCATCTTCCAGATTTATAGGCTGTGTGGCTAGGACAGTGTTTGTAGTGTTTGTCTTTTCTTCATTACCTTAAGTTGTCTACAAAAATGGTTTCCAGATTCCAACTTCTACCAATCATGAGAAAGGTCATTACGGCTCCAGTCATTAGACTTGCACCTTGTCCTGTAAAGCATAAATTAGGTGGCATGTTATTAAGGAACATGAGGGTCCCTATTCATTCATCAGTCTTTGTGCATCAGAATATGTGTTGATATTTTTAGTCTCATAGATCACAATGTATGGGAGCTGAAAACTCCACATTAAATTTCAAAAGGCAAAAACAGCAGGGCAAAGCTTTTGGGGGCAATGTTATGCCAATTACTGGAAAACTCAGCGAAAGTGCCAGGAAAAAATTAGAGCAGAAGAATGGGAAGAAGGGGACAGATGCAGCTGCAATGCAGAAACCCCCGAAAAGCAAAATGGGTCAGGAAGTTTTAGTCCTTCTTGGTATTGTGTGGAAACAAACTGTCATCCCCCCTCCAACATCCCCCACCCTAACCCCTTCCCTTCATCCTCTAGCCTGTAGTAGATTGTGATCCTACTGGCCAGTCAGATTTGACAAAGGGCCTTTTAGGAAAGCTTTAATAACCCTGTAAGAGAAAGTAACCTTCAAGGATGGGTTATAACCTAGAAATTCCCATTGATTTTTATCTAAGCTTTGCTTTGCAGTATAAAATCATAGATTGAGAGCTGAAAGGGCCCTTTAAAGCCACCTAGACCAACCCTCTGCAAATGAGGAAACTGAGGCCAGGGAGGGGAAGGGACTGGCCCAAGGTCATACAGGTGTGTGTGTGTTCATCCTTCATTGCCAAAGAAGACCATGCCATCAGAGAAATGATGACATGACTTGCACTTGACTTTGTTTTGAGTGAGGGAGGGCTGTGCAGGTCACCAACCTCACTTCTCCAGAGCCATCTGAATCCAGTGACCAGATATTCATTAGGGTGACTGGAGATGACCCAGGATGAGGCAATTGGGGTTAAGTGACTTGCCCAAGGTCACACAACTAGTGAGTGTCAAGTGTCTGAGGTGAGGTCCTCCTGACTCCTACACTGGTGGTCTATCCACTGCACTACCTAGCAGCCCAGAGGAGGGATTTGAACCCAGGTCCCCTGACTTCAGAACCAGTGTAGCGTCAGTTCTGCAGTTGAATTTGGTTATACTTGCTTTTGTTAGCACTAATTGTGAGAAGTAACTAGGAAGGAAAAGGAACCTGAACCACCCACTGGGTAAGAAGAAAAAGGGTAGGCAGAGTTTCTGGAACAGAGCCGAGGTCCCGTGAACATTAAGTAAATGCCACAGCTGTTGATGAGACTTGCATCGTGTGACTGCCTCATTCAGTCAGGACTCATTGTAAAAACAATAACAATAGAAACATGCTCAAGGCAAAAACCCAGGGAGGGATTCCTATGTCAGTAATTGGTGCTGCTCCATTGAGGTTGAGGAAGTCACTTTTATCAGTAATGTTTTCATTATGTGATTAGAGAGAATCCCAGTATATTAAAAATATAGTTATTAAAACAAGCTGTGTTGCTGATAGCATCAAAGCCCCAGGTATCCAGATTTTTCTATGAGAGAATTATTGGCTCTTCCCTTCCCCAAAGAGCAAAGGAGAGGGAGTTTATGACTCTAAGAAAGAATTGGTATGACCTCCACTTTTCCCTCCCACTCACTGACTTAGTTCCCCATGGGGATGACACTGCGATAGTAATTTCTGACCATCCTCCCTTTCTACTGGGAACACGCATAAGCTATGAGGAGTTGGGGTGCCAGTAGCTGCTGAAGGCTTGAAGATTTGCTGGTTGATTAATTGGGTAACCATTGCACTGACCAATTGCTGCTTCCCTATTTGGTTTCCTAGTGACTGGAAGAGAGATTGACATCGGGATAGTTAGGATTGGGAGGTCCCTATAGCTGTAAACTGTACAGAATGTGAAGAAATAACTGGGCTTTTTCCAGCTCAAGTATCATATTTTAAAATTTTATTTTCAGTTCATAGAATAAAGCAAGCAGTTCCATAACACAGTACAGTAAAAACGATGATTGCACATGAAACTACAAATCTAGCATGCATAACTTGCTATTGCCTCCACATATCCCACAAAGTCATCATGTCAATTTCTTAGGTGTTCTCTTACCATGGCTGTCATAGACCACTCAAGAAAGAAGGGTGTCCACAGTCCCTCATTCGTTCTTTGCTCAGGTTCTTCCTTGTGCCTAGCATGTCTTTCTTCCCCCCCAGCCTTCAAAGCAAAGAATCCTACTTGAATGCTCTGTTTCACTGGTGTTTTCCACCTCAGCTGATCTCTCGGTGCACATTTCAGGGAGTAAGCATTTATTAAGCATATACTGCAGCTTAAATGCCAGTCTAGGTGCTAATTGCTTTACAAATATTATATCATCTGATCTTCCCAGCAGTGCCTTATTCATTCATTTATTCATATCTTCTTTTGTCCCCAAGCTTAATTTTGACTGTTGCTCTTTTCCATTTAAATTACTGAAGTCATTGTTTTCCCTATTTCACTTGTTTGCTTCCCTTCGCATTCGTTCGCATGATGAATTATTGAAAGCCTGCATTTTACAGAAGATGAAACTGAGAGCCAGAGAGGATCCCTGACTTGCCAGTGAGACCTTAGCTTCACTCATAGCGTGCAGCAGACTTGAATTGGAGTCCTGGTCTTGCAATTTCAACTTTAGTTGTTAGTAAACCTTTGTTAAGTGAACGACTGCTTTTCTTTCCCATTTTTGAACCAAGCCGTAGAAGGTTAATTAGTGGAAGCTCACCTGAGGATTTTTCAGCCTCCTGTTAAAACCCTACCTGGTCCCCAAGCTTTGGTCTGGGCCCTTCTAGATGGGTGTCTTCTTAAGCTCAGGCTCATCACTTGCTCTTTTTTCTGCTTTGCTTCATTGCCTAATGAGCAGGAGTCTTGTGTCTCCTCATCTACTTCTGTCTAGCCCTGAATGTTTCTGAATCTGCTTGTCATGGGATTTGGCTGTGACTGGGAACCCAAATTTATTCACTTTCTTTGGAAACCACCTCATTCAGGGTTCTTATTGTCACATTCTTCAATGCTCTCAGGCAACATACCTTCCTTTGAACGCTCCTGTGGGTGCTTGAAAGCTTGTGTGGGTCCATCCAGGCAGGATTTACTTCATAATTGACTAGACATATTTATGTCACTTATAATTACCAGGAGGTAATCACTTGGTGTGGAGATATTTGAATATCAGCACAGGGCTCCTATGGTTCACGCAATGTTGGAACTAGGGATGGAATGGTGTAAGGGGAAAAGGGATGAATTTGGAAGGACCTGAGTTTGAATCCCAACCCTACTATGTGTGACCTTGGGCAAAACCCTTTAATCTCTCTGGGTCTAATATGCTCTTATCCATCAAATCAAAGGGGGTTTGACTAGGTGATCTTGAAGGCCCTTTTGACTTTCAAACCCATAACTAGATGCTTCCTCATTAGGAAATTGCTAACCAATGCTTTATTGTCCACAGAATCAATGGGATGTCCACTGTTTCCGGAGAAAAGAAGTTGGTTCCCTGGGCAAAAGAATGAAGGGGAATACTCATGAGTTGTTCCATCAACCTTGCTTCCTTTTTCCTGTGACTGTCTTTGTTTTCTTACTTTTATTGGGCTTAAGGACAGCTGGACTGTCATTGTTCCTGGGCTTGCAGCCAGAGACCCATTGAGTTGGGTGCCATGACTGTCTTGGTGCCAGGATGACTTTGACGCTTCCCACACTGTCTGGGAGGCTGTGGCTGTCCAGTCCTTTGCTTGAAGTTGTTCAGTTTGTCCTTATCGCCGTTTTCTCCTTCATAGCCTGTTTCCTTTTTACCATCCTCTGTCCCACATACACACACACACACACACACACACACACACATATATATATATATATATTTTAAGATATGTCTCAGAGAGGTCTATAGGACTTTGGAAATGGGGGCAGGGGTGGGAATAAAACTGAGGCAAAGAAGGATTATAGGAAGAGAGGCTTCTAGTATTATTTCAAATAAGTCAATATATGTAAAGCTCATCACAATATTGAGTGTTATTAAATGTCAGTTATTATTGAAAGATCTGCAGTCACTATGTGTGTGAAATCAAAAGGACAGCATTGACTTGTACAGGTCCAACTGGCACCTGGCCCTGAGCTGACCTTGGATCAGAAGTCATGGCACAAATTTAAACTTGATTCCCTCCAAGCAAAAATTTCAAGGGAAAAATACAACAACCCATCTTGCCCTATTTTATAAACTAAGATTGCAAAATGAACAACAGATTTCCCCAGGATATGAATCTCTTCCTTTTGTACTCTCTTCCCCTGGAATCGCAAGGTCTGGTTATACCAGTGGTCATGTGTCTCCAAATCACTCGGGCAGAACCACAAAGTCATCTGCAGAACCACAGAATGTCATGATTGATGCCCACTCTTACCCCCTTTCCCATTAGTGACTAAGGCTTCTGTAAACTTCATGTTTTTCAAATCTGTCCCTTCCTTTATATTCACCAACCTTAGTCCCCTGGTTCAGTCTCCTACCAGTTCATGCTGTAGCTTCCTAGTTGGTCTAACAGCCTCTAACCTCATCCTCTGGTCCTATCTGCTGCTACTACTACCCAAAATGGTACTTTGCCCAGGTCCCTCTGAAGGACCCCAGTCTAGACTTTTAGCCTTCATTCACACCCTCTACGTTCCAGCCCAATTGGACTGCTCTCCTTTGCCCCATCTCTTCCTTGGTCTTTGTTTGTGTTGCCTTTTCCATACCCAGATTAGATTCTCCTGCTCCCACTCCCATTCTCCTGTCCTGACCTATTGAAATACATTGCTTTCAAGGCCGATTCAGGTGCCATCTCTTCTGTGAGAGCCTTACCAGACCCTCCCCACCTCCCAACATCCCCTCCAGCTGGAAGAATCCTTTCTTCTAACATTTTTTGGTGACTTGTTTGGATCTTTCCTTTGTATCTGTCTTTGAGACAGCTGGGTGGTAGAGTAGATAGAGTGCTGGATTTGGAATTAGGAAGACTCAAGTTAAAATCCTGCCTTAGACACTTAGCTGTGTGACCTTGAGCAAGTCATTTGACTACTGTTTGCCTCAGTTCCCTCATCTGTAAAATGGGGATAATAATAGCACCTCCCTCCCAGGGTTATTGTGAGGATCAAATGATGTAGTGTAAAGTGCTTTACAAACCTTAAAGCACTATATGCATGGATTATAATTATTCATCTACTTGTGTATGTCCTCTACTAGACTGTAGACTTCTTAAGGACAGGGCATGTGGTGTTTTTCATCTCTGTGTCCCCAGCACCTAGAACTGCTCCGGCCACACAGGGACTTGGTTACTGTTTGTGGAATTGAACTGAACTCCAGTTCATTTCCTGGGACAAAAAATGTGGTATTGTGGTCTACACCCTCCCTTCCTTTGAGGAATCAAAGCCTCATTTCAAGGACCTTGGGGACTGGGCTATGGTTGCTTATGTGCCCACCCCTCCTCTTTGGTCACTTCTGCTGTATCAGAATAGTGGAAAAAACTGAAATCACCTGGGACCAATCCCCTAACCTTGAATCTGAAGAATGGGAGTTCACGTGTGAGCCTGACACACTTTGCATTATTCTAAAACATATTTAAATACTGCGGTAACACTGCCCTGCCCCACCCCCACATTGGCTTTAGTGCATGGCTCCATGGTCTTTCTCTGTACCTTTCTTCCCTCTAATCTTTATTCCTTTGGTGTGCCTTCATTGCCCCAAGGTTAGTGGGTCTGGGTGCTCTTTGCAAAGGAATGTTTGTATTAAAGGGATGACCCACTCCCACTGATCCTGCAGAGAGGTTTTTTTTTTTTGAAACATTGCTGTGATTACAGCTGTTGTGTTTTTTAAAAAGGAAGCCTTTTCCCTACATCTACATCCTATGGACTCCTCCCCTCCCCACTTCAACTGTCCCAAAGACGTTTTGTTCTTGCTGATGGCTCCTTTGCCCAAAAAGCTTCACACTGGTGGGGTTGTCCTTATTCTCCTCTGAGTGAATAATCCATGTTCTTGACATTGATCAGACTCTCTGGAGTCAGTCCCAGCATGGGCAGGTGCTGTGCCAACTTCTCTGGCATATGGCTGTGCCAAGATATTTCACTGTTGACCCCTCTTTCCCCGTTCTCAATGCCAGCCTTGGAGCTCTGGAGCAAGCAGAAATTCATATTTCTCAAAGGCCTTCTTTGTTTTGAGAAATGCCAGTGGCCATAAAGGTCAAGACCTAACCAACTTATTTCCCCTTTAAGGTGAAATGAAGAAAACCCAGGCCTCTGAATTTTACTTGACCTGTCTAGAGTCTTGGTGCTGCGATGGGGAGCCTCATGAACCTAGATGATAAAACTCAGACTCTAATCCGTATTCTGCCCCAAGTAGCAATTGGGCACTTACCGTTTCCTGGCTCTATTTCCTTTTCTGTAAAATGGAAGGGTTGGATTGGATGGTTTCTAAGTTTCCTTTAGTCTCTTAACATTATATGGCAGATTTTATCTGTTTTATTCCATTCAGTTCGGTGAGGATTTGATTTGGGCTTGCTGTTGGTTAAGTATTAGGCAAGGCCCTTGTAGTCTGTCCTTTGTTCTGGAAGAGGACCATGACATCAAGAAGGTGATGTCATGACTTGCAAGCAGATTGGATTTAAATGAGGAGGGCTGTGCAAAGCCACCAGACTCACTTTCTCCTTCGGAGCCATCTGGGTCCAGTAGCAGAGATATAGATTAGGACGACTGGACACAGCCTCCATACAAGGCCCTATGAGAGGTTAAAAGGAGGATGAAAAATTCCTGTTCCAATGTGCAAACCTGCCCATGAGGAAACATTGCTTCTCTCTACAAAAAAAGCAACACATACACGCGTGAGCCCCAAACCAGGTAGAATGTAGGGATTCCTGAAAGACTTACATTCTTAACTTACTTGTATGTAGACTACTTGGAACATAGAATTATTTCCCCATAGAAACTATATTATATATTACTATAGTGCCTAGAGAGCTGGTCTCAGCATCAGGAAGACCAGGGTTCTAGACTTGTCTCTGATACATGCTGGCTCTGTGAGACCTTGGGAAAGTTCCTTAGCTATTCAGTCCTTTAGACCAGAAATGTCAAATATTAGGCTCACAACTCTCCTGAGTACAGCCAAACCAGATTAAAATGTAATTGGGGAATATTTAGCAAAATAAATAAAGATATAATAGAATATCGATGTTATGAGAACATAGATGTCAGATTCCCACACTAGCCCATAAAAATTTATTTCTTCATGTGTTAGGAGGCAGCTAGTTGGCTCAGTGAATAGGGCACTGGGCCTGGAGTTCAAATGTTCAAATCTAGCCTCAGATGTTTAGTTGATAGGTGACCCTGAGCAAGTCATTTAAGCTTTGTTTGTCTTTATTCACTGGAGAAGGAAATGGTCAATCACTCTAGTACCTTTCCAGGGAAACCCCAGAGATATTATATATGATTTGTTGTGGAGTCATTTTTTAGTCACGCTTAACTCTCCATGACCCCATTTGGGGTTTTCTTGGAGAGACACTGGAATATTTGTCACTTCCTTCTCTAGTTCATTCAGTGAAGCAAACAGAGTTAAATGATTTGCCCAGGGTCACACAGCTAGTTAGTGTCTGAGGCCCAGATTTGAACTCAGGAAGATGAGTCTCCCTAACGTCAGACCCAGTGCCATAGCTGCCCTAATGTATGTTTCAGTGGTCCTCAATTCTATCTGCGTTTACTAAACTGCTTCAGACTACTCTCTCTAAGACCATAAGTTTAAGAACAATTGCTGACCTGCAGTGGTAGAGGGAGTTTCCTTGCTGGGAGTTCCCTGCTCCCACCTCCTAATAAGTGTCAGCTTTTTTTTTTTAAACCATCCTGTACCTGAGGTAGTTTGGTTAATGGATTGAGCCATGGACTTAGAGTCAGAAAGACCTGGACTGAAGTCTTATCTCCAACTCTAAATGTGTTATCATAAACAAGTGAGTTACCGTTCTGACGCCACGTGGAGGAAATCACAGGTCCATGTCATCTTGACATTGAAATGTGTGGCTAGGAAACTGTCCCATGTAACTTGATTCCCATAGGAAACATTCCAATTTTCAATCTGGAATTAGAGTGTCAGAGGGCAGAGACTGTCTCATTTTTGTCTTTGTATCCCCAGTACAGTGCCTGATACATAGCAGGTCTTTAAAAAATGCTTGCTGATTTTTTTTTGAGTTAAAACTCTCCCTCTTTCGTTTCATCCACTCGGCGGTGAAGAATTCCCAGGGAGTTTAGATGGTAGCTAATGATCTGGGGTAGGGGGCTAGGCCTTTGGAAGGATGCACTCTATTTGGAGAATAAAATGTATTGTTTCAATCTTCTGGATTATCTATTTAAAAAGACAGGGAGGAGAGAAGGCATTCTGTTTTAGAAGCAATGAGTGGAAAAGAATTGTCCTTCATGCCAAGCATCATGAAGAATGGTTGCCCCCACAGCTGTCCCCTTAGGGGCATACATGTGAGCCAGTGCAGCCCATAGTTCATAGCAGATTTTCTTAAATCCAGGGTTCAAAAGTATAAGATAACATCTAATTAAATGCTGAAACGAGTGCTTTATTTTTATCAACTGCACCTTATGGCCTAGTTCTCTCCTCTACATCTCCTAGGCAGAGACTTCATTTTCATTTCTTTTCTGTTATTTTCTTTGCCTATTTTTCTTGCTCTTTTCAAAATCGGTTTTTAATTTTCTCTTATTTTTTTCCCCTTGTTCTTATTTTCACCTGATTTGCCCGTCCCATATTCAATGGACTATTTTCCATTTTTTGCATACATTCTGATGGGATATTTTTTCCCCCTTTTATAGGATTGGAGAGAGATAGTGGTTCTCTTTATTACTGCCAAAGCTCTGTATTGACAGAAAAGCTTTTAGAACTCTTGCTATAAAGATAAAAACGATAAAAGGATGATTAGTTTATTCAAAAAAAAAAACGATGGCTTCCTTATTTTCCCAAGGTCATTTCCTTAGTAGCATAAGCAGGACAGGTTTTCTGACTCTTTATTCCAGTGTTGTTTTTTTTTTTTTTTTTTAACGTTTTTCAATACATTTTGTGTTGTCTATTTAACATGGTCCAATGTCTCCTTCCAGAAGAGACAATTACCACTGTGGCTAGGTTGCTTGCTTAGGTTTTTGTCTCCTAGACTTAATTCTTTTGTATTTGATTTTAAAATTTACCTTTACTTCTTTTTAGCCCTGCCTGACTCTTCCTTCCATATTAACTAAAAGTTCTTCTAAGATATTTTTATATTGTACTAGAATGTTCTCTGTGCTTTTATTTTACCTTATTTTGTGCGTTGTTCCCATTTTTTTCAGCCAAGCTTAGCTTACTTTATGTACCTTATCTTCCTGGGCCTGATTATCATCTCATACTTTGCCTTCTGCCTTTCCCTTTCTGTCCTCTTCTGTCATTCCTACATCACCTAAATATGTCATTGCCCTCTCTTACCTTAGTTGGTTACAATGTGGTGATCACTTCAGTGAATTTATGGTCTCATTGGTGCATATACCTCTTCAGTGATGCAGATTGTAATCCAGCCAGCCTTCTGCAGCCTGAATTTTTTTGTCCATATCCTTTGAGAAATCCTCCTCTAAGGACTCGGCTTCCACCGCATTGAGTTTCTTCATGATCTTTGAATATTTTGTGGTTCCCAGTACTGTCCATCGTCATCCTGTGCCATGATCATCATGGAAGCTTGGTAGCATGCATGTCAGATGAAGTGTTGGACCTGGATTGAGGAAGATCTGAGATCGAATCCTCCCCCAGAACCTCTTGCTAGGTTGTGTGAGTCCAGGGCACTTAACCTCTCTCAGCCTCAGTTTTCCTTTTCTAGAAAACAAGGATTATAATAGTACCTACCCTCTAGGACTGTTGTGAGGATCAAATGAGATGTTTGTAAAGTACTTTGCCAACCTCAGAGCTTTCTATAAATGCTAGTTATCACAACCACAATAGCTAACTTTTAAACAGTGCCAGAAAGCACTTTACATACATTTTCTCATTTGATTCTCATCTTTGTGCTTGTTGTGGCTACCATTATCCTTATTTTATTGAAGACGAAATGGAGATCCTGCAAAGTCAAGTGGCTTACCCAAAGATCACAAAGCTAGCAAGTGTCTGAGGCCAAATTCTAGCTAAGGCCTTCCTGACTTCAGGGCTAGCATGCTATCTACTCAGCTGCCTCCGATCCCTTTAGAGATCCTCAAAATATTACTGTTTCTATTTTATAGATGGGAAAACTGAGGCCTGAAGGATTAAGTGATTTTTCTCCTTGTCACTATATCACCACTCTTAATGTCACATTGCTGTCCCACTGAGACCTTTCCCACTTTAAAACTTGTGAGATTCTTTATAAATCTAAGGTATCGTTATTACTATTTTGAAGTTTTGCATTTGCTTACTTATATTCTAGTTCCAGTTATTACACTGGATCATCTTTGGCACAACAGTTTCTTGGGCTTGTTTCTTATCTATCCAACAGAGATAAGAGATGCCAGCTCTACCAATCTCCTGAGAACAGATAAAGATAGAGCACTGGCCCTGGGGTCAAGAGGGCCTGAATTCAAATTCAGCTTCAGACACTTGATACTTTCTAGGTTGTGTGACCCTGGGCAAGCCACTTAACCCCAATTTTTGTGTCAAAAGAAAGGAAAGAAGAAAGGAAGGAAGGAAGGAAGGAAGGAAGGAAGGAAGGAAGGAAGGAAAGAAAGAAAGAAAGAAGGAAAGAGAAAGAAGGAAAGAAGGAAAGAAAGAAGGAAGGAAAGAAGGAAAGAAAGAAAGAAAGAAGGAAAGAAGGAAAGAAAGAAAGAGAAAGAAAGAAAGGAATAAAGACAACAGACATGTGGGATCAGCCTCTGTTAGCCAAAGTGGCCCTTGAGGGAATTCCCTTGTCACAGTCATAGTTAGTGACCAGTTGTGCTGGGCAAGGATTACAGCTAACCATATGCCAAGGAGAAAGGGAGGCATTTTCTATTAAGACTCAGTAAAATAATAAATAATGCAGTTAGGAGAAATAAATTAAAACCCTCTTTTCCTTTTTTTCTTTTTCTTTCCCTGATGCATTTGAATAAAGTGCTTCTATATGGGTCACTCTTAATGTTTTCTTTATGTGATAAGGACCTAATAAATAGGAGCTGAATTAAAAAAAAATACCTTAAATAGCCTGTGAGACACAAATATATTCCTTTATTCATTCAGGTAATAAACATTTATTAAGTGCCTACCATATTCAGAACTTCTCTTTTTCCTTTAATAAAAGATACTTATTGTCAATGACACATCTTAATTCATTTTAGTTGTATGCAACTTTTAATGACCTCATGTGAGATTTTCTTGGCAAAGATAATGAAGGGGTTTGCCATTTCCTTTTCAAGTTCGTTTTCAGATGAGGAACTGAAACAAACAGGATTAAGTGACTTGCCCAGGGTCACACAGTTAGTGAGTGTCCAAGGCCAGATTTGAACTTGGGAGGATGAGTCTTCATGATTCTGAAATCAGTACTCTATCCACTGCCTGCAACTTGTCTATGGCCAAATACCTTGTATCATAGGCAGGTTTTGAACTGAGATCTTCCTGACTACGTGAGGAGCACATTTTCTGCTGCCTTTTGATGAGACTAGAGAAAATGAGAGATAGATATGATGGGGTTCAGACTCTGGGAGCCTGCTTGAATCTTCCCACTTAATGTAACCTTTTTACTCAAATCTAATCTTCCCATTTGTTCCGGCAGTCTCAGGAAGCCCATGAAAAGTGATGAGGTTTAAGGGTGCTGGGTGGACCCCAAAATACCAACAGTCCGGGTCGTGCTGGAATGAATTCGACTCAAGCCCTCTTAAAGTCAAAGAAAACAAAGTTTATTAAGGATTTGCCTAATTGGGTTGCCTCTTACAGTGCCTAAGCATTAGTAACGCTTGTATTCACAAGTGGGCCCGATACAATCCCAGCTAGACAGAGTCTGAGCTGGATTGAATCTGAGCGCCTTCATGGAGGCAAGATGGAACCTAAATACAGAAAAGAGTATAGGAGGGATGTGGGGGGGTTGGTCTGGTAGTCCAGGGTGATGGGAGGAGGGTTTAGGAAGGGTCTTGAGGAGAAGTCCAATGAGGGTCAAAGGCTGGAAACACCTGGAGGGTATCACGAGACAGACTAGGAGGCAGACTCGGGGGCACCTAGGTGGGAAGCAGGTGGGCAATCCAGAGATCTTGATAGGGGCAGTATGGAAATAGATACAGATCTTGATGGCTGCCTGGGGAATGGGGTTTTGATGGGATCAAGGGTGGGGAGTGCAAGAGACCTGAAATGATAATGAAAAGCCCATGGGCTTCCTGAGACTGCCGGAACAAATGGGAAGATTAGATTTGAGTAAGAAAGGCCAGATTAAGTGGGAAGATTCAAGGGGAGCTCAAGGAGGCTCCCAGAGTCTGAACCCCATCAGACAGAGCTGGAACTGCTGTTGAAGATTCCTTCTTATTCCTTCCCAGTTTTCTTGTTCCTACCTCATCACTCACATCTGGTTGCCCTGTAGCCCTGCCTGTCCAAGTGCTGTGACATTAAAGGGCTTGGTGGCTATATGTGGAGATGAGCTCAGGTAGACCCTCCGAAGTTTCTCTTGTAATGCTTTCTAGCTATTGTCAGTTTTTATGTTGTTTGGTGCCCCAGGGTGCAGCTTAGTATGCAGGTAATCTTTTAAGCAACTGGCTTTTGGTTAATTCTTTAAAGCCTGCGACTGCTTTCTTCTATTGATTATGGCTTAAGATGTTATGACTTTGAAAGTGTTGTCTTTCAAATCCTTACAGCCTCATTTTCCCAGATAGCCTCATTTATGAGGCCCCTTTAGAATTTAAGTTGACTTAGTGAAAGGGCAATCATGGTCAATGGGAGAGAACCTTAGGCTCGCAATCAGGGGTTTAGAGTTCTAGCTTACTGGAGAGTGGGGTGTGATCATGGGGTGTTCCCTGGTCTCATTGAGAGCCCTGTTTTCTCATCTTTAAAATGGGAGTCCCAAGCCTTCCTCCCAGGGATAGTCTCCAGACAAATGTGATAGTTGTGTTGCAAATACTTCAAACTCGTTGGTATTATTATGATGTAACATATAAAAAATTTGAGAGACATCATTTCCAGGTAATCATTTTTATTAATAATGCTAGCATATTATTAATATGGTTATTCTGCCGTCTGTCTTGCACCAAAAACCCCTCATAGAACTCACTCAATGCTTATATACCCTTGGAAGAATGGGTGTTCCTGAGGGTAGAAAATCAACTCTGATTCATGAGAGAGTAAATATTATAATGAAAGGTGGACCTGTTCTAATGAGGATCTGGGGTACTGACTCTGATAGCTCAGTTTTGGTCAAAGAGAATTATTTGTATCCATATTATCCTGTCAGACAAAAGAGGGAATCTACATTTTCCCAAACCCGTCTGAATAAAACACCATGGACCAGAATCCATCAATTCACCTAATTTTATCTTTTTATAGATCTGAATTCTCCATGTCAGTATCAGACCTCCTCTTCAAAGGCTGCCTGAGATTTCTGAATGAGAACATAGAAAAGGGGAAAACCTTGGTCCCGATTCAGTTATTATAGGAGAGAAATAATCATTTCTCTCAATGATAATTATTGTGTATTATTATAAGATATGATCATGTCTCTTGTTGTGTTCTCTACTACTCTCTTCCCTCAAATTCAACCCAGTCCAGATACGTTGAACTGAAGGTCCACTTTCACGGAATGATCATCACAAACCTCACTGTCTTAGCACGTAGCTTATCTTAGAAGCGCTGTGTGTTAGCACCAGCTCCCTTATATATATGAACCCTAGGCTGGCAGGTGGGAGACTTGAGTTTTCCAACCCTCTGGCTCAGCTGTTGAGGACTGGTGCCCAATGACAGCACATTACTTGTGATAGCATGTCTCTCCTTCTGAGAGCTTCAATTTCTTCATCTTTAAAGTGGGAATTCTAAGACTTCTTCCTCAAGCCTTAGGTGGCCCATTCAATTAATAGCAGAGGGAAGCCACTCCAGGGAGCATCTGGCCTTTCTGGTATGGCATATGACCCCTTTTCAGGAAACCACTGCTATGTTCCTTAGAGCTGGCTAGCCTAATGGGGCAAGTTCCACCTCTCACCTCGAAATTACTTTGTAGTTACATTGTATTTATTTTGTATCAATTTATCTGTCTAGTTCTTTTCCTTGATAGAATGTCAACTCCCTGAAGGTAAGGACTGATTTTTTTCTTCCTTTTTTGTGTTTATTATGAGGGCACAGTATCCAGCACATAGTTCTTAATAAATGCACGTTGGTTGTGCGGTCGTAGGATTAAGAGCTAAAGTTGGAAGAGTTTTAGCTCTTTCACCCCCGAGGCTTAGGCTTTTGTGCATGTCTTTCACCTCCCTATATGAGCTCCTTGAGAACAGGGCCCACAGGACTCTATCTTTGTTATCTCCAGAGCCTCACACAGCCTCTTAAACATGATGAACACATTTTGGGTAATTTGACTTTTAGCTTCAGAAACTCAAGACAGTTTCACAATTAGTTCCAGTGTTTACTATGTAGTAGGTGCTAAATAAATACCAGTCAGTCAAAAATTAGTTGAAAGCTTTCTATGAACCAGGTAGAAAAGGCAGTTAGGTGGTGCAGTGGATAGAGTACCTAGTCTGGAGTCAGGAAAAATCATTTTCCTGAGTTCAAATCTGGCCTCAGACACTTACTAACTGTGTGACCCTGGGCAAGTCACTTAACCCTGTTTGCCTCAGTTTCATCTTCTGTAAAATGAACTGGAGAAGGAAAGGGCAAACCACTCCAGTATCTTTGCTAAGAAATCTCTAAATGGGATCATGAAGAGTCAAATACGACTGTGCAACAAAGACAACTCTAACCAGGCACTGTGCTGAGTAAGCACAAGAGATATAAAAAGAGGCAGAAGATGACCCCTTGCCTGCTTAATTGATTCAACAGTGTCATTTCCGAGGACTGGGACCCTGATCTCTTGATTCCTGTTCAAATTCCTTTCCTCTACACTACAGTAGCTTGATGCCACCAAAAAGTAAGTGTAGAGGCATTTCATTTACTACCACCTTTTTCTCCCAGGTTGCCTAAATTAAAGTTCTCTCTGAGGTGAGAGGGAGGCCTCCATCTGCATCAGCTTGAGTAAGTGGAATCACTTTGAATGATGGTTGTCACCACTCCTGTTTTTAACTGGAGATGGTCTCAGGAAAGCAGTCACAGATTTTTAGAATGTTGAGAAAACACTCCCAGAGAAATTACACATTTACAAACCCAGAGCTGGAAATGGAACTAGATGCAACTGGTTTGTAAGTGAACCCAGAGTTCAAGGCTTGGCTTCAAGAAGACTGGAGTTCAAATCCTGTCACAAACACTACTTGTGTGACCCTGGGGTCAATCTCTCAGCTTCAGGTTCCTCATTTGTGAAATGGGGATAATAATAGCACCTTCCTCTCTGAGTTTTGTAAAGAAAGAACGTTAAGGGAGATCAGGAAAGGCTTTTTTGCAGAAGGTGAAATTTTAGCTGAGACTTGAAAGAAGCTAGTCAGGAAACCAGGAGGTAGAGATGATAAAGAACAGTTCCAGATAGCCAGGGAAGATGCTTAGAGTAAGGAGCTGGGTGGAACGTTGTGTTGGTGTGACAGCAAGAACAGGATAATAGGATGCTAAAGAATATGGTAATGGGAGGTTGTAAAATGTAAGAGAAATGGAAAGATGGGAAGGGTAGAGAATATCATTCAAACCTGAGGCAATATGGAGCCATTGGAATTTATTGAGTAGTGGAGTAACATGGTCAGACCCATGCTTTTGGAAGATCAGTTTGGCAGCTGACTGGAGAATGGATTGTTTATTTGATCCTAGAGGTAATAGCGATCCTTGGAGGTAATAGGGAGTTTATTTTAACTGGCTGGCTGGTTCTTTCAGAATTGTTCCAGTTCCTTCTTCATTCTTAGCCTAGTTATGACTAAGTGATTCCCAGGACTTGTTCCTGAGTGCCAGAACCATAACTATGATGGGACTTCCCATAGCATTGGAGTTTAAAAGGTGCAATATTTAAAATAATGATTTTCAAAGACTGTCTAATGTTAATATTAGTTTACATATACATTTTGACAGAACTTGTAGTCCTTAGGTACTTATAAACAACTGATCTTACTCACATAATTAGCAAGAATAATTAGTTAAAATAGAATCGACCAACTGGCAGATTTATCTCCTTCAATTGAGTTTCTCCTTGGTCCTGGTTCACCCTGCTCTCCTCCTTTGCCCTGCTGTTACCTTTTTGAGCAATGCCTTTTTGTGTTTTGGAGTCTTTATTTCCCAAGTGCCTCAACTGAGTTTATCTTGATTTATTACATTCTCTTTATGAATTCCAGAGAAGATATGTTTCTCCCTGCTTGTCTCAATGCCCATATTGGCATTGGTAGAACAGCCTTTGTTGATTGCCAGGAGTCAATCTGTAGATAAGCTGCTCTTCCCTTCAGCATTTTTCTCTTTTCTTTCTGCATATGATCTTGCAATTGAACTATCCTGTGGGAGAGCATAAAATAATAATGATGATGTATAATTTCATACTAAAGTACATAAAATGTACTTTATGCACAATTTTGTGACATTGTGTATGTATTATTCTCCTTATATCACAGATGAGAAAACTGAAGCTCAAACAGCTCCTTTGCCGAAGATCACACAACTAGTGTCTCTGCATAATACATTGTAAGCTCCTTGAGGGCAAGACCATTTTTGGCTTTCTTTGTATTCTCTGTATTTGGCACAGGGTCTGGCACTCAGTATACTTAATAGTCATTGACTTGGCTTTTCAGTTCCTTCCATCCACCAAAAAATATTCCACCACTTTCATAGGCTTATTAAATAAATGAGCACAATTCCTGGCACACCATAACTATTTAATAAATGCTTGTTGACTGTTGACCTTTATTGAACAGAATTTGCTGATTAAATGTCTAGCACATTCTTTAATGACTACTTTCTAGTACATTTTTTTCTTTTCTGTGACTTCTGGGCAGGGAATATACTTCTCTAATAATTAATCTATTGATTCATTTCCGAAGGACACAGTGGTAGGGGGTATTAAACTCTAGGAATATCTTTGCTCCAGTGAATAGGTTCTAGAGTAATCAAAGATGGTTAACTAATCCTGAGCCTTCAGGCAAGAGACACCCTCTTCTTAACCTTTGTTAGCAGCAAATAAGGGGTGTCCGTTTTCTGAACTGGTCTGGATCACTTCCAGGTTTTGATGACCTCAGTCTGATTACAATAATAACACAGTGATCCATCAAAGCAGAGCAACCAAAAAATGAAGCATAATTGATATTTAAAAAATTAATTAAATGCTTTTCTCGCCTGCTTTCTTTTTTTATTGATGAAAAAAACCTTTCTTGCAATGTTGATATTACACCCAGTACAGATCATTCAAA
Organism: Bettongia penicillata ogilbyi; assembly: GCA_023548195.1. NCBI lineage: Eukaryota > Metazoa > Chordata > Mammalia > Diprotodontia > Potoroidae > Bettongia > Bettongia penicillata. Next base: position 3,187,174 of record JAJHZJ010000155.1, on the reverse strand, counting down.
CCCATGTGAGATATGTTCCTGTGGTTGAACACAGATTATTTTTTACCTGCTAAGCTGGAGGACCTTTCTCTATTATCTATATTGTTGTGTTCTTCAGTTCTTTCAGTCATGTCCAACTCTTCATGACACCATTTGGGATTTTCTTTCTTTCTTTCTTTCTTTCTTTCTTTCTTTCTTTCTTTCTTTCTTTCTTTCTTTCTTTCTTTCTTTCTTTCTTTCTTTCTTTCTTTCTTTCTTTCTTTCCTTCCTTCCTTCCTTCCTTCCTTCCTTCCTTCCTTCCTTCCTTCCTTCTTTCCTTTCTTTCCTTCTTTCCTTCTTTCTTTCTTTCTTATCAATACAATCTCTGACTCATTTTATAAATGAGGAAACAGGATGAGAGTGTAAATGTCTCAGTCAGGTTCACACAGCTTTTAAAGTCTTATAGCAATATTGTACTATTTTACATGATCCCTTGGAAGTACTTATATATGCCTGTTTTCTTCCTTCTTTTTTTTTAGCTGACATTTTTCTTTTCTTTTTTTTCCTTTTTAATGTTCTACAATCCCTACCATAAAACTTAGATTTCCACCCCCTTTCTTCCCCCACCACCCCCTCCTTCTCCAAGACGGCATACAATTCTATATAGGATCTACACATACATTCCTATTGAATACATTTTCACTATAGTCATGCTGTGTAGATGAATTAAAATAAATGGGAGAAATCATATAACAAATCAAAACATAGTACACATACACACACACAAAAATGATCTGCTACTTTCTGCGATTGAATTCCATAGTTCTTTCTCTGAATGTGGAAGGCATTTTTGCCTTAGAATTAGAAAATTCCTTGGGAATTTTTTTTTTTTATGTCCTTGCATTGCTATGAAGATCGAAGTCTACCAAAAAAACTCCCACCTACTGTGGTTGTTGCTGTGCACAGAGTTCACCTGGTTCTGCTCCTTTCACTCAGCATCGGAGCATATAAGTCTTTCCAGGCCTCTTTGAAGTCTTCTTGTTCATCATTTTTTATGGTGCAATAATACACTCCATTACATTCATATACCATAATTTATTCAGCCATTCCCCAATTGATGGGCATCCCCTTGATTTCCAGTTTTTGGCAACTACAAAGAGTGCTGCTATTAATATTTTTGTACATGTGGGACCCTTTCTCATTTTTATGATCTCTTGGGGATACGGTCCTAGAAGCACTATTGCTGGGTCAACGGGTAGCCCTTTGGGCATAGTTCCAAATCACTCTCCAGAATGGTTGAATGAGCTCAAAGCTCCACCAACAATGAATTAGTGTTCCAATTCTTCCACATCCTCTCCAACATTTATCATTTTCCTGTTCTGTCATGTTTGCCAATCTAATAGGTGTGATGTGGTACCTCAGAATTGTTTTGATTTGCATCTCTCTAATCAAAAGTGATTTAGAGCATTTTTTCATATGACTATAGATATCTTTAATTTCTTCCTCTGAAAATTGCCTGTTCATATCCTTTGGCCATTTATCAATTGGGGAATGACTTGTATTTTTGTACATTTGACTTAGTTCTCTATATATTTTAGAAATGAGGCCTTTATCCCCGAGCTTAGTTGTAAATTTTTTTTCCCAATTTACTACATCCCTCCGAATTTTGGTTGCATTGGGTTTGGTTGTGCAAAAACTTTTCAGCTTAATGTAATCAAAATTATTCATCTTGTACTTCATAATGCTTCCTATCTCTTCTTTAGTCAAAACAAAAAATTCTTCCCTTCTCCATAAATCTGATAAATACACTATTCCTTGCTCCTCCAGTTTGTCCATGGTATCAATCTTTATACCTAGATAGTGTACACATTTGGACTTTATTCTTGTGCACGGTGTCAGGCATGGATCTATGCCTAGTTTCTGCTACAATGTTATCCAGTTTTCCCAGCAATTTTTGTCAAACAGTGAGTTCTTATCCCAGAAGCTGGGGTCCTTGGGTTTATTGAACAGGAGGTTGCTATATTCCTTGGCTACTGTGTCTTGAGTACCTAGTATATTCCACTTGTCTACCCTTCTGTTTCTTAGCCAGTACCAAGTGGTTTTGATAATTGCTGTTTTATAATACAATTTGAGATCTGGTAGCGCTAGGTCACTTTCCCTAGCATTTCTTTTCATTAGTCCCATTGATATTCTGGATCTTTTGTTCTTTCAGATGAATTTTGATATTATTTTATACAGTTCTAGAAAATAATTATCTGATGGGATTTTCTTGTTAAAGGAACTGGAGTGGTTTGCCATTTTCTTCTCCAGCTCATTTTACAGAAGAGGAAACTGAGGCAAGCAGGTTTAAATGACTTACCCAAGGTCGCACAGCTAGTAAGTATCTGAGGCCAGATTTAAACACAGGTATTCATGATTCTAGGTCCAGAACTCTATCCACTGAACCACCTTGTTGCCCTTTATTGGTCCTGACTGTAATGAGGACAGATGTTTCTGGGGCAGTGGGTTCTCATTTCTACCATTCCCAATCTAATCCAGTCAACATATACCTATTTTATCTACTATATACAAGGTACCATGCTGGGCACCAGGAATATTTGTGATGCAGTCTTTGCAGAGGTAACGTTTCAGCCTTGAAATTAGGATGTCCTCCAATCATGTCTTCTTTTGCTTGTTAAATGCTGTACATGGACTGCAGAATCATCAAAGACTTCCTTTACCTGATAGTTTTTAGTTTCAGACTTCTTATTCTATATGAGAATCATGATAGTTCTATCTGACAGTTTTCAGTTTCATACTCTTTATTCTATATAATAATGCTGACTTGGAGTCAAATTAAGTCGTTGAGTTCAAATCCCTCCACAGACATTTATTAGCTATTTGACCCTGAGCAAGTTTTACCTGACCTCTCTCAGTCTTAACTTTTCTTACCTGTAAAATGGGGATAATAATAGCACCTACCTCCCAGGACTGTTGTGAGCATCAAATGAGATATTATTTGAAAAGTGCTTTGTAAACTTCAAAGCACTATGTTTTATATATATATATATATATATATATATATATATTATATATATATATATACATATATATATACATATACACACACACATATTACATATATATACATATATATACATATACACACACACATATGTACACACATACACACATATATACACATATATGTATATAAACATATATCAATACTCATATATACACACATCTATATCTTTCTTGTTTTTCAGTATTTTGATCTCTAAGCTAAATATGCAGAACTACTACACGCACATACACAGTGTGCATGAACACATAGATAGACAGGCTTATTACCAATGCTGGTGCTCTCTATCTAAAAGATTTTTATTTTGTCACACAAGACTGCTTTCTATACTTCTGGAATGATCATAAATCAAGCATGCTTTGTGTCACATTGCAAGATGTAACACTTCTGAAAGGCATGGTTAAAGGCGTGGAGGATCGGTACTCAAGCATGGGAGTCTGAAGTCAATACCAATTCTGAACTCTGCAGGAGGCCTCGCATACCAGAAGGCAGTTAATCATTGAGTTTTGGGTATAACACTCAGGAAGAGATTCAGTTGTTTTTTTTTTTTTTAATGTTCTACAATCACTACCATAAAACTTAGATTTTTACCCCCCCACACCTACTCCCCCCACCCCTTTCCCTCCCCAAGACAGCAAGAGATTCAGTTTAACAAGCAAATATGGTGCAACAATTTTGGACCTGGTTCTGGGACAGGGGTTTACAAAAGAAGTCCTGTAAGCTCTGGTTCCTGCCCTCACCGAGTCAATGGTCCCACGGTGAGAAGCAAGGGTACAGTGGATATACACTTAAGTAACTATAAAACAACATCATTATCTGTGAAAAGGTGAAGCAAGGTGTTATGGAAGTCCTGATAAGGAGGGATTGTTTTCCTCTGGAAGGGGATCAGGAAGCCTTCACTGAGGAGATGGGCTTTGTATCAGGGTTTTCATTGGATGGACAAGAATTCAACAGCATGAAAGGGAAGCGTGTGGACTAGGAAGAGCAATCCAGGCATGGGGAACTGTGTGAGCAAAGACATGGAGTTCAGAAAGGTTGAGAGGTTGAGACCAAGAGAAAGAGGTGCTGTGCTGATGATTGTAATTGAATATCCACAGAATTCTGTCAGTCAATAGCTCAGTTTGTATATACATCAAAAAACATTTTAAATCTTGATTTAAAAATCTCATTTAAATGTTTAAAAAATTGTATCTCTTAAAATGATTGTGAGAACTCTATGTACAAGGCTGAAACCATTACCTGAGAAATGAGTCCAAATCAATCAGCGCATTTATTAAGCACCTACTTACTCTGTGCCAGGCACCTTCTGAACACTAGCTTGTTACTGAGTCTTTTTTCAGCTGAGTCTAACTCTTTGTGACCACATTTGGGGTTTTCTTGGCAAAGATCCTGGAGTGGTTTTGCCATTTCCTTCTCTAGCTCATTTTACAGATGAGGAAACTGAGGCAGATAGAGTTAAGTGATTTGCCTAGAGTCACCCAGGTTGGATTTGAACTCAGGAAAAAGTATTTCTGGCTCCAGGCCCAGCACTGTATCCCGTGCACCTTTTAGTTTTCCCAAGCACTACATATACACATAAAAGTAAAACAGTCCCTACTCGTAAGATACTTATATCCTATTAGGGAAATGAATAAATATGTACACATGCATGGATACATGCAATGTGTATGTGTGCATGCATGCATGTATGTGTGTACACAAACAGAATATCCCTATTTCTGTTGAAGGCATGTCCATATGCTCAAAGGCTCCTTTTGCTTCCTCACCCCTATATCCACTCAGTTGCCAAAACTTAGAGTTTCTACCTCTACAGCACTTCTTGAATCTGACCCTTCTGTCTGTTCACAGCTCCTCTCTTAGTTCAGATCCCCATCTTTCTTTCCTAGATTACTGCCTCAAGTGTCTTCCCATTCCAATCCATCACTTTACACTACTTCTGGAGCCACTTTCCTGGAGTACAGATGTGGCTGCTCCTACTTACCTCCTGTGCTTTCCTGTGGCCCCCCAGGGTAAAGTAGAAGCATGTGTTTAGCTTTTAAAGTCCTTCACATGTGGTCCCCAACCTACCTCTCCAGCCTTACTGTGAATTACTCCCTTTTTACACTCAGAGGTCCAACCAAACTGACCGTCTGTTCATTCCTCACACGGGATGCTCCTATCTTCTTGCCCTTCAGCACTGTCCCTTGTGCCCTGCAAAGCCTTTCCTCCTCACCTCCACCTGAAGCATCCCTCTCTCCAAAATGCAGTTCATACATCATCCTCCCTGTGAAGTCTTTCCTGCTGCACTCAGATCCCAGCTCCTTCCCATTCAAATCAATGTGTAATGAAATACTTTGTATTTATTCTCTTTACATTTATTCTATGTATATTTGATCTTGTTATTCTACAGGATCTTGTTGTCTACACTGCTAGAATATCAGCTTCTTTCAAATAAGGCTTATTTCACTTACTGTATCTGTATTCCTAGTGCCCAGTGGCACATAGGAGATACTTAATATATGCTTGCAGATTGATTATTACAGAGTATATCACATAAATCCTCAGGAGTTTTGTGAGGTAGAGCACAGCTAGGTGGAGAGGACAGTTAGGGATGACTTTGCACAGGTAGTTATAGTTGTTATGTTTTGAAGGAAGTCAGGGAATCCAAAAGGAGCAGGTGAGGAGGGAGGGTGTTCCAGGCAGGGAGGACTGTGGGAGGGTGTGGAGATCAGAGATGCAGAGTCACTTGCCACAGTTCATGGAGGAGAGTAATGTGTAAGCGGGCTGGAAAGCTAGGAAGGGGCCAGGTTGTTGAAAGTTTTAAATGCCAGACAGTTGAGTTTCTATTTCATCCTAGAGGTGGGAGCCACCGAAATTCATTAAGGAACCCACATACTTTGGGGGAAATCACTTTGTGTAGCCTGGAGTATAGAACAAACCTGTCATAGCTGCTCCTGGGGATGATGTAGATGGAGGTGGAGGCTGGTCTATATTTGGAGTTCCTTTCTAAGGTGCAGTAGTGCTAATGAGGGATCTGGTTGTGTCTTGGTAACACGCTACAATGACCCTTGGGAACAGAGGACCACCATGCTGTCTAAAGAGGGTTGGCCCAGGTTGGAAAAATGAAACAGGTTAAAACTTCCATACTGATCAGCATTAGAATCAGAGTCTGAGTTGGTGAGATAGACAGACTCAGTCTTGAAACAAAAAGAAGGAGAAGGAAGGAAGGAAGGAAGGAAGGAAGGAAGGAAGGAAGGAAGGAAGGAAGGAAGGAAGGAAGGAAGGAAGGAAGGAAGGAAGGAAGGAAGGAAGGAAGGAAGGAAGGAAGGAAGGAAGGAGGAAAGGTGAGAGAAAGAAAGGAAGGGGAGAATTAAGTAGGGGAGGATAGAGGAGGGAAAAGGAAACAAAAGAAGGGCAGAAAATCGCTTTGGCACTTGCATGGAGAATGGTTCGGAATGGGGAGAAACTTGAGGCCGGGAGTCCAACTAGGAGGCTAGAGCCACTATCACAGTGGTCCAGGTGAAAGATGCTGAAGGTCCAAACTAGGATGGTGTCTGTGTGAGTGTAGAAGGGATGTGTGTGCAGGAAATTTTGAGAAGGCAAGAATAAGTTGAGGCAACTGACTGGATAGATGGAGTAAAGAAGAGTGAGGAGTCGGGGATCACACCAAGGTTGTGAACCTGGGATGGTAGTGCCCTCACTAGTAATAGGATTTGATAATTCTGCTGTGAACACACTGAGCTTGTGATGGAACATCCCACTGGAAAAGTTACATCTATATGGCAGTTCCTTGGTCCAAAGCTGTTAGGAGTGAAAGGCTTATTTTATTTAAGACGATATGGAAAATTACCTCTTGTGACTGACAAAAATCCAGTCATAGGGATTTCATACACTTGATGGCTTCTCTTTTTTTTGTCCTAAATTTCATACAGGGAAATAGTTAGAGGCTCTGAGGGCTGCGTGCTGGAAAACATTAACAAAGTCCATTCCTCTGTAATTATCTGAAGGCATTCATGTAAAGGACTGTGTCTTGTTAGAGAGAGCAGGGCCACCATGAGCTATAGAGAGCCAGCCATGGGAGTTTTGTGGCCAAGCTGGCCTAAAGTCCCTGAACCATGTACCTGCCCTGTAAAATCTTTTGACTCTGAGGTTTAGCTTGAGGGTGAGCTGGCAAAGATCAACCTAATCAAAATCTGGAGTTAAGACTGTTTAATTAAGCTGTAATTAGGGATAGCTGAGAGAAGTCTGTACTTAGCTGTACCTAGAATTGTTTACTTGATAAAAAAGAACACATTGCTCTCTAGACTTATTATCTCTCTTATTAAGTAATATTGTGTGAGTCTAGATGCTTTAATAGAATTACATTTTTAAAAATGAGGTCTGGAAAATTCATCGTTAAGATTTGGTTGTCTGGCTGAACATGTGCCTTTGCATTGTGGCTGTGGAGTTTAGTCAGTGTTACTATTCCTCTTCCCCCTTATTTTTTACAGAAGGAAGAAAACACAAGAAGAAAAAAAATACCAGGCTTCAGTGGAAGATTACAAAGTATTAACATGTATCACCAAATTGTAAAAAGATCATGAAATTTGAGAGCTAGAAAGAACCAGAGAGATGATACAGTCGAAAACCTTTGTTTTATGGATGAGGAGGGAGTCAGAGAGGTGTAAGGATTAGAACTCGGACCATTTAATTTATAATCCATCATTATTTCCACCACAGTATGCTAATCCTAATAATGTAAATTTTAAAACTTACTCTCCAGCTAAAAGTGCATTTTCAATTTGTGGTTGCAGGGTGACAGATTTAAGAAAGGTGGAGTTTGTGTTTCAAGGCAGCTGGTGGTACAGTGGATAGAGAGCTGGGCCTGGAGTCAGGAAAGCCTGAGTTCAAATGTGGCCTCAGAAACATACTAGCTGGGTGACCCTGGGTAAGTCACTTAATCTCTACTTGCCTCAGTTTTCTCAGTTTAAAATGAGGTGGTAACAGTACCTATCTCCCAAGCTTGTTTTTGTTCTTATTCAGTCATGATTGACTTTCTGTGACCCTGTATTGGGGTTTTCTGGAAGAGATACTGGAATGTTTTGCCATTTTCTTCTCTGGCACATTTTATAGATGAGAAAATGAGGCAAATAGGTTGCCCAGTATCACACAGCTACTAAGGGTATGAGGTCACATCTGAACTCAGGAAGATGAATCCTCCTGATCCCAAATCTATTGCTCTATCCGTTGTGCCCCAAGCTTATAGTGAGGATCCAATGAGTTAATATTTATAAAAATCACTTAAGGTACAGTGTCTGGAACATAGTAGGCACTGGATAAATCCTCAATCCCTTTCCCTTATTCTCCTACCTTCCAGCTTCCTTGATAATACTATTAAATGAGAGAGCCTACATTAAAGTACTTTGCAAATTTTAAAGCACTATATAAATGCTAAATATTATTATATTACTGCTAGTAATTACCTTTGCATCGATTAGGTCAGCAATTCACATTTATACAGTACTTTAAGTATTATAAAGAACCTTCCCCTTCCTGGCACTGCAGTAGGTATAAGGTCATTCATAAATTCAGTGCTGGAAGGGACCTCTGAGGACCATCTAATTCAATCCCTTCATTTTATAGGTAAAGAAACAAAGTGATTTATTTGTCTAAGTTTCCTTAGACCCTGTGGGAGGTAGACTTTGAACACAGGACTTCTGGTTTAGAGTGTAAGATCCTTGCCACTGTATTAGGCTAGTGCACATATTTTTATCCTCATTCTCCTGATGAACAAACTGAGGTTCAGAAAATCAGGAAAAATCATATAAGAGAAAAATATCAGCAGATGTACTGAGGCTGCAGGTGATTTACCCATAGTCTCATGATTTTGTAATGCCATAGCTAGGATTTGAACCCAGGACACTTTCTAATGACTGTGCAGTGCTACTTCCAAAGGCTAACCCTCTCCATCTATTCCTAGGGTCCATGGAAGCAGTGGTGAGGCCTTGTACCCAGCACTTCCTATTTATAAGTTCAAAGACTGGGCAGTCACTGACGGATCATTAGCCCCTCTTTGCACCTTTCTTTCAAGGATAGCCAAGTGTTCTGACAAAACAAACAAACCAAAACCAAATCCATCCCCTTGTCTCCAATGAGGCTCTGAATGCCACCTGAGCCTGGTGAGCCAAGATTCACCCAGGATGGGAAGTGGGCAGTGGTTGCTTTCTGGAGGTACTTTCTGACAACCAAGGTCTATTGCTGGCTCTGTCTAACTATTCTTGATAACTACATTCTGCCCTCCCAGGGTGGGGATTTTCCTTTGGGAAAGAAAGTAAGATATGGAAGAGGAAATTCAAGAATTGAATCTCTTTAGCTGCCTGGAAGCCTCAACTCTGGTACCATTCCCAGCCTTTCCTGGTCCCATGCCTCACCCTAGCTCGTAGTGTTCTCTGCTCTCTTCCATCATCTTGTATTAAATTATCTGCGTACTAGTCATTTCTTCAGGAGCATGGAAGCTCCTTGAAGGCAAGTCTCACTTTTCTTTTTGTCTTTGTATTTTCCTGGGCACATATACTCATTGAATTAAATTCTGGAAGTGAAAGCGATACACAGCAAACAGGATATTGGAAGAAAAGCTAGGTAGTACAGTGGATAGAGCACTAGCCCTACAGGACCTGAGTGCAAATCTGGCCTGAGACACTTGATGGTTATTAGCTGTCTGACCCTGGGCAAGTCACTTAACCTCACAAAAACAAAAAACAGGACATTGGAGCCTCAAAGGAATTTAGAGACCTTCTTTCCCTTCTTCTTCTCTTTCTCCCTCTCCTCCTCCTTCTCCTCTTCTTCTCCTTCTCTTTCTTTTCTTTCTCCTCCTCCTCCTTCTCCTCCTCCTCTTCCTCCTTCATTAAGTGATTCGCCCAGGGTCATAAACTAGTGTGTGTCCGAGATTCTTTTTATAGATGAGGAAACTGAGGCCTAAAGAGGTGAAATAATTTGCCCAAGGGCACATAGACTGTGGCAGAGCCAGGACTTAAAACTACACCTTTCTGAGTCTTTCTTCCCCACAACTTAACATTTTTTGCATTATCCTTTGCTTAGCTCAAAACTAGACCCTTGAGGGGAGGAGGACAGAGAGAGGGTCTATGGTGTATGTAGAGAGGAGTTCTTCACCTTTTTGTGTCATAGATATCTTTGGCAGTCTGGTAAAGTTTAGGGACCCCTTCTCAAGTTTTTAAATACATAAAATATATATGATTACAAAGGAAATCAATCTCATTGAAATAAAGATGTCATTTTCTTCTTGTCCAAAATTCATAGACCCCAGGTTACAAATGTAGTAGATGTAGTAGAAATGAATGCTAAATTGAGACTTGCCTTCTATTACGAGTAAAAATATAATTTAAATATGAATTATTTTTCTTATTTCTGTAGTGGGCCTCAAGTGCTTAGGAATTTGTCTACTTCCCAAGGCAGCCCATCCCACTTAGACCTAATTGTGAGAAAATTTCTTATATCAAACCAAAATCTGCCTCCTTCTAGCTTGTCCTCACATGAGCGCTAAATTCCTTGTTCTGAAAGTCTTATTTTTTTTTTGTTTTTTGTTTTTTTTTAATATAAATTTATTTATTTTTTTTACATTCATTTTCACAAAATTCTGGGTTCCAAATTTTCTCCCCTTTTCTCCCCTCCCCCCACCCCAATACACTGAGCATTCTAATTTCCCCTATCACCAATCTGCCCTCTCTTCTATCATCCCTCCCTTCCCTTGTCCCCATCTTCTCTTTTGTCCTATAGGGCCAGATGACTTTCTATTCCCCATTACCTGTATTTCTTATTTCCTAGTAGCAACAACAATACTCAACAGTTGTTCCTAAAACTGTGAGTTCCAACTTCTCCTCATCCTTCCCTCCCCACCCATTCCCTTTGGGAAGGCAGGCAATTCAATATAGGCCATATCTGTGTAGTTTTGCAAATGACTTCCATAATAATCGTGTTGTGTAAGACTAACTGTATTTCCCTCCATCCTATCCTGCCCTCCATTGTTTCTATTCTGTCTTTTGATCCTGTCCCTCCCTGAGTGTTGACTTCAAATTGCTCCCTCCTCCCATTGCCCTCCCTTCCCTCATCCCCCCCACCCTGCTTATCTCCTTCTCCCCCACTTTCCTATACTGTAAGATAGGTTTTCATACCAAAATAAGTGTGCATTTTATTCCTTCCTTTAGTCAGATGTGATGAGGGTAAACTTCATGTTTTTTTCTCAGCTCTCCTCTTTTTCCCTCCACTAAAAAGTCTCCTGCTTGCCTCTTGAATGAGATATAATTTACCCCATTCCATTTCACCCTCTCTCCTCCCACTACATTTCTCTTTCACCATTTACCTTAATTTCTTTTAAGATATGATCCCATCCTATTCAATTCACTCTGTGCTCTCTGTCTCTGTGTGTGCGTGCATGTGTGTATGTGTGTGTGCACACGCGTGTACATGTGTGTGTCTGTGTGTGTGTAGTCCCACCAACCACCCAGATATTGAAAAGTTTTAAGAGTTACAAATATTGTCTTTCCATGTAGGAATGTAAACAGTTCACCTTTGGTAAATTCCTTATGAATTCTCTTTGCTGTTTGCTTTTTCATGCTTCTTCTGATTCTTATGTTTGAAGATCAGATTTTCTTTTCAGCTCTGGTCTTTTCATCAAGAATGCTTGAAAGTCCTCTATTTCATTGAAAGACCATATTTTCCCCTGTAGTATTATACTCAGTTTTGCTGGGTAGGTAATTCTTAGTTTTAGTCCTAGTTCCTTTGACTTCTGGAATATCCTATTCCACGCCCTGCGATCCCTTAATGTAGAAGCTGCTAGATCTTGTGTTACTCTGATTCTATTTCCACAATACTGGAATTGTTTCTTTCTAGCTGCTTGCAAGATTTTCTCCTTGACCTGGGAATTCTGGAATTTGGCCACAATGTTCCTAGGAGTTTCTCTTTTTGGATCTCTTTCAGGCGGTGATTGATGGATTCCTTCAATACTTATTTTGCCCTCTGATTCTAGAATATCAGGGCAGTTTTCCTTGATAATTTCATGAAAGATGATGTCTAGGCTCTTTTTTTGATCATGGCTTTCAGGTAGTCCCATAACTTTTAAATTGTCTCTCCTGGATCTATTTTCCAGGTCAGTTGTTTTTCCAATGAGATATTTCACATTCTCTTCCATTTTTTCATTCTTTGGTTTTGTTTGGTGATTTCTTGGTTTCTCAGAAAGTCATTAGCCTCCATCTGTTCCATTCTAATTTTGAGAGAACTATTCTCTTCAGTGAGCTTTTGAACCTCTTTTTCCATTTGGCTAATTCTGCTTTTGAAAGCATTCTTCTCCTCATTGGCTTTTTGAACCTCTTTTTCCAATCGAGTGAGCCTATTTTTCAAGGTGTTATTTTCTTCAGCATTTTTTTGGGTCTCCTTTAGCAAGGTATTGGACCTGTTTTTCATGCTTTTCTTTCATCTCTCTCATTTCTCTTCACAGTTTTTCCTCCACCTGTCTAACTTGATTTTCAAATCTTTTTTGAGCTCTTCCATGGCCTGAGCCCATTGGATATCTATTTCGGATGTTTGGGATTCAGAGGCCTTGACTTCTATGTCTTTCCCTGATGGTAAGCATTGTTCTTCCTCATCAGAAAGGAAAGGAGGAAACATCTGTTCACCAAGAAAGTAACCTTCTATGGTCTTATTTTTTTCCCTTTTCTGGGCCTTTTCCCAGCCAGTTACTTGACTTCTGAGATTCCTGTCCACCCCCGCCTAGATCCGCCCAGCTAGTGCTTGGGGTCTGAGATTCAAATGGGGGAGGGGCTGCTATTCAGTGAGAGATTAAGTACTGCTGCTCAGGTCCGGGCAGGGCCGCCTCCCAGGCTCAGTTCCCTCAGGGGGTTTATTTGGAGATCTTCAGTAATGGATCTGAGGTCCTTCCTGCTCCAGGAGCCCCTAGCCACCACCGCCTCTGCCACTGCCTTTGCCGCTGCCTCCAGAGGGGGCCTGAGTTATGGAGACATCCCGTTCCCCTCTCAGCCAGTCCAGAAGTCTCTTCGCTGACCTGTGCACCTGTGGGTGAAGGGACCTTCGCAACTGCCAGAGGTTCCGTCCCTGAAGCCTGCTCGGATCTGCTCCTCTCGGGGCTGTGTGGCCAGGGCTGGGCTCCGCTGTCCGGGTGCGCGACGGACCTTTGGTGCCAGTTTTTCAGGGCTCTCTGGAACAGAAATCTCCTCCACTGCATTGCTGCACAAGCTTCCACTGCTCCAGAATTTGTGGGGAGTTCTTTTTACAGGAAATTTATGGGTTGTGGTTCCGGAGCTAGCATGTGTGAGTCTTTCTACTCTGCCATCTTGGCCCCTCCCCTCCCTGAAAGTCTTATTACTGATAATACTGGGATTAAAATAAGGAAGCAACTTCATATCTCTCTTGGTTTCTTCAGCTTTAAAATGAGGGGATTTCTTGATTCAAATCTGTCATTCTGTATTAATTCTGTGCATTTTGAAAGCCATCTTCTAGCATCCTCTAGAGCTCTTGTTAGGAAAAACTGAAGGAAAGTTAATCCTTATAGAATATAATGTGTAAGAAAGATTAGGAGGAAGTGCTGGGGATCATGGGACTTAGATCTAGAGTGAGAAGGGACTTCAGAGGTCATTTGGTCCAATGTCCTTATTTTACAGATGAAGCAACTGAAGCTGAGGGTGGCTAAGTAACTTATCCAAGGTCACAATAGTAGTATTCAAGCTGGGCCATCTCCAGTTGTCCTGATCTATATCTGGGCATTGTACCCAGATGGCTCTGAAGGATAAAATGAAGCTGGTGACTTTGCACAAACCTCTCTCACTTAAATCCAATTCACTCGAAAGTCATGGCATCACCTTCCTGATGTCATGATCCTCTTTGAGAATGAAGGATAAACCACACACAACCACAACAGCATTCAAACAGTGAGCCATGAATAAATATTTATTAAAGGTTTACTGTGTATCAGGTACTGTGTCAAGTGCCTAGGACAGAAATAAAAACAAAAACAGCCCTTGCTCTTGAGGAACTCACATTCTATGAAGAAGTAACTATGTAAATACAAGATGTCTGTGTCTATATCTAAGACTATGTCTATGTCTGTGTCTATGTCGTGTAAGTAGAAGATTATTTGAGAAAGAAGGGACTAAGATGGAAAATAGTTAAAGTCCTCTGGCAGAAGGTGGAATTTGAGTTGTTTCAGAGGAAGCCAGGGGGCAGAAGTGAGGAGGAAAAGCATTCCAGACATTTAGATACAGTCATTACAAAGGTACAGAGTTGGAAGGTCTTGTTGGAGGAATAGAAATGATGCCAGTCAAGCCAGACTGTGGACTGTGTGGAAAGGAGTAAAGTGTAAGAAGATTGGAAAGGAAGGAAGGGAGGGGTCAAGTTGTGAAGGGCTTTAAATACCAAATAGTATTTTACATTTGATTTGGTAGATAATTGAGAGCCACTGAAGTTTACTGAGTGGGGGCTGGGGGGCAGGATTGATATAGTCAGACCTTTGATTTAGGAAAATCACTTTTTCAGCTGAATGGAGGATGGATTGGAGTAGGGAGAGGTCTGGTAGGAGGTAATAAAGGGCTATACCCAAGCAGGAAGTAGAAGGAAAGGGATATACATGAGATGTTGTGAAGACAAAAATGGCAATATTTGGTAGCAGATTAGACATGGAGAGTGAATACAAGTAAGAAGCCTGGGTGACTGAAAGGATGGTAGAACCCTATGGGGTCACAACTGACAGTTTAAGAAGCATAGAAGGGGTTACAAGTGGAAAAAGTTTAAGAAACCCTGCCCTAGACAGTAACTGAATATTTTGTGCTAACAGAGAGTGAAATATACAAAGCATCAGAAGCAAGATTCTAACCCAGAACCACTGACTCCAGGGCCAGTGCTACCTTCTATGATGCCTTCCTTTAAGGAACTACCTAGATCTTGCTTTAATCCAGTCTAAGTTTTTAGCTGAGGGAGAATTGTCTCCTACCCCAGGGACAACTCAAGAAGCCAAGCACCATCCGTCTTCCTTGGATGTTTTCAGAAAGAATTGACTCAGCCTCTTTTAGCTGACGATTGTCTTTTCCAGGATAGATGAAGACATAGAGAGAGGGCTGCTGACTTATTTGAGGATAAGGCATGAAGTAGAAGAGAGTGCAACAGCAAAGTCTCATACAAGCAAGCAGAGAGAATGGAACAAATTTTTAATGAGGTACCAGGTAGTTACCAGAGCCCCAGGTGTCTTAAACAGGTATGAGATAGCAAACAAAAAGTATCTCTGTAAAAAATGAAATTCTGCTGGGTGGGAGATTTTAATTACTGCCTTCTTAATGACACACCAGTCCTGAACTGAGGTGCTTTAGCCCTTTCTCACTTCAAATTTAGATTTAAATCCCTTGTGATAATGTTTTTATTCTACCTTTCAAGCCCAATGGAGCAGTGGCAATTTCTCTAATCTCAGCATTTAAGTAATACTACCACAGAGAAACATTGTGCTAAAGGCTAACCTTTAAACATAGGGTCTTCTGCGTTCTGGTTTATGGGAGAAGGGTCCCTTTCTTTCTGCCTTCCCCTTTTCCAGAAAGACTCAGACTTATTGAGACCTGTGTGACCTTGAGTATGTCAACTAACCTTTCTATGTGTCAGTCTCTACATCTGTAAAATAAACAGGTTGATTAGATAACTCTTTAAGATCCAGTCCAATTCTAAGGCTAATATTCTATGATGGTAAGATCATGTCATCTAAATTTGGTGTCAGAAATTTGTTTACTTTGGCCCCAGAGGTCAAAACTGGGACCACTGGTTGGGAGATACAGGGAGGCAGATTTTGGCTCAGTATAAGGAAGAACTTCCCAATAATTAGAGGATCCTAGGAATAAAATGAGTTTCCTAGGGGGAAAATGGGTTCCCCCTGGCTGGAAGCCTTCAGGGATGCTAGAGAAAGGCTTCCTTTCTAGGAAAAAGGATCACTACTATGTAGAATCATAGACCATAAAGACTATTGAGTACCCACCTCCCCTGTGTTACAGATGACAAAACTGAGGCCCAGAGACTGTAAGTGAAGATCTGAATTCAAGTTTTTCTAATTCCAAGTTCAGTTCCGTCCATGAGGCAGTGATCTCTGGGATCCCTTCCAAATCTGGGATTCTAAGAGTCTGATTGCAGGTATTTTCTGCTCACCTTTGGTTGTAGTTGGAAGTTATATATACTGAGATATGCTGTTTAATGTGAGCCTTTTTATGGTAAAAGACCCTTAATTATTTAAACAATAACACAAAAAATACATTTACTGTCTGCTTAGCAGAGAATACACTGTGTAGTAAATGCCAAGAGGAAACACAGTGCCAGTGCTTTATACCTTCTTTCTAACTTTCTGTTAGTCTTGCAGCCTTTATTTGAGCACTTACTCTGTGCAGCACTCTTCTAGGCTTTGAAGGGATGGGTAGCAAGAGGATGTATAAAAATACCTTAGGGGTTTTTTTTTTGTAATTTTTGTTTCTATTTTTTTTAAGTAGAGTTGTGAGGTCATACAACTAGTGAATGTCAGAATGGGAAAGCAAATCCAGGTCTTCTGGGTGCAAGTTCAATTACTTATTCCATTATAGTAGATTGCCTCTCCCAGTCCCTACTTTTTAGACTCAATATAAGATGAGGAAAAAGTATAAGTCTGATCAAATCAGCAAGCATCTATCACATATCTGCTATGTGTGAGGTACCATACTAAGAGCTGAAGATACAAAGAAAGGCAAAAAAAAAAAATAATCCCTGCTCTCAAGTAGCTCACAATCTAATGGGGGAGACCCATATCCAACCTGTTGCTAAGGCCCATCAATTTTACCTTTGAAACATCTCTTGAATATGCCTCCTTCTCTCCTGGACTGTTACTGGTCAACCTGTCTCAAGTCTCTCCCCATTCCAGGCCATCCTTCATCCAACCACAAAGTGATTTTCCTAATGCATAGGTTTAACCTTGTCATCCCCATCCTCAGGAAACTCCCGAGGCTCCCTATTACCTATAGGATCAAATGCAACATCCTCTGTATGGTTCCATCAGCCTCCTCGTCGTTCCACCAACAAGACATTCCATCACTTGGCTCTCTCCCATGCCGCGAACACTTTCCTCCCTCATCTCTACCCACTAGCTTCCCTGACTTCCTTCATGTCCAACTCAAATTCCACTTTCTATAGGAAGTCTTTTCCAGTCCCACTCAATTCTAGAACCTTCCCTCAGTTAATTCTTTGCTATCCATCCTGTATAGCTTATCTGTGTAGATTTATTTGTTGGTTCTCTCTTATTTTAGATTGAGTTCTTTGAGGGCAGGGACTCTCTTTGCCTTTCTTTGTAGTGCTAATGCTTAGCATTGTGTCTGGCACATAATAGGTGCTTAATAAATGCTTATTGTTATAAACAACTATGTGTAAACAAGATATATGCAGGCTAGATTGGAGACAATCTGAGAGGGAAGGCACTAGCATTTAGAGAAATCCAAAATGACTTCTTACACAAAGAGGGATTTGAGTTGAGACCTGAAGGAAACCAGGGGAAATCCAAGAGACAGAAAAAAAGAGACAGATTTCCAAGACAGCCACTGAAAATGCCTTCAGTCAAAAGATAGAGCTGATCGTTAAAGGAATAGGATTGAGGAATACATGCAGGGGAATAAGGTAAAGGAGACTGCAAAAGAAAATCTCATAGAAGATACGGTGAGCTCCTCATTTTACTTTGTAAGCTGTGGGATTGTTGCAACAACGATAGCATTTATGTATCACGTTAAGACTTACAAAACAGACATCTCATTTCATCCTTACAACAATCTTGGGGGATAGATGCTGTTATTATGCCAATTTTGCAGGTGAGGAAACTGAGGTAGACAGAGATTAAATGCTGTTGCTAGTAAATGTCTGAGATAGGATTTGAACCTGAATCCTCCTGATTCCAGATCCAGCCCTTTTTATACACTAGCTGCCATTATTATTGTCATTGTATCAAAATTCATTAATAGATGGCCTGAATGAGAAATCAAGGTAGCAGAATGAATAAAGCCTCTGTTTCTGTAGAGATGGCAGGTAACTTACACACTTTCCTCTAAAAACTTCCTGGTAATAGCTCTGGTTAGAATGCACAGTAGTGTTCATTTACTTTTTTCCTCAAGGGCATCATGGGATTAACAGGCTGTTATCAGAATTGATTTCTCTTTCTCCTCTGTATAAGTCATTTCATCTTCTCATCTTGTTTCTCCCTCCTAAATACAGATTTTTCTGTTTTCTTTTTCCTTGAGAAAGCTGCAAATAGTTCATTTTTAGTCTTTCTGTTGAGCACCACCATTTGTGAGGGGAAGACAGAAGCAGGTGCTGTCCAGCATTTCTATAGCATGTTCCCTTCTCTAGTCCTTTTCTTGTCCTGACTGTCTATGTAGGAGAACCACATTGATAGCCTGTTGATAGCAGCATCTTCTGAGGTAAGCCAAGACAGGGAACAAATCCTGGGAATGACTTTCCTGCTTAAGACTTCTGATCAAATAGAAGTATCCTAGCCCCATCTTCATGTCCAAAGCCATGTTCTCATTCACAGGGGGATCAGCTTTGTCATCTGAACCTAGTTCCCCCCGTTCAGACACACTGAGATGGTTCTGCTAAAGGTACACTTTCTTTGTGTGACCAATAAGACTAAAACTTATAGCGATTGAAGGCTGAGAAACAACTTCATGGTAAGGTAATATTAGCGAAGCCTGCCATCAACCAAATTGGCTAGGGGCCAAGACTCCTGGCATCTTTTAAACACTGAACATAGAATGCCTCCAAAGCCTAATGCTCTGAGAATAAGTGCACAATTTTGCTTTAGGAAGAGTGAGATTTAATGGGAAATATAAACATAGAGGCTATATGGAAAATGATTCAGATGAATGACAAACTTCTAGTCCAAAGTGAACTACCAGGCACATGGATGATTAGGGGAACTGTTATCTCAGGAATAAACAAAATTTGCTTCTATAATTTTCTGGTTATGTGAACCTGGGCAAGATAGTGAATACTGTGTCATAGAATCAGAATCCAAAACAAGTGGGAAAGATGAATCAAATCTAAAAAGATGACATATAATAGAGCTAAATATAAGGTTCTACATTTGAATTCGAAAATTTGTAGTATCATAGATTTAGAATTGGAAAGAATCTTTGGACACCATTCTAGACTCTCCACTCTTCTCCTTTTATAGATTCAAATTATGTGCAAAACTTCTGTGATAAGTTCCAGGATAGAAAGACAAAATGAAAGGCAGATCCTTCCCTCATGTATTTGCATAGATATAATATTTATGCAGATACAAAAATACAAGATAATTTGAGGAGGGTTTTAGCACCAATGGATGTTGTTAACAGAAAGACCTCCGGTAGTTGAAAGGAAATTGGCATGGGGAGGTTATGGGTAATCATATGTAGTTACATAAATAAAGTGCCTCTCCTCACCCCTTTTAGCTTCCTTTGGGGTTCTGTCTTCCTCCATTAGATGGTGAGCTCCTAGAGAGCAGGAACTGTTTTTGTTTTTATATCCCCAGGCTCTATCACAGTGCCTGGCATTTAGTAAGAGTTAATAAGTGCTTATTGATTGATTACTGATAGGGATCATTGACTTATTCTATCTAGTCCTAGAGAGCAGAATTAAAAGCACTGAGTGGAAATTATTAAGAGATTTTAGATCACTATTAGGTGAGTCTGTAACTGCTTCTAGGGTCAATGGCTTTCCCCGCTCTGGAGGTCTTTAAATGGCCACTGAATGGTTGACCCCTTCTGAGGGATGTTGCAGAAAGATTTCCATGTTTTTGGTGTCTGCGTTTCCTTGCAACACTAAGATCCTAGCATTCTCTGATTAAGATCTCCCACTACTTTTATTCCTTAGTGAGATGACAGTTCAGGGGGCAGTTGGGCCTTTACCATGACCAAGCCTGTCTGGCTCTTTCCTTTCTTGCGGGCTGAGCAGAGGCAAACTTTAAGGCCCGATGTCCTGTAGGAGTAAGTAATAATCACTTTTGGTATTCCCTTCTAAGCAAAATGGCCCAGAAACTGACAAACATTGAGGTTTCACTGGAATGATCCTAGCTGACTTGTCAGTGATTGTCCATTCCTGGGGTTCAGGTACATAGTTAGCTACCTTCCCAAGTGCATTCACTCTTCTGGGTTGCTTCTTGCTGGGCTTCTAGCCCTAAGAACAGAAGGTTTGTTTTGGCAGATTAAGTTTGGTCCATCCAGCCTAGTGTTCTATATTTTAAATGGGACTACTCAGGGATGAGAATTATGATGTAAAAGTGAAGTGAACATTAGAAATCAGTTAGTCCAACCCTCCTCCCATTTTACAGATGAGCAGAATGAGACCCAGAGAGGTTAAGTGACTTTTCCACAGCACACGGTAATAAATGGGAGAGTTGAGATTTGACCCCCAAATACTCTACTTCCAAATGCAATGCTCTGTCCTCTTATCCCCTTGCCTTCAGGGGGCGTGGAGGTATGGAGCTCCATTTTCCTTTCAGTTTTGCCCATTATGGTGCCTTGCTCATAGTATGTATTTGATAAATGTTGGTTGAATTGAAGTGTCTGTCATGCCAATCTTAGGGGATAAGGATGTACTAGTTATTCTAGTTTCTCTTGTCTAGGGTTCATTTGAGGAATCTCACTAGGATGACTCCCTATGCCTAATTTCTTATTTTCAACCTTCCTTCCTACCAAACCCTATCAAAATTTAGCCATCCTTTTCATTGTTCGTTGGTGTCCAACTCTCTGTGACCCCATTTGGGGCTTTCTTAGCAAAAATACTGGAGTGATTTTGCCATTTCTTTCTCCAGTCTATTTTACAGATGAGGCAATTGAGGCAAATAGGGGTTGTGACCTGTCTAAGGTCATACAGCTAGTAAGTATCTGAGGCCAGATTTGAACTCAGGAAGATGAGTCTTCTTGACTCAGGGCTGGTACTGTGTCCACTGTGCCACATTTATTAAAACATATATTAAAAATCTTGTATGTATGTAGAGAACTATGATGGGGAAAAGAAAAAAAATGGAGAGAAGGAGGGAGGGATGGAGGAAGGAAGGAAGGAGAGAAAGAAGGAAAACAGGAAGGAAGGAAGGATGGATGTATTTTGTAAGTACTTACCAAGCACCAGGCATTATGCTAAAAATTCTTCATACACACACACACACATATGTATTCCCTTTGGTACTCATATTATAGCCCTAAAGCTCCATTCTCCTGTGCATAAACCTGGGGCATGTTCTGATTCTATCCTTACTTCTAGTAGTATCACAGAACAAGAATTCAAGAGTTTGAAAGAAACATTAGAGACTATCTAGTGTAACCTATATTGAACAGATGAGGTGAAGTTGATCTGGAGCCATGTTTTGCCTGTTGTTACCCATGTGACTTTGGGTGAGTATCATAAGCTCTATTGGCCTCCATTTCCTCATCTCTAAAATAAGATCATTTGACTAAAGGGCTTCTGAGGTCCATTTATGCTCCTGTAGAAATCTCCTGTAAAACAAGACCTGGGTCATCTAGCCTTAACTTAAAAGAAGTCCAGTGAGGGGGAAACCTACTGTTTCTTAAGGCAGAACATTCTATCTTTTGAAACTCTAATTGATAGGAAGTTTTGGGTGGTGCCGTGGATTGAGTGCTAGAGTCTAGAGTCAGGAAGACTCATCTTCCTGAGTTCCAATCTGACCTCAGACACTTCCTAGCTGTGCGGCCCTGGGCAAGTCATTTACCCCTGTTTGCCTCAGTTTCCTCATCTATAAAATGAGCTGGAGAAGGAAATGGCAAACCTCTCCAGTATCTTTACCCCAAATGAGGACACAGAGTTGGCCCTGACTGAAACGACTGACCAACAACCTCCTTGCACATGCTTCCTATCATTGTTCGTGGCTCTGCCCAGTGGGGCTGTACAGAACAAGTCTCATCCTTCTTCCATATAACAGCCCTTCAGATTCTTGCAGGCAGCTAACCTGCCCCACCTCAGTTTTTCTTCCTCAGACCAACAAGTCCAGCTTGTTGTATCCATTAGCTTCTCCCTGAAGTTAGTTCAGTGGAGTTGGCCTGGTGCAAGCCTACCCCTAAGAATCCAGTTTCATTAAATCAGAATTCTGTGTCAGATCACAGACTTGCCAAAACCGATGAAGTTGGTTTTCCTGGAATGAATTGACACATAGGGAAAGGAGCAGAAGGTACGGCAAGGAGGAGTTTTTTCTAAAAAAAAAAAAAAAAATTTTTTTTTCCTTTTTCAACTTTATTTTTTTCTTGTCATCATCCATATTCAGGCCCTGTTACATAACCCAAAAACATAATTCTGGATTTTCCTTTTGGTTTACGGAAACTTTTCACTTTGCTCACCTGAATGTGAACTGTCTTGGTCATCTTCCCAACAGGTAATTTTTCTTTCTGTTAGGGTTTCATCATCCAGTGTAGCCACTAATAAGGACCGCTCAGAGAGCGTTGGGAGCAGAAGCGGGGCGTGGGCATCTGGCTGTAATAACGAAGCTCCTAACAGCAGCCTTCTTGTGCTTTTAAACCCCCTTCTCTTCCTTTCTCACATCAGGAGATCAACACTCCTGGAGGGTCCTAATGAGAGATGTGCAGCAGGTGAGCTGCCCCAGATGCCCTTTGCTCTGGCTTCTTTCTGTTGATTTAGGTTTTTCAAACCTTTGGAGTAGCCTTTGGGTAAATAATCTGGGAAAGAATCAGTGCAGCCACCCCAAGTTCAAAACCTTGGCTGAGTGAGGCTGTTGCTGCTCAGCTTGATTAGAAATCAGCAATGATTTTGTGTCAAAATGATGGAAAGTCAATAGGGCATTCACAATAATGCACTGGGGCATCTCTGCTCAGTCCCTCTTATCTGGGGCTTGCTTTGTGGGAGAATCTGCCAGGCTGTCTTCCTCATCTTCCTTCCCACCCACCCCTACCTCCACCCCCCAGACCTCGGGCTCTGCCCCTGGGGACCTCAGAGAGGAGGTTTTGCTTTATCTGGCCTCTAGTCAGGCTATCATGCCACTTCCTGGTCCTTTCCAAACCTGGCTGTTCCCTTTGGCTCCACTTCGGGATGATGTCTCCCCTTTGAAACGTGAGCTTCTGGAGGCAGCAGTTACCTTGTGCGTATGACCTTCTGCATTTAGCGCAATTCCTGGTATAGAGTAATTCCCTACTAAATGCTCTTTCCTTCCTCTCTTTCTCATCCTTCTTCCTTTCTTCCCTCTTTCTTTTCCCTTCATTTTTTCCTTCCTTTCTCCTCTTATTTCTCTTCTTTCCTTCCTTTCTCCCTTGTTTCTTTCTCTCATTCTCATCTTTCCTTTCTTCTATTTTCTTTCTTCCTTTCCTTTTTCCCTCTATTTTCCCTTCTTTCCTTCTTTCCTTCCTTCCTTGCTTTTTCTCTCTTTCTCTTTTCTCACTTTTCTCTCTTTCTCTCTTCCTTCTTTCTTCCCTTTCTTTCTCACTCTTTCTCATTCTTTCTCTTTCTTCATCACTCTTTCTTTCCTCCCTTTCTCTTTCTTTCTTCCTTTCTCTTTCTTTTCCTTCTTTCTCTTTTTCTTCTTTCCTTCCTTCTTTTCTTTTTCTCTCTTTATGTCTCTTTCCTCCTTACTCCCTTGTACCCTTACTCCCTTGTACCCTTCCTCCTTCACTTCCCCTTTCTCATTTTTTCTCTTACTTCCTTTTTACTCTTTCTCTCCTCCCTCCCTCTCTCTTTCTTTTCCTTCCTTCCTTCCTTCCTTCCTTCCTTCCTTCCTTCCTTCCTTCCTTCCTTCCTTCCTTCCTCCATTCCTCCCTTCCTTCTCTAATTATGTAAGTATTCCTGCTGATGGTTACTTTAAGACAGATCATATTCTGGAATTTACCTTTGATATCTCATCACTTTGTGTACAAGATTAAAAAGAAGACTCAGAGAATTTACTTTCCTTAAAGTTTTTTGCAAGGCCACAAGCATTTATTATTAAGTGCTTTCTCTATGCCAAGAAGTGTGCTAAGCAAGGGAGATACAAATATAAGCAAAAAAAAAGATGTCCCTACCCTCAAAAGACTTATGTTCTAATGCAGGAAGATGATACACAAAAGGGAGCTAAAAAGAGGAGAGGGGTGAAAGTGCCCATGCCAGGGGTGCTGAAGTCTGTAAAATCAGACACTCATCGAGGAGGGGAAATAATGTGTGGTCCCCCATCATGGAGGAGGGATGTTCTACCATAAGAAAGCTGCAGGGGATAAGGATGCTGTAGGTGCTGAGGGAGGTTCTGTGGTTGTTGCTGAAGTCTGGAAAAACAGAAGCACAACCAGATATATATACTATTAGCGTATAAGCTCCCTGAGGCCAGGGACTGTTTCATTCTCATTTCTGTATCCTTAGCAGCTAGCGCAGTACCAGGCACAAAGTAGATTTGATTCTGTGAACTTGCCCTAAATCACCTCACTAGTTAATAGCAGAGCTGGAGTGAGAATCCAGGTCACTTGGCTTCTATTGCATTGTTCATTCCATGATCTGCAGGTCAGTCTCTTGGGTTCTTCTGGTCCCTGATCTCCATCTGTTACTCTTATCATGACAGCCTAGAAGTCCCCTCTTCCTCCCTGGGATGGCCCTGCCCAGGCTTCACTCTGCCTGTCCACACAGTCCTGTGTGGGAGAGGAACCCAGTACTCTCTTGTCTTTCTCATGCTCCTTCCTCTTGTCTTGCTGCAAAACAAGACAAAAAATAACTCCACCAATTTGGACCTATTGTTCCCTTTCTTCCTATCTGTTTGTGTTGTCTACGGATGTGGCCCACAGTAAATCTTTCCCCATGTGTTTGTGTAAAGAGCCTCCTGACTGCTGAAGAATGCTGGCTCAATTCTGATTTCCTTCCTAAATTCTTCCATATTTTAGGTGTGAAGCAAGTAACCCACAGATCAGTCCCCATCCCTAGAAATGGGGGGGAAACTCTTACCTCTTTCTTTTCTCTTTGAGATCTATCTACAAAGACCTTCATGATTCTTGAATTATGATTTAAACCTGTCCAATACTTCTGAGTTGGTGATGCTACATCAACACTCCCAAGAAAAGAAATCATCACTCTAACTCTAAAAACTTCTATGGTTTCATAACTGCTTTCTTTCCACTCTCCCTTCTCCTGTTTAGGGTATGCCCAGTATTTAAACTTTAACCAGACACATAAAGAACAGTCAGAGGGGATAGAAAACCATACCATTGGCTGCTGAAAGAAGTTTATATATCTATTGTAAATGTATTTGTAAATATATTGTAAATATTGTAAATATCTTTTATCTATCTATTGTTGCTTTGTGATTAATAGCCTTGTCTTTATTATTTGAAACTGATGTTATTCAATTTTTAAGTAATATTTTCCCCAGTCACAGGTAAAGACAATTTTTAACATTTATTTAAAAAATTATTTTGAGTTCCAAATTTTCTCTCTTCCTCCATTTCTTCACTCCATGAGGCAGTAAACAATTTGATTTAGTAAGCAATTATGCAAAACACATAAGCATATTAGTTATGTTGTGAAGGAAGACAGCCCCAAAGGGTTTGGAAAATAAAGCATAAAAAAATACTGAAAGTGAAAAGTAGTGTGCTTTAACCTGCATTGAGAATTCATCAGTTCTTTTTCTGGAGATGGATAGCATTTTTCATCATGAGTCCTTTGGACTTGTCTTAGATCACCATATTGCTGAGAATGGGTAAGTCATTTACAGTTCTTCCTCATGCAATATTGCTGTTACTGTGTACAATGTCCTCCTGGTTCTGCTTACAGTTCATGTGATCTTTTCAAGTTTTTCTGAAATCTAGCATCTTTTATTTTGATCAACAATAATAAATGTTTTGGTACTTACTAGTCTAGAAGAAGTGGCGAAGTCTTTGAAAAACAAGATTTGGTAAAATGGAAATAGCACAGAACTTAGAGTCAAAACACCCGACCTAAGTCCAGCTCTGCCTGCTCCCCATGCACACTTGTTAGCTTTTTGTATTTAAATATTTCTTTTGATTTCTGGATTTTTTGTTTTCGTTACTTACTAGTTATTTGACTTTGGTCAGATCACACTTTCGTCAGACTTGTGGTTTTCTAATCTGTAAAAGAAGTTTGGATTCATTCACCTCTAAGAATTCTTCCATCTCAGAGTCTATGATTCTTTTAAAAATGTATATGTATATGAGTGTGTGTGTATGTACTGTACTTTGGTTTTATATTACCTACATTTCCTAATTTGTCCTCCTTACTCCCAGAAAGTCATTTCTTATAACAAAGGAAAAAAAAGAAATGCAGTAAAATTAACCAATACTTCCAAAGGAGTTCCATGCCTAAGGTACTCCTCATCTGCAAAGACCCAGGGAAAGCATTTTCTTATGTCTCTTTCTTGAGGCCAAGGTTGGTCATTATAATTTGGCAACATTGTTTAAGTTTTTTTGTTGTTGTTCTTTCCACCTCCATTGTTGTAATCACTGTCTCTTACTTGAGGCCAAGGTTGATCATTATAATTTGGCAACATTGTTTAAGTTTTTCATCGTTGTTCTTTCCACCTCCATTGTCGTAATCACTGTGTATATTGTTTTCCTGGTTCTGCTAACTTCAATTTATATCAGTTCATGTAAGTGTTTCTGTGCTTCTTAGAAATCTTCATCATTTCTTTCAGAATGGTAACATTCCAATACATTCATGTATACAGTTTGTTTAACCATTCCCTAATCAATGGACATCTGTTCAAAGTCTGTGACTCTTTATGTTAGGAGACTGGGATTTGTTTTCCTTGCTGTGATGATGCTTCACCATATGGACTTGGACCAGTCTTTGAAATCAGCTGCTGTGTTCTCATAAGTACACTGGGGAGAACACTTTTCCTTTCAGAGCATTTAATGTGGATGAATAACCAGTTAGTCAGTTAATAAGTATTGGACTAAAACAATACAAATAAGTAAATGAATGAATGAATGAATAGAGGGATGGATGGATGTTGGACTAATAACCATAATCTGAAACAGTGGTCCTCAACCTTACACTGGTTTTATAAGGGAAAAGAGCCTGTAGGAGATAAGATAGAATTGTAAACCTATCAACTACCCATATTAAAGAAGATGGAGAGTTAGTTAAGTTTAGTTCAGTTGTTTCAGTCTTTTCTGACTCTTCAGGACCCTGTTTGGGATTTTCTTGGCAAAGATACTAGAGTAGTTTTCCATTTCCTTCTCCAACTCATTTTACAGATGAGGAAACTGAAGCAAGCAGGGTTAAGTGACTTGTCCAAGGTCACACAACTAAAAAGTATCTGAGGCAGGATTTGAATTTTGGTCTTCCTGACCCCAAGCCCAGCACTTTATCCATTGTGCCACCTAGCTGCCCAGATCTGATTATTCCTACATTTTAAAAGGAACCATTTGGTTGTTTACTTTTAAAATGTGGAATCGGCACAGTGAATTATTATGCCTCATAGGGAGATAATAATAAAATTTACTTCCTAGGGTTGTTGTGAGAATAAAATGAGATAAGATACATGAAGTCCTATTTAAATACTATCAGCTATTATTAATTATGTGGAAATAGGACGTTGTGCACATTTATCTTTGTGTGTGATTTACATTTTGCCTAGACCACTTGGGGATTCCATTGCTAGCCCAGGGGTCAGGATTACCAAATGGGAGATGTATATGTACATGCACATGTAAGAATGTACACATGTGTGTATATACATGTGTATATATATAGATGTCCATATACACATTATATGTGTGTGTATATATATGTGTGTATGTGTACAGATGCATACATGTGTACAACACATATATTCCCTGACCTTGTCTTAGAGAGACACAGAGGAAAGCTCCCAGTGGATGGGAGGAAGTTCTTTACAGAGAATTCTGGGGAAACATGGACAAGAATCACACAAGATGTGAAGGCATGATGATGTTGATATCTATACCACCTAGTGAAAGATACTACTCTAAATCCATTATCATAAATTCATAATAAGGGAACTTAGGAGTCACCTAGTCTAATCATCTTGTTTTACATATGGGAAAACTGAGGCTCAAAGAAGTTAATCAAGTTGTCCAACATCACCAGATTCACAAATGGTGGAATTAGAATCCAAACCCACATCCTCTAGCTCCACATCTAGCACTTTTCTTGCTGTGCTACAATTACTGTTGTGATTGTCAGAGCTTTTGGTTGGGCTTACAGAGAGTGTATCTGGGCTCTCAGATATATTAGCTTTTCCCCCAAAGAAATGGTTTTCACACTGCTTCTGGGCAATTTCCTCAGCATTGGGTCTGTCACCTTGGAAACAAGAACACTCTGTGGTCAATAATAACTCATAAAATCTCCATTTCACATAATTACATCTCTGTTACCCAGAAGTATGGATAACTTTGTTCCCATTAAAGCTCTTAGCAAACCTTAAGCCGTTATATATTATGGAGCACTATTATAATTAGTGTATTATTGACTTTGTTCCCAGTTGACAGAGACACTCTCTATTGACTTGAATGTGGAGCTTGTGGCTTAGTTGGAGGGGTTGGAGTTTGGACATGGTGCTCAAGGGTCAAAACACGTAATTAACTTGTTTGTTTACTCTTTGCCAAACCCCTCCCCCTTCTTCAATACTTTCCCCTCCCCAACATTGTCTCCCTACCTGAGGAAAGAATCGATTGGATGTAAAATGAGGTGAGAGAGGCTAACTCCATTCTAGACTGGGTTATGTACATTTGACTTTGCGTCCTTCAGAGTGGAGTGTGTAGGGGGAATCACTTACCCCCAATTCATAAAATAAAATGTAGGGTCATGGCTTTAGGACTGGTAGGGGCCTCAGCAGTTAACTACTCTAACTCCCTCATTTTACAGAGGAGGAAACTGAGATTCGGTAAGTGATGTTGCCCAATGTCACAGAGGCAATTAATGACAGAACAGTGATTTGAACTCTGACATCAAACCCAACACTTATTCACTGTACCATCTTCTCTCACATTTCAAGAGAAGCTTTTTTTTTAAACTTTAATCCTCAGTATCTCTCAGTTTTGTCTATTTATGATATGTTTCTAGGACCTAAAAGTGGAATCTACCTCCAAAGTCTGATTAATTGAAAGTTTTGATTAATTAAGGTTTTGTGTTATAAGGGATCTTAGGCTACTGAAATAGACTCTTACCAAACAACTAGGGGTAATGAAGAGTTGATTAGCTCTAGAAGGTGGAAAAAAATAAAAGCATAACTTTTTTAATGGAAGCTATCCCATCTAACCCTTAACCAGTCAAAGCAGAATTGCTTCTAAGGACAGAATAGAGTTGAAAACACTTAAAAAAAATTTAAATTCTTTATACATCCAGATGCCCTCTAATAAGAATTTATTAGATGCTTCTACTCCCCAGGCCCTGTGCAAGGTGGTGAGAAACAAAGACAAAAATACAGCAGTCTTGTCCTTGAAGAACTTCCATTGCATTAGAAGATATAATATAACCTACATAAGTAAATGCAAGAGTCAATCAGTCCCTGAGCAGTTATTATTATTAAGCCCCTTTGGGGTGCTTCATTATTATATTTCTATTACATTTATTATAGTATTATATTTAATATCACTATTATAATTATTCTATTTATATAATTAATTAATACAGTATTTATTATATTTCACATATATTGTATATGTTATATATACACATGTCATTTATATGAGATATATGTTAAATATATTTATTATGTTCAATATTGTTACATTTAATTATTACTATAATTAAGCAGGTTTGGGGGATAGAAACCTAGAGATAAAGCAACTTCACCTTCAAAGAGCATATATTCTAAAGTAAATAGAAGGTACATCAAATCTCATTTTTTTTTTCCTGATGGTGTTATGGAAGCCCTGGTAGCTGAGGAAGCTGAAATTGATCTTTGATGGAAAAGCTATGAATTCTTAAATCTGGAGTGAGGCAGAAGTGCTTTCTAGGTGTTGAAGGCAAACCTGTGTGCTAAGGTGTAGAAATGGGAGATGGAAAGTCATGGCTGGGAACATTGTTAGCCATTTAGACTGAGATCTAGCACGTCTGAAGGTCAGTCACAGGCAGTCATCTTGGAAAGGTAGACTGGAGCCAAATGGTAAAGGGCTTCCAGTGCCTTCAAAGGTGTTTAATTTTTATTCTATCAGAAACAGGCACTGGAGGAGTGGTGAAGGGAAAGGCAGTGCCTGCCTTCAAGAACCCTCCATTCAGCATACTGTTTGCTTTCCTTTTCTTTTGTGGTTTCGTTTTGTTTCTTCTTTCTCATGGTTCCTCCCATTAATTCTAACTCTTCTTTACATCATGACTAATGTGAAAACATGTTTAATATGAATGTATGAGTAGATCTATATCAGATTACATGTTGTCTTGGGGAGGGGGCAGGAGAGGATAGGGGAGAAAATTCAAAACTCGATGTCTTATGGAAGTGAATGTTAAAAACTAAAAATAAATTGTTTTTTTTAAGTTTCCATTTAACTGGAGGAATGTACTGTGTTAATAGATCAGTATCTGTGTGATAATTCAAGAGAGTGGGGCAGGGAGAATGCTAACATCAAAATAAAAGTATTTAATATTATTTTGCTCCTAATGTCCTGATTGGTCTTATGTAAGAAATGATCATCCAATATTCTGCCACTTCAGATAGCTGGCTAAGCAGTATTTTTTGTCACGTGTTTACAATGGCGTTAAAACTCTGAAAGGTTATAAATAATTCCAATGGGGAGAATGCACATTATCTGACTGTGCTGTTGTTTTTAATTAAGATGCCACTGACAAATTGAGGCAGTGAATTCCTCCAACAACCTGCCCTAATTGAGTTCTGCCTTCAGTACAAGCTTGAGAAAGAAAAGGGAGGGGAGATGGGGAAGACAGGAGGAGAGAAGATGAGCACTGACTGACCCTCAGTACTGATGACCCTAAAGAGAGCTTTTTTGGGAACACTCTTCTTGGAATGAATCTCATCCCATGAATCCGTGTATGAAATGATGGGTTTTAAATACAGGTTACATTTCAGTGTGGTTAATATCAGGGAACTATCCAAATTACTTCTATGGAGTAGATTTTGTTGTATCAAACATTGGGTGAGCTCACTGGACCATTCATTGCTTGGGGTCTGGAAACTCTTTTGTGGTATAGCTATTTGCTATAATGGTATTTTTTTTGTTAATGGAATTAGATTTGAAGGAGGGGAATAAAGGCTTGACTAGGTCCCTCCACAAAGTCGAGGCTCCAAGACAGACTCACTAGTAGAGAAGAGGGAGATATTCCTGAGGGGATATTCCAGGTTGAGAGGGCCACAAGGTGGTAGATGGATGTTCCAGACTGAGGGTGTTAGGGTTAGAGTATGAAACAGCATGGTGTTGAAGTCTGAAAGCGAGGAATCAGTGCTGAGAGAGAAATCAAGGCCAGTATCAATCCCTCAATAAAATGGAGCCTTGAGGCTACAGGAGGAACTAATAGAAAGATGTGGGCTAGATGATGCTACAGTTAGGGGAGTTGGAACTAGTTGAAAGATCAAACCCAAAGCTTCGTCATTAAAGTTTCAATGTTTGCTTGAAAGGAGGTCTCCTGTGGAGTGGATCAGTGTTTAGCTGTGATCAGCCCGATACTGTTTGATATTTTGTCAATAACTTACATAAGGGCACAGATGCTGTTCTTATCTGATTGACAGGTAGAGTCAGACCTCAAGGGATAGCCAGCACACAGGATAAAAGAGTCAGATTCCAAAAGATATTAACAGACTAGAAACACTGGGGTGAATGTAATAAGAGGAAATTCAATAAAGATAATTATAAAGTCTTAAACTTGTAAAGTTGATGTTTTAGACTTATTTCCAAGAAGGTAGTGTCATAATTAGCATTTTATCTAAAAATATCTAGGGGTTATGGTGGATTGCAGAACCATTATGAATCAGTAGTGTGTGATCTTAAAAAGTCCATGCAATTTTAGGTTACTTTGAGAGCGGGCATAATATCCAAAGCTAGGGAAGTGATGGTCTAGTCATATATTTCCTTAGTCAGAATGCATACCTTATTGAATGGTGAGAGTATGCCATATAAGGATTAAATGAAGTGACTGTCAATGTCTAGCATAGAGAAGAAGAGGTTTAGGGAAGATGTGTTAACTGTGTTCAAATTTTCTAAGTTTGTCATGAGGAAGAGGGATTTGATTTGTCCTGCATATCCTCATGAAGAAAATTATTAGGAAAAACTTTTTAATAACTAGAGTTCTCCATAAGAGGAATGAGCTGCCTCACTAGTAAATTTCCTATCACTAGAGGCCGTTAAAGAAATACTTGGTGGGGGTATTGTTGAGGAGGTGCCTTTTTAGGGATGAATTGAGCCAATGACTTTTGGGGTCCTTTCCAGCTCTAAGATTCTATGGTTATATGACCGGGAAATTTGTCTTAACATTAGTATAGATCAGGAGTCTGAAAACTAGAGCTGACTGCCCTTTTTTGTATGACTTTCAAGCTATGAAAAGGAGGGCTGGCCAAAAAACAGGAGGTGGCCCAGATTTGGCAGGAGGACTATAGTTTTCTGACCCCTGGTGTAAATCATAGTGATAGAAAGTAGGTGTTGGGAAGGTAATCCCCAAACAAAATCCAGGCCCCAAGGGAGAAATAAAAGTCTGAAACAGAAAGTCTGTTTCTGCTGTAAAAGTCCTGTCTAGCAATAAAATTTAATAATAAAACTTTATACTTGTGTAGCACTTTGTACATTTCAAAGCAGTTTCCTGTACCTTCTCTGGTTTATTACTACAGCAGCCCTGGGAAATAAGTAGGGACAGACATTATTATAGATATTTGCCAGATAAACATAGAGAGGTAAAGAGCTAATGCCTGAACCCAGGTTCCTTGGCTCCCAAACTGGTTCTTATTCCATTCCATTAGCCTGTCTCCAAATTTACCTAACATAATCATTTGTTTATTCCTTCATTCATTATTCCTTCCTTTCTTCTTTCGTTCCTTCATACACCCATCCATCATTCATTTGGTTATTCTTTCATCTGTCTATCCATTTCTTCCTTCCTTTATCCATCCACCCATCCATCCATTCATAAAGCAAATTTTTATTTGGTGTCCATACCATAAAAACCCACTCCAAGCTAGTCTCTTTAAAATTCTCCTCTTTTTAAAAATTAACAAACTTTGGTTGACAGCAACTTTTAAACATGAATTCCAAACTGAAATTGCTCTAGATCTCCATGAGTTAACTTGCTTGATGGGGCACCTACATAAATCTACCTAGAGGAGGTTATGTGCTGAAGCACGCCCATCCATTTGGCACATGGGCAGAGATTTCTTCTTTCTGGCACTGCAAGGATGCAGCTGGGGTGACACCCTTATCAAGTGGCATCTTATTTGTGTAATCAGATATTTGTACATGCTCCCTATGCTTGGGCAGGCTCAGCTGTGTTGGTTCCTTTGCATTCAACAGAGAGGGTTACATTTGCAGATTCAAAGCAAATCACCTGGTGGAACAGGTCACCATGCTCCTTACTAACACTGCAAACTGGCCTGTGTCTGGGCATCACAGTGTCCACTGAGCTGTTGAAAGAACTGCTGACATCCCCCAGCTAAAGTTATGTGGGACAATCATCAGTCAGTCCATGTGTATCTACTGAATGCTTTTGTGTTTGACATTATATGGGATGTGATGGAGGGTAAGAGCAAGAGAGAAGCTTTGTTGTGTGGTGGAAAGACCAGTGGTTTTGAAATCAAAGAATCCATCCCAAGCACAACTACTTGTAGCAACCAGTGTCCTATCTTGGAGCCATCAAGCTAGCCATCCCTAGATTGAAAGCATGGACCTTGGCAGAATTACTTCCCCTCACCAGACCTAAATTTCTTCATCTTTAAAATGAGGGAGTTAAACTAGATAACTTCTAAAAACCCTTCTAATTTCAAATCTATGATCTCATAAGATAGAGCTCATGTCCTCTGGGGTTTGGAGTTGGCAAGGAAAACATTCCGGAGGTGGGGTTTGAAATAGGTAAAAGGAGGGGAGAAAGACAACTGAAACAGGGCCATCAACTTTAACAATAGCCCAGAAGCAGGAATGGATTTAGTAGGGCTTGTGGAATAGTGAGAGCACTAATCAGTATGTAACTTTCTAAGTATTTCCTTTTAGGATTGTTCTATTATTATGGGAATTGGAATGAATGGAAGATGATAATATGGATTAGAGCAAGGTATGTGTATGTGTGTTCCTCCTTCATTGCCATAGAAGACCATGCCATCAGAGAAATAATGACAAGACTTGCACTTGACTTTGTTTTGAGTGAGGGAGGGCTGTGCAGGTCATCAGCCTCACTTCTCCTCCAGAGCCATCTGAATCCAGTAACCAGATGTTCATCAGGATAACTGCAAATGACCCAGGGTGAGGCAATTGGGGTTAAGTGACTTGCCCAAGGTCACACAGCTAGTGAGTGTCAGGTGTCTGAGGTTAGATTTGAACTCAAGTCCTCCTGACTCCTGCATGAGTACTCTATCCACTGCACCACCTAGCTGCCCCAGAGCAAGGTATAAGATTAGGAAAAGAGAGTATCTACCGTCTTGGTTCTAGCAGTGAGATGCAAACCACAAGTTGTGTGCCAGGATAAATTGAACCAGATGAGCTTTTATTACTAATTGGTCTTTGGGAAAGTTGCAAGGCGGAGGGAAAAGGGGTAAGGGAAGACAAATAAATAAAAAGAAAATGAGCATTTTAATAAAGAGGAATTTATTTTCTACACTGATGTGGGTTTGAGCTGGAGGAAAAACACTGTTAAAGTTTCCTGTGCCTCCCCCAGTAGGTAAAGCAGGAGCTGATTAAGTGCGAAGTTAAAGATTCTCCCCAAGTGGAGCCTTCTGTTCTGTAAGAGGCATTAAGGGGTAGTGAATAGTTTGTGATCTCTATTAATTCTGACTGATACGCTCTGCTTCCTGAAACCTTTAGCCAAAGCGGCTTTGCTCAGATTTCATGTGGGGCTTGACTGCTGAGCTGGAAGAGGTGGGAAGAAAGACAAGGTAGATTCAGGAGGAGGGGGAAGGCAGTACAGGATTAGATTGGAGAAGGGCAGCAAGTCCACTCCTTTCCCCTTCTCCCTTGGTGTTAACTCACTTAGGGAAGGTTGACTAGAACCTCTTAAAAAGAAGCCAGGGGTAAAATAGGTAGACGGTGTGCTGTGAGGAAGAGATCATTAAATCTGAAAGTTTTTCCATCATGTGACCTTGAGCATGTCACCTCCAGATGTGTCTCCTTAGGATGCCAGGAGCACCATTTTGGGAAGAATTTCAGCCATGCTTCACCTTCCTCTCACCTATTTCCAGATTCCATGTTTTTTTGCTAGGCTGCTTTGTTGCCTTCTTGCCTCCTTCCCTCCTTCTTCCCACCCCTCCCATTCCAGCATCCAGTTGTGCTACCTTTAGAACATAAGCTTCTTGAAGGTGGGAACTGTCTCACCTGCTTACATTTATATGTGCTCAATGCCACAGTCAGTCAATAAACACTAAGTGCCTACTACATGCCAGGCATCATGCTAAGCACTGGGGATGCAAAGAAAGGCAAAAGACAGCCCATGCCCTCAAGGACCTTGGGCAAATAACTGTGTACAAGCAAGATATATGTAGGATAAACTGGAAACAATCACCTGAGAGAAGTTATTAAGAGGAACTGGAAAAGTGCTTACTAAATGCTTCTTTCTATCTACCCATCATTCTCTCTGTCTGTCTATGATCTTTCTCCATCACCTTTTCTGCCATGATCCTGCGTAAAGGAATGCATGCTGAGTGACGGGAACCTTGTTTGAATGTGAGTTGTGTAAGGTGGCTATGACCTGGGATGGGCTGGATGAGTTTCTTATGATGGACTACTGATTATACACACCTGTCTCCCTTTCTCCTTTTTGCTTGCATGAGTGTGTGTTTGAGAGAGGTCACAGGTCCCTGAGACTCTGTCACCCTTACAAGAGGAACAAAAGGCAGGCGAGGTGGATAATGGCTCATTAGGACAATTAGCGGTTGCTATTTCTAGCCTGAGTTACAACCCTGAAGTAGTCAGCCTGAGCTGTTCTGTCAGGTCAGATACTTTGGATAAACAATTGTTCTAGGAGCAAAACAGGCTGCCAAACCTTCTCCCAGTAGGAACACGACTTGCCTTCCCATTCCTTGAAGACATGTCAGTGGCAGTGAAACTTACAGCAATACTTTTTGCTTGTGCCTACTCTACTCAACATCTTAGACTTTAGAGCTGGAAGGAATGTCCTTCAGCTTGGATTCATCAATCCCTTGGAGAGGCAGGGTTCTCTTGCTGAATTTGAAAAGTAATCTTGTTATAGTAATCGAGCTTCTGCCTTAATTAACATTTCTTGTTTTCAAGCTTTGAGAACACACAAGCCTCCACCCCTGTGCTTTCCAAGATGTCAAGCATTTGTTCATTTTCACAATGCCCTAAGGACCTATTGCCAACCCTGTCTCACCCAGGAAGCAGCTGTTTCAAACAGCTGTTACAAGGTGAAGGGAACTTCTCTGCCCAAAGACCACAGAAAGCACACAGGTGGTAAAATCTTCATTAGAATGCCGCCTTCTTAGTTCCCAGCCCTGAGCTATCTAAGGATACTAGTCTCACTGAAGGAGAGCATCTGGTATCCCTTTAAGAAATTGACTCTTCCCAACTAGAAAGTTGCCTGGGTTCCCACAGACACAGCTGGCATGTTGCTGGCATTGTCTGGCATCCAAGCAGGTGATTCACTCTGCTGGCTACACAGGCACCCAAGGGGCTTTCACCTGCTCTGCTGGAAAATTCAAGAAGCGTTTAGTCTGGAGGGCTAGAAATCCAAGGCTCCCCCTTTTGTGTTTGCACCTCATGGTGGCTGTTGACATCTCTGAGACTTGGCTTCTGGCCAGGTGAAATGTGAGACTAGAAGGAAGAGCCACACAAATGGAGTCTGGGCAGGCAGCTTCAGTATTCTTGCAAAGGAACTGAGATCCCCACAGGGCCAGACAGAGCTGCAATTTATCACTGTAGAGCTGCCAAGAAAATAGGGAAGTTGAGCTCAACTCACCTCTTCTAGCCCTGCAGTAATAAGCCTGATCAAGTCAGGGGTCAATGCTCATCACTCTTTGTCTAGAGTCATCATTGTCTTATCCATTTTAGGGTTTTTCCAGGTTCCGATGATTTTGGAATTGAATGAGACACATGGTGAACTAGTAGTAGCTGTGATCTGATTTTTCTTTGACCTGACTTAACTTGTGTAATTATCTTGCAAAATCACTCAGGGAGAGAATGAACCCTTGAGCTCTTTGGAGATCTAAATCGTCATAGAACTGTATGATTTTAGAATGTCAAAGATGGAAGGAACCTTAGTAGATCATCTGGACTATGTCCTACCTCTTGTTTTACAATTAAGTAAATAACTCCCAGAGAGGTGATCTGATTTGGCTAAGGTTAAATGGTAGCTATGGTTCTAGTACTTTGATCTCCTGACTCTCAGTCCAGTAATATTTCTACTACATCTTGAGATTTCATTTAAAATACTTTTTGGAAATGAAGCGAGAGTGTTTGTGCTTACCCACCTTGACTTTCCTTGGGAAGGGCGAAGTATTGAGGGACTCTGGGCTTATGTGAAGGAAGTATTGAGGGACTCTGGGCTTATGTGAAGGACCGGAAAAGCTCCTTAACATCAGTCAGACCAGGAGTATGAAGTTAGTGTTGAAAAGGACCCTGGAAACTTTTGCTGTCATTCCCATTTCTTGAAATTCAGGGCTGCCCCCTCTGAGTACCCAGATGGTTAGTCAGAGAGAGAACTACTTGGAGACATTCACATTTAGTTCAAATAATTCTGGGTCAGGCAGAAAGCCTCCTGAATCAGAGTGGAAAGAATTGCCCTCTTTCCTTGGTTGTCCTGGGACATCATTTGAAGTGTCATCTGAAATGAGTTGGGTCCATTGAATGGGTTTTAGATTTTTTTTTAGGTCCTATGGAAGACTTCATTCTAAAAGTATTTGTAGTCCATGGGATTTTTACCTGTCACTGATGAATATTTTCCCAAAGTCCCCAGTGTTCCTGATTACAAACAATTGGAAGTGTTTCTTGGGGTGGATTAGGTTCAAGTTTGTCCATATGCCAAATGACTTAAAATGTTTCCCTTTTCACTTCCTTATCTTCTTTCCTCTCCATTGACTTTATAAATATAGCATCACATTGAGGAGTCAAAGAGATATGATGGGCCAGTTTGGCCTTATTTCCATGGTGCTGTCCATCCTGAGCCAAAAGTCAAGGAGTCTGAGCTCTGACCTTGTCTTTGTTGTTGGTTCTTTGTGTATCTGTGGGACAAACACTTCCCTTTTATCCCTTCCTCTTTCCACCCCTCCTATCTCTTTGTTTACTTTAAAGGGATTTGTGAAGATTTTTTCTGGTTTGGTCCTTCAATATTTTCCCATGTAGCAATCTCTGGGGTGAAGTTTTCCTCCAATGAAGCAGAAAGACCACTGATCTATATGTACTTTGTCCTTTTAAAGTTGTCTGGTGCTTCTGAGATTAAGTGACTTGACTGAAGTCATACAAACATCGGAGAGAAGATTTGAATCCAAGCCCAGCATATTATTGGCTATCCCTTGAAATAAATCATGTTAGGCTATACTTCTGATTGCGGGATGCAAACCTGTTTGATTATCAGTGGTGGGAGTGTGAATTATCTGCCCATTCATTTTATCACTTGGAGTATGTATACTAAAAGCCTTGTTCGTATCCAGAGTCTCCTTTTTTTCTGAGACACTACCTGCTGTTCCCAGGCAGGTGAGAGGTGTGCTATGTGTGAAGGGTAGACATATCTATGGGTTAAGTGCCTACAGTGTGTCAGATTCTGTGCTGGGCATATAAGACATACAGGAATAGTCCCTGCCCTCAAAGAACTTCCATTTCAAGCAGAGGAGAGAACACTTATGTGTTTAAGAATATACAAAATAAATAGCAGGTATTTTGGAGCAGGGGGTCCTGGCCCCTGAGGAAATGAGGCAAGAAAGTAGCAGCTGAAGTGTGTTTTGAAGTAAATGAGCAATTCTGAGGCTGAGATGAGGAGGGCTTATATTATGGTCAGGGGTGCCACCTAACTGAAAGGCACAAAGACTGGAGATGGAGGATCATGTATGAGGAACAGTAAGAAGACCTGTCTGACTGCATTGTGGGGTACAGAAGGATAAGTCATAGATGACAAGGTTGAAAAGAGTGAGGCTGGGCTTCCAAGGGTTTTAAAGGCCAAACTGATGCTAACAGTGAATGCCCCCCCAAGTCACAAAACCTGTCAGTGCAAGGCCATGCCCTCCCAATATACTTCTAAACGGCAAAAGGGGATATGGCCAGAAAGAACATGACCATGGTAGTGAATGAAAGCCAATTTTCCAGGGGAACAAAAAGATTTTACTAAATCCTGAATATTTTGAGCCTAACAACTGCTTTCAGAGATGCTGGCCATTAACAGACAGACATTTTTAATTGGGAGATGGCAAGAAGAAAAAGAGCTACATTATTGAGTTCTAAGTTTTTTTGGCTTTTTTCCTCCTTCACAATGAAAACAACTAAAATGTTGAAGCATTAATATTTCTATTCTTTAGTCTCTTATTTGCTGTTTGGGGAGGGAACCAGCTTGAATAAACCAAGTCATAATATGTCAAGCTTTTCCCATATAGGGAAGGCAAATTGATTCTTGAGGAGATGGTTGAATATGTATGTAACTGATACTGAATCACATTTGAATGTGGTACACACACATTGTATCATAAGGTATAGTCTAAGGAATCCTAACTCAAAACCTTTTGACATCCCTAAAACCCTGGTTTCTCCTAGTATTATTATTGACATCAGTTACTCTTTGATGGCCTATGTGCCCAGCCTAGGACAGGGAATTAGACATACAAAGTAATAGTCATAGCTTATGGTCGAACCCTCCTGTATAAGGTTTAGTCATATCAGCATTTAGCAAATCTGTAGTAAATGAATTGATCACCCTACACCAGAGTATTATCTTAATGAAGTGGCTACTTCCCTGCAAATGCATGGGTCATGTAATCCTCTAGGGAAAACTGGTTAATATTAACTGAAATGCCTCTTACTGGGTCATTAAAGGGATGGCCTATTAATTGAGAGAAGCACTGATGGTGTTAATTATGTGATAAGGGGTGATGGGAATAATGGCTATTAAAAAGATGACTCAGAATAGAGAAGACTTATGTAGGGTTCCTTGACTCTGTAATATTACTATATTTTATATGTTATTTCATATCTTCCCTTGGTACCTGTCATTGTTCAGTTGATTTTAAGTTATGTCCAACTCTTCATGACCCCATTTGGGGTTTTCTTGGCAAAGAGACTGGAGTAGTCTGCCATTTTCTTCTCCACCTCATTTTATAGGTGAGGAAACTCAGGCAAACAGGGTTAAGTGACTTGCTCAGGGTCACACAGCTAGTAAGTGTCTGAGGCTGAATTGCAACTCAGGAAGATGAGTCTTCCTGACTCTAGCCCCCAAGCTCTATCCCAGTATAGTGCAATGTTCACTCAAGAGCTCCTTAAAGAAGAAAAGAAAGAAGTCCAATAGGGGTTTGTACTTGATCCTAGAGCAAGAGGGAGTCACTGGAAAGAAATAAGTACACATTTATTAAGTGCCTACTATGTGCCAGGCATTATGCTAAGCACTTGACACATTATTTCATTTGATCTTTAGCAAACCCTGGGAGGTAGGTTGCTGTTTTATTCCCATTTTAAAGTTGAAGAAACAGAGGCAAACTGAGGTTAAATGTCTTGCCCAGGATTATACAGCTAGTACCTAAGGTCAGATTTGAACTTATGTCTTCCTCCCATCAGCCAAGGAGAGGGTTGTATGTAAGACCATGAATAAAACACCTTTCTTGGCTAAGACAATCCTCTCCTTCCAGTTCAAAGTCGTATTTTGTGCTCTGGCTCACAGGTTCTTTGGCAATACCTGTGGGCAGCAGCATGGGAGAGACAAAAAGTCAGGGTACCTGGCCTGGGATGGGATGGTGTCACTAGCAAATTGTCATTCCACAGCCTCAGTTATGACCCACCCTCCTAAGACTGTCAGTGCCTGCTTTCCCTTCTCTTGTCCCTCCCCATGGTCCTTGACAAGGACTCCTCAGAAGCATGTTCCTTGAGAGAAAACAAAGAAATCATAAATAAAGAACATTGGCAGAACACGAGGAAATGACTCCTGTTTCCTTTTCTTGGCCCTCTCTGGTGACACCTGAACGTGGCCTTTGTGTGACTCCCTGGACTGACCAGGCTTGAGTGGACTCCCTGGTGCGTGCTTGGAGCTCTCCTCCGGTGCTGATGTTTGGCAGGGGAGGCATCTCTGGGAGGGATTATTAGACTTCAGACTTTCTGTTACTGGAGCAGAGGCAAGGAAGGAAGAGGCAGCATCTTTCAAGGCTGGCATCAGAGAGGATTGCTGATTTCCCAGGTCCCATCCTCTACCTTTCCTTAAATTTGATTTGCTTCATTCTGTTTCGAAGCCTGAATTCATCATCTTTTCTACCTTTAGCCCCTCTCAATATCTTTTCCACACCCCTGGCAAGACTTCAGTTTACCCCCATGAGTACTCTAATTTATATACTTCAAAGTGATGCTAGGTCAAATTGTCCATTTCTCAGTGTTAAAAACTACCATGTCTAATTACAAAATTAGCCACCTGAGGATGAACCAGTGACACAGACTGGAAAATCATCCCCTTCAAATTGTCAGGCAATCCTTGGACACTTTGTTGTTCATAATTTGAATGTCCCAGTGGTCAACTGGGGCACTTCTCCTTGGAAAATGAAGGTGGTTCAATTTCACCTGAAACCATGTCATTTTCTGTAGCACATATTAAGTGCAGTTTTCCAGAAAATCACTGCACTGACATATTTCTTTGCCATTTTCATCTTGAATGATGAGACTTTATTAAGTTAGGGGATTTTGTTTTAATCTGGGTATGTTATTTCACTTTGGACAAACTGCCTTGATAAAGGAGCCAGATGGTGCAGTGGACAGAATGCAGGCCTGGAATCAGGAAGATTCCTTTACCTGAGTTCAAATCTGGCCTCAGGCATGTACTGGCTGTGTGACCTTACACAAGTCACTTAATCCTATTCACCTCAGTTTCCTTATCTGTAAAATGAGCTGTAGAAAGAAATGGCACACTACTCCAGCATCTTTGCCAAGGAAATCCCAAGTGGGATCATAAAGAGTCACTATGGTAATGATAACACCTAACTCTCTGGGTTGTTTCAAATATCAAATGAGATATTTGCAAAGTACTTAGCATAGGCCCTAGCCCTTCTTTTCTCCCTCCCTCCCTCCTTCCCTTTCTTCCTTTCTCCCTTCCTCTTTTCCACTCTTCCTTTCTTTCTTCCTCCCTCTTTCCCTCCTTTCCTTTCTCCTTTCCTTCCTTCCTTCCTTTCCTTCCATGTATTGTACCTCTCTGGAGTCTAATGTATTTCTCAGGTGACTTCCTCCAAAATATCTCTCCTGTCCCAAGACTCACTTCTCTCCCTTTACCACCACCTCCCTTTTTTTCTCTTTCTTTTTTTGGGTTCAAGGACAATGAATGATAGCAACAGTTGCTATGGTAACAGCATCTGAGTCATCTCCTTGGGAACCTGAATAAAGGCCCTCCATCTCCAGACCAGCTCAGTGCTCTATCACAGGGCTTTGTTCCCTTGAATGTACCAGCATGGGGGAGCAAACTTTTCCATTTCTGGATGCCAGAGTTTGCCTTTGGCACATGATGCTCCTGCCCTTTTGATGGATGCGGCGTCAGATATAGCTCAAGTAGGAAACCTGCAGTTCTTTTCCAACCTATTCTAAGTCCAGGCTGTACTGTTGTATTGTCTGATAATGACACATGGCCTGCTGGTT
The DNA here is from genome assembly GCA_023548195.1 of Bettongia penicillata ogilbyi. Lineage (NCBI taxonomy): Eukaryota > Metazoa > Chordata > Mammalia > Diprotodontia > Potoroidae > Bettongia > Bettongia penicillata. The sequence goes on along the minus strand of JAJHZJ010000155.1, from coordinate 3,144,292 downwards.
GTGCTGTTAGTGCTACATGAGTTTTGTACGTGCTTAAACGATATAGCCAGGATCCCATTGCACCTGGCCAATAGTCAGAAGAAACAGGGCCAGCTGCTAGATGCAAACAGGATGGATATATTGGCCTAGTCACTAGAGGATTTCTCAGTCAGAGCACTCCACACGCCTCTTCCTCCCAAGCACCCCCATTCTGCCTCTTTTCTGGAATCTTCCATATCTAGACCTCTCCATCCTAGAACTTCTTATGATGATCATCTCTGGTTTCAAGTTGGACTCAACCAGATCTCTTAGCCAATCCCTGATTCCTGCCTGTGACACTGAGGTAGAAAACCAATTCCATGTACCTGCTAGACACTCTACCCCTTCTTGTTAAGACCTTAGGCCTCTTCAATAATTAAGCTGCCCTGATATGGGAAGGTCACTCTAAGAAATAATGAGGATTTGTCCTGCTCCATGTGCAGCAGACAGTGTTTAGCTGGAGTGATGACCTTCCTTCTCCTCCTGCCACAGGAGAAAGATCCATCATGACCAGGTTGGGATGACCTTCCTGATTGTATACTGAATTGCTCTGCCCACCTGTTTTGGGTCTCAAGTCTTCCCATGTGTTAATTAAAGTACACCTGATAATAAAGGTAGGTAGGTGGTCGTGTGGATAGAGCGCTGGACTTGGAGTCAAGAAGACTTGTGTTCAAATCTAGCCTCCGATACTTACTTAGTTGTGTGACTTAGATGAGCAACTCCCTTAAACTTCTCTCAACCTCAGTTTCTTTGTCTGCAAAATGGATATAGCAAAAGCATGTTCCTCCCAGGGTTGTTGTGCAGATCAGAGTGATCGTACATATTTACAAAGCTTAAGGTGATATCTAAATCCTAGATATTAACTTATTAGTTAAAAATTAATTAAATTAATAAAATTAGATAAATAAAATATGTTAAAGCCTACTTTTAGCCTCCCTGATGAGTCTGCATTTTCTCTGAAAGTCCCTGAAGCAGTTGAGGTCATCTGGGACAGGGATCTTGAAACAGCTTGTTTGAGGTTGTGTTCGTGGGTTTCCTCCAGATATAGTGGCTTGGTTCCTCAGGGAAAGGCAGAATGTTTTCTTTTGCTGAGCCCTAGTACCATAATTTATTGAAGCTAGTATTGATTGAGCACCAGCTGGAAATGCAGTTAAGACCATCCCTGGGCCCTGCTGAGAAGTAGGGGCCGTGTCCTCTGTCAGTAGCCAGCATACATCCTGTTTTTGAAGGACTGTCCTCCCCCTAGAAATCTTTCTCCCTTAAAAAATCCATCTCCTGCCATGTTGTTCATGGTGAACAAAATGGAAAGATTTATAGCTTCCAGGGATACTATCTAGTTGTCTTTCTGTCTAAAGATACAGACATGGATGTAATAATAGATAACATTTATACAGCACTTACTGTGTGCCAGGAACTGTATTAAGCTCTTTATTATCTCATTAGATCCTTATAATAACCCCAGTAGCTAAGTACTATTATCATCTCCATTTTTCAGGTGAGGAAACTGAGATAAACAGGGGTTAAGTGATTTACCCAGGGTCACACAGCTAGTGCCTAAGGTCAGATTTGAACTCAGGTTTTCCTGACTCTTTAAGCCCAATGCTCTCTCCATTGTGCCACTGAGTTGCCCTGATAGCTATAATATCATATAGATATAGATATAATACTAGAGTTGGAAGTGACTGGGTCAAATTCAAATAGAAATGAATCTCTATAGGCCACCAGTGACTTAGAAAACCATAAAAAAGCATCGTCTATGCTGTACTTGCTGTATTTTTATTTGTTATGTTAAATGTCTCCCAAGTACATTGTGGTCTGGTTCCTATTGGGCCTCTAGCCTGCCGGCTTCAAGTCTGACACCTCTGGCCCTAAGTCTGTCTCCTCTCCACAATATCCCAGATGAAAGGCCCTCTCACCTTGCTTGAACACCCCTGGCACTGGAGACTTCAATGAATTTTAATAAGAGATTGTAAAAGAGTTTCATACCCAAAGAAATGAATCTGTAACAGTAAAACTTCAGGAAGTGCATTGAACAGGTACAGCTGTTCCAGATCATTTCCTTTCCTTTCAACCCTCCCACCTCTGGAAGCTAAGGACTTCACCTCCTGTTTTACTAAGAAAATTGAACTCTTTCATCTTCCCTCTCCCACTATGCCTTGACTCGTCCCCCTTTTCCCACCCCCAGAAGATGAGCACGATTCATGTTACTTAGAAAATACACAATAAACATCAGATAGTATATTGAAGACACAGATTCAAGCTTGATAAAAGGAAAACCTTCCAGGCACAACTCTACAAAAGGTGAAAGAGGCTACCTTGGGAGGTCATGGGTTCCTCTTCAGTACAGGAGATGGCATCAAGAAAAGGTTTCCTGATGCTTCACCTGGTGTATTGAAGCAAAAATTCTTTCTCAGCTTTGGGTTGGTCTACATGACAACTGAGGACCCTTCCAAATCTGACATTCAGACCCAAGTCACAGTGCATAGAGTGCTGGCCCTGGAGTCAGGAAGACTCCTCTTCCTGAGTTCAAATCTAGCTTCAGATACTTCCTCGCTGGTGACCCTGGGAAAGTCACTTCACCCTGGTTCCCTCAGTTTCCTCATCTGTAAAATGAGAAGGAAATAGCAAACCACTCCAGAATCTTTGCCAAGAAAACCCCAAATAGGGTCATGAAGAATCAGAATGACTTCAGGACTGAACAGCAACAAAAAATGCAGATATAATATACACATGTATGTATACACATGTGTATATACATACAATGCATAGAACATGTATCCTTATACATGTAAGCATATGTCCAACAGCAGACAGCGCAACCCTATATGATGCCAGGGAAATGAGAAAGTTCTGTAGGTACCTCTTGGCAAAGACTGCCCCTCACAGGAGAGAACCTGCGGAAGGTGTGCCTGGAACCTGGAATTCTGGACTACTGACCACCAGCATGGCTTGAGAGAAGTTGGTTTCTTGTTGCAAGATGATGACAACCACTCCTTATATTTCCTCAAAGGACTACTGGGGCGAGGGTTGGGGAGAGGAGGATGAGGGGGTGGAAAGGGAAGGTTAGATGAGAGAATAGCAAGAGATTGTTTATAGATTGGCATATATGGTCCTTGGAGACTGGGAACTTCCACCTCTGTGTCCTCTGATACCCAGCCTGTAGTAGGTGCTTAGCCAGTGTTTGCTGATTCATTGCTCAAGTCCTCAATAGCTTTGCAGTCTTGTTGTAATGATGGGGACTGATGGTTTGTTTCTAGCTGCTCTCCTGAGGATTTGTGTCTGTTTGGAGAGCAGTGGCCCAGGCTGGTTGGCAGGAGCATGTCAAGGATTTCATTGGTTGTAAATTATGTGAGCACTGGTCTAGAAAGAAACGTGGGAGAGTGCCGATGTGCGAAAACTGCTCCTTCCTTTGCCAGTGAAGGCACAGCTAGTAGGCATGGTTTCCACTGGAGAATAATCTGAATTTGTTTAAGCTCATGGAGCAGTCTTCTCATTAAGATTTCATTCCCATCCTAGGAGAGAAGAGTAACCTCCCTGGGCTTTCTTGCTTAGTGTCTTTTGTTCAGGGCTTAAAAGAAGTAAATAGCCTGTTAATGAAATTCGCAGATGAAAATTAAAGTGAAGGGAACCCTGAGCACCAGCAGGGGCCAATGTTAATGAAAAGAACCCAACGTGGCAACAGTATATGAGCCAGGAGTAGCCAGTACGAAGTTTGTACTTGGCAGGAGTAATGCCTTGGAGCAGATGCCAAGGGTGATTACATGACAGCCTCCTAGTCGACAGTCACTACAGGTGGGGCATGTACAGTCTTGCCCCTACCTCATTTCCCAATGGTCTTCAATCTTTCTGTGCCTCAGTTGACCAAAGTGATGCTGCTTAATTTACCATGATAAGTTATAGTAGAATATTCATACAGGCTCTTTTAAGTTTCTTAGACTACAGAGGTTGACACAATGGTCTTTGTACCCAGAAAACCTGGATTTGAGTCTTGACTCAACCACTTTCTAGCACTTGACATTTCCCACCTGTTTCCTCATCTATAAAAGTGGAATGATAATATCTACACCTCCTACCTTATGAAATTGTGATGAGCATTGAAGATACTTTATCCAAAAAACTATAAATATTTATTATCATTGTTACTACAGTGTCTAGAAGATGATAAAAATGAAAGAAATAATGTAGAAGAGGGGTTCTCAAGCTTTTTGGTCTTAGGACCCCTTTACACTCTTATAAATTATTGATCCCAAAGAGCTTTTTTTATCTGAGTTATTTCTATCAATATTTACTATATTAGAAATTAAAGCAATTTAGTTTTTTATGGAAATAGTTTTAACTTCAGAGATTCCCCTGAAAGAGTTTCACATTTCCCCAGGAGTCCTCAGACCACACTTTGAGAACCACTGGGGCAGAGAGTAAGTACTTAATAAATACTTGCTGACTTGATTTCTTTGCAAATAAAAATTGAACCAGCTGTCCCAGCCATGAGAATCTCGACTATGTGATAGCATCTCAGGGCCTTGCACCCAGAACTAGCAGTAAGTGATCAGAAGAGGATTTAGGTAACAGTAAGGCCTTAAAGAGGATGAGACTCAAGCAGAAGAGTAGAATGGGAACATTGGTTTGCCAGCCTGCAGTGACCCTTTATCAGAAGAAAGCCCTAGAAGTCATCCAGATTGAAGATAATTATCGGATAAATGGATACACATCCACCCTGGGACTCTGGGATCATGAAGGTTAATTAATAAGCGCCTGGGCCTTCCCAAAATAGCCAACAAGTCCTCATGGGTCACCTGGAGAAAAATTCCATTTTGTGATAGTTCTGCTTGTTTGGGTTGCGGGTCATCATGTGTTTATTTCTTTCTCGGAGCGTTTAATTATAGTAGACATTTGCTAGAAATAAGGTGTCCATGTTTTTTTTTTTTGAAGTAGTCTTCTACAACCTATCTGAAATTACAGTTCTCTTGCTCATCTTCTCCCATCTCCTTAGTAACTTCCTCTCTTCTGGGTCTAACAGGGACAGTCAGTATTGAGATCTAGCCTTTAGGAAACTGTGATTTCACAAAGCCATATAATAAGAAAGGACCATAGATATCATTTAGTCCAACCTCTTAATTTTACAGGTGTCAGACTTGACTCCCTAAAAGATTAGCTTCCAAGGTTGCCCCAACTGTTTGAGATGGAAATCCGACTCATGACAGTGCATCTCTTTTGGTTCCCCAAGTGCTTTCCTCACATACAACCCTGTGAGATTGGGAAGTCCAAATCTTATCACCGCCATGTTGTAGCTAATGAGACCAAGACTTAGGCAGGTAAAGAGATGTGGCCACGGTGGCATAAATTGTAAGAGCTGAGATTTTGACCTATCTGCGTCTGGACTCCAGGCATTTCTATAGTGCTTTAAGTTTTGTAAAGCACTTTACAACTATTTTCTCATTTAATCCTCATAAGAACCCAGGGAGAAAAGTGCTGTTGTTATCCCCATTTTGGAGATGTGGAAATCATGGCAGACAAAGGTTAAATGACTTGCCCAGGGTCACATAGCTAGTAAGTATCTGAAACTGGATTTGAAGTCGTCTTCCCAACTGCAGGTCCAGAGTTCTATCCACTGTGCCATCCAGCTGCCTCCTATGTTGGGCTATCCTTTACTTTTAAAGATGATGTTATTCTGATGGTGTTGGTGGATTACAGTTATTCTTCTCTTATCCAGTCCCTCTTGTAACCAAGGGCATACACTATCAAAACAGCAAGCCAGGGTATGACGGCCTGTCAGATTTGGGGGCAGGTGTATAATTTATGGTCATGGAAGAGAAAGGACTTAGTTGGCTCATTTAGGGTTGGTCATGGTCTCGTCACATTGGCTTCATGGGCCACTTTTGGAAATGGAATATGAAACGCTACAGCTAAGATTTAAGGGGTGAAAAGAGAACAGATGAGACTAGACCTGCTCAGTTGAGGGAGGGACCCAACTGTCAATGACAGAACAGTGGGGCCTAGGAAATGTCACTAGAGTAACGGGAGTCTGATGGTGACATGGAAAAGAGATCGGGCTTGTTCAGCTTGGCTTCAGGCAGCAGAACCAAGAGCAATGTGTGGAAGTGGCCGAGGGTCAGATTTAGGCCTTATATGAGGAGAGACTTCCTAACAGTTAATTGGCACTATATAGACATGGAATGGACCTTGGGAAAGAGTAATTTTATGCTACCTGGAAATTCTTCAAGCAAAGGTTGAGTAACTCTTGGTAAGGAGGTTGCACAAGGGAGTCTTTGAGTATGAGTCAAAGTGGTAGGTAAGGTGATGGACCAGGAGCTAGGAAGACCTGAGTTCAAAGCCAGCCTCACACCTTTACTAGCTATGTGAACCTGGGTGAATCATTTAATCTCTCTTTGCCTCAGGTTTCTCATCTGTAAAATGGGGATAACATACCTATTTCACAGGATTATTGCGAGGGTCAAATGAGATATCAGTTGTAAAGTCCTTAGCACAGTGCCTAGGACATATTGTAGTTAGCTATTATTAAGTCCCTTGCAATTCAGATTCACCTTGGCCTCTGGCATTAGTCAGGTTCAGTCATCACATGACTTTTCTTTCCCTTTTGAGTGGGTGCTTTAGACTAGATCATAGAATTAGAACTAGAGGAGACCTTGATGACCATATGATCCAACCCCCTCATTTTACCATTGGATCAGCTGAGGTCTAATGAGGTCACAGAAGCAGTAAGCAGGGTCCTCTCACTTAAGATCCAATATTCTTCTCCCCTTTCCTCCTCTAATTCCTGGAACTGAAGCCAAGCTGCAAGGCCCGTGGACACCATTTCTCTTCCATCTTCCTCCCATCAACCACTGTTCTCTTCACACCAGTTAGGACCATGCTGACCCTGCCCTTGCCTGCTTTTCCTCCCCAGCAATATGTTTTGGCATTTCACACTCAGTTACACAAATGCAGCCAGCTATCTATTGTCTGGGCCCTAAGGCTGCCAGGGAGGTTGGCCCTTCTGTTGACAACAAAGTGATTTGGTGACTCAGCAAGCCTGAGTTGTACCCACTCATATATCACAGGCTTGCAGGGATGCATTTGCCTTTGCTATGCTTGTTTGACCTGACAATACCAAAATTTCCCAGTTTCTTCCTGTATTCAGATAAGCAATGAATTGTGGGATAGGGGCCAAACACCCCTTAGATACTTTAGAACCAACGATAGCGGGAGCCCTCTGATCCCTCTGCCCACAGGAAATCCCATAGCATGGAACTTCTCTAAATCCTTTCTGTTGTCCTGAGGTTTCACTGCGGTGAGGTAGGTGGTATTATCCTGTATTCTTCTATTTCCCAGGGTGCCCCCCCATGCCTACTTTCCTGAAAGAGGTTGTTTTTCTGAGACTTCCCTCTACATTTTCCTAAAGGAAACTTTTCCCATGGGCCCCTACTTAGCGATGCTCAAGTCTAAGGGCTCCTGGAACAGCTCAGGAAGCTGATTCACATCCATAGTCTGAGCTGTCTTGTCAGATCCACAGGACCCTATTGGTTCAGAGGAATAAATCTTGGTTGGGTTTTACAAAAGACTTACAGAAAGCAGCAGTCTCAACATTCGTTCAAACACTATCAATTACTGCCCTTTCTCCTTTCATGGAAGCTTCAGGAGAATTTCATTAAAAGAAAAAGACTTCCATTCTCTTTGATTTAGCTACTGTCCTTATGTCAAATAGACACGGTGTCCCCAAAATCTCAGGATAATTTTTTTCTTTAATAAGTTTTTATTGATATCTCCTTTTTCATCACCATAATTATCCCCAGTATTTTTCCTCCCCTTTCCAGAAATCTATCCCAATGACTGATGACATTTTTTAAAGAGGAAAAAAATCAGCACAAGGGATCAGTATTGAAAGGACTGTGTTGGGGGTTTCTTCTCTTATCTCTTCATGAGAGTTGTGCTTGATTTTTATAATTTTGATACATTGCAGTGTAGTTTTTGGAATACCTTGTATATTTCCCTCCCTGGTTCATTTTAAAATCTGATCATGGTTGGATTCCAAAGACTAATAATGAAACATGCAACATATTTATAAGTTCATAAACAAGGAGGTGGCACCTCCTGATAGAGAGGTGAAGGCTGTAGAATGTAGAATGAGACAAGTATTTTTTGGACATGGCAATGTGGAAATTTGTCTGTACGATTTGTCTATACAAACTATACATATTTGTAATGGGTTTTGTTTTTAAATTTTCTCAGTGGGTATGTGGGTGAGTGGAGTTGTGATAGAAGGGTGAGAAGGTGGAACTTGACTGATTAAAACAAATAAAACATTAAAAAAAAACCCAACCTGATTATGGTTTCTTCCTACCATGAATGGGATCACAATGAATGGGGTGGAGGAAGTCTAGTCTCTTATTTCCCATTTCTCCTCCTTTAGCACCAGGAACTGTAGTCCTTCTTTTCATTTCCAGATGATCTGGATATATAAAGTAAATAATTAAACTGGAGGCTAGGTCATCCATCACTTCCTCTCCCTTTCTCTCTCTCTCACCACTCCTCCCCCCGCATCTGTCTGTCTGTCTCTCCTTCTTTCTCTATCTCCCTGTTAGAGACAAACCTGACACACACAAAAAGGTATCAAAAAAAAATTATTAAAAATGGAGTTCAGAGGAGGGAAGGCCTATGTTCCTTCCCCTGAAGGAACAGGTAGCTTCCAGCATGGCCACCGGGAGGACTGCGACCAGGTCAGGATGAGGCAGGACCCTTATAGAATTCTGAACTTTGAATTTCCCAGGAATTGTCCCCTGGCCATGTGACTTCATGTTCTCCTCTGATGGGCTCTTCCTCACACAACTCCTTGGGCCTGGGCATTAGTTTCTGACCTCTAACCTGCCCATGCTAGGTCACAACCCCCCACCAAAGTGTGGAAATCAAACTTACTTCCTGTTTTCCCACATCCCCTTTTTTGTCTGTCTGTCTGTGTTTCTCTCTGTCTCTCTCTCCTCCCTGTCTCCCTCTCCCTGTCTCTCCCTTTTTCTATCTCTGTTTTCCTTTCTTCCTCCCCTCCGCTCTCCAGTTACTACTTTACCATTTGTATTTAAATATCCATGCAGAGAACAGCTGGGAAATTAGCAAGACACAGTAAGTGGTTCATAGCCTGTCCCTGTTAGTGCCATGCACAGGCTTCTACAAGCCTCCCAGGTTGACTTAGTGCTAGGGCCTTCCCTTTATCCTGTATGTATCTTTTTATAGTTGTTTGCATGTCATCTCTCCCATTAGATTATGAGCTCCTTGAGAACAGGGATTGTCTTTTGCCCTTTAAAAAATCCCTAGTGCTTAACATAGTGCCTGGCACTTAGTAGGTACTACTGATAAACTGTTCCTGGATTTGGATTTGGAGATCCATTTCCCACCTCAGTACACATGCCTGGAACTCACTCTTTATTTGTGATTAAGGACATTTCTTTCTTCTGAGGTACACTCTAGGGCTGCTTCCTTGCTGACACCTCCCTTGGTCCCCCCTTGTTGCTAGTGCTTACTCACTCCTCAGATTATTTTATACATGTTGCTGTATACGTTGTAGCTTCCAAAGAAGGTGAGTTTAATGGAAGACACTGATTCATTTGTTTCCTCAGCTTCTTTATTTTTGAAGTCATGAGGCATCATGGCTTCCCGCTGTCCTGAAATGGTGTCACACAAAGGGTCACCTCCTGCATCAGGGCTCTGGCTTGAAGTGGGAAAAGATGGGTTTTTGGCAGGAATTATTTCCTGCCTGGTGATATTTATGGTATTGTGTTGTTTGTCCAGTTTTGTTATGGATCCTGAAAATCTGGTACCATTGGATTATGTTGATTCATTTGCTTTTTCTTCCTTCTGACCCAAGGCTAGCAAGAGACACTAGATGGGGGAATAGGAACTGTGGTACAGGGTGGAGTTAACTGTTCCACTCCAAGACTTTGACATCAATACGTAAGTAGCCTGCCAGGGAATCACTCTGACATGGAGTGAGAGAGGCGTGGCATTAGGGGATACCAAGAGCTTTAGTTAGAAGTGTCTTCTTGCTCCCCAAAGTTATTTAGGAGGTACTGAAGAAAAGATGAAGGGGAAATTAAAAACAACAAGAGAAGCATTTATTAAGCACCTACTATGTGTTAGACACTGTGCTAAGCTTTACAATTATTATCTCATTTGATCCAGTAACCCTGGGAGGGAGGTGCTGTTATTCCTATTTTACAGTTGAGGAAACTGAGGCAGATATTAAATTAAGTTAAATTAAATGCCTTGTCCAGGCTCATGCAGCTACTTTCTCAAGTCGATGTGAACTCAGATCTTTGTGGGTCCAGGTCCAACATTCTAGCCACTGTGTTACCTAGTGGCCTATAAAATCTGAAGATTCAGTCATGACAGATGTCCACTCATTCCAACTCTAAACAAGTGTCAGGTTATTGAGCACTTGGCATGCTGTAATGACTTCTTAAGCTTCATCATCTGAGAGGAGGGTCCCTCAGCAGCCGCTGATAAAAATTCTCATTGTTGCCTATTCTGTCAATCAGGCTAGCTAATATGAACTCTAACATCCAATTACTTTAACATAAAACACCAAGAACCATTTATTTAAGGTCTAAGTATTGAGAAAGATGGAAAGATTAAGTAAGAGATGTCTCTTGGGCCCTGTGAAAGAACTTGAAATCAGCATATATACAAATAAGTATTGGAAAAGAATGAATTCCACTGATGAGTTGAAGTGAGAGTCAGCCAGTGACCTTGGTAAAAAAGCAGAAGTGTCCTCCAGGCATTCCAGCACATTCCAGTTGGCTCGCTATATCTGGGGCCTTGAGATTACAAAATTCCTTCAAATGGTTCTCTCTAGTGTGTATCCCAAGGCTGATGAGGCCGCTTGAAATAGGACAGTTCCTCTTCACATACCTTTTTTGGTTTTGAAAAGGAAATTTGAACAAAAGCCTTAAGTTGTGATGTGAATGTGAAGTGCCTAGACAGGGAGTCACAGATGGAACTCCCACAGCCCCGTCCCTCTTCCTCTCCTTGACCCCTCTTGGAAAATACCACTTTTATACGTTTGCTTCTTTCTATAATGATATAGCAAAATGGCATATTTTAGTCTGTTTAATCTCATTTAGGCGGTGTATAGACTTTTCAGTTGTGTCCAACTCTCTGTGATCCCATTTGGGGTTTTCATAGCAGAGATACTGGGATGGTTGACCATTTCCTTCCCCAGCTCATTTTGCAGATGAAGAAACTGAGGCAAACAGGGTTAAGTGACTTGCCCAGAGTCACACAGCTAAAACCAGATTTGAACTCAGATCTTCCTGACTCTAGGCCCAGAAATCAACCTTTTCTGTCACCTAGATTATAAGCACATGGAAGACAAAGATGGTATCTGCTTAACACAGAGACTTGTCTACAGTCAGTGCCCTGTTCATGGTAGTGTTAATATGATGGTATGCTTTAAAGTTTCAGTGTCTTGACTTGGCTCCCACCTAAGGTATATATCAGGAATGAATGGTTTTCAAGGATATGGAATACCCCTAGTCCTCCCCCTGCTTCCTACTCACTCCAAACAAATTATTTTGCCACTGGGTGCAAATGTGATAATCTGTTGAGAGTTTTTCATGAAATACAGCATGATCATAAAAGTGTATTTTACTAGACTAGTAAAAAAATTATTGCAGAAAATATAAAACAAGGGTTGACAACCTCTGGTGTTAGGTCAAGGGTGGCATATGGGTCAGTTTTCCATAGTGCAAGAGTGGGCTGAGCATCACTGTTTATCAGTCTTCCTCCCTTTTCCGACAGTCTCCACTTGCTGAAATCAGTGAACCAGGCAAGCCAGAAAAGCAGGCCTCACCAACTTTTTGGCTTGCCCCTAATCTAGTCACCAAGCAATCTATCTTCTAGCATTTATTAAGAGCCTGCTATATACCAGGCACTGTACTAAAAGTGAAATAGTCCAAATCACTGCTGAAATGTACCTTATTGGTTCGCATATAGTTAAGTGTGTGTTTGTGATTCTGCTAAGACAAAGACCCCAGGGTACCCAAATCATTTCTGTGTTAGATTAAGTTTCTGGTCTGGGTTCAGTTACTGGGAGCCTAGAGGAAGTTTCAGGGTTTTTGTATCTATTTGCCTCCCAGGAAGGTATTTTCTAGACTTGAAAACTGTCTTTTGAAACCTTTTGGAGAATACAGTACTTTCTCCACTTACAAAGTAGACCAATTTCTAAATCTTGCAGTTGTCCTCTCTTGAATGTTTCATTACAAACTCTCCTTTGTATTCATACTAAAAGCAGTTGTTTTCCTTCCTCTGAATTACTCATATTGTGACTGGACAACTATTTCCCATTTATATTTTGTTCAAACTTTATAATACCATTAGAGTTTCCACTTCCGTGATTGACACTTCCAACTATGGTGTCATGATTTAGCACTTATATTACTGTAATGTAAAGATCTTCCCCACCCATTAATAGACCTCAGGTAGAGCCCATTAAGGGGAGCTTGATTAGGGGAGGCTTGTTTGGTAGGAAGACCCATACCTTTTGTTAATTGCTAATGAGGCACTGGGTCAGGAGGGTCATGCCCTCTGGTTCTGAAAGGTGTATGTATGCTCTGAGGTGAGATTTTGCTGTGGGGGCTTCTTTGGAAGAAGGTTCTTGTGCCAGATGAGACTCTGGGTAGCCTTTAAGAAGCCCCCTGGCTTTGAAAACCCAGATTTTGGTGCTTCTCTCTCTGGTAACTAACTATGGATGTATATAATGGTCAGACAGTTGGATCTGTCTGTTGATCTGTGCTGTATGTATTGCTTATGGTCAGATAGTTAGATGTCCTGAATGTCTTTATTTCTCTGCCTGTATTTTCTCTGTTGGTATATATGATTTAAGAAGATTGTTGACCCCTCAAAATTTGCTTTCCTTTTAGAAAAGCAGATCTAAGAATCTGTGCTAGCAGACCATCCTAGCTGTGTCAGGGTGCTTGCTGCTATAATTACTAAGCCTTGATCCTTACATTTCCCTATGGAGAAGGTTAAATGCTGTGAGATTCTTCTGTTGGGTCATTAGACCAGATCTACTAAAATGTGGGGCCAAATCTCACCATTGGCTATCTGTGTAACCTTCACCACACATTACTTCATTTCCCTTGGACTCACCTGTAAAATGGGTGTTAGAATGGATAACCTCTAAGGACCTTTTCAACTCCAAAGCTATGTTATGGCTTAATGTCTCATCACATTTGCCAGTGTAGAAACAAACAAAAACTCTACACCAAGTAGAGACAATATGGTGTAGTGGGGAAAGTCCTACATTTAGAGTTGGGGGTGGGGGGTGAGGACACTAGTGTTCACTAAACTCCTAGCTTTGACATATACGTGCTGGGTGAGAGTATGAGCTGTAATTAGATAATTAATGACACTGATGATAAGCTTCCATCTTTGAACATGCCCCATTTTGAATAGGAGTTATAGGGGAGATTAATTAAAGGAAGATATGTTGCATTTGTACATCTTGGTTGACTTCATTTCCCACTACTTATTTCTAATACTTGCATGATTCTAAGTTCTGAGTTATTTTTCCCAAGAATCCAAGGCCCCTCCAGAAAACCATGCACAACAGCCTTCAGTTTGCATTTATACTCTTTGGGGTTTGTCCTATTTCAAAATCCCTTCTGGTTCCTTCTCCCTTTGAAATGTGGTGATGTGGTTACTATGGCAACAAGGATGTCAATGGTATGAATGGAGCTGAGTGACCTCCTTATGTACTATATATCAAGGCAAGTGATGGATCTCAACCTTAGCTAGGAAGTTGGTCATGGGGATCCATTGTCAGCAATTTAAAATTTATACCAGGGAGAGAGAGATTTGTGAGATGCTTGTAGTCAGCTGAAATGACAAGTGTGCATATTTGTGTAGATGTGTGGTGTGTCTATGAGGCACTCATCATTTTATCGTGGTAGGATTGTTAGACTTTAGATCAGTTGGTCTTGGATTGGGAAGGTGGGAAAAGGGAAGAATGTGAACCCTGTAAGTCTAAGTAACTCCCCACTTTGGAAGGGATAGGAGAATGTTGTACTGGAAAAGAACATTAGTCCAGGAGTCAAATATCCTGACTAACTAACTATGAGACCCTGGATGAGTCCATAAAGTTGTCTGGGCCTGTGATCCCTCATCTGTAAAATAAAGGTGTTAGACTAAATGATCTCTGCCAGTTCTAGAAGTCTATCCTTTTCAGAAATATAAATATATAATGGAGAAAACAATACTTATTGTATTTACCTGACAGGCTTATTGAGAAAATCATCAAATGAAATAATGTCTGTGAAATGGCTTTGCAAATCAATTTTTAAAAATTCAAGTAATTTTTTTATATCTATTACATAAAAAAAAAACCTATACATCCCAATGAATTCCATCCACTTCCCCTCTTAAATTTACAAATTAGGAAATGGAGACTCATAGACATTAAGTGGCTTGCCCAGGGCCACACAACATTTGAATTCAAGTCTTCCAGACTCCAAGCTTAACTCTCTACTCTCCTGTACCACTTGGTAGCCTCAGTCTCAGAAGATGAGGAAGCCATTTTCAAAGCTTAGGGTTCTACACAAATTTGAGTTATTTTAATTTTTGAAAAGATATTTTTGGAGAAAACCTTGACCTACATGTGAATTTTCTAGAAAGTGGCATAAAGCCTCCATTCATTTTAAGTTTAGACTGAAGAAGGAGACATCTGCTGAGGGGAAGCCCAATTTAATTCACAGGTGCCAACTGAAATATCAAGGCAGCAGCCCAGAAGTTTTCACAGATAGATATCCAGGCCAAATCCCATGGCAATGAATATTGTCAAAGAGAAGATTCCATTCTTAAAGAAAAAATGAAGTTCATCTTCTCTAAAACCTATGTTTCTTAGAGTGAAGAAAGATCCTTTTCTTAGGACCATAATTGCAATTTTGCATTGATTTAACAGTATAAAATGAAAGAATTAACTACTTTAAAATGATCATATGTGTTTATTAATTAAATTTTGTTAATTAAATAGAGGGCATTTTACTTCTTGTAGTTGTTTTGAACTGGACACTTGGATAGTTTCCTGTCAACATGGTCATGTTTCACTGCTCCTGTATCATCAAGTCAGCAAATAAATCAGCAGTATGCCCACTTATATGCAGTGTTGCTGCTAAGTACTATGGAGCAATTGGAATTTAATGAATGCTTATTAAATGCCTACTATATGCTAGGCACTATAGTAGCTGTTGGGAATAGTCTACTTAGATGTAACATTCTCTTTCCTTAAGGTGCTTTGGGAGACATACAGATAATGGTAGGGAAAGAATACAATAAGTATATTAGTAAGTATGGTACCAGATACCAGAATGTGATAAGGGCCCCAAAAGGAGGGAGGGCTGAGTTGCTCTCAAAAATGGAGGAAGAAGAGTTTCTTTTTATCTGAGATTTCAAGGAAGCCATCATTGGAAGCAGTAGCACTCGAGTCTAGGTACTGAAGAAAAAGAAAAATTCCAGTGTGGTCATATGGAGCCCTCAAAGACCTTACTTGCCAGTTGGAGAGAAAAAATTTAGACAGATAAAAAGTTAAGTAAAAATATAAGGAATAAATTTGTCATCAGATGGTTCATACTAACCCTATGTTCAATACTCAGACATCTCATTTCCCACTGAAATGCACAATTTTGGGGTTTCTTTAACTTCTCTATATTCATTTGTAATTCTTTCACTTCACCATCTCTTTCCCCCCCACCCCTCAGGTGTCTCCCTCACTACCCATTTGCCACCCTTCTTTTGTGTGTTGTTTTCCCCTATTAGATTATAAGTTCCTTGAGGGCAAGGACTATCTTTTTTCAAATTTGTATCCTCAAAGTTTAGCACAGTGCCTGGCACATAGTAAAGTGCTTAATATATATTGGCTATTGATACCCATGACATAAGCATTTTGATCATTTTTTGGCTATAAAACAAAACTTTTTTAGAGGGGTGAATGAGTGAGCTTCCTTAATATTTTCAGGATCCTCTTACTGGTTCTACTGGTTTGCTTCATCTCAGAAACTTACATGTCTTCCCTCCTACTATTTTAATGTTAAAGGAAAAAGTCAGGCATTCTGTCTGGTAAATCAGCAGCTTCCTACAACTCCACACTAGATTTCAGGTTGTCAAGTAACCAGATGATAATAGTTCCTTGCATGGTGCTGAAAGCAATATGTATGGAGGTTTAAGTAAAAAACAAAATTTATTTAAAGTAAATGCAAAGCAATTTAGACGAGGGGGCCTTGTGCTTGAGGGAGAGCACTAACCAATGAAGGGAACCAGGAAGTAGTTCTCTACCTTTGTGACCCCTGCCATTTTGAGAAGTTCACAAGTCAATTTTGTCTCCTCCTTCACTCCTTTTCCAATTTTGCTCTTGACTCTCTGGACTTCCCCACCAAGCCCCACTGTGGGTACCTTCCCACATATCTCTGTACCCAGTGGAAGTGGAAAGACTTCTCCAAGGGAATGACATTTGAACTAAGCCTTACAGCAAGACAGAGGATCCCAGAGGGTCTTATTATGTTCTCAACTGCCCTCTGAAGGACTTTAACTACAAAACTGTACTCATAACGTCTGAAATTTTCCTTTGGAGATGCTCACATTTCCTGCTGATTTGTTCCCACAATACCCATGAGAGTTGAGAAGGAAGGTACATGCATTATTCACATTTTGTTGGCATGCCCAAATTAACTGTGACTTCTATGGAGGTCAGGGACCATGTCTTCTCTAATCTTTGTCTTTCCTCTAGTGTCTGCCTTGTACCATGCTCCAAACTCAGCAGTCATTTAATATTTGTTGAATTGGTAGGAAAACGGCCTGCAGGTGTGAGTTGTAACAATCGATACATCGATTTTTGAATGCCGTCTGAAAATGCGCAGAGGTATATGCATTTCAGATTGCTTAATTACAGAAAGCAAAGATGGAAAATCACAAGGCAGGGAAGAATTTGAAAAATCATTTAATCTATTTCTGCTTTCAGGTAGGATCATGAGTAAGTGATCCCAAATAGATAAGGACTTAGCCTATGTTGGGGAGTTTCCCTAGATTGAGAGGCCACCACTTCTGCAAACATCCCTTTTTGCTGCAAAGAATCCCTTCTTGGATGTACCGGGAAAACCCTCTTGTTGCAGTTTCTCAATTTCCTCTTTTGTCTCCAGGGGACATGGAAAGCAGCTGGCTGAATCTCAAAGGAGTTTATCTGAATAGCCAGTCAGGAGTGCTTGGAGAGGGAGGGGTAAAGATGGAGGAAAAGATGGCAGAGAAAGGAGTGTTTGTTGACGATGTGTGAATCATGATGGCTTTTTTCTTCTAACGAAATACCCAAAAGCAGGGAAGGCTACATAAAGGTGCCAGGGGCTGGGTGGTAAAAGCTTTAAGCCTTAATTCTGTCACTAATCTAAAGGCTTCATCTGCCCAGCTTTCTTAATTTGGAAAGTTACACAATAATCTGCCTGAGTTGAGGAGGTTGTCATATGAAGACTGATTCTTCCCTTGGATTTTGTAGACCAACTTAATGGTTTGGGAATTTGGGATCCATTCTTTAATGGATATATTTGCATAAACAGGACCATGGTAGAGGGAGGTACAGCTCCTGGGCTATCTCCTATGGGAAACCTTTCCTGATCCCTTTAGTTGTTAATGCCATTTCCTGTTCCTTTTGGAAAGAGAGGGGTAATAATGATACAGTGGGTAGATTGTTGGATTTGGAGTTTGGAAAGCTGAGTTCGAATCCTGGCTCAGACACTTTCTAGGCTGGGTGACCTCAATTTCTTTATCTGTAAACCATGGGGATAATAACAGCACCTAATTTACAGAGTTGTTGTAAGGATGAGCCCTTGGTCAACCTTAATGCACTATATAAATGCTAGCTAGTAGTATTATTGATATCATTATTAATGAGTATCAGAGGGCTTGGGTTCAAATTTTGCCTCTGCTACTTATTTTCTGGGTGACTTTCACTGACCTTCTCTGGGCTGTAGTTCTACATAGCCAAGAAGAAGGGAAATTGACTTATCTAAGATCACAGTGACATTAATCATCAAAGCTCTAATTCAAACTGAGATCCTCTGACTCCAAATTCTATTGCTTTTCTGTTATGTCATGCAGTAGCTAAATAATCTCTGAGTCCCCTTCCATATCTAAATCTATGATCATATCTGTCTGTCTAGCCATCTATCTATCCATCTGTCTGTCTGTCTGTTCAGCTAGCCAGCCAGTCATCTATCCAACTGTCTATCTGTCCATCCATCCATTTATTCACACACATATATTTGCCTGTATGTTGTATCCTCAAGTACAAGAGCAAGGACTGTTTTTCACTTTGCCTTTTTATACCCAGAATCTAGCCCAGTGTCTTTTCCACATGAAGTCATTAATATATCTTTGTGTGTTGGACTACACTGCATTCCAGACATAGGGGAATAGCCTACACAAAGACATGTAGGTATAGAGGAGAGACAATGTTGGATATGAGGACAGTTTGGCTAGAACGTTGGGTGTGTGGTAAGGAGTAATGTGAAATTAGTTTGGAGAGAGGATGGAGTCAAGAACTTTAAATGAGGGGGCAGCAGTGGCACAGTAGATAGGGTGCAGGTCACTTCATCCTATTTGCCTCAGTTTCCTCATCTGTAAAATGAGCTACAGAAGGAAATGGCAAACTACTCTTAGTAAATCTGCCAAGAAGGGTCACAAAGAGACAAGACTGAAAACGACTGAACCACCAGCACAACAATAGGGAACTAGTGAAACATCTTGAACATGAGATTGACATGGTCAGTCCTCAGCTTCAGAGAGGATTGGGAAAGGTGACCAGCAGCAGGACTAGTTACAATTCAGTTGTAAAAAGTGAGAAGTAGCGGTGGCATAACAAGGCTGCCTGTGATCAAGCTGTTCCAATTCTGGGTGGCCCTTTCTATGCCAAAGCATCACCCCTAGCATGGATGTGAACCCCACAACCTTCTCTCCTGGGAGCTATAGATTTCTGACTCTGACCTGATACACAGTAGGTACCCAATAAATATTGATTGACCTGATGACAGCTACTTCTATTTTACCATTTGCCAGGATGGTGAGGAAGCTCCTTTTTGGAGGACTGAGCATGGAAACACTGACCCATTTGGCTACAGCATAAGACAGTAGAAAAAAAATAGAAGATTTGGAGTCAGAGGGCCTGGATCAGAATTTCATCTTTTCTACTTAATATCAATGGGATCTTGGACAAGAAGTCATTACAACCTGTGTCCCCAATTTCCTTTTCCATAAGTATAATGAAATAGAACAGAGGGTTTTAACCTAGAGTATGTGAAATTGCTTATTTGAACTTTCTTCATAAATATATTGAAATCTACTTTATTTCCTTTGTAATCCTGTCTATTTTATGCATTTAGAAATGAGAAGGGCCCCTTAGGGCTTCGTTCAGTAGACAGCCAGAGGAGTCTAGGACACAAAAAAGGTTAAGAATCCCCCGACCCAAGAGATAATCCAAGGCCCTTTCCAGCTTCAAATTTGTGATCCTGTTATTGCAATGTGATTGCATCCTGGAATTCTGCTGAGCAATTAGACCAGGTCCCAGTGCATAAGAATGTCTCTTGTTTTTGATCTTTCTCTGTAGTTGAAACATAATAAAAAAAAAAAGTCTCCCTATGCTTTCTGCCTGACCCTCTTATTTGTCTATGGCAAGCTGGTCAGACAAATATAAATAAACCATATCAGCCTGCGGCAAGTCATTCTCTTTTGGGACCGATGCCATAGTCAGCGAAGAGCAATTTTATGTAGTGTGCCAAGCAAGAGGAAATGAAAACCAACAGCTGGAACTAAGTATGGGACCTGCCCCAGTGAGGCCATCACCACCACGGCTTGTTTTTCAGGAGACTTTTAATTAAGTCTTCCCTTCTGACATGTCAAAGAAGAAGGATGCAGGTCTGGGACTATCTCCTTGTTGAGAGTTGGAGGTGAGCTCTCTACAGCTATTGTGGTCTGAACTAGGATTTGCCCAGGGGGATCAGCTGGATAGTAGCATACCGATTTGTATATGCCCATACAAAATTGACCGTTCAGGTCATTTTCAAGTGAGCTGGTCAATATTTTTTTCCCATAGGTTGCCACTGCCAAAAGAATTTATCACCCTGCCTTTGGAAGATTTATGAGAGAATGTGGACAAGGATCTCTGAGGATGTGAAGGCTTAAATAGCCTGGGGTCTGCATTCATGGAGGGCATGCCCTCATTGATGACACCACAGGCCCATCAGAGAATCTAAACATTGTTAACAGAGAGTCTCTTAAGGTTGTTAGGTCTTGATTTTTCTTTTCTCTGCTCCTTCTTTCTATCCACCATCAATCTTTCTTCAATCAATACCATTCCTTAAAACAGTCAGAATCCAAAGTTCATTTTAGGGACATAGTCTGAGAGACCTTGTAGTGTGTGAAAGAAAACACCAAGAGGGTTTAGATTGAAAGAAAATACAGACATCTGAAAATGCATCAGATGAAGTAACTGGATAACATGGGGTTCTAAAGCTTATGTACAAGGGGTGGTGAACAAAGGGTAAGGCCCTAGGTGGAGTGACTGAACAATTGCATGGGTGGAGGGCATTTCCTCTTCTGAGAGTTCCCTGAGCCAATGAAATTGCTTGTCTGATAAGGCTGAGGATACCTTCCAATAGGGAAGGCATAGTAGAGATGGTTACAACAGAGAGGGTGTCTGGTTAAGGATGGTCAGAGTTTCTTGGTAGAGCAGAACTAGTGCAGTGAGAAGACTTGGAACCTTGAAGACCTAGATTCAAACCTTTGCTCTCATAATGATCTCTGAGACCAGACACAAATGACTTCTACTTTCAAGTTTTTGGTTATGTGATTCTGTCTGTAGATATTTACTGTATTGGAAATTAAAATGGACATAATTTAAAATATTTATTAACTCATTTAAAATAGCAATAAATTCATGTTATGTTAATATGAACAATATATTTTTAAGAAAAAAACTATATTGTCTGAAACAAAAACATCTAATGAGAAGAGTGGCATTGTTTTATATATACATATATTTGCAGATCTCTTTAATGTCTGGCTTAATGGAAGACAGCTGGATTTATATAGTGTTGGGTAGTTAGGTGGCTCAGTAGATACAGCACTGAACCTGGAGTCAGAAAGAACTGAATTCAAATCTAGCATCAGGTGCTTACTAGCTGTGTGACCTTGGGCAAGTCCCTTAACCTTTGTTTGCCTTACCCCACTGGAGAAGGAAATGGCAAATCACTGTAGCATATTTGCCAAGAAATCTTCATGGACAGTATGGTCCATGGAGTCACAAAGAGTTGGGCATGACTGAAAAGCATCTGCTCATTCTATCTGTTGCGACATGTTGTTTTGGTTGAAGTATATGATTATAAGTAGAAAAAGGAAGAGTATTTTAATAGGCAAATAAGATCTTAATATTATGAAAAAATATGAAAAAAAGTTTTGAGTTTATAGATCATCCGAAAGTGTTTCTTGGACACCCAGAAGTCTACAGAATAAACTTTGAGATGCACTGTTGTAATAGATGGAGCTTAGGCTTGGGGTTCATGGTGACCTGCATTGTAAGTCCTGCTTCTGACACTGGCTATGGGCTGCTGGACAAGTCACTTAACTTCTTACTGGCCCCAGAAACTCTCCAAGTCTGTCTAAGTTGTAGAACAGTTGCTAATCTGCATTGGTAGAGTGAGTTTCTTCATCTGAAGGTTTTCCCATGCCAGTGAAATCCATGAAATAGCCATGATGGAACTCACTGAGGTAACTAGTCTACTTTTATTTCTATTTACTTATTTTTATTTCTATTTTTAAAAATTTAATTTTATTGATAATCCCCAGAGGAAAAGCAAAAAACCTAGCTCTTCCTTCAGAGTCAGCATTCTGCTGAAAGCAATTAACAGACCAGAGGATCATAGGTTTAGAACTGGAAGTGACCTTAGGGATCATCTAGGCCAACCCCCTCATTGTACAAGTCAGCAGCCTTCGTGCCTAGAGGCTGTGACTTGACCAAGGTCACTGAGGCCCTGGGCTGAGTCACCACAGAGAATTCTGGCTCACTGGGGCCCCGGCCATCATGCAGGCTGCTTTAGGTCGGTGGCTTTGCACCTGTGGGATAAACCAAGGGCTTCAAGAAGTAGCCAGGAAGCTGTCACTCAGTCCCTCCCTTCTGAGTCAGCAGCATCTCAGGATGCTATCAGGACATCCTCCACTAAGCATCAGAGGTTCCAAATTAGGCAGATGTACAATTCAGCTCCTGTAGTTATGGAGGATGCCAGGTGTCATTATTAGCCTCTGGCTCATTTGCCTGATTCCTTCATTGGTTTCAATCCACAAGCCCTCCAGTTCCTCTCCCAAATGGGGCTCTTTGGCTGGATCCCTGCTGAGGGGGTTCATTGCAGAAAATATCAGCTTCATAGAATTTTAAGGTTCAGGATATATATGGAGTTAGGATGAAACTGAGAGGTCAGTTCTCTAGTCTAACCCTCCCACTTTCCAGATGGGGAAACTGAGGTCCAGAGAAGCTAATTAACTTGCCTAATAAAGTTGCTTGTACAGGGACTAAGTATAAAAGTGAGATCTCAGATTATCTGGTGCTCTTTTGTCTTCAGAGGTAAAGTAGATAGAGTGGACTTGGGAAGACCTGAAGTCAACTTCTACTCCATATGTTTATTAACTATATAGTCCAGAACAAGTCACTTAGCCTCCTTCTGCTGCTTTTGTTTCCTTTTGTGTAAAAAGAAAATAATAAAGGTAACTACCTCCCAGTATTATTAAGAAGACCAAATGAGATAATATTTATAAACTGCTTAACACAATTGTGTTTGTCCTTTGTTTTCAAAGAGGATCATGACGTCAAGGAGATGATGACATGACTTGCAGGTGACTTTGATTTGAGTGAGGGAGATCTGTGCAAAGCTACAAGCCTCACTTTCTCCTCCTGAGCCATCTGGGTTCAGTGACCAGATATTCATCAGAATGACTGGAGATGAACCTAGGATACAATACCTGGGTGCTTAATAAATGCTATTCCCTCCTCTCCCTCTTTAAATCACAGTGAGTTTGGAAACTTCTAGTTGCCACCTACTTAAATTTTAATCTGTTTTTCCCTGTACAATCTTATTATGGGTTTTAAAATTTTTTTTCAGGGGGAGGCTTGATGATCATAAGTGCCTAGCCCCAAATTAAATGCATCCATCCATCCATATCCATATACATGTAGTTGCACACATACATACACACATATACATACTTCCTTTTGCCAATTAAAAGAGATGAGTTTGAGTAGAAGAGGTATAAATAGGTTACTTTTAGCTCACACCTTTCCCTACCTTTTTAAAAAGTCAATTTTAGGGGGGGAAGAAAGCAAAAAAGAAGCAATTATTTATATTTTTGGAAAGTGGGGCTTGGTATTCACATTTATTTTTTAAAAGGCAATGCTAATTTTTGAGAACTGATCTGAATGTAATTGGATGCAACTTAGCATCTTCCTTCTCAGAGGAGGTTGAAATTGAATGATTTGCTAGGTCTCATTTTAGCTTAGAAAAAAATAGCCTGCTTTCTGGCATAATCATTCTGTGGCAGTAAATTGTTAAAATGATATGTTATTTTGGTGCTTAATCATATGCCGTCATGTTATGTAACTACTTCATGTGTGTGCTTTACTTCCCCAATGAGTTTTAGGTTCTTTTCAGGCAGACACTGTGCCTCACATGTCCCTAGCATTGCCTGTAGTGCCAAATGTGATAGGCCTTCACTTAATTTTGGCAGCAGCACAGAAGTTTTTCTTGGATCGGACCTAAAAGACTATCTTGTCCAACCATTTTATAAATTGAGCATATTTAATATTTTCAGTAAAGATATATGTGTGTATGTATATGTGTACACGTATCTGTGTAATATACTTCTGGGATACAGATACATAGTGAGCGATACTCTTCCTTCATCCCTTCCCTCCCCATCCCCCATTTAGTGACCGTCGACTCTTAAGGATTACACACAAGCTTTGACAGGTCCTTCCTACAAAGCTGGAAAGACTTTGAATATGACTTAGTAACAAAATTTATGTCTATCATCTCAGGACCTGTCTAGTTAAGTGTCGAGACATTGGCCACCAAACTCAGGAGCACAATTTACCAAGTTGTAGAGGTTTTACCATCTGGATTAATGGAAGAAGCTTCCCAAATAGAGAAAATTACTGACCTTTTAGGCATTGAGTGATGTGATTTTTACTTTTGCTTTGCACCTGTGTGGACCATAATTTAAAACAGCATGGACTGTAATAAAATGAGTTACGTTAGGCCTCAGCAGATGAGATTTGTTGAACTGGATTGGGACTTCATGTGATCTGTGCCCAGGGTCAGACAAGTTGGACAACACATTGGAAGAGATCCCATGGTACCTGCCATTAGTAGAAGCTAAAATCAATATAGATAAAGTACCACTGGGAGATTCCAAGGAAATGTAATCCTTCCCTGGCTCCCTCATGCTAGTGAAACAACATCTATCTTTATTTTCTGGGATCATTGCTGCTTCCCCTTTGTTCCTCCCCATGGGAAAATGCAAAAAGCACAGTTTATCATAGAGGCTACTGTCCCACCTACCCTTGATAAAGTTGGAGGAGAAAGTGACTCAACAGAAGAACTGTGCTTGTGTTTTCCAAACTGAAAATAGTATGTTCAAATGTTGGATCTCTGCAGCACCTGAGCTCCCCTCCTATTCACCTGGCAGCTAGAGATAGAGTACCAGACCCGGAGTCAGGAAAACTGATCTTCCTGAGTTTGAATCTGTCCTCAGACATTTACTAGCTGTGTGAACCTGGGCAAGTCACTTGACCTTGTTTGCCTCAATTTCCTCATCTGTTAAGTGAGCTAGAGAAGGAAATGGCAAACCACTCCAGTATCTTTTCCAGGAAAATCCCAATTGGGGTCATGAAGAGTCAGCTACATCTGAAACAACTGAACAGCAACAATGGAAATTGACCAGATACATCAAAATACCAATGACAACAACTGTAGAGAGATGTTGATATGAGAAAATGCTATAGTCTGGTTAGAAATAGTAAGGATGTACATATAATATCAACCTTCATGCCCCAGTTGCATGAAGTTCCCCTTTCCCCTTGAGATGTGCCTTAGGAACCCTTGGAAATATGAAACATTTAGCCTTTTTCTGTATATTATTCTGATAACTATTTCAGTGTTATGTATTTTCTTTGTCATCTTATGTCTTTTGTATTGTGCATTGAAAAATGTTATTTGGAGAAGGGGCTTTCAGCTTCACCAGACTGTCATGAGGGGAGGGGAATCTGTGACACAAATTCTTATAAATTAAGTTGTGAATTAAGTCATTAGGTTGTTAAGTAATTAAAGCTGTGGAAGAAACCCAATCTTCAGGTATATCCATTTTCCCAGAGAGGATTAGGCTACTTCCATTTTACTATTTTAGACCAGTAATCCATTTACATGGGCCAATGCTTTCTTCCCTTAGTCTTATACTTTCCTGAAGTGACATCCAGTGTTATCTGTATCATCTGTTGGACCCAGGAAAAAGATGATCAAAGAATTCTCCTTTACTCCAATAGATGATTATCTATTTGGATCCAAAGGAGAAAAGATTTCTAGTAAGTTAGGCTATATCTTTGGGACTAGAGAGATAGTGTTTCACTTTCTGCAGTCATGAGTTTTACAAATAGCTTAGCACAGAATATTAAGCAGCATACGCTTTTTATATCTTGCCCTCATGTCAAACAATTCCGTGTTCTCGTGTTGTTGGACAGCACGAATGGGAGAAACCAAAAGGCCCCTTAGATACCATTCATCATATGGAATACTTACTTCATATCTCTTCACTGCTCCCAGGCTTCCTCTGAACCCTCTCTAAACCTCTTTTACTTATATTTACTCTGGATGGCTGTACAGAGAAAAATGATTAGTAGGCCAATAATAAGGGAAAAGACTTCCTGGGCATGGTTGTGGAATATGAAATTACTGTTTCACTGAATTCTCTTCCTTCTTTATTTGCTTTCCAAACATGATTAGTATTTCATTAGCACATCCCACACAAACGGTGGTGTGTGGATACGATTTCAGCATGTGACATGTATCCTCACTTCTTTGTTTCTGGAGAGCAATGACAATATTTAGTTAGTAGGCTTAATGTGTGTCCATTTATTTGGTAGACCTGATATGTGACTACTAAAGAATCAGAATTTCAGTGACCCACAGGGCAATGTTGAGGTAAATGGTGGGCTTATGTAGACTGTAGTACGTTACTAAATGACTTCCTTGATGTCATGGAGCCGATAGTTTAGTAGTAGAATAAGATACTATCACTAGTAGATGTAATAGTTAATACCATGTAACAAGTGCATTAGTGAGTTACAGAACTGGCCAAGATTTGAGGGAGAATTGTATTAACAAGAAAGAGCAGGAAGGGAGCTTTGATTGGAGCTTTGACAAATAGGTAGAATTCAGCTCCTTTAAGGGATAGAAAGAAGAGCAGTCCAGGAATGGGCATGATATAGCATGAGCCCTGGACAAGTGGGAGGGTGCTTTAATTTATTGTAGGAGTGGAGTGGGAAGTCTTTAAAGGTTGGAAGAAGGATAGATTGGGTGTATGGCAGTAACATTAGGTCTTGAACAGTCTTTCTACTGTTTCAAAGAGCGTCTTCTCCTCCTTAAGGGATCTCATCGATTCCAAATAAATAGTTCCTAGGCTGGTCTACATTCTCATCTGTTCCAAATAGTTCCTAGGCTGGTTTACATGCTTAAAATCTTTAGACACACTCTAACGTAGCTGTATCAATGACAGAAAGTACATAACTAGAGCATATATGGGCATGTGCATTTGCATGTGTTCTCTGCAGCTCTGAGTCATAGACTCATAGAACTAAAAGGAACCTTGAAGTGGATCTAGTCCAAACCACTCATTTTGCAGGTGAGAAAACTTGAGGCCCCCATCAGGCCTTGACTTTGTAAAAGAACTAGGACTAGTCTGGTCCTGCAGTCTACATAAGGTATTCTACTGGGAAATCATCTGAATCCATAATAGTAGCAGCTAACTTTTGTAAGGGCAGCTGGGCAATTCAGTGGATAGAGCACTGGGTTTGGAATCATGAAGATCCATCTTTATGAGGTGAAATCTGGCCTTAGACACTAGTCATGTGGCCCTGGACAAGTCACTAAAACTAGCTTGCCTCAGTTTCCTCATCTGTAAAATGAACTGGAGAACAAAATTGGCAAACCACTCCAGGATCTTAGCTGAGAGAACCCCAAATCGGGTCGTGAAGAGTCGGACATGACTGAAATGGCTAACAAAAACTTTTGTATAGCATTTTCAAGTCTACAAAGCAACATTACCTCATTTGTCCCTAACATCAGCCTTTTGAGGTAAGTGCTATAGGTTATATTGTCCCCACTTTACAGATAGGGAAACTGATGATAAGAAAACTTCAGTGATTTGCTCATCCCCACAACCAGCACATTTCATAGGTGGTGATGGAGACCAAGTATATTCTGATATCCAAACTCTACCTGCTTTCCATTACCCCATGCAGCCTCACCTGAGCAGATGAGAAGATGGGGCTTCATATGATATTCGTAAGACCTATTTTTCCTTTGTGTAAGGCACTGGGATTGGTGTTGTAAAGTGTATAAAGTATCAGCCACCACCACTTCCCCTACCATCATGGAATATGCAATCCATTTGGAGGCTAAAACAGGAAAAATTAAGTAACAAGAGCTTTAAGTAACAGGGGAAGACTGTGTTAAGTTTTGAAATATGTAGTTAAAAAGACACACACAAAACTGAAAGGAGAGAATGATGCTTTCATAAGCAGTCCTCTTTTCCTGCTTTTTTTTGGTGCGGTAAAATGTTCGTGTTTGTTACTGTTTATCAAGTTCATAATCATAAAAAGAGAAAAAAATTAAGATAGTAATAGGAGAGGTGTTCTAAGGCAATGAATGAGTTGCTGAGTAAATTGTATAGACAGTAATTGCTATAGAATTCAGAGGAGAGAACTCAATCATTTCAGGCTCCGGTGGGTTGGGAAATGAAGAGATGGTATTTAAACTGGGTCTTGAAAGATGGGTGAGCATTTACTGGGAATTGGAAAGGAGAGGAAAGACATTCACAGAATCTTCATTGGAAATGACTTCAGACAACCTGCCTCCATAGGAATCCCCAACAAGTAGTCATTTCTGTATATAATCCATCCTCCAGTGAGAGGGAACCTCCTACTCCTAAGGCCACCCATTCCACTGCAGGGCGCTCTAAGGAAGTTTTTTCTTTATTATGGAACCTAAATCTGCATATCTGCAACTTCTCTCCAAGCACGAAGAAATGGTTGGATTCTTTCATATGATGGCTTTTCAGATACTTACAGCTAGCTACTTATCATTCACCACTCCAAGTGTTTTCTTCTTAAAAACAGATATTCTCAGTTCCTTGCAGGAGATTACATCATCACACAGAACTCAGAGAGAAAGTACAGGAACTCTTTTAGGGAAAAAGTGAATAAATCAATATATATGAGTTCACAGAACACAAATTATGTTGGCTCTATCTTTTCACGGTCCCCAAAATTTAGCATGGTGCATCACACATAGCAGGTGATAATATATGTTGTTTGAGTTGAGTTGTATTGAATTAAATTGAACAAGAGCCAAAGATTAGCATAAGTAAGTGAGAGATAAGCCTGGAAAAGCAGAATGTGGCAATATTGTAGAAATCTTGTAATGCTAAACTAAATGTGGACTTTGTGCTGTAGTTCATTGGAAAGCCACTAGACGTTTCTGATTGGGAAAATGACAGGATGAAAGCTGGATTGCTGGAGAATTGTCTGACACTATTAATCACATGTATTTCATTGTCAGAGTGCACCCCTTGTTAGGTATCTATAGTCCCTTTGTAAAGAACTCAGACTTTTCATCAGAGCAAAGTAATGGTTTTTTATACTGAAAAGGCAAAAGGTGTAGAAATGGAAATACACATGGAAAAACGAGAGAAGAAAGAATAAAGATCAAAGAAGACTGTTACAGGAATTAAATGAAATTATAGACATAGAGAATATTATTTGCAGTAATGATAATCACAATATCTCACTAATTGGCAGTAATCAGACTTTAGAGATTATTTTGAAAAAGAACAAAAGCCATAATAATAGCTGACATTTACATACAACTTTATAGATTACAAAGTGCTGCCATCAATTATCTCAATCTACCTTTGTGTGTTGGTTTCCAAAAGCTGAGACTTGGGGTTCAGATCTATAATGGAGGGTTTGGCCTCCTGTTCTGCTAATACCTTCTTTGATTTTCTCTAAGAGTCACTTCCAGCCATTGTGGAGTCAAGAAGAGAAATGGAATCTTGCATTGGGAATGGTTCCAAAAAAAGAGTGGCTGGCTGAGGCTATATGGAACTGGGGACCCTGCCAACATAATGCACTTCTTACATCTATAGAAGCTTCTGCATAGAGAATGAAAAGCAAGATCAGAGGCGCAGAGGAAAAGAAACCCAGAGACGGAGAAATGAAATAATGGTGAAGAGTAAGGATGGCTCAGCACGTTGGATTTTCCTCTTCCTCTCAAATTGGTGACCTTTAAATGATTTCACCAGATTCTCTTCCCCCAGAGGCCTTCTCTACACTTACTGCTCAAGCCCTTATTCATCACTTAGCTTGCTGTTTAGTCTCCAGGGGACATCTCAAGAGCCGGCAGTTCAGCCAAAGTCCTTGTTAGCATGTGCGGATCCAGAGATGGAGAGTTATTCTTAAACTACAGTGTGGTTGTTCAGTGGTTTTAATTATTCTGCAGTCCGGTTGATTCCTTGTGACCTTATTTGGGGATTTCTTGGCAAATACTGAAGTGGTTTGCCATTTCCTTCTCCAGCTCATTTTACATATGAGGAAACTGAGGCAAACAGGGTTAAGTGACTTGCCCAGGGTCACACAGGTAGTAAGTGTCTGAGACCAGATTTGAACTCAGGAAAATAGAGTCTTCCTGATTGCAAGCCAGAGCTCTATCCACTGTGCCACCTAGCTACCTAGTCATAATAATAGCTAACACAGAGAGTACTTTGAAGCTTGCAAAGAGATTTACATAATTACATCTCACTTGATCTTTGCCACAGCTTTGTGAGGTGGCTGTTACTCTTTTCCCTTCTTTTGATTCATTGCAGAATCAGAAAAATTCTGGGCTCAGATATTTTGTCAAAAGTCAATCTGGTGATTGTGCAATTGAGAATAGGTACTCCCCTCCTTATTTCCCTCTTCCTTTTGAATGCTTACTTTCTTTATCTGATTTTGTCCATGTTTGCATCTAAACTTGCTTCCCTACAGAGCCTTGTATGTTTCTCAATCTTCCTGTAGAGAAGCCCCATTCCTGTGTTACTCACATCACAGCGGTTGGCCTTGGTAACAGGACATGATGTCATGGGGGGGGACAGTTAGCAGAAGGGAAGTCTAGCACTAAGTTGGGTGGAAATATGATAGAATGATAGGAAAAAGCAATTGTTTAAAATATTAATGATATTAATAACAAGGCTACCTGACCCATTCTAGAACCTTTTTACGCAAGAAAATTTGTTATCATGGGAGTTAGGGGGCAAACAAAATTGGGATAGCCATATTTTATATCTAAATTCTGTGATGAGTGAAAAACCTGAGAAATAGAATTTCTGAGTAATTAATAATCAATTTATTAATTAGACTAATTAATAAATTGATGGTCAGTGATTTTTCTTGGCAAACCAAAGATAAAACCATGGGGAGGCTGAAAGCCTTAATGTATTTTTGGAAAAGGGGGTGCCCCTGACAAGTGAAAATCAAGCCTACTTGGTAGACATTATTGAGGAGGTGGGCTGCAAGTCTTCAGCTCCTTCTGCTGAGAATGTGACTTGATCATAAGGTTCAGTCGCCTCTAGTCACCTGAGTGTGGGAATCCATTTCTCTGCAGCTCACTCTGGTTGGTTTTCTCCTTCATGAGCTGAGTCACCCTGAATTCTAATGGAGGGTTATCAGGACGGGGGCTCATTTCCTATGGGTAAGAACTCACCTTCTGTTTACACTCTAAACAGAAGTAGGGTCTCCTACTTGGGTGGGATCTGGCAGAAGATGGAGGAGTATGTTTTCCCAAGGATTAGGGCAATCTCATCAATCAGTTACTTTTTCCAGAGACTGACTATCCTTCTACAGGCTGGGTGCTAAATAAGGGGAGGAAAACCTTGGATCCTAATTTCATAGTAGGTTACTAATAAAATAGTAAAATAATCTGAAATGATTCTTTTTTTCTAGCCTTCCTTTGCCCACATAGTAACATGCCTCGGAACGTAGCTACCTCTGTTCAAGGTCACTGCAGCAGTTTGGGCATCTGCAAAATGACTTGGTTGAGCATAAGAAGAGGATGTAGGAGGAAATATGGTGTCCACTTGAATCTACTTCAGAGGATCCTGGGATGGCAGATTGCCATGCTTGGAATTTAGTCACCACCCCTCACCCTCCTTCCCTCATCTGCATTTCCTCAGGGTTTCCTACAGCTATCAGAGTGTTGTGGTGGAAAGTCACTGCACAGAGAAACAGGAGTCCAGACTCCATCCCCAGCCAGCCTAAGTGAGGCCAGTTGCCCTCCCCTTCCAGCAGCCAGCTAGGATCCTACCTTTTGTTGTTATATGGGATCCATTAAGACTTCAAGGAAAAGACTGCCATCTGCTGACAGCCGAGGATTGTCTTTATTATCCTTTGGGTTAGCATCGTATTCCCAGTGGAGATTCCCTCTCTACTATGTGACTTTTCCAAGTTGTTGGAACACTGACCATCTTAGAATGGAAACTTCTTAAGTAAGAAAAGCCATTTTGCCTAACCTACTGCCAAAGGAAGCCCAAGGGGAGTCTTGTGGAGGTGTGTTTATTAATACATGTATGGTTTTATTTTTTTTTAATGATGATAACTTGTTTTTTGATGTTCCAGAGAATATAACTAGGTTTGTGGATGAAAATTTTAAGGGAGGGAGAAACGAGGAAGAACTTTCTAGCAAGGTCTCCCTAAAAAAGAAGGAAGAGAACCCAGTATCTTTTAAGCACCTACTGTATACCTGACACTGTGCTAAGAGCTCTACAAAGAGTATCTCATTTTGTCCTTACCTTGGGGGGATAAGTGCTGTTATTATCCCCCATTTTGTAGCTGAGGGTTGGTGCTATAACTATTCCTCAGGGAGGTAGGCACTATTCTTTATTTATAGTTGAGGAAACTGAGGCAGAGTTTAAGTGACTTGCCCAGGGTCACATTTAGCCAGCAAATCTCTGAGGCCAGATTTGAACTCAGGTTTTCCTGACTTCAGGCCCAGCACTGCACCACCTGGCTGTCCTTAATGGTAGAAGTGGGTTGCACAGTTGAGTTAAGGAGGTCCTCTCCACTGGAAGTATTCAAACAGGAGAAGTAATCACATTTCAAGGAGAGTCAGTGTAGCAAAATAGATAGAGTGCTGCCCTTGGAACCAGGAAAGTCTGGATTCAAATCCTGCCTCTGACCTGTCCTAGCTGCATGACTTACTAAATTAAGTAACTTGAGCCTCAGGTTCCTCATCTGTAAAATAGTAATAACAATGCGTACCTCACAGAGTTGTAAGACTCAAATGAGAGATTAATGTTATTTTAAAACCTCAACTGGGATAGAGCCTTAAATT
This sequence comes from Bettongia penicillata ogilbyi, assembly GCA_023548195.1. Classification (NCBI taxonomy): domain Eukaryota; kingdom Metazoa; phylum Chordata; class Mammalia; order Diprotodontia; family Potoroidae; genus Bettongia; species Bettongia penicillata. The sequence goes on along the minus strand of JAJHZJ010000155.1, from coordinate 3,111,572 downwards.
AGTATTAGATTAGTGTTGGCCTTTAGAGTCTGGAGGATAGACAGTAGGCTTAAGAGCAGCCTGGAGCAGATATTGACTCTGATTCTGGGCCAGCAATTTAACTTCTCAGTGCCCTCAGGAAAGTCTCTGACTGTAAATTGTTCAGCATCTGCTGATCTGCATCAGTTTCCTCCTGGGTGGGAGTGGGGGTGGCCCCTATATTAATTTATTACAAATAATGTAACTGTCATTTGGCAAGTGGTGTGGTAGTAGGCTAAATGACTTCTGAGCTTCCTTCAGTTCTAATTTCATGATTCTCTGACTCTGAGTTTACTGGTACTTGGGTTGAGGGAGGTAAATGGGGGGATGGTTTGTCTGATCAGGTTCAGCTAGAAGGAAACAGGACCCTTTCTTTGCTTAGGCAGGTGGGATAGGTGGTTGCCTCTTTCAGGAGACACCGACAGCCCTCAGCTATTGCGAAACAAACCTTCTATCAGGATGCCACATCTTCCAAAGATCCTCCCTTCAAATGTAAACATGTTACCTGGGATGCTTCATATTAACATCTTGAATCATTCTGAAAGATGAGTTTATCCAATTAACCAGCCCTTTCCCTAGCAGTTTACAAGCCCCATCACTTTTTTCCAGCCTTGTGCTCACATTCCTCCTACACAAGCTCGTCCTTGTTCATTCCTTGTTTCTATCAAATACCGACAGACACTTTTGGAATCTCCCTCCACTAATTCCCTAGCAAGGCAATCCACAGTATTTATAACTTGGTGTTAATCTTGGGCTACATATTAGAGGCTTGGACTGGGCTGCCTTGAGTTATTTTGTTCTCTTTTTAACACTTCTCCATTTTACTTAAAAAAAAAATAGAGCCTGGTATTTGTTTTTAACGTACCTTGAGAGATAGTAAAGGGAGAAACAGGCTGTGAATGCTACGTTATTAATAATAGCCTCAGTGTTTATCTGGTTTCATGGTCCTTCAGGTCTCCTTCATCATTTCAGCTGTTGTTCTGTACCCTGTGACCTGTCAACATGCTCTCAGTCATCACTGGGTTTCAGGATGTGTTCCAAGGGCTGGGTCACTTCCGTCCTGTAGGGACCAGCTGTCACTCAGGTGCTTCTAGGAGCCCGCAGCCTGAGATTGTCTATGCTATCTTTCCTTGGAGGACTCCTATCCAGTTTGCTCTTTATGATCTCAGGTAAGTCCCTGGGTGCCAGGAAGATGCCTCCTCACCTGGAACATCTGTGCTTAAAGTGGTCTTCATCCCCTCCATTACCTCATTAACTTTCCCCTTGAATGTTTCAAAATTATAATTGTTTGCCTGTTTCCTGGCCCAGTCCCTAAGCTTGATACCAGAGAACCCTGTCTCATATCTCTGACAACTGAAGTACCCCCATTTTGTGGCATGAGAATTGCTGGACATTGCAGCTGGGGGAGGACTGAAAGGGAGTGTTACATTCCAGAGAAAGGAGAGGGTGAATGGATAAAAGCAAGCATTTCTGTAGGGTCAAGGTTTTGCCCTTATGCTTCTGTGAAAGGAGCATGTGAAGGTGCTGTTACCATGAAAGCGTACATTGTAATGAGCAAGATTTCATTTCCCTTTGCTCCCTATAATAAGATAGTAATTAGGGCTCCAAGACATTCTACAGTAGTGACAGGAATTTTCTTTACTTGGGCTTGGGTTTTTAGCAGATGAAAATCTGAATTTACACAAAAGGTAAATTGGGGGTATCTTTTTTTAACAAAAAACTTCTTTGCTTTACAAAATCATTGTAGATGGAGAAAGTAGCTTTGTGTAGAAAAAAAGAACTATGGGCTAGGAATTGAGGCCTAGATCTGTCATAATTAATACCAACTTTTCTATTAATGACTAAGTCACTTGGTCTTCCATCCTTATCACCTGCATCTGGAAAATGACTTGTAAGGCATCAGCAGTCTTTGGGGATATGGGACAATCACATTCCAGTATGGTGGAAGATGCAATTCATGTAGGGGGAGTGACATGGGCCTGGCAGGGTGGGAGTGGAGAATTATGGTGAAATTTAGAAACAACAATAATAAAAAACACTAGTAGAAACCCATTCATAACAAAATAAAAGAATCTACTATGTGTCAGACATTATATGGGGTGCTGGGAGAGCAAAGAGGAGAAGAAAATAGACCTACTCTCAAGGAGCTGACATTCTAGGGGAGGAAAAAGGAGTAAAACATAATTTGTATCAGATAAAATAAATACACCCCATCACACAACTGATACTGCTCTCTCCTACTGCTGAATCTTTACTCAATTCTCATTCAAAAGTGCAGCATTTGAAAAGACCACCTTCTCTTCCCAGATACCCTCTTCTCCTACTTGTCTGTCTGTCTCCTCTTTCTCTTTCCCCTTTGATGGTTCAACATTATCCATATCACTCCTCCAAACTGTATTTCCCAAGGCTCTGTCCTAACATTCTTTTAACTTGATGACCTGTGTCAATGTCCATAAGTTTAAGTGGTACCATTAAGCAAATGCTTCCTCAGTCCACCTATCCAGCCCTGGTTCTTCTTCCTAAACTCCAGACACAAATTTTCAACAGCTTATTTGAGATTTCACAGTGAATGTCCCGTAGGCATCTCAAAAGTCAGTGTATTCAAAACTGAGCTAGATATACTATCCCCTTCCAAAGTGCCCCATTTCTGTCGAGATCACCACCATCCTTTCAGTCACTACCCAGGTTTGCCACCTTGATAGTACCCTGGCTCTCTGCTCCCACTTATCCCATGTATCTAGTCAGTTACCTTCATGGTATCTCTCACAAGCATCACCTCCCATCTACTCACACGTTCACTTCTCTTGTACAACCCTCTATCCCCTCTCACTTGAATTACAGCAAGTCTTCTCATTAGTTTCCTTGCCTCAAGCCTCTTCCCTTTCCAATCCACCATATTGCTGTCAAAGTGATTTTCATAAAGTGCAGATGGAACATGTCACTCCCCTACTTACTAAATTGTAATGGTTCCTACTGCTTCTAGGATCAAATATAAGCTTCTTTCACTTCTAAAGCCCTTTGCAGCCTGGGTCCAACCTGTCTTTCCAACCTTATTATTTATTATTCCTTTCCCTGCACTGCTTAGCTCAGGCAAAATGTTCTTTCCACCCTCCGCACCAACACAGTGTCTCCTGTCTCTGTACCTTTGTACAGTCTTTCCCCCTCCCCATGCCTAGAATGTATTCCTTATGTCCCATCAAAACTGTTCAATTTATTCCATCTTCTTAAAGTATTTTTTAATTCTCCTCTTCTCTCACTGTCTTCTGAACTTCTTATTTTGGAAGTAGTCTCCATCCCAGTAGCATCACTTACTCTCTCTCCCTCTCCCTCTTCTCCCTCTCTGTTTTCCTCTCCTTCTCCCTCTTCCTCCTTCTCTCCCCCCCCTCTCTGTCTCTCTCTGTCTCTCTCTTTTTCTCTCTCTCTCCTTCTCCCTCTCCCTTTCCCTCCCACCCTCCCTCATTGATTCCTCTCAAAACTGGCATTTTAAGGAAGAGGACCAGACTAGTCATGTCTTCTTTCCTCTAGGCAGCACTTTCCCAGACTTTATCTTCTAAATGCCCATGCATTTAGCTTCATTATATGTATTATTTTCTCCTGTTAGAATATAAGCTCCTTGAGGGCAAGAACTATCTTTCTTTTTGCTTGTATTTATATTCTCAGTGCTTAGCACCATGCCTGGCACATAGTTAAGTGTGTGGCAAATGCTTATTAACTTAATTCAACCCCCTAGATGCTAGTACCCTTTCACTCCCAAACATATTAGTCTTCTATGTAATACATATATAGTAAAGATTCGTGTACAAATTGTCTCCTCCCAGGAGACCATAGGGTTTGTCTTTGTCTCCCTATTGCCTTACCCAGTGCCTGGCACTTAATAAATGTTTATTGAGGAACTGATTAATATTAATTTCAAGAAGGAGCAAGCGTCTGGGGGAATCAGGAAAGATCTTATATAAGAGATGGTACTTAACCTGTGCTTTGAAGGAAGTCAGGGAACTTAAGAGACCTCTGAGGATAAGGAAGAGCTGCTTTATAGACAGGACACAGTAAAGAAGGCAGAAAATGGACTGCCATGTACAGGCAGCTGTAACTGGTAGAACACAAGTGGAAGTCAAGAGACGTGGTTCTAGTTCTCCTCAACCAGCATCTTACTGTGAAATTTTGAACAAGTTATTATGAGGATCAAATGCTATAGTATTTATTAAGCTCTTGCTTAATATCTGGTACATAGTGGATGCTATATAAATGCTAGCTTTCATCATCATCAACGTCATCATCATCATCACTGATTGTCATTATCATTATTGGGACAACTAGATGATACAGTGGATAGAGTGTGGAGCCTAGAGTCAGGATGACCTGAGTTCAAATCCAGCCTCAGACACTAGCTGTGTGACCCTGAGTAAGTCACTTAACCTCTGTTTGCCTTAGTTTTGTCATAATAACAGTATCTACCTTCCAGGATTGTGAGGATCAAAGGAGATAATGTTTCTAAAGTATTTAGCGTAGCACTTGGCACACAGTGTTAGCTGGTTATAAATCATAATAATGTAAGCTGCTTTGGTTAGAGCAGGGAGTATGTTTATAGAATAATATAGAATTCGACAGAAAAGGTCAGTGGGAGCACATGCAGGATGTCCCCAAAGTCCTAGTGCAGATTTCTGTTATTACAAGCTCAAAATTGCACTGAACCTTTTGGGATGCCTTGTGTTAGAGGACTGCAAATGCCAGATTGAAGGTTTTGTATTTTATCTTAGAGGCAGTTGGGCAGGAAGGGTGTGGGGAGTGTTGCAGTGAAGACTTTTGAGAAAGCATTGTGCAGATGCAAGGGAAGATGGCGACCATGGAGAACAACAAATAGAAAGTTTCGGAGGCATCAGTAATTATATGCAGCACATTTGGTGATTAAGGTGAAGGGAAGAGAGAAGGGGGAGGATGTGACACTGTCCAAGCATCATTTTGCTCAAGCAAAGTATGGCTCCTTTTAAGCCATGAGTGTGAAGAGATAGCAGTTATCAGACTCAGCATGAAGCAGGGCCATCCAGGAGCCTCAGTCCTCACCCTCTCTTCTGGGGTTCAGCTGGTGTGTTTGTCCATGCAAGGTTGTGCCTTTTGCCTGTGTTCCCTTGGGAGACTGGACTCTGGGCGATGTCTTTCTGGAGCTATAATGGTGGTGGAACACATACTGAGGCAAGCCTGCCACTGCTGAGAATGCCCATGATGGCTAATGCCTCCAGGCGCTTCATTTAAAGCATCCTTACCACAGAGTTCCTCGTGTTTGATCGGGAGGTCTGTAACCAAGCAGAGCAGCTTTAGCCTAGGCTGCTAGCATATGACATAGAACACTGAACTGAAAGTCCGGAAACATGGTCCTTGTCCTCCTCGGCCATCCACTCACCACAGATTTTCAAAAAAGACATTTCACTTCCTGGTCTTTATTTCTCTGTATTGTGAAACAACCTCTATGGTCTCTTTGGGATCTAAAACACAATGATGACGAGTACACCTTAAGGCTGTAGAGCATTTAACATGCTTATCTATTCCCTCCCCTCCCAAAAACGATTAAGACTAAGGCTGAGCTTTTGGGGAACATGCGTATCTTTCCTAAATGAGCTTCATCTGTAGTGAATTAATCTGATAATTGATGTCTCTAGCCTATCCCAAGAAGAATCATGAAAATTTGGAGACATGGAAGTAAATTGGTTTGGTCATTACCTTCCCAGAATTTCTTAAGATTCTGATAAACAATTGAAGACTGCTCTGGTTGTCAGAATAATATCTGAATGTCAGTCTTGTCTGTGTTTTTCAACTCCCAGCATCACAACTAGCATATATACAGTGCTGTAAGTTTTTCTATTTTTGTATTTACAAATACCATCTCATTTTACCCTCATAACAACACTGTGAGGCGGATGCTATTATCATCCCCATTTTATGGATGAGGAAACTAAAGCAGAGAGAGCTTAAATAATTTGTCCAAGGTCACACAGCTGGTAAGTGTCCGAGACCACACTTGAACCCAGGTTTTCCCGCCTTCAGGCCCAGCTGTCTCTTCCTGCTTCACCTCACTGCCAATTGAATTTGTCTCATGACCTAGAAGAAAAGGGAGGCTCCATCAGTACTACCAACCTATCCTACAAGCTGCTACTATCAATGATGGCAGGTCAAATTGAATTCCACCAGCATTTGAGTACCTGCTACATTGTGCAACCAGAAGAATGCAAATGCCTTGAAGGATGCAATGAACTAAAGCTTCTTATGCATCTATAGTAATTTGCTTATGTAAAATTTAACTACTCCCTACATGTTTTAGTAAATTTATTAGTGGGGTTTTTTTAAGTAGGTCCCAGAGGGCAGAATTAGGAGCAGTAGATTAGTGATTAGTGCTACAGAAAGACAGATTTAAGCTTGATATAAGGAAAAATTTCGTAAGAATTAGAGGAACTTTAAACACAGTTACCCCAACAATATAAATGGAAAAAAGGAACAAGAACAAAATTTCATGTCATATAGTTAGAATTACCAAGGTTTTCTCCAAAGAAGAGATAAGATATACCTCTCTTCCTTCTTTGCAGAGGTGATGGACCATGAGTATGGAACACTAGATCGATTGTCATACACAGCTGAAGGATTAGTTAATTTTGCTCAACTACCTTTCTCTGCATTTTTTGTTGTAAGGGATGACTCTTTGAGTAGTTAGAAATGAAAGTGATGTCAAAACAAAAGACATCAATTAAAAATAAAAGAATAAGAATTCGACCATCCAAAAGGAAAATAGGCTGCTTTGGAGCTAAAGGAAGTACATGTGGAATGTAGCAACCACTGCAGTAAATAATTGCGTTTTGCTGAGCCAAATTTGCCTCAATTGTTTATATTACTTTCATAAATTAAATGTTGATTTGAGAGAGCATGTGACTTTTGCTTCTTGTTCCAGCACTGCTTTATGCTGCTTGCCATGGAAGCCAAAATGTCCAGCTAGCAGTCAGTTTACAAAGAGGAAACAGCACTGGCCAAACCACTTAAAAGAAAAGTCAGGCAACAGAGAAGCCAGGAGTCCTCTGGGTCTGTCCTTTTTTGTTTGGGACATAATGACTACCAAAAAGTACCTGGGCATTTTCTAGGCAGATATATGTGGCTATAAGAAAAGCCATCAAAAAGACTACTTCTGAGGTGGTCTGCTTGTCACCTAGGGAAGAAATGTTTCTTTCCCCTGCAACGCATCAGAAAGGAATCCAAGCACTGGACAGTTGGTGTTTGTCTTCTCTTCCAGTCACCTACCCACAACCTCATGCTTCTCTTTAGTGCCACACAGAGACTGGAACTGAGACATTTGGGTCGCAGGGAGCTGGCACCCCCAGTAGACAGAGGAGAAATGTCAGACAGCCGCGATTCATTCAAAGAGCTAAGCTTCTGCTTGTGTCCCTGCTACTCTTAATAACTGGATTTTGTTCTATTTCTAGCAGTGTTTACTAATCGGTGACTATAGCCAACTCAGAGGGAACATTCCAGTGCTGCCCTCCTCCCTCCTGCCCCCACCTCATCCCCTGAAATTATATCCACTTCAGTGGACCCCGAGGGACTGGACTACTGGACAAAGTTGAAAGATGGTTGTCCCATTTCACAGCCCAAAAGATTGACTACATCTGGTGGTCATATGTCAGTAGCCCGGTGGAAATGGATTTAGGTCGTTTTCATTATTCCATCCAAAGTCAATCTCTGTGGGTCTTCTCTTTCCTTCCTTGAGTTCAGACTGCCAAAGCAAATAGAGTACTTCAGTTTGTTCATGTTGAGAGAAGGGGTTGGGCAAGTTGGCACAGACCCCACCATTGGCATGAGATTTGTGGGAGGCCAGGCAGGCAATGGGAAGCTTACAAAAGGGGGTGCTGGCTGGCCTGTTTGTTTTGAACTTTTATCGTCCACAACCATTTGGAAATCTGAAGCAAAATAAGAATGGATTGATTTTTACCTAGCTCAAACCCAGGAAAACAGATGCTTCCTCCTCTGCAGCCCTGGGAATTAAAGCTCAGCAACTTCTTGGGATCATTACTTGGGGAAAAGAAGACATTTTTCTCTCTATTCACCCTCCTATACTCACTCCTAAACTAAGGCAGAGCCTTCTCATTTCTCAACCCTCCACCCCATCTCCCTGGAATGAGACTAGTCGTCCACAGCACAAGTGGTGGGATGGCTACTTAGATAAGCCAAATTTAATATTTAATTTTTCTCAAACTCTTGATTTCTATTTTGATGGGTTCCATCAGAGCTACAACCCAAAGTATTCTGGTCTAGCTGGAAAACAGCTGCTAATGGTCATGGTAACTCTGTCTAGGGCAGGTCTGGCCTTGGCCCTGAAGCTGATGCTAGTGGCAACCAGATGATCTTCTGCACTATAACAGCACAAATATTCCTCTATTGGGACTCTCCCCACTGCTCATGGGGAAGGGTTGTACGATACTTCATCAAGTGTTTAAGAGTAGAGCTGTGCATTCCGTTGTATTTGATGGTAGTCAAACAGTATTCACCAACGTTTCAAGGCACAGCTGAAAGGTGCTTTCACCAGTGCTGAATTATATGTGATTCTCTCAACCTAAGAGGGTCCATTTAAGGACTGGTGTGGCAAAGGTTATAAAAATACTTCTTTGGAAAGCAACCAGATTTCAGATACCCAGAAGAAGAACATAGACATGGTATGCGGGATAGAGAAGGTTAAATGTCCAGAGGGCTTACCAGTGATTCCAAGGAAGAGACCAGTGACACTGCCAAGGGGAGCACTAATTAAAAAAAGGCAAATAGGACAATATTTTTCTGGAGATAAAAGAGAGCAGTTACTCTTATACCTCCTTCCTCCGACACACACTCCAAAAAACCTTAAAGATGCTTCCTTTGGTCTATGGAGTAAAATGTAATCTTCTTAGACTGGCATTTCAGTAAGGACCTCTGTGATATGACTTCAACCTTCCTTTCCAGTCTTATTTCAGTTGTTCCCCTTCATACAATTCTACATTTTGGTCAAGACGAATTATGAATTACGAATTACCAGCTGTCTTCGGGTCTTGTCTTGACTCTCTCTGGTCTCTAGGTCTTTGCTCATCTCCCATGTCTGAGACACACTCCTTCCTTCCATACTCAGACTTTAAAATCCTTTTATTCCTTCAGAGCAGCTCAGCTGTGACCCCCTTAAAATCTCACCTTCTACAGGAAACCTTTCCCAATCTCTCTTAATTGTAGGGCCTTCTCTTTGTTGATTATTTCCAATTTGTCTCCTCCATAGTTTGTCTGTACATAGTTGTTCGCATGTTGTTTCCTCCATTAAATTGTAAAATCCATGAGCGTAGGGACTATCTTTTGTCTTTCTTTGCATCTTGGTGTTTAATCTTGTACCTGCCATATAGTAGGTGCCTAATAAATGTTTTATCAACTGACTTACTGACTCCATGAAGCCTGCTTTGAATGCCCCAACTGAAAGTGATCTGTCCTTCCTCATTTTTGCATAACAGCTCATCCCTGCTTGTTACATGGCCTATTCTCTTTGTTAAACTAAGCTCTTTGAGGTTCACAGACTGGCTTTTTTTTTTCATTTTTATGTCTATTACCTACAGTAAGTCCTTAATAAGTCTATTTTGAATATTTATATTTATGTAAAATTGCCCAGAGAAAACTGGCAGTGGGGAGGAGTGTTTAGCACCATGTCTTGCAGACAGTCAGCATTCTGATATTTGTTGTTTGGTTTTGTTGTGAGAGGAGGAGAGAAGGAAGAGTGTGGATGCCAGTGAGGGATTCATAGGAGGCGTCAGAAGAGAGAGGGACAAGAAGTTTTAAAAATCCAAGATTGTCCTAGTAAATGCAGACTTTGTGTTCCCCTGATGTTTTACTTGGAATTCACATACGTTGGTATTTATTGTTACTGGCATGAGATAGCATTGGTCCTTCATCTGGGTTCTACCACTGTATCCTCCTGCCCTACACACACACACATTCACATGCACACATGCACACATGCATACACACACACAGAGTCAGAAGTGTCTGAGGTTCTCTGCTTGTCTAAAGACAAGGAAGACTGAGGGGTAGCCTGAACATGTTTCATAGTCACCTTTTCCAGGTTCCTTTGGGCAGAAAGCCAAAGTCAACCTTCCTCAGTCAACCTTTCTCCTGTTGGTGCTGCCAGCCCAAGGGCCTTTACATTTCCTGTGTCTAATTGTACTGAGCAGGATGTTTCCTATCAGTTGCAACTTAAGGTTGTAACAGTATACTCAAGGTGTGTGTCTCCACCAAGTTGTGGCTACTGCCTCTGAATGACCTTTTCTTTCTTCCTTTCTCTTTCTTTCTATCTTTCTCTCCCTTCCTTCCTTTTATCTTTCTTTCTTTTTTTCTCTCTTTCTTTCTCCCTTCCTTCCTTTCTCTCTCCTTTCTTTCTTGAAAAGTAAATAACTAGGGAATTTTGTGTGTGTGAGTGTTTCTCTTTCTTTGTAGCCACCAGCCCTCAGCACCGTCTTTGTTATACAGTAAGAGCTTAAGAATGGCTTGTTGGTTGTTTAATAGATGGATAGAATTATAGATTTTAAACTAGAAGGGAATTTCATAGGCATCTAGTCTAACCCCTTCCCTTTACAGATAGCGACACTGAGGTACAACATCATACAGGTAATAAGTATATAACAGAACCAGATTCAGTCCCACGTCTTCTGATTCCAAATCTGGTCCTCTTTCCACAGTACACATTGCTTTCAACTCCCATCAATTTAGTTCAACAAAGATTTACTAAGTCTTTACTATGTTCTACACATTTTATTAGGCTCTGAGGATACAGCAACCAAAAGGGTCCCTGACTTCAAGGAGTTAATGTTCTGTTCAACCTGTCCTAATATAGACTCAAGGAGGAGACACCCATCTCCTATCCTTCCTCATGGAGTTCCATTCCCTTCTTTCTCATCCTACCTGGTAGGATGGGCCCAGAGACTTCCCTTTATGTATGTCATGGGGGCATGGGACTGAAGAGTCTAAGCTGCAAGCCTGGAAACCGAGGGGCAGCACTCCAAAGCAAAAGTTGTCATCACCAACCTGCAGAGGGGACCTTGAAGAAAGACCATCTACCTCAGCCAACTGCCACAATCTTCCCTTTTGTAAGAGGGAAGCAGGTGTATAGTGAGCTGGTAGAACATTAGTTGAATATTCAGCCTCTGGAATAGCACAGGAGATTTCTAGTGATGGCTGAACCAGGGGAAACTGATTGAAACTGCTGTTCACACATGAAAGAAAAGCTGGACCATGGAATTTTCCTAGGAAGACTGCAGATCCCACTGAGCTCCAAACCAGACTGGGAGTGAGTTTGGCCTTCTAAAGAAATGGGTCAAAAAAGGTTTGGTTAAGAACAATGGAAAGTGACATATAAGGGGATGGAATACCACATAGATGCCAGATGTTGGGATGTTGGTAATACAGCCAATAGTTTAGAGAAAAAAAAAGAGGAGGATTTGGGCTGAAGGTAGACCCAAGGAAACATTTATTGGTTGTCCAAATTGTAAAACATCATCAGGGGTTGCTGAGGGAGGATTGTGGAGTCTTAAGAACCCTGCACTAGGAAGTTTGCAAATCTGTGTTCTAGTCCTGGCCTTACTACTAATCAGCTTTGTGGTTTTGGGCAGGTTATTCCATCTGCATTTGTCAAAGGAGGTAGTGGACCCCATTTCCCTAGGCGTGGGTGACCTCTAGGGTGCTTTGTAATGGTCACATTCTTTGAAACTCTTTGGATCTCCTCATTCTTTCTTTGGGTATGTATGGGTGGGGAGATGTGGATCCTATGTGTGATTTCATTAGGATGGGAACTCCCAAAATTTGAGCTCCCCTCCACTGCGACAGATCAGCTACTAGTCTGTAATTTATATTTTTAGAGAATTTCCTAGGGACGCCAAGAGGTTAAATGACTTGTCCCATAGTCATAGAGCTAGTATGTATCAACTGCTGGATTTCCTGGCTCTGCGGCTAGACCCTTTACCCACTGTACCCTGTTACTTTTCAACAGATCCCTTCTATTGACTTATCGTGAAAGTTCTCATCCATGCAGGCTGAATTAGACATATTCCTGAACAGATCCCATTTAAAATCTCTCTCTTGGTCCAAAGATTATTTGATTCCATTTTTATAACCACCAAAATGCTTGCAATTTTTTTTCCTGCAATGATCCAGTTCCCCTGTCAACCCCCAAAATGTCTTAAACTTGAATGTGTGTGTGTGTGTGTATATAAAACACAATTTTGTTATTTATCAGATGAGATAGGATTTAAAAAAAGTGCTTAGTGTACCGTACCTGGTACGTAGTAGGAGCTTAATTCAGGATTCTTTTTTATATTACTTTCATTCCAGAATATGTTCTTCCTCTTCCCCATTCAGTGAGCCATTCCTTGTTTTTGTTTTTGTTGCGTTGTGTTGTTTTTAAAGCAGAGTGGGGGAAGGGAATAAAAAGAAGAGAACAAATCAGTTCAGTTAAACTCCTCATGTCTCAGCTGAGTCTGATTATATACGTACCCTTCCTCATCCATCCTCCCCTGCCTCTCCAGTGAAGGGAGGGGGAAGTTTCTTTTTTTAGGATTAAGCCTGGTTGTTTTAACTATTTAGTATTTTGTCTTATATACTTTCAATCTACATTTGCACAGTCATTGTGTTTGCTGTTTGCCTGGTTCTTCTGACTTCACTTTGCTTTAGTTCATGTATCTTCTCACGGTTTTCTGAATCTTCATATTCATCATTTCTAATAATGTAGTAATATTCCATTACTTCTATTACTAGACTTTATAATTTAATATTTCCACAATCAAAGGTCATCTATTTTGTTTCTAATTCTTTGCTACCACAAAAAGTGTTATCTATCTACATATATATATATACATATAGGATCTTTTACCCCTCTGTCTTTGGCTTTTTTGGGAGTATATATTCCTGGTAGTGGAATCTCGAGATCAGAAAACATGGATATTTTGATCACTTTTTTAGCATAATTCCAAATTATTTTCCAGAATGATTAGATGAATTTTCATAGCTCTTTCAATACTGTATTACTATCAATCAATAAACATTTATCTAGCACATGACAGTCACCAAGATAAGTGCCAAGGATGAAAAAAGAGGCAAATGAAAATCCCTGACTTCAAAGAGTTTACAATCCAATGTGACCAACTTTCCATAACACCTCCAACTTGACAAGTTCCCATCTTTTTCTTTTTTTTATTCTTTTCCAGTATGCAGAAAGTAAGGCGAAATGTCAGGTTTTCGGATTTATGTTTCTCTTACTGTGAGTGATTGGGAGCAATATTTACACATGGTTGTTAAAATTTTTCAGTACTTTCCAGAACTGTTTGTCATATTTTTTGCTTCTCTATGGCCCTTCGTCTTAGATATTCATGTTAGTTCCTTGTATGTTGTGGACGCCAGACCTGCATCAGAGATAAAAATCAGAAATAAAAATATTTTTCCAGTCTATAGCATTGCACTGATTTTTGTTGATTCGTTTAATCAATTAATTTAATTTACATTACCTCTGTATGTGCCTTTGTTCTTTGATTGGTTGAGCATTCTCTCCAGAGCCGTATGTGGGAAAGATACCCAAGCTCATACATTTCTTACTTTTTATGGTGTAACTTTTATTGTTTGAGTCATGTGTCCATTTTGAACTTATTGCGGTATATGGTATCAGATGTTGGTCTAAACCTATTTCCTGCTTATTGTCTGTTTTGCAGTTCTTGTCAAATAGATGGTTCTTCAACAAGTTATATATAAATATAATATATATAATAAATATTATTAAATAATAAATATATAATAGAATAGAATATATATTCTTAAACTTATTGAATATTGGGATATTGACTTCAGGGGTTTCTAATCCTTCTTTAGTTAATCTGAAACATTGACTTACTTTTCTATTTTTAACAATAACCTAATAATTATGATGACCTCAACTTTAAAGTATAATTTAAAATTCCCAGCCTATTTCTACAGTCCTTTTGAATGTGTTGGCCTTATTGTGTCTCCTCTCTTTCTGTACAGTATGAATTCAAAGCCAAGAACATCAAGAAGAAGAAAGTCAGCATCATGGTATCCGTGGATGGAGTGAAAGTGATTCTGAAGAAAAAGAAGAAGGTGAGTGTCCCTGGACCTGCCACTAGGAGGCAGTGAGAAGTCAGTCTGCATGTATGCAGATCCCCTGGTTTTGATGCGGATACCAGAGCTCAGATTTTTAACCTTGAGAAATGAGTAACTTTGACCCTGGGGCATGTGGGTTGCATTTTCTTTATAAAAGGAGGTTCCTTCTTTATTTCGCCCCCTTCTCCTTACTGGCCCTTGACTCCTGGACCTATCCCAGAATTTGTTTCCCACTATCCTGTTGATTCATTCAGCAGATATTCATAAAATGCCTACTGCGTGCCAGGTCCTGGAGACTCAAAGAGAAACGTCCTCCCACCTCCCAAGAAACTTACATTCTATTGCGAGTTAAATGGATGACAGGGGTGGGTAGGCGGAACAACATGTACACAGATAAAACCAAAAATGTTGGGAAGGCCCTAATACTATATGCTGCCTTCTTTCTATTTTTACTGCTGATTAGTTTGTTTTAAAAGCCTGATCAGGATTGTTTTGGGTTGAAACCAGCTGTGGGGCTGAGGAGTAAGGGAGGGGTGGAATTCCTCAGGGTTCTCCTGTTGTTATTGCTGCCTGTGGAAGTGTCGGCTTTGGTGGTGACTAGCTGGCCCTCCTAGGAGCTTTCAAAAGCATTAATTTATATGCTGGTTTCGTGGGGTTTAGACTTTGCATGTGTTTAGTGTGTGTGTGTGTGTGTGTGTGTGTGTTGGTGAACCTTGGGAAACATTTGGGTGTGGCAAATTGAGCTCTGTGTTCCTATGATGGGGTCAGCTGATCAGAATACTGTAAGTAAAGCATCTGTGGTACTAACTTGTTGTTTTCCATAATCTAATTTGGATTCTAGGCTATAGGAATGAGAGCTAGAATGGACCATTAGAGGTCTTGCCTAGTCCAATTCCCTCAGTCTACAGATGAGCAGACTGAGGCCCTGGTTGGGGGTGGTAGGAAGGGAATTTGCTCAAGGTTATACAGTCAGTTGAACTCTGATTTGAACTCAGGGCTTATGAATAGCAGATATAAGCCCAGATGAGGCTGGCATCCATGTAACAGCAGAGTGTGCTGCCTTCAGGATTCCACTGTTACTTCCTCAGAATGCTGCTTTGGTTGGATTTGTGTAAGAAAAATGGGAAGTTAAATTGTTCCCCAAAGACCACAACCTTCAAAATGTAAGGAACCCTTTTGGGGAAGAGAGGGAGGGAAAAAGTAGAACAAAATTAAAAAGTGCACAGCAGAGATCAAAAGAAAACTTACAGGGAAGCAAAGAAAAGATGAACAGTTCTCCACACAACATGTAGTATTTATCATACAGGCTTTCTTGAAATGGAGATTATTGTTACCTATTTTTAAACTTTTCGTGTTCTGCTATGTACATGACATGCTCTTTTTTTCCTTTCTTTGCATTTAAGTTCCAATATTTAAGTTTATGATATGCTTTGTTTCTTTTCTCTGTTCTATATTTGTGTTCTGGTGTTTGAGTCTAAAATAAAATTTAACAAAAGAAAAAGAAAATAAGAAAAAAAAGAAATCAGAAAATGTAAGGGACCCAAGGAATTTGTAACCATACCCTAATGAGCCACCTCTGTAGAGACTGCTCTGAGTGTTATGTTTCATGTTGGGGAGAGAGCAAGAATGCCTCTTCCCCTCACAGTAATTCGTTGTGACATCATCCTTGAAATAGAGTTGTCCCTGGGGCCCAGGTGGCATACTGAAACCAGGTGGGCAGCTGAAGCAAGCTGGGTCCTGACAGGTGGAGAAGGTCCCTAGGCACTAGTTAAAGAAATTAGCTGTGTGTTTGAGAGTGTGTGTTTAATACTAACAGGCAGCCCAAGGCCACAGATGCCCAGCATTGACCTCTAAGGAGGACAGTCGTGAGTGGCTTAAAGGTTGATTAGAGTGAAGCACTGTTGATTCTCACCATCCTTCTAGTCAGGCTGAATCACATCCTGGCATCTGCCATAGCCACTATGTGTCCTGGTTGGCTCAGTGATTAGGGAGAGTAGAAGGTTGGCCACCATAGGTCAATGGCCTCTAGGCTCCTGATGGGAGTAACTAAGCCCTGATATGTATGCTTAGAGAAAAAGCTGTGAACTCCCCCAAATTGCCTTTTCAAAGTCAGCAGTGTGCCAAGGCATCAGGAAAAGAAATGCCCCTTCTAGCAAGAGAATGAAAAATATACCAGAGAAAGATCTATTAGATTGAAAAACAGTCTCCCCAAGAGAATCAGGGGGGACTCTGTGAATCACTCAAAACTCAGCTCTTCAGCTAGCTAGGAGGAGAGAGGAGGGAGGAGAGAGGAGGGAGGAGGAATGATCTCAGCTCTGTGCCATATGTGATTCTCCTGATGCCAGACTGAGAAAAGAAGTTCACCTTTCCCCTACTCCTCCCACACCTGGTTTCTCGATGGAGCTGTGAGCCTGGTGATAGCTCCAATCCTGGTTTCATTTTTCACAGTAACTCACAGTAGAATGTACAATAGCTAGCAATCAGTCTTGTTGTTTTTCTTATACGCTAGCCCACGTGGCACCAAACCCTGACCCAGCGTTTGTCTCTCCCTCTTCTCATAATGATGATAATCACCATCAATCTTATTTCCATTTCTATAAAACATTAGGCTTCATAATGTGCTTTCATTACTTCAGTGCTATAAGGTAGGGAGAATAAAATTGTTTTAGCCTTCTTTTACAAATAAGGAAACTGAGGCTCAGAGAGATGAAGTTTTCAGAGCTATCTCATTGTGGAAGCTGGGATATGAACCCAGATCTCCAGATACCAAGACTAGCATTTTTTTTTTTACCTTAAGGCAAAGGTAGTGAGGGTCTAGATGCAACCTGTAGATGCTCAAGGCAGCCTCGTCGTTATCAGGAAGCAAGTTGAAGGTCTTAACATCCCATTTGGGATACAAAAAAAGACTTAACTTGCATTATTCTCCTGACCTCAAATGGCCAGTCTGTCAGCACCTCTGTGTGGGACCCAGATCTAAACCTAGGTTCTTGGGATCTAATGTTTAATCATGACCTCATCCTGAGACCTCTTCCAGGGTGATCTATAACTTAATTGGAGAAGAGGGCCTCCCAGCAGACAGGGCAATGGTCATAACAGATGTATGTATGGTGCTTGAAAGATTGCAGTCCACACTGTGATTTATGGTCAATCAGTCACCAGACACGTATTAAGTGTCTGCTATAAACCAGATACTCTGCTAAAGGTACTGAGGACACAAAGGAAGATAAAAGCAGCCCTGACGTCAAGCATCTTATAATCTAATAGGAGACACAACATGCAGATAATACATACAGGACATACAGCCAAGTCCCCTCTGGTGTGAATAATGAATCCTGAGAAGTAGAAGAATTTTCATTGCTTATTTCTACTGGATTAGAGGCAATTATCATATTTATGTATCATTATTCCAAGTAGTATGAATGCCAATTATGTGACTGCTTTTGGGGGAATTCATTATTTGCACTCACAGAGACCTAGCTATATGTCATTCAATCCTCACCTCGTGATGCAGGTGCCATTATAATTCCCTTTTTACAGATGAGGAAATTGAAACTTAAAGAGGTTAAATGACTTGCCCAAAGTTACGCTGCTGGTAAGCAGCTGAAGCAACATTTGAATCCAGGTCATACTGACTGAGTTCACGCATCTGTTCACTACACTGTCTCTGTGGGTGGGCCCCCTTGAAAATGGGGAGAGATGGTGAAACTGTCCCTTGTTCATGGAGATCTCTACCTAGAAGGAGCAGGGAGAGGCACTAAAAATGAAGGCAACTCCTTTTGTATTTCATTTGCATCAATCACAGACTTACTAAACATAGTTTCTATGCAGGAATAAATATAGTAGGCACCACTGGGGTGGAAGGAGGAGAGAACTGAAAGATAAAGCAGTATTTGTGATTTTGGCTTCTAGTATTCCAGGCTGGGGGTGGGTAGGGTTAGAGTGTGGGGCACCCCTTCTCCTCCCCCTTTTCCCCATCAGACAGCCAGCAAAAGGTCAGTGACACTCTCTAGACTTATCAGGACCCATTCATTGTTTTTTCTTGGTACTGGAATGTGGAGAAAAGAAAACCCATAAGATGTGACCAAGTCACTGGCTCAGGAAACATGATTGGACAAGTAGATCAGGAGACTGGGCAGTGAAGCTGAGCTGTTTACTTTTGATGCTCACTGCTTCTTTCAGCCCTCCCTATCCCTCAGTGTGCCCATCTATGAGATGGGGATAAGATCCATTCCCACACAGAGGAGGGCCTGGGACCATCCAGATGAAAGTGGTAATTACCGTATCACCATCTTTCTCTGACGAATCCTGTTTAAGAGATGTTGCAAGAGTGTGGGCACTAGCCAAGTACATTATAATTATCTCTAGTTGATTTTTTAAAAAGCTTTCTGGACATGTTAACAAGCACCTAGAGGTCCTTTCTTCTGAACTGATGCCAACTGACAGTGAATTCCTAGTTCCTTCAGAAGTTTAGCTTTGATGTGTCTCAGCTCCTTTTTTCCTGCTCATTTGTAAAATCTAAATTATTACCTTCTCAGTGCATGTGGGAACTGGGGTCATCCACCTCCCAGGACAGAACTGTGTATACAATGTGTATGAATGGAAGTACCTGAGGACAGGGACTGGTAGGTTTGGGTCATTGTATCTCCATCTCCTCTGTATGCCTAATAACATGGGTAAAGTGGCTGTACTAGACCAAATATGAGGAATTCTGTGCTGGGAATGAATGACTCAGTTTTGAAAGCATTGAGGGATTGTTTTACAGTTTATAATCAGCTAGGAGATGAGGTAGATAGAGGATTAGATCTGACATCAGGAAGGCCTGAATTCACACCTTGCCCCAGACACTTAGGAGCTGTGTAACTCTGGGCAAGTTATTTAATGTCATCTGCCTCAGTGTACTTTTCTGTAAAATCAGGATAATATAGCACCTCTCACAGTGGTTGTAGGGATCTCAAAAAGTTTGTGTCATAATTTCTGGGCAATTTAATCATTTTATTGGTAAGGCTAGCATGTTTATCAATAAAATGAGATCAGTGGCATTCTTGAATGACAAAGACCCCTCATGCTGGTGGGCCCACAGTTTATATGCCCTTGGAAGAGGGCATATTTCTGAGGGTGGCAATCAACTCTGATTGGTTAATAATTAATGAGAGGAAATATTGCAATGAGATGTAGGCTCAGTCTAACGAGGGTCTTGAGGTATAGGGCTTGAATCACCCAAGTCTTGTTCAAAGAATCCATATCGCCTGTCTGACAAAATGGGGGGAATCCACAGTTTCCCAGATCTAAGTAAACACAGGAATCCACAGTCTTTGCCCAAGATTTCCCACACTGATTGATTTCTGGATGAGGAAATAGAAAAGGGGAAAAACCTTGCTCCTAATTCAGTAGTTAGTTATTAATACAAGAGAGAAATAATCATTTCTCTCAGACAGTATTTATAAAGTACTTTGTAAATATTTAAGCACTATGTAAATGCTAGTATTTATTGTCATTATTATTACATAGAGAGTTCAAATACAGCCTCAGACACTTGTAGGGAAATAAGGAAAGATTGAGTGGGATCTTAATAATCCCAAAAACGAATCAAGAGAATCTCAGTAACTATTCATCCATATCTCAGATTTCTCTGCTTTGTAAAATATTTATGAGAGTGATTTACATGCTTTTCAGTGGAATTCATGGTAAAAATATGAGATGGCCACTAAAAAACTTCCATAAACAATTCTGTTCAGCAGACTTCTTCTATATAGTCACCCAAGTGGACTAAAAGGTACACAGAACACAAGATATATACAAATATATGTACAATGGAAATGGAAGAGGAATTCCATACAGATAATGAGCTCCTCCTGATACTCCGGTTTGTAGATGATATTATATAATTTCACTAAGATCCCCAACATTATAGGGCTTTCTCAAGGACACCCATAATTAAAGAGATTGGCCTAACAATCCAGATAGGAATGTCTCAGTAGAAGAAAAATGCCTATTGCCCAAACTCTGATGACTGCTTCAATGAGTTAATATATCATTGAGTATTTTGGGGACAGGATCCACAAAAGGGCCATAAGTTGAAACCAGAAATGAATAAGAGAAAGAAGTCAGGCTGGATTGCAGTTGAGTAATTAATCATATAGCACATTCTTCTTAACACAGCCATATCCTTTTAACCCAAGAGTTCTCCCAGAGATGCTATGTGGCTGAAAATCTTACAGGTCATTAGGAAACCAAGTTGCAGGTTACCTAAAGGACAAATGAAGTATTTGGCATGGTAGGGAGAGGTGGGTCCACATTATTGACCTCACCGCATGAAGTGGTATATGGGATACAAAGGAAATAGAAAGTCACAAAAGGAAGCGAAAGTGGCAGAGAACCCATGAATTCTATTGGTACCTATTAAATATTTGAAGACCCTTAAAATGAGTGCATTCCCTGGAAGAGCAACGGCACAACCTAGCAAACATCCTATCATCTATACCAACCAGGACTGGGAATCCTAGGGTGGATGATATCACAGTTCCATGGAAATATTGCCGAGAGTGTGCCCAGTGCTTAGCATGGTGCCTTGTATAAAGTAGGCACTTAAATAAATCTTTATTGAATTAGAATCAATTAACCTAACCTCATTCCAAGGGAATTTGCTGTATAAAAAAAAAAAAAGTAATGTGGTTTCACTGGGGATGGACCAGAAAGGTAGCATTATTGGAGAATCTATAGCACTGTCATCAACAAACCTTTATTGGATACCTATTATGTACAAAGCTGGACAGCTAGGTGGCACAGTGGATTAGAGTGCTGTGCCTGGACTCAAGTTCAAATCTAACCTCAGACACTTACCAAAGCAACCCTGGGCAAATCATTTAACCCTGTTTACCTCAGTTTCCTCATCTATAAAATGAGGTGAGAATGGAAATGGCAAACCACTCCAGTATCTTTGCCAAGAAAACCCCAAATGGGGTCTTGAAGCATTGGACACAACTGAAAAATGAACAACATTTATATACAAATGCCAAAATGGAATTTCAGGTATCAGGACTTTTTTTGAAGGGAAGGGAGGTGGAGTGACAACTTTACAGACCCTCTCAATTCAGTATTCAAACATATATTGATTTACCCACTCTGCCGAAGTATAAAGCTATCTCTTATAATTACTACTATAAGACAAAGAGGGATTTCTTTTGCATCAACTAAATGCAGATTTCATTCTCATGGGAACAGACTTTTGACCTGGAAATTTTCTTTTTCTAAAAAAATATTGGTTTCACAGGTAGATTTGAATGTCCACTGTTGTAAAGCCCCCATCAAAGTAATAATATTAATTATGATGAGCATTTATATAGAACTTTGATATTTGCTGAGTGCTTTACAAATATTTTCTCATTTGATTTTAATAAACCTAGGTGCTTTTATTTTTATTTTACAGATGAGAAAACTGAGGTAAGAGAGGCCAAGTGCTTTACCTAGGGTTGCACAGCTTATAAGTGTCTGAGGCTGTATTTTGAACTCAGATCTTCCTGAGCTTGGTCAGATGCTCTCTACAGAGCCGCCACATTTTATCCAATCAGATTGCTTCCTGAGCTTTCAAAATAAATCTTGACACTTCATGGTCAGAATGCTGTTTTCAGCTTTGTTTTCAGTTACAATTAAATTTAGTGGAGGAAAGTTTGTTAATGATTATGGAAATGGAATTTACCAAAGTTTAAAACCTAGAAGGAGAGTTTTCTATGAATGAAGAAAATATAAAAATGATGAACACATATCTGCAAAGTCTTCCAAAAGCATCATATTCATCTTGCTCTGCCCCAGATTCAGTGCTTCTTGATGCTTGCCATACTCTTTTTCTTAGCATTCAAGGCTCTCCACAGTCTTGTCTCATTCTGCTTTTTTTCCAGTTTTACTTCCCATAATTCCTCAATCCAGTTCTCTATTCAATCTAGGCTAGTATGGTCTCACCCAAAAATATAATTTGTCTTGCACTACATGTTCCTGCAAATCTACCAATCAGTCTTCTCTATGGACTAATTCCCACTGATAAAATTAAGATTGTAGTAAATTAATTAAATTCAGGCTACATCTGGAGAATCATTATTGCTTCCTTTCCCAAATCTATCACACACTGTGTGTTGGTCCTAGAATACCACAAACTCCAACCAAAGAGCGATTCAGAATACCCAGGCCATGCGCCTATAAAATCTGTTAATCAACCGTTTATGAAGTACCAGTTATATGTTAAGCAGGCATTGTATTAGGTACTGGGAAAACACAGATAAAAATGAAGCAGACCCTGCTCTCAAGAGAATTACATTCTATCAGGGAGTTGTCATATGTATGTATACAGATATACAAAATTAATACAAGGTAACTGGGGAGGAGAGCACTTAGCAAATGTGGGGGCTCAGGGAAGATTTCATGTAGAGGGTGGCACTTGAACTGAGTTTGGAAAGAAATGAGGGATTCTAAGGGGCAAGAGTGAAGAGAGATAGCATTCTAGGTGTGGGGGACTGTCAGGGCAAAGGTTTGGAGGTGGGAGATAGAGGAAAAATAATCCAGTTTGGTTCTAGACTATAATGTGTAGGAAGGGAAGTAATATATTTTAAGTCTGCGGAGCTAGACTGAAGCTTTCTACATGTGCACCATTCTCATAAAGATTTTAGAGATATCAGAATCTTCAGTTGTTTTATTATCTTTTTTCTGGTAAAAATTACTGGCCCTGGTCTTTACTGTTCTTTACAAACTTCTCTTCTTTCAAATAGCTTCAAAATCAGTCCCTGAGGGACTTGAAACGACTCTGCCTCCAGTGTGGCCTTCTTCTGTACATATTTGTTCAGGCCTAGGCAATTTTCCTAATTAACTCTTCTAAGATGATCTCCCAAGTCAAGTCTTCAAATATTATGGATTAAATGACTGAAGAGATCCAACTAAAGTCAAAAGAGGAGATTACCTCCTTTGGGTTTTTTGATACCTAATTAATCATGATAATAAAATTATGTGGTACGGTCTTAAAAAATTTCCCTGAGAAATTGGGAAGGGGAAGAAAATCGAATTTATGACAGAATGGACATTACTTATGACAGATCTATCTCAGCAGCACTGAGACACTAAATTGGTAATTACGAAAATCTGCCTCCATGCTGAGTACTCTTGGACAGCCTGTTTTTGACTCATCTGTTCAGTACTTTATCATTTGTGTCTGTATCTTTGTGACCCCATTTTGGGATTTTCTTGGCAGAGATACTAGCATAGTTTGCCATTTTCTTCTCCGGCTCATTTTACAGATGAAAAAACTGAGACAAACAGAGTTAAGTGACTTGCCCAAGGTCACACAGCTGGTAATTGTCCCAGGCTGGATTTGAATTTAAGCAAGCACATCTGGCCCAATATTTCACCTGGGTGCTCATTCTGGGCCGTACATGCTCCTGTATGTGATCTTGTGAAGTAGAAATAGAGGAATTGAGGGATCCAGCTACTTTGACATCTGAAATTCTGTTCCTCAGAATTAGTGGTCCTTAGAGTGTAATGAGCAGAGCTTTCGGCTTATAGATAGGAAAGTCTGGCTTCAAGTGTTGCCTCTGATACTTTAGACCTGAATGGCCTCAGTGAATCACTTAAGTCTCTGAGTTTCATTTTCTTCATCTACAGAGTCTTGGTGAGAATCCGAGCGCATGTAAGCTAAGCATTTTGTAAATTTTATCATTTTTATTCCCCCTTCCTCCTTTTGACACAGGCTGTCAGCAAATTGTTTAATATGTAGGATTACACAATGTAGAGTAGGTGCTGATCTACACTGGGAGAA
This sequence comes from Bettongia penicillata ogilbyi, assembly GCA_023548195.1. NCBI lineage: Eukaryota > Metazoa > Chordata > Mammalia > Diprotodontia > Potoroidae > Bettongia > Bettongia penicillata. The sequence continues at coordinate 3,087,619 of JAJHZJ010000155.1, read as the reverse complement.
AAAGATTCCTCACTAGGAACTCTGGAACTGAAGAGATCACAGGTCTAGTCCAAAAAAATGTTCAGAAAGAAACAAGGTCCTGTAATTCTCTTTCTGGATAGTCATGTGTACCATCAACTAAAAATGTCTAGTCTGGCCTCTAGACTAAGTCCCTGAGGAGGGGATTTATTCATTCGGTTAGTAAGTCACCCATTCCTTCCTTGTGTGGGTAGTATTTAGGTGGCACCTTTGATTCAGCACTAGAACTGGAGTTCAAACCCTGCCTCAGACACGTACTAGCTGTGTGACTCTGGGCAAGTCACTCACCCTTCCTCTGCCTCAGTTTACCCGCTTGTAAAATGCAACACCACCTACCTCTCAAGGTGGTTGAGAGGGTGAAATGTGATCATATTTAGAGAGTGCTTCAAAAACTTTAAAATGCCATAGAAATGCTAGCAATATAAACACAAAGACAAATAAGACATGATTCCTGCCCTCATAGAATTTATTACCTAGTAAAGGAATATGGAGCACAAAAAGAAGTGTACAGGAAATTATGAAACAATTATGACACAGGTTAGACTATTCTTAATAAGTGTCAATGGCTCCTATTGACACTAGGATAAAATACCCCTTTGGAGACTTAAATTAAAAGCTTCAGACACTTAGTAGCTGTGTGACCCTGGGCAAGTCACTTACCCCTGTTTTCCTCAGTTCCTTATCTGTCAAATGAGCTGTAGGAGAAAATGGCAAGCTCCTCCAGTGTCTGTGCCGTGAAAATCCCAATGGGGTCACAAAGAGTTGGACATGAATGAACATGACTAAAGCACCCCAACAGTCTGGCCTCAAACTATGTCTTCAGATTGCTCATATATTGCTTCCTCATGCTTTCTATGTTTCAGCCACCCTGACCTACTTCATGTACCCTGTGTACAGCATCCTGCCTGGGGCCCATGTTAGACCTGGCCTCCCTCCTAATCTGTGCCTCTTGGAGTCCCCAGCTCTCCACGAGGCCAGCCACCCACACGCAGCAGGCCATTCTCCTTCCCCTTGGGTATAAATGTTTCTTCCTTCAAAGTTACTTTATATTTGGGTTTTTTTGCATGCTCACCTTTGTATATGTTACTTTCCTCCAAGAGAATGTAAGGCAAAGTGTGTTCTGCCCTTGTGTTTATATTTCAGGGCTAAGCCCAGCCATCTGGTGCAGAGTAGACAGTTAAGAAAGGCTTATTGGATATGACAAAAACATAAGAGAAGAAGAAGAAAGAATGTGTACTTCTAATGGCCACAACCCATTTGTTACACAGAATTCCATCTTTTAAACCATCTTATTATAGTATGTCATGTGCCTGTGATTAATGGAATGCCACTGTATCCAAACAGAGGGACATGGTGAGCAGAATACAACGTATTTCCAATAAAAAAATACCATAGAGAGGCAGCTAAATGGCATAGTGAATAGAGGACTAGACTTTGAGTCAGGAGGACCTGAGTTCAAACCCAGCCTCAGACACTTAACACTTGGTGGTGTGTGACCTTGGGCAAGTCACTTAACCTTAACTGCCTTGTCTTCCCCTCCAAAAACAAAATACTGTGGAGAAGAAGGGGATCCTGAGAGAGATGTGTGATCTGGAAATGAAAGATGGTCCCATCATGTAGGGAGAGTGAAGAATAGCCCTGTGAACAAACTGAGTGCTCCATTGGTATTGATATAATGTCAAGAGAGCTGAAGAAAGTGCCTCGGCACATTGGGTCAATCAGTCTGTCAATGGATAAACACTTATTAAGCACTTAGTACATGCCAGGCACTGTGCTGAGTACTAGATCACTCTTCAGGGAAGGTTTTATGACAGAATGTGGATGAGATTTGCACAGTGTGGGCTGGCAGGGATGGGTGGCACTCTGTATCTCTGGAAATATTACAGTGATGAGAGGAACAGATCCATGGCAATTCCAATGTCAATTAATAATAATATAATAATGATATGTAGCATTTAGGTAGAGCTTTGAAGTTTGCAAAGTGCTTTTAAAAATGATCTCATTTTATCCTTCCAAATGCCAGGGGAGGTAGGTGCTATTAATATCCTCATTTTACAGATAAGGAAATTGAGGCAGATGTCAAGTGACCACTGCCACATAAATTGGAAGTATCTGAAGCCAGATTTGAACTCAGTTCTTTCTGACTCCATCTCCTATACTCTGTCTGACGTGCCTCCCTCACAGCACAGACATGGGTCAGAAAAGGAAAGAGCAACTTTAAAATGATGGGACCCCAAATTGTAGCGTTGGAAATTAACTTGGACATCACCTCATTCCACTCATTTTATGGATGAAAGTTAAAGGACAAAGAGATTAATTACCAGTATTAAGCTACTTCATCTCCTGGGCTTATTTTTAGTTTTGGTGGCTTTTCTAATTTTATAAAATTCTATTGATGCTTTTTATTTCCTATGCCAGAGCTGTTGATTGTGCAAAAAAACCACAATTAAACCAAACCACCCAACAAAATGACCCCATTTGACAGTATGTGTAGCATTGGGTTCCCATAACACTTCTGTTCCAAGAAGAGGAATGTGTGTTTCTGCATCTCTTCTCCAGGAGCAAGAATGGGTATTCCAATTGATCTGAGTTCTGTGATTTTATAATGTTATTTTTGTGATTATCTGTTAGTCATTATAATCTCTGCCATTTATATAATGCATTAGTATTTGCAAAGCCCTTTACCTACACCTTCTCATTGTTTTCATTCTCTCGCTTTGCTCACACCATTTTGTATAACCCATGTTTCCCTGAATTCCTCACACTTGTCATTTTTCACAACACAGTAGCATTCCCTTACATTCCTGCACCACAGTTTGTTCCGTCATTTCCCAGTGGAAAGAAGGGTGCCCACTTGCCTTCCCTTCCCTTTTTTTCTTTTTCTTTTTTTGCTACCAGCTAGTTAGTTTTTAAACCACACTCATTTGTATTGAGGTGCGCCATGCTGGGATTCTCAGCTGTTCTGCCTTGAAAGACATTTTGTATCCCCATGTCTGTTGCCTGGGAGAAGGAGATAGCTTTGTCTTGTATCACCATCACTTTTAGTCTAGTTCTGATGTGCTTTACTTAATCCTCATCTGCCATGGAGCATGGAGATCTTGTCAAGCTATATTAATATGGCCTCACTCTGATTTTTTAAGAAGTCCCCACTGCTGTCAGGCATGCCAAATTATAAAGCACCCGTATTTGATGGCAGAATTGCTGACATTTTCCAAGAGGGAGAGGGAAGTGTGCCTGCATAGGATTTTCCTTATATTTAGGGTGCTGTAAAAAATAAAAATGTTCTAGAGATTTCAACGATGCTACTAGTATTTCCATCTGGTGCTAAGTTATGGAGAGTCAGATTTTGTCAGAGTATAGAAAAGAATTTTCTCTTATGAGAGCTTTCAGGACATGGAACCTGAGGAGGTCCTGAGTTTCCCAACAGAACCATCTAGCAGCAGCTAAGTAATTATTTGCCCAAGGTTATTGTAATGGAACAAGGATTCCCCTATTAGGCAGGAGGTTAGAATAAATACTTTTTCAGGTCCTGTCTAGTTTGACGACTCTATGATCTCCTAGAAAAAAATAATAAGAAAAGCTATTATAGTATCACTTCCCATTTGCCCATGAAATTCTGAAAACTACTGTAGCCCCAACTGTCCAAATTGTAAGAGAACCTTTCCTACATCCTATCTATACAACCTTGAGTCCTTAATCTCTCTGGACCCTAGGTTTTCTCAAGTATAAGAAGACTAGATGATAATTTTAAGTTTCTGATTCATCCTTCAAAACTACTGTGGTCTCTATATTGTTGTCAGTGTGTTTCAAAGATTGTAGATGTTGGAGGTGGGATTTGAACTCAAGTCCTCTGGTCCCAGGGCCTTTTATCACTGTGTCATGCTGCTTCCCTGTTCAGTGACCTTCCAAATATTTGACACCAGATGTAGCATGGTGTAGTGGAAGGAGCATTTGATTTGGAATCAGAAGAAATGAGTTCAAATGATGATGCTTCTATTTATACATGTGTGACCTTAGGTAAGTCACCTCCCTCTTCTCTCCACCACCACTTGCTTGCTCAGTTTTCCTTACCTATGAAATGAGAGGATTGGAATATAGAATCTTTAAGGTTCTTTCCAATTTCAACTCAGTTTTCCTTACCTACGAAATGAGAGGATTGGAATATAGAATCTTTAAGGTTCTTTCCAATTTCAAATGATCTATTCCCCCTTTATTCCTCTGTAGGAGATAAGGTCCTTATGAGAAAATGAACTAAAATGACCTTTCTGGAAGGATATCTAGATGTTTCATAGAGCTGAACGTCTAGGAGTCCTCTCGTCCTATGTAGAAACTGAAGACCCATCATGAAAGCCTATGATCCCTAGGATTCCCTTCAACAACAGGGAGGTTCAGCTCCAGGATTGGTGGGAGGTGGCGGGGAGGGATGGGAAGATTCCTCCTGAAAAAAGTTTTTTCCTTAGAAGAACTAAACAGAGGAGACAAGATGAAAATGAACTTGATTTGCCTTTGGCATAAGAAGGGAGGGAGGGGAGAGCAGATAAAAATGGAGGAAGAGAGAAGTGATTTTAAAACAAGTTATAAAGTAGGAGATTTTTGAATTTTCTTCTATTTATAGCACTGTAAAGCCAAGACTTTAAAAAAAACAAACTACCTACTTTCAGTTAACTGAAGCAAGAATGGTTTATATCCACTGTGGGTGATCTGGAAAATTTCTTGTTCAGTTTGTATATAAACACAACTCATAGAGCTCAGCGTATTTTCATGTTGGGGAAAAAATAGGTTTTCTTGGGATGTCCTGAGAATAAAAGGAAATAGCACCATTAGTGACTGCAGGTCCTGCAGGGATGTTCAGTGGAATTCAGCAAGCATCTACTATGGGCAGTGGTGATACACAGTTGGTGATATATTTTTTTTAATTAATTTATTTAACTTTTTACATTCATTTTCACAAAATTTTGGGTTCCAAATTTTCTCCCCTTTTCTCCCCTCCCCCCACCAAATACACCGAGCAATCTAATTTTCCCTATCACCAATCTGCCCTCTCTTCTATCCTCCCTCCCTTCTCTTGTCCCCATCTTCTCTTTTGTCCTGTAGGGCCAGATGACTTTCTATGCCCCATTAACTGTATTTCTTATTTCCTAGTAGCAACAACAATACTAACCAGTTGTTCCTAAAACTTTGAGTTCCAAATCTCTCCATCCCTCCCTCCCCACCCATTCCCTTTGGGAAGGCAGGCAATTCAATATAGGCCATATCTGTGTAGTTTTGCAAATGACTTCCATAATAGTCGTGATGTGTAAGACTGTATTCTCCTCCATCCTATCATGCTCTCCATTGTTTCTATTCTGTCTTTTGATCCTGTCCCTCCCCAAGAGTGTTGACTTCAAATTGCTCCCTCCTCCCATTGCCCTCCCTTCCATCATCCCCGCCCCACTTGCTTATCTCCTCCCCCACTTTCCTGTATTGTAAGATAGGTTTTCATACCAAAATGAGTGTGCATTTTATTCCTTCCTTTAGTCAAATGTGATGAGGGTAAACTTCATGTTTTTTTCTCAACTCTCCTCTTTTTCCCTCCACTAAAAAGTCTCCTGCTTGCCTCTTGAATGAGATATAATTTGCCCCATTCCATTTCACCCTCTTTCCTCCCACTACATTTCTCTCTCACCATTTACCTTAATTTCTTTTAAGATATGGTCCCATCCTATTCAATTCACTCTGTGCTCTCTGTCTCTGTATGTGCGTGCATGTGTGTATGTGTGTGTGCGTGCACGCGTGTACGTGTGTGCGTCTGTGTATGTGTGTGTGTGGTCCCACCAACTACCCAGATACTGAAAATTTTTAAGAGTTACAAATATTGTCTTTCCATGTAGGAATGTAAACAGTTCACTTTTGGTAAGTCCCTTATGACTTCTCTTTGCTGTTTACTTTTTCATGCTTCTTCTCATTCTTGTGTTTGAAAGTCAAATTTTCTTTTCAGCTCTGGTCTTTTCATCAAGAATGCTTGAAAGTCCTCTGTTTCACTGAAAGACCATATTTTCCCCTGAAGTATTATACTCAGTTTTGCTGGGTAGGTGATTCTTGGTTTGAGTCCTAGTTCCTTTGACTTCTGGAATATCCTGTTCCATGCCCTTTGATCCCTTAATGTAGAAGCTGCTAGATCTTGTGTTATCCTGATTATATTTCCACAATACTGGAATTGTTTCTTTCTAGCTGCTTGCAAGATTTTCTCCTTGAGCTGGGAGTTCTGGAATTTGGCCACAATGTTCCTAGGAGTTTCTCTTTTTGGATCTCTTTCAGGTGGTGATCGATGGATTCTTTCAATACTTATTTTGCCCTCTGGTTGTAGAATATCAAGGCAGTTTTCCTCGATAATTTCATGGAAGATGATGTCTAGGCTCTTTTTTTGATCATGAGTTTCAGGTAGTCCCATAATTTTTAAATTGTCTCTCCTGGATCTATTTTCCAGGTCAGTTGTTTTTCCAATGAGATATTTCACATTCTCTTCCATTTTTTCATTCTTTTGGTTTTGTTTGGTGATTTCTTGGTTTCTCAGAAAGTCATTAGATTCCATCTGTTCCATTCTAATTTTGAGAGAACTATTCTCTTCAGTGAGCTTTTGAACCTCTTTTTCCATTTGGCTAATTCTGCTTTTGAAAGCATTCTTCTCCTCATTGGCTTTTTGAACCTCTTTTGCCAATTGAGTGAGCCTATTTTTCAAGGTGTTATTTTCTTCAGCATTTTTTTGGGTCTCCTTTAGCAAGGTATTAACCTGTTTTTCATGCTTTTCTTGCATCTCTCTCATTTCTCTTCCCAGTTTTTCCTCCACCTGTCTAACTTGATTTTCAAAATCCTTTTTGAGCTCTTCCATGGCCTTAGCCCACCGGACATCCCCCTGGGGTGTCTGGGTACAGAGGCCCTGACCTCCACATCTTTCCCTGATGGTAAGAATCCTTCCTCGTCATCAGAATTGAAAGGCGGGAACATCTGAACCCCATCAAAGTAGCTTTATATAGTCTTATTTTTCTTCCCTTTTCTGGGCATTTTCCCAGCCAGTTACTTGACTTCTGAGATTCCTGTCCACCCCCGCCTAGATCCGCCCAGCTAGTGCTTGGGGTCTGAGATTCAAATGGGCTTTCCGTGGCAGGCATGGCTGCTATTCAATGTGAGCTTAAGTTCTGGTGCTCAGGTGGGGGCAGGGCCATCTCCCAGGCTCAGTTCCCTCAGGGGCTTTATGCAGAGACCTGAACTTCTGCCTGCTGCTGCCTGCTGTCCCAGGCCGCCGTGGCTGCCTCTGCTGCTCCCTCCGCCGCTTCCTCTCGAGGGGGCCCGAACCACGGAGACACCCCGCTCCCCTCTCAGCCAGCCCAGAAGTCTCTCTCACTGACCTATAGCGTCTTTGGGCGGAGGGACCTTCCCAGCTGCCGGAGGTTCCGTCCCTGAAGCCTGCTCGGATCAGCTCCTCTCGGGCCCGCGGCCAGGGCAGCATAGGGGTGGTCTCCACTTTCCGGGGCGCAACAGACCCTGGGGACAGCTCTCCAGGACTCTCTGGAACAGAGATCTTTTCCACTGTGTTTCTGCACGCCTTGCAGTGATCCAGAATTTGTGGGGAGTTCTTCTTGCAGGAAATATATGGGCTATGGGTTCGGAGCTAGCATACGTGAGTCTTTCTACTCTGCCATCTTGGCTCCACCCCCGATTTTTTTTTTAAATAGTAAATAAGGGGCTGTCATACAGAAGAGGGATAAAACTCATTATGCTTAGCCCCAGAGTGAATTAATGAGGAGCAATTCATGAGAGATGCCAAGAATCACATTTCAGCTGAATGTAAGAAAACTATGCCTAAAAGTTAAGAATTCTCCAGAATTAAAATGGGCTGTTCTGGGAGACATGGTTTCCCCTCAATGGAAGTTTGCAAAATGGAATAATGGGGCAGGGAGGTGGTACAGTGGATAGAGCACTAAGTCTGAAGTCAGGAAGATCTGAGTTCAAATCTAGCCTCAGACACTTACTAGCTATGTGACCCTGGGTAAGTCATTTGACCCCATTGCCTCCAAAAAAAAACACCCAATGACTACTTGTTAAGTTTGTTCTAAAGAGCATTTGTATGGAGCTATAGGTTGGACTGGTTGGTTTCCAAAGTCCTTTACCATGACTCTGTGAAATGATTCTTCCTCATGTTCCTTCTCTAGGTAGTTCTTCTGATCATGTGCTTGAGTTTTCATTTTTCCCTTCTCCCTTTCATTTGCTGAGGTCCCTCATTTATTTGCATGTTAATGTGAGGCTGTAACCTGAGTGTCAATGTTCTTTTATCTCAACTATAGCATAAATTCAGGCTTTTTTGTGTTATTGTTTTAGAACGGGAGGTCCCTCTTGGACTCTGTCGATTTTCCCAGATCCTTATTCATTGCCTCCCAGAAGCTACTCTCATCTTTTTCTCCTTCTGGTTCCACATTTATTTCTTATCCTTTATTGCTCAGAGTTCAATGTATCTGCACACCTATGTATTTATGCATATATTTTAATGTATGTGTGCATGTGTTTTGGTTAGCCCACTTTAATCCAAATTTCAACACTGCCTACAGTCCCTGGGATGTTCCCCTCTATGCCTGACCTCAGTATCTTAGAGAGGCTCTCTCCTGTTGTGCTTGAAAGAAAGTGATTAGGCCAGGTACTTCACACTTGGCACTTTCCCTCCCTGGGCAATTAACTCAAGAAGCCTTAGAGGGAAATTGGGGCTAAGAGCAAAGCTGATACTGATTGTAAGCATTTCTGTCTTAACCTGCCCTCTGGTTCTGTACCTGAGGATAACGACTTAATTTATTCATTTACAGCTTCTTTTATTGCAGAAAAAGGAGTGGACCTGGGATGAGAGCAAGATGCTGGTGATGCAAGACCCCATCTACCGGTAAGAATGCCCCATTCGCCAATGGAACCCAGATCCTTTGGCGTGGGACAAATAAGAGGTTTCTAGAGTAGTTTATTGGGTCACGTCACATTATTTCCACTATTGTTTCTTCCTGAGCTCTATTTCTTCTCCTGGATCTGTCTTTCCAACTGAAAGTAGAAAGAGGAGACTCCACTTTATCATATGGACAAGGAAGGAAAGCCATCTTGTCACTAGGTGAATTAATCCATCTAAAGATTGTTATATACTCTCCATTCCATAGATAGAAAGAGGCTTGAGGGGCCATCTAATCCATGCCACTGTCTCAAATTCACATTAATTTTTTTTTTTTTTATTGATTAGTATATGTTCACTGTGTGTCATGGAATATGATTAGTGCTAGGCATAAGTACTTGCTCCCAAAGTTTACAATATTGGAGGTAAGATAACTAAAATATAAGTTTAAAATGTGTAGGAAAGGTCCAGAATGAGTGGTGTGGCACATTTGAGGAGGAGATCACCTATTTGGGTGATCCAGGGCAGGCAGACACCTGCTCTGAACTTTGGAGGAGAGGTCAACTGATGGGAATATAGTCAGAAAGCATTCCAGCACAGGGGGATGGCTAGTGTACATTAAACGACTTTCAGACAAGAAAGGGGTAACCACTGGCATATGGAAAGTTGACTGCTGTGACTGGAACATAATCTGGAAAGGCAAATGGAAGCCAATGATGGAGGACCTCAAATGCCAGGTGAAGGAATTCAAATTATTTTTGGTAAGCAATGGGAACACTGAACAACAGAGGAATGATGTCTGATCTGGGCATCAGCAAGATTACTCTGGCAAAAGTGGGAAGAATAGAAACTTTTTTGTAGGGATATAGACCATATTGTATATAATGTTGAACTTGGGTGATACACTTGCTGTTTTTGCTAAAAAATTTTTCCCCTGTTTTATTCTTTGTTATAAGGCAGAACACTGAGAGGAGAAGAGGAAAGGATGTACTGAGAAATGTAGGTGACCTAGAATACACACAAAAAATTTTAATGGATTAGACAATCCAAAAATAAGCACAAAATTTAAAATGCTGAAAATTAATAGATGAATTGGAAAAAACCGACTTGGGAGCTGATTCTTTGAAAAGACTAACAAAATTTAAAAACATCTACATAAGAAAAATATTCTTATCAAACATTTCCAATATAAGCCTGATTTCCAAGATACACAAGCAACTCATAAATATATAAAAATAGAGAATATTCCCCAGTAGATATACAATCAAAGCATGTGAGCATGCAATACTTAAAAGAAAGGATTGCACACTATTAATAACCATATGAAAGAATGTCCCAAATCACAAATAGTAAAAGAAATGCAAATCTAAACAATTCTGAAGTTTTGCCTTTCTTTTGCACTCAGAAAATTGGCAAAGATGACAAAAATGGGGACAGTTGATAATGGAGGGTTTGAGGAAAAACAGGTATACTAAATGCACCAACATCTGGGTTTTCAAAGTTGAGGGGCTCCTTAGTGGATGCCCAGAGTCTCATCTGGCCAAACAAACACTTACAGTGATCTGACCATTCTAGAAAGCAATTTGAAATTATGTAAGAAAGTGAGCACAGTGTCCATAGACTGGAACTTGTTGGAGAAGTCAGGCTAGATGCAATAGATCTGAGAGTTATTCATGCAGAGATGATCATGGAAGCCTTGGAAGTGAACATTTTGGTATAATAGAAAGAGTCAAGAGATGTAGGTTCATATCTGCCCCTTGAAACTAGCTGGGTAACCATAGGAAAATAAATCATTTAACCTCTCTGAATCTCATTTTCTTTGTCTTTGAAAAAAAGGGATGCTAATACCGTGTATGACTTTCACCATAGGATTGTTAGAAAGAGTGAATTTTGAGGACAATCTACATGTGAGCTATTTTGATGGGTTTCAATTTCTTCCTTTTGGTTTTTATTCTATCCTTTTCACTTTGAAAATTACTCTCTATAAGGAAAAAAGTAAAGTATAACATAAAAATCAAGTTATTCTGACATCAAGTGGTGTCACTTTGCTGCCCTTTCTTTCCCCTAGTTTCACTTCTTGAGAGACCCTTGTCCTGTCCCTACCAAATCGCTGGGAGAATGAAGAATTTTATTTAGATGATTTCTAAGAATCTTATGATCCATCATGCCAGAAATTACAGTGACAGAGTAACAAAGAACATTTTGATCAAAGAAACAAAAGGAATCTGATCTGAAGTTCCCAGTGGCACCCTAAGTTCACCTTCCATCACTTATTTTGGGAAGGTGCCTGCCATCAGCATAGCCAATTTAGAGACAGCTGTGGGTTAGTTCTAAGTCTAGTTTGGAAGGCAACATATTCCCAGCAGATGTCCAGGAAGCCCCTAAAATATGCCTGATTAACAGCACATAGTAGGCGTTCAACAAATATTTGCCACTTAAATAAATGTCCAAGAAACTGTTGTTTTTCATTATTATTGCCTGGGAGTGAGCAGCTTTTCTTGGCTGCTCAGCTGACCCCTAGTTTAGTTTTGAGTAAGTCAGAGACATAGTGTCTAGATCTCAAATGATGTCCAGTTTTTAAAGCAAATATTCTTATTCATTCACCCTTTTATTTGATATTTGACTTTCACCATATGAAAATTTCAAGTCAAATGTCAAAACCAAGCAACTGTGTTTCAAAGCAAGTATGCAAATGAATAAAATCCAGCTTTCTGTGAACTACCTAGGAATCAATGGGCTCATTCACTGAATGGTGGGATTTGGAGATTTTGTCTCCAGATGTCAGGCTGCCCCAAGAAACTTCATCCTCGAATCTTTGTTGCTTAAGTCACCTAATTCAGGATGCTCAGGAGAGCCTTATGACTTCCTAATGGAGGGAGGCACAGACGTATGAGGCTAGAGCCACAAGCAATGGTTCCCCTTGTGCCATACTGATAGTTCAGTCCTAAAATTGAACATACCCAATGACAGGAAAAGCCATCTTTACTTGATGGAAAGAAGTCTGGAGAATAGGCTCCCCTGGCTTTTCTCACCATGGCATGCATTCTGTCTGCAACCAGCTAACTTGCTCCCTTTTGAAATAAAGATAATTTTGTTCCCCTTATCCTTACCTAGAGATGGAACCTAAAGCAGTACTAGAAGGGGTGGCTACCTGGGAGGTTTTAGAAGCTCTGGGGGTGGGGGGTGTTCTTAGTGTACTGTATGGTACTGTGGGGTCAGCTATGAGTAAGGCTTCCTGAAGGGTGTGGAGCAGAGAGACAGGTTGTATATTCATTCATTTAATGGATGATCAGGCCTGGTTATTTAACAGACTCCTGGAGGAAAACAGGCAGGTTGCAAAGTAAGGCAATCTGTGCTGTGATGGAGCATTACTTATATGGTTGTCAAACACAAAATCAGGAAAGGGCTAGGAGCAAAGCCTCAAGTCAGTACACTGTGGCTAAGAAACTAGCTATAAGGAGTGAATAAGAACTGAGGGTGTGGGCAGATTCAGTCAGTGAAAGACAAATCTAAGGGTCCAGTAAACAGGTTAAGAGAAAGGTTCCCAAGCATAAACCAAGAGTTTCTCATTTGTCATGTTCATTGATCAAAGTGTGCCTGCCACTTTTTAAATTGAAATATACAGGGCTGGGGAAACTAGGTGGTGCAATGAATGGAGTGCTGGGCCTGGAGTCAGGAAAATTCACCTTTCTGAGTTCAAATCTGACCTCAGACACTTACTGTGTGACCCTGGGCCAAGTCACTTAACTATTTGCCTCCATTTCCTCACCTGTAAAATAAGCAGGAGAAGGAAATGGCAAACTAGTATCTTTGCCAAGAAAACCCCAAATGGGATCATGAAGAGTCAGATGTGATTGAAACAAGTAAACAAAGAAAGTAATTTGCAAGGCTAGTCTCACCTCCCTGATCATTAGATGAGTCACAGCTATGTCTTCCTCATCAGCCGTGCCGTCTCCTAAGTGAACGGCACCTATGTTCAGATGGTGGTAGACTAAGGATGATTTTTGGAGACTGTTTTCCCTTTCAAAGTTATTATTACCTCAGAAGTTTGAGATGGAAGCCAAATTCACTCATTCTTCCAGATGTCACGTTGGTCCATTGATTCTGGAAGCAACTGTAACATTAGAATTTGCCATTCATTCTTCATTTGAATGTTATTGAGTGTCCACTGTATGTGTGTAGGCTGTGGGGAACCCTCTATCCTAAAGAAAGAAGCCTGTGGTTCTTATGAGGAAGACAAAACTGATACATGTAAAATGATTAAACATGGAACAATTAGAGAATGACTCAAGGTAGCACACAAGAAAGAGATGAAAGAAATATAATTAAGAAACTTGTAAGGGACCATTACTGTGCTATAAGAAATGATCAATATGACATGTGCAGAGAAGCCTGGGAAAACACATAAACTTATGCAAAATGAAATGAGCACAGGAAAACTGTTTTTACAACAGTGTCAGTGAGACAGTTGAATCTGTCTTAGAAATGTTTATATTGACCACACTTGGCCCCAAAGAAGAGTTTTGAGAAGACTCCTCTCTCTCTTCTTCTCCCTCTCCTCCACCTGCTTTCCATGACTGTAGAATGCTACGTATATTGTGAGGCTTTTTCAATAGTTTGGTTTTGCTACACTGATTTTTTTCTTCTTCTTTGTTATAAGGGATGACTCTTCCAGAGGCAAAAGGATACTTTTGGAAATGGAGGTTATATGAAAACAAAAAATAATAAAAATGCATTTTTAAAAAAAAAAGCATGGAAGATATGAAACGAGATATATCATGAAAAATGAATAGATTTTGGATGGTTAGAGAAAAAGAAAAGGACATTATAGGAAGAGATAAAGTAGAGAAAAGCAAGATGCTTGTAGTTCCAGCTGGACTATAGCAGAAGGCATACAGTATGTATTTTGTAAATGTTGAATGAATAAGTGAATTTGTAAATTAAAGATAGATAAAATAAAAGCCAATTATTGAGGGCCTTGAATTCTAGATGGAATAGTTTAGATTTAATCAATAGCCCCAGAGAGCCTTTGATAGACTTCTGAGTAAGGAAATGGCATGGTGGAAATGACCTAGGTATATTCATGGGACAATATTGTATTGGGTACAAAAGTAGAAAGACCAGTTTGAAGCTGTTGAAATAATCCAGGCTAATGTAATGAAGACTTGGACATTAGAATGCAGAAGAAATGAACACAGGAGATATTTCAAAGAAAGAATTGATAGGATTTGGTAATTCATAGGGTTGGAAAAAAGGGAAAGGTTGAAGATGGTTCACAGGCTTTGGGTATAGGTGCCTAGCAGAAGGGTGGTGGTGTTATTGAAAATAAAATAAAATTTTTAAAGCCTGACTTAAAAGGAAAGGAGTTCAGTTTTAGATATATTGAACTCAAAGTGATCATGAAATGTTTGATGTGTCTTGATAAATGTTCAAATGTGCTAAAGGCAGCTTCAAATTTGAAACTGGAGAAGAGCTGAGGGGTAAATTTGAAGATATAACTTCAAAATCATCAGCAAATAGGGGATGCTTGTAGCCATCAGATTGGTGAGGGAGAGGCTGAACAGAAAAGCACAAAATTGTCACTGGTCTTGGAAAGAGTACAGAACTTGGAGTCAGGAGATAGCTTTGTTCAAATCCTAGCTCTGACACTTACTAGTCATGTGATCTTGTAACATTTTGGAATCTCAGTTTCCTTATCCATAGAATGGACATGAAGACACCTATAGCACCTCCCTCATAAGACTTATCAGATGAGAAAATGTTTATAAGCATGCTACAACCCTTTAAGTACTGTGTGAGTGTGAGCCATTATTGTTATCTCAAGGATTTAGTTACATTTGTCAGAAGGAAGGAAGAAGAGTCACCATCAATGGAGACAGCAGTTGCATTGCATTTATTATTAAAGAGCCTACTATGTGGCAAGCATATAATAGAAGAAAGAGCATAAATCAGAGAAGCAGGAGAAGAATCAGGGTCCTCTGATATTATGGAAGCCAAAGGGAAGGATTTTTTAAAAAATGTAATATTTTATTTTTTCCCCAGTTACATGTAAAAACTATTTTTAACATTTTTTTTTTAATTTTTGAGTTCCAAATTCCCTCCCTCTCTTCGCCCCTCATTGAGAAGGGGGAGGATTTTTTAGGATGGAAGTGGCAATATTATTTAAATGAATGAATCCAGATTAAGAATAGAAACAGAAAAAACACCAGTGTAACTGGTGATGAGGAAATTTTTGGTGATTAGATATAAAGAAATCTAAGTGAAATAACAGATAATACAAGATATAGAGTTGGGAAGGCTGGAGTTTGAATTCTGTTTTAGGGGTAGCCAGGTGACACAGTGGATAAAATGTTGGGCCTGGAGTCAGGAAGACTTGATATTAAATCTGGTCTCAGAAACTTACTAGCTGTATGACTCTGGGCAAGTCACCTAACCTCTATCTGCCCCAGTTTCTTCAACTGTAAAATGGAGGTCATAACAGCACTTACCTCTCAGAGTTGTTGAGAGGATCAAATAAGTTGATCTTTGAAAGAACTTGGCATAAGGTCTGGCACAGAGTAAGTGCTTAATAAATGCATTTTTTTCTTCCTTTCCCTCATACTCACTAGCTGTGTGACCCTGAACAAGTCCCTCAAGTTCTGTCTGCTTCATTTTCTTCAAATGTAAATAGGTATAATAATAACACCTACCTCACTTGGTTATTGTGAAGGTGTAAAAAGAGTTAAAGATTCCCCCCCCCTCCTCCTCCTCTCATTAATAGACCTCACCTGGAGCCCATTAAGGGAAGCTTGATTAGGCAAGGCTTGTTTTGTAGGAAGGCGCACACCTTTTGTTAATTTCTAGTGAGGCATTGGGTCATGAGGGTGGTGCCCTCTGGCTCTGAAAATTGTGTAAATGCTCTGAGGTAAGGGTTTACTTTGGGGCTTACTCATGGGAAGTGTTTGGCCAGATGAGACTCTGGGCAGCCATTAAGGAGCCCCCTGACTTTGAAAACCCAGGTGTTGGTGCTTTTCTCTCTGGTAACTATATATATATGTATGTAATAGACAGTTGGATCTGTCTGTTGATCTGTGCTGTAGGTATTGCTTATGGTCAAACAGTTAGAAGCCCTGTCTGTTGGTCTTTATTTCTCTGCTTGTATTTTCTCTGTTGGTATATGTAATTAAAGAAGATTGTTGACCCCTCAAAAGTTGCTTTCCTTTTAGAAAAACAGATTTAAGAACCTGTGCTAGCAAGCCATCCTGGATGTGTTAGGGTGCTTGCTGCTACAGAGGGTCAAAAGAGATAATATATTTAAAATGCAAACATGAAAGCATTAAGTAATTCTAGCTTCTAGTATTGGTTATAGAGCACTAAATAATGAGTACTGAGGATAAAAGCTGGGTTTCAGGAATTTAACTAGGAAGGAAATGGAGGCAGGTAGGACATAGATGGTGCTTACGTGAGCAATTTGTCTGTGAAAGGAAGAGATGATCTAATATAATTCCCTAATAGTATAAATGAAGGAAAGGAATCACCTAAGAGATGAAGAAACTTGCTCAGAGTTTCCTAGGCAGAACAAGGATTTGAAAAATTCCATGCTGCTTTTCCCACAGTACACTTCCCTCATACATGCTGTTCATGGATGGGCCCTCAGAGGTCATTCAGGTTACCCCCTAATTTTACAGACAAGAAAACTGAAGTCTGGGATCCTACTAGAGGAAAAGTACCACTTAAGAAGGTGAGACTTTTTGCCTTTGCATCAGTGTTTCCTAGAGCAAAGGAAATGAGGTAGCCCAAGTCCCAGATATACATTGTGAAGAGCTGGAAAGTGTACAGGCCTTAGGGCTTGTGTCACAAGTATGATCATTCTGTTAATGAGGAAACAAGGATGCTGCCAGGCCTGGGCACTGTTCACCTGAACCAGCTACAAGCCAGGACCAGTAGGTCTTTGTAGGAAGCAGTGAGTTTAGCTGGAGGGCAGTAGATAACATCTTAGTGATGGAATGGATTTGGGGAGAGGCCTAACCTTAGTTGGAAGGGGCAGCCAGCTAAGCAAAGGGATATTCTTTTGTTGTTTTTTTGAGAGAGGAAATAGCTGGCACATTTAAACATAGCTAGAATTACTCTTATAGAATTAAAAAATTGAGCATAAGAAATATCCTGGGTACAGAATGAGAAATGGGATTAGACTGGGGTTTATTAAGTAACTGGTGACCAAGTAATGAAGAAAGGTGAATGAGCGATAGGATGCAAAGTTCAGAACTGGTAAGAACCCAAAGCTGACCCTGGAGGTCTCAGAGTATACATTTCAAAATAGATCTTAGCTAAGTGGAAAAACATCAGTTGCTTGTGGGTGGGTCAATCAATTATAATAAAAATGACAATTCTACCTAAATTAATTTACTTATTCAGTGACATACCAATCAAACTATCAGATAATTACTTTGTGGGGCTAGAAAAAATGTCAGAATTCATCTGGAAGAACAAAAGGTCCAGAATATCAAGAGAATTAATGAAAAGAAGTGCTAGGGAAGGTAACCTAGCTCTACCAGATCTCAAATTGTATTATAAAGCAGCAATTATCACAGCCACTTGGTACTGGCTAAGAAACAGAAGGGTAGACCAGTGGAATAGGTTAGGTACCCATGACACAGTAGTAATGTTTATAGCAATCTACTGTGTGATAAACCCAAGGACCCCAGTTCCTGGGATAAGAACTCACTATTTGACAAAAATTGCTGGGTAAATTGGATAACAGTGTGACAGAAACTAGACATAGATCAATGCCTGACACTGTACACAAGAATAAAGTCCAAATGGGTACAAGATCTAGATATAAAGATTGATACTATAAACAAATTGGTGGAGCAAGGAACAGTGTATTTATCCGATTTATAGAGAAGGGAAGAATTTTTGACTAAACAAGAAATAGAAAACATTATAAAGTGCAAAATGGATAATTTTGATTTCATTAAATTGAAAAGTTTTAGCACAAACATACCTAATGCAACCAAGATTAGGAGGGAAGCAGAAAACTGGGAAAGAATTTTTGAAACTAGTGTCTGTGATAAAGGCTTCATTTCTAAAATATGTAGAAAACTGAGTCAAATATACAAGAATACAAGTCATTCCCCAGTTGATAAATGATCAAAGTATATGAACAGGCAGTTTTCAGAGGAAGAAATCAAAGCTATCTGTAGTCATATGAAAAAATTCTCTGAATCACTATTGATTAGAGAGATGTGAATCAAAACAATTCTGAGATACCACACCACACCTATCAGATTGGCTAACATGGCAAAACAGGATGATGATAAATGCTGAAGAAGATGTGGGAGAGTTGGAACGCTAATTCATTGTTGGTGGAGCTGTGAGCTGATCCAACCATTCTGGAGAGCAATTTGGAACTATACCCAAAGGGCTACAAAAATGTGCATACCCTTTGACCCAGCAATAGTGCTTCTAGGACTGTACCCCCAACAGATCATAAAATGGGAAAGGGTCCCCACGTGTACAAAAATATTTATAGCAGCACTCTTTGCTGTGGCCAAAAACTGGAAATCAAGGGGATGCCCATCAATTGGGGAATGGCTGAATAAATTGTGGTATGTAAATGTAATGGAACACTATTGGCCTATAAGAAATGATGAACAGGAAGATTTCAGAGAGGACTGGAAAGACTTATATGAACTGATGCTGAGCAAAAGGAGCAGAACCAGGAGAACTTTATACACAGCAACCACAGTGTGCGAGGATTTTTCTGGTGGACTTAGAACTTTATTTCAATGCAAGGACTTAAAAAATTCCCAATAGTCTCTTCAGGCAAAATGCCTTCCACATCCAGAGAAAGAACTATGGAATTCGATCACAGAATGTAGCAGATCATTTTATTTTGTATTGTTTTATGATTTCTCCCATTCATTTTAATTCTTCTCTGCAACATGACTAAGGGGAAAATGCATTGAATAGGAACGTATGTGTAGAATGTATATAAAATTGTATGCTGTCTTGGAGAGGGAAGGGGAAGGAGTTTGAGGGAAGGGGAAAAATCTAAGTTATATAGAAGTGATTGTAGAACTCTGAAAACAAATAAAATAATAACAAAAAATAGACCTTAGCCTTCCATAAGACCCAGGCAGAGAGTGAGGCTTCTGCCCCCCTTCTCCATGTGTCCCTCTCAGAGAGGTGGTAGAACACAGCAGAAACTAGAAGACCCAGGGTCCATTCTGGCCTCTGATCCAGAACCAGCTCTATTATTTAGCCTGGACAAGTCTCCACCTCCCAGGGCTCTGGGCAGCTCTCCTAAGATTCTAGAAGGTGTAGCACTGGTACCAACTTGCACTGGTAGAAAGAGACTCCTCTAGGGTTCCTTATACTGATGGAATCATGGACTTTCCTCCCCTGCCCTTCTCCCCAACTCTCCACAGGCCTATATCCCTGATTCTAATCCTGGATTTTCTTATGTTACATTGTTGTCGTGCTCTGGAAAAACCCTTAAGTATACAACACAGGGTGTAAGAAGAGCAGAGATGGATGTGAATCCTGTAGCTGGCAATTCATTGCTTGTTCCTGACTGAGAGGTGTCAGTCTTACTCCAGAATGGTAGCTGACGCCCTCCCCTCTCCCCATTCCCAGTCCTGAATGGTTCTTCTTGGGTCAGTATCTGTTGCTGAAAGAAACCAGTTTGAGCTCTTGTTCTTCTCTGCCCCCTTGCCTCTGCCATGGTTGATATTCCTGAGCTTTCCTCCGCTGCCTTTGGAAGATTGACAAGTGAGGTTACCTGCCTAACTCTAGATATGTCTCTTCTGTGAAACGGTCATCCTCTTTAGCCCTGAAAAATGCTTCAAGGTTATCTGAAACCTGTATTCTACATAGTCCTCAAAGATTGCACAGATATTACCTCTTTTCCATCTGCACTCAAAGCAACTATGCATCATGTGTATGTGTTCGTCCTTCATTGTGGAAGAAGATCATGCCATCAGAGAAATGATAACATGACTTGCACTTGACTTTGTTTTGAGTGAGGCAGGGCTGTGCAGGTCACCAGTCTCACTTCTCCTCCAGAGCCATCTGAATCCAGTGACCAGATACTCATCAGGATAACTGGAGATGACCTAGGATGAGTCAACTGGGGTTAAGTGACTTGCCCAAGGTCACACAGCTAGTGAGTGTCAAGTGTCTGAGGTGAAATTTGAACTCAGATCCTCCTGACTCCTGTACTAGTGCTCTATCCACTGCACCCCCTAGCTGCCTGATGGATGGAGAACCTAAAGGGGGAAAGCACATATGGAGTCATAGAGCTGTCAAATCTCAGGACTGAAAGAAACCTGAGGTCATCTGCTTCACTCATTCCATTGGATGGGGAAGCCAGAGGCCCAAAGTCACTTTGCAAATATTTTATCATAAATGCTCAAGTGTGTGTAGCATTTTACAGTTTAAAAATGATTGTACGTACATAATTTTGATCCTCACAGGTCCATCTAGCTTATAAATAGGACAGTGTTTTTGCCCCATATTTTTCAGAGGAGGCAGCTGAAGCTTAGATGGCTAAGAGACTTGCCTGTGTTCACACAACAAATATCAGAGTGGAGGCACCAACCCAAGTGTTCCAGCTCTGAATCTCATGATGTTCCACTTTGCCACCCAAAGGAGACTGTGATTCAGTTATGGTTTGCAGGCCCTGATCAAGCCATAAGCATTTATCATGTGCCTACTAAGTACAAATTAGGCCCTAGTGATGAGGATGGGGGATGGACCTAATTTTGGGGGGAGAGAGAGATAGAGAAACAGAGACAGAGAGAGTGAAGGATGGATGGATAGATAGACATAGATAGAGAGATAGATAGATAGACAGACATAGACAGAGGTTATAGAGAGACCAATAAATGAATTGGATGGATAGATAGATAGATAGATAGATAGATAGATAGATAGATAGATAGATATAGATAAATAGATGGACAAGAGACCAATAAATAGATGGGTGGGTGGATAGATAAATAGAAGGAGAGAGAGACTGATAGACTGATGGATAGATAGATTTAGATAGATAAGTAGATGGATAGACATACACTCATAGACCAATATATGGAGGGATAGATAGATAGATAGATAGATAGATAGATAGATAGATAGATAGATAGATAGATAAGTGGAGAGGGATGGATGGATGGAGAGAGAGAGAGAAATATTTATTAAGTGCTTATTATGTGCCAAACACTGGGTAAACCAAGAAAACCAGGTGGTCCCTACTCTCAGTGATCTTATATTCTCATAGAGAAAGACAAACTCTAAAGAGGGAACAGGAAAGTACTGAAGGCAGAGGGAGGGAAAAGACAGTTGGAGTGGAAGTGAAGCAGGCCAGAGAGTGAGCTGGAAGGAAACTGAGCAGGGTAATGGAGGTTCTGCCAGACACTGTGATCCCAGGCAAGGCATTTCCCAATCAGGGAGTCCCAGCAGCATCCTTCGGTGATGGAAGCAAAGCAGCTTGTCAAAGGGTAAGGCAGCCATAAGAGAAAGCTGGAGGTAAAGTGGGAGCACTCCTCAATGAGCAAACTCCTCTGATCGATGCTATCATTGTAACAGATGTTGGCCTTGCAGACGTGCATTTGCTTTCCAAAAAATTCTCTCCAAGTTTTCTTCAAATATTTAGGTTCCCTCCTAGTGCAGGGGTTCTTAATCTTTTTTGAGTCACAAACCCCTTGGAAGTCTGGTGAGATCTATCTATCCTTCTGAAAGTAATCTTTTTAAATGCATAAAATAAAATACAGAATAATAGAGAAAATAAATTGCATTGAAATATACCTATCAATATATTTTTTAAAATTTCACAAACTCCAAGTTAAAAACCTCCTGCTCTAGCACAACTAAAGATTATTCAATTTACAAAAACCCAACCTTTCAGAAGGCCTGGGTGCAAATACCACCTGAGATGCTTAGTACCTGTAAGAGCTTGGGTAAATCACTAAGCTTCCCTCCATTTCCTGACTCGATGGTCTCTGAGGTCCCTTTCCAATCCATCCTGGATTTTTCCATTCTAAGAACACATCTCTTGTCTAAATCTTATGCTACCCATTGTACTCAGATAATCTTACAGCCTTTAAACAAAAAGAGGCAAAGATAAATGGCCAAGGGCAGTTGAAAAGACTGAAATATGGACAATGGCTTGCACCAGAGTCCTACCCTAATGACTGTTGGTGACCGGGAGATGACCCTGTGTTCTCTTAAGTTGAAGCCAGCCAAGCATAAGCCAGAAGGTCTTCCAGAGCAGGTCCAGTAGTGAATGGGGTGTCTACCATCTGAGGGCCTGCCCTGTGAGGCTCAGAGCTTCATGCCCAGACTGTTGACCACCAGCACAGTGCTTTGCACACACCAGACATTTAATACATGCTTGTCGGCTAATCAGTTGATATAACAAAGAGGAGAGCCACCAGGAAAACTTTAATTCGGGGGAGAGAAGTAGGAAGAAAGGGGAAATGGAAAATACTCAATAGGAGGAAACAGACAACTGCCAGATTGATTAAGCTGAAGTCTCTGTGGTAGATCCCACAAAACCTAGCCTGAAAAAGCATCTTCAGTGCTAATAATGATAGAATATCCAATTAGGTTAAAATAGGAAAACCTCACACACATAATTAAACATTGTCTTCAAACAGATAATAATTACACAGTAGAGAAGAGAAAGGTTTGGAGTAGGAGGGGACTCAAGCACATTTGTTCAATCGACCAGGAGACAGCCTGGTACCATGGGGAAAAAAAAAACATTGTAGTTGGAATTTCAGGCCATGGGTTCAAATCTCAGCTCTGCCACTTACAGTCTATGTGCCCTTGGCAAGTCCCTGAATCTCACTGGGACTCAGTTTACTCCTCTGTCAAATGAGAGAGCTGGCCTAGATGGCTTCTGAGGTTTCTTTATGATCTAATAAGCCTGTGAGATTTGAAGGAGTTGCAGGGAAGGGTTTGGTGTTTTGTGATGCTCCACTTTTTCCATCTAAAAAGCGTAGCAATTGTATTTCTGATAACTGACGCTTATCAGACTGCTTAGAGAGTCTCTTGAGAGGAGAATGCAGTGCAAAGTAAAATGGATACACTCACTTGACTGGCTCCACTAGTGCAACGCAGAATCATGAAACCTGAGTCCCTCTGGGATGGCTGAAGGCATCTGTTCCAACCCATAACTTTTTTAAAAAATAATATTTTATTTCCCCTCAATTATATGTAAAAATGTTTAACATTTTTTTAAAGTTCCAAATTCTATCCCTTCTTCCTTCCCTTCCCCACCCTGAGATGATAAGCAACCTGAACTTATCAAATCTGATATAGGCTATACAAGTGCAATCGTGTAAAATATATTTCCATATTAGTCATTTGTGGAAGAAAGCTTGGATTTTTTTAAAAAAAGAAAGTAAAAAATAGTATGTTCTTAGTCTGTACTCAGATATTATCAGTTCTTTCTCTGGAGGTGGATAACCATTTTTCATCTTGAGTCCTTTGGGACTGTCTTGGATCGCTGAGTCATTCACAGTTCTTCATTATATAATGTTGCTGGTCATTGTGTGCAGCGTTCTCCTGGTTCTGTCCACTTCACTTGGCATCAGTTCATATAAGTCTTTCCAGGTTTAAAGTATGTATTAAGTTACTTTTAGACTGAGGCGAATCTAGTGATTTTCCCCAGTTTCCCAGTGGCAAATCTGAATTCTGTCTCATTTTTCCCCTGAATTTTGGCTCAGTTCTCCTCTGATGCCAGTGTCCATTGGCATTCCAGTAATGGCAATGCCAATCAATCTGAAAAGGCTTGATGAGACTTGATTGCTCTCTTATGGTATGGTCCTCTTATTTCCCAAAATGTCCAATTATCTCCCCCATGGACAACAAATATTTGTGAGACACTGATACTCCCTGGACTGTTAGATGTGACTGATCCTCTCATTATTTTAGCACTTTATTTTTTTACTTATTTCCCCCTATACACACTTAATGGTATTTTATTTTTTCCAATTATATGTAAAGATAATTTTCAACATTCACTTTTATAAGATTTTGAATTCCAAAAGTTTTTTCTCCCTCCTCTCTCCCTAAGATGGCATGCAGCCTGACATACAACCCTAATTAGATATATTTCCACATTAGTCATGTCTAACCCATATCCAAAAAAGAATCTCTTGTAACAATGATGTGTGATCATCCAGATCTTACATGGAAACCTCTAGAGAGGAACCCACACTTCCTAATTCAACCAATTCTACTTTTGAAAACATCTGGTGGTTAATCATCACCACCCCTAAACACGACCTTCGTTGGCGCCATTGCCTACCTCCCATGGAGTGAAGAACACCTACTCTCAGTGGGATGCTGGATCACTGTTCCACTCAGACCTTTCCATCCACTATCCTCATAATCAAGATATCTATCCTGCCAGGGTTCTTGGGCCCTTACCATCTGCCCTGTTGCTTTCTATGTTAGTGCTCTGGCTTTTCTGTCAGACATGAACTGAACATGGACATGAGTCCTCATCTGTTGGTTATCTCCCCTAATTAGAATATAAGCTCCTTGAGGCCAGGAACTACCTACATTTTTAATTTAGATTTCACATGCTTAGCATAGTCGTTGGTATATAATAAACACTCTAGAAATGCTTTTCCATTCCAGTGAATATCCTGTCCTTTAAAAGCCCCAGATTTTTTCAGCTGAACTGATTTTTAGCCATCTTTCTTCCATCTGCACTTGTACAAGTTGATTATTGACCTAAGGCTTTAGTTTTAGCTCTACTAAATTTCTTCTTATTAGATTCAGCCAGTCATTCTCACCTATTGATCTTTTTGAATGTTGACTTTTGTATTGAATATGTTAGCAAGCCCTTCTAACTTGGGTTCATATGCAAATTTGTTAACCTGCCATTTCTGCCTTTATCTGAGTCAATAATAAAAATGTTTTAACAGCACAGAACCAAGGACAGATTCCCAAAATGCTCCACTGAAGAGCTCCTTTCAAGTTGTTACTGGACTCTTCATTACTATTCTGGTCATAGTTACTGTTACTTTAATGTGGTACTCTAAAATTTTGCCAGGAATTAAATCAGATCACTTGTCCACAGTTTACAGACTCTGTGCTGTCTTTTTTTATTACTATTATTATTATATCAGAACATTTGCCATTTTGTAACCATGTGGCATCTCTCCTGTCCTTCGTTATTTTCAAAGATCACTGTTGGTGGTTCAGTAGTTATGTCCTCAAAATTCTGAAGATGTATTTATTCTAGACCTGATGACCTGAACTTATCAAAGGGAGTTAGACACAGTCTAAAAATAGTCATAGATTCTTATTGATCTTGGGTTTCAACTCTTTTCGTCAGTTTTGTTCTTGTCCTTTCCACTCCAAAGATCATTCTCCTTGGTGGAGGAAGCAAAAACAGACTAAGACATGAGCAGATCTCTTTGCCTTCTCTCCATCATCATTATTATCATTTGATTCACATGTCCCAATGGTTCAATGCCTTCTTTTATCCTTTTGTTTTTGCCAATATAGGAATAAGAGGCTTTCTTCTTCAATGTGGGCATATTCCGCATTCCTGACACTATTGTTACAGGGCCACATCGTGTTCTTGCATTCATTTTCCATTGATTCACTTGACTTTTTTCTTTTCTTGCCTTTTTAAAATTTTAAGTTGGCTGAAAAATTCCCTATACATTGACTTAAGTATCTTTAGACAATTCCCACTTTTCTGCTTCATTAGAATTATTTCTCTTTGTTTATTCAGAATTTCATTCTTTTTCAATTATTATTAAATTAATTTGTTTTCAGTGTTCTACAATCATTTCTATATATCTTAGAATATTTCCCCTCCTCTTCCTACTTCCCCGCTCCCTCCCTACTCCCTCCCTGAGATGGCATAGTCTTATATAGGTTCTACACATACATTCCTATTAAATACATTTTCATCTTAGTCATGTTGCATAGAAGAATTAAAATGAAAGGCCCCATAAAACAAAACAAAACATAATACAAAAGAAAATGGTCTGCTTCATTCTGTAGTCCAGTTCCATAGTTCTTGACACCTTCCTATTCGTCATGGGCTAACTTTCCTTGTGGAATTGTCTGTGAGATCCTACTAATCCTTTCCCCCCAAATCTTGGCAGGCTCTTCTCCAAATTTCTAATATCAGAATCAGCCTGGATTTACTCTTCTCAGAGCTTCTGAGATAAGGGTAGTTTCCCACTTCCAACCCAGCACAGAGTTCCTTCTTATTGATGAGAATCTGATACAGAATAGTAATTGGTTCCTCCACTTTTTGTTACGTGAAGTTTCATTAAGCTAAGCCCAAAATGAATGAGATGCTCCAATTTTGGCAGAAAGGGAGAGCGTTCCAGCAGGATTCTGGATAATTGAAGTCCTCAACACTACTATATCATCTCTCTGTACCAGATTTAGGATTTATTCTCCTCTTTCTGTCCAGATAGTTGATAGTGCCACTTGGTGCTATTATAACTTAATGTTTCTCTCTCCATCCATTTTCATCCTGCTCCCTTCTTCTGGTACCAAGATTTCCTCACATGAGTGTATCTCAATATACTTAATATAATATGCTACTTTCCTTTTACCTTTTATTATTTGTTATGAATACAGTATATCCATCAAAGCTTTAATTTCATTAGCTCCATTCTACCAAATTTCAGCGAGAACTATGAAGTCGAATTTTCCTGAACATTGTGTGTGTATCAGTGGCTCTTCTTCCTGTACTGTTGATTCTATTTCTAGTTTCATGGATATACATGGACAATTTCTTGCCTTTTAGTGCAAATTCCTTGTGATGGTATTTGTTAAGATAATACAAGTGAAAGCCCAGCAAGATGGCACAGTGAGAGTGCTGAACCTGGAGTCAGAAATCTTTAAATCTGGCCTCAGACACTTACTAGCTATGTGACCCTGGGCAAGTCTCTTATTCTATTTGCCTCAGTTGCCTCATCTGTCAAATGAGTTGAAGGAAATGGCAAACCACTCCAGTATCTTTGCCATGAAACCCCCAAATGGGGTTATGGAGGGTAGGATATGACTGGCCAGTAGCAACAACAGTGACAAGTACATTCTTGCAAGTCCTTGTTAGATACACTCCATTCCTGGCCAAGAGCTTGTCATTTCTACATTATAAACTGTGTTTAAATTAATTGCCTTGGTATGTAAGTTAGTTAGGTGAAGACAGTGACTGCATAGACAGTCAAGGTGAGAATCACTGACCTTGATGTCTGAGTTGGGGACTTGTCCTTTACAGGGAAACCAAAAAAGCCAATGAGATCTCTTGCTGAATTAATGGAGGCTCACAATGTCCAGAATGAAGAAGATAATAAGCCTGCTGTGCTCAGCTGTGATCAGACCATGTTCTAGAAACCATGTCTCAAACTGTCCTTTGAAAGAACGGAGAAGAAAAGATTTGAAGGGATTATGATCACTATTGTCAAATATTTGAAGTGTCATTACATGGAACAGGGAATTAACCTATTGTCTCTTGTCTCAAAGGGCAGAACTGGCGCTATTAGGTCACAGTTATAAGGCAGATTTAGGCTTGTTTTAAGGATGGTCCTGATAGTTCAGGTTGTCTAGGATGAAACAGGCTGCTTCTGTAGCTGGTGAATTCTCTGCTCCCTGATCCAAGTGGTGACATCTAATGGATGACCATTTGCTGGGGATATGGTAGAATCTCTTCATACTTCATTTATGGGCTCTTCATTTAGATGACCTCTAAGGTCTCTTCCAACTCTCCAATTCTATCACACTCACCATATAGACTAGGAGGGTCGCTAACATGTATATGAATAGCTAGGGGGCAAAATTAGACCATATCTGGGAAAACTGAGTTGCAAGGAAATGAAATGGTTTGCTCAGACTTACTCAGTGATTCACTAATAGGGACATGAATATGACTCAGGGTCTTCCTACTTGATGATCATAATGGATCCATTTGGCCAGCCTGCCTTTGAAAATATGTCCACCTTTGTTCTGTTGGCACGGCTCCTCTGCCTTCCCCTGCCCTTACTGTATAGAGAGCTCTCCATTACTGGAGGCCTCATTATCCCATTCTGTGGGTCATCCAGCCTTGTGACTTACTTTGCCTCATCCCCCTTGCTGTCAGCCTTTTGGCTCAGATTTTTCCTAATTCATGAGTGCCGAAAGTAAATGGAGGAAATGAAGGTACATTAAGTGGTAAATCTGTTCATTTTACTTCTTGCTAATAGCTCTGGTAAAAGCATCTTTGAAGGGAGAGGAAAAGAGAAGAGGGAACTGGGGAACAGTAGAAGGGCAACTGTTGAGTGGACAAAATGAGGATCATTTGTAGATGCCATTTATGGATGAGTGCTGGGTTTCCCATTAGCATAAAATTTCAAGTTGAACATGGTCATTTGTCACTAACAGGGTGCTGCGCATTATTAGCCCATAGCCTTCCCGAGAAGCAGACTGACCTTCTAGGCAAGGGGCCAGTGGTCTAATGCAATGTAGCAGCAGCTCCTATCTGTTTTCTTTCTTTCTTTCTTTCTTTCTTTCTTTCTTTCTTTCTTTCTTTCTTTCTTTCTTTCTTTCTTTCTTTCTTTCTTTCTCTTTCTTTCTTTCTTTCTTTCTCTCTTTCTCTTTCTTTCCTTCTTTCTCTCTCTTTTTCTTTTCTTCCTTCCTTCTCTCCTTCTCTTACTCTTTCTTTCTCTCTTTCTTTCTTAGAAAAGTAGGGAAAGCATCTCAAGGAGAAAGCTGTCTCTTGGCAGGAGCACATGAGCCAAATTTTTCCACTTGCCTTTGCTCAGAGATGGAAGGACAGAGACCAAGGCAGCAATTAAACTTGTCCATCTGATGAAGATGGATGTAACAAGCTAAATGCAAAACGAAAACCATAACTACTGATGAACGTGATCCCAGGAGATCCTTTGGTCTCACTGTCTGTTCTCACCCATCCCTTCCCTTATCCTTCTTCCCCTTTATATAATACTATATTTGTACGGGTTTGGCAAAACCCACGTGAATTATCATTATAATTATTACCCATTTACAGTACTTTGTTTTATAAAGCACTTTCCTCACAAACAGTCCTCTGAGCTTAATAGTCAAAGTGTTGTCATCCCCATTTTCCTAAAGGGAAACTGAGGTTTAGTGCCTTGCTCAAGGCCAATTAGTAAAAGCCTGAATTTCCTCTAGGCCATGAGATTCTCTTTATGCTCTGTTCTCATAAGAGGTCACACTGTATAGCAAACTGAGGGCTGACCTTTGAAGTCAGGAAGGCCTACTATCAAGTCCTGTCTCTGACACATGTAAGTTATGTGACCTCTGGGTAAGTCACTTTAACCTCTTAATGCCTTGGGCAGATCTCCAAGCTATGGAGAATCATTCTTCATAGATAGAGGAAATTTCCTCACCTAGAGGTTTCCTGCTCCATTGGAATCATGAACCTAGAGCCACTCTAAAGATTAAATATTCTTTTTTTGCATTCTGTTTATAGAAGTGAAATAAGCAAAGAACTTGAGATTAATGAAAATGGATTTTTTCCCATGGAATTTTTAATCTCTTCCCTTAAATGAGAAATCAGATTACCCTTCTCTCTCCATCTCACTTATTCAGCACATCAAAATGAAGGTGAACAATGGTACAGTATATGGGTCATAGGATTTGGAGTCAGAAGGTCTGGGTTCAAATCCCAGGCCTGCCACTGACAACTTGGGTCACTTTGGGCAAATTGCTTAAATTCTCTGGGACTCAGTTACCTTATTTTCAAAGGGGGATTGAACTAATTAGCCTCCAGTGCTGCTTCCACCTTTGGATCCACAATCCTATGACCTGAATTCCATTTCTTGGTGTTACCTACTAGCTATGTGAGCTAGGGCAAATCATCTACCTTTGAGCTCTGATTCTGCCATCTTGTAATATCTCCCAACTCTAACATTCCATCCGGGAAGGGAGTGAGTGTGCCATCTAGCAAGAAGAGCACTAAATTGGGACTCAGAAGGGCAGGGGTCGGTGCCCAGTTTTGCCTCATACCTGCTTTGGTGAAGAAATCTCTTCCCCTCTTGAGGCCCGGGCCTTCTCATCTTTGGAATTGGGCTTTTATAGTAGATAATCTCTGAGATACCTTTCTGATCTAAATTCTCTAACCTTACAAAGATAAGTTGGCTAGTAGTCTTGAAGCTGGACCTCTATGCTCCAGTACAGTGAGAAAAAACATTTGACGGAGCTGTTTGAGAGGGTAGAGGTGTTATCTCAATCCAAATTAGGTAATTGAACATTTAATAAACACCTACTAAGTGCTAAGCACTGGGACACAGAGACAGAAATAGAAGTAAGTCCCTGCCCTCAGGTCTCTTCCATTCTGTTGATGAAGCATAGGTATTGTTTCTGGAGGAGCATCTGGGGTTCTGTATCCTTCTCTAGCCAATCCACTGAGGTTTACAGTTTAGCCATTCATTGCACCTGGAGACAAAGAAATGAAGTGGACCATTTCTTAAGATTTCTCCCCATTCAAGGAGTCCATATCACTCTGATTCTTTTAATGTGAGAAAGCCCATGAAAGAGATGATTCAGTCAGTGCCAAATGAAGTTGGTCTATGCCTTATGAACACATACAAGACATGGTTATAAATTCATCAGACAGATGAATGATTTGCCAGATGAATCTCATTATTTCACCATGACCCCCTTGCCCACACAGTAGATAATTCTGAAAATGTAACTGAATCACACAGGAAGTGGCAGCGCAGGGTCTAGAACACGAAATTGGCAACAAAAGGAAACCAACAAAACAAGAAGGGCAAAACTGAAGAGAAAAATTGAAGCAGTATCTGGAGTAATTTTGTCATAGTGGACAGAGAATGCTGACTTTGGTATTGAATTGTATGGTTTTTTGTTTTGTTGGAGGCAAGTGACTTGCCCAGGGTCGCACAGGTTGAATTTGAATTCAGGTCTTCCTGACTCCAGAGCCAGTGCTCTATCCACTGCAGGGCTTCACTGCTCCCAAATTATATGGTTTTGAGCCCTTAGTTTTGTCCTTTATAAAAAAGGAAGAGTAATTATGGCATTGCTCATTTCACAGAACTGTTTGGGGGCTCAAATATTTTTTAATACACATCCAGAGCTGTGTGAACAGTGAAGTGATGCACACCCATGAGCCTCTTTGCCTAGAGTTATTATTATTCCTTTCCCTATCAGGAATTATGATTTGGAATAAGGAAGGCAGTGAGTTCTCCATGCTCCCAAAAGAAAAACCACAACATGCTTAAAATTGGGGGCCCTTAGGGTGAGCTAGTGCTGACACTGACACAGGGTCACCCCTAGAACTGGGGACTGCTAGTCCCTTCCTCTTCTACCTTCCTATTTATCCTAAGCCCTGGGC
This sequence comes from Bettongia penicillata ogilbyi, assembly GCA_023548195.1. NCBI lineage: Eukaryota > Metazoa > Chordata > Mammalia > Diprotodontia > Potoroidae > Bettongia > Bettongia penicillata. The sequence continues at coordinate 3,056,363 of JAJHZJ010000155.1, read as the reverse complement.
TCCAGACTGCAGTTGGGTTTGGGAGCCATAGTATATCTTCAGCAGGAATGGAGTCAGACTGCTTTCACCCAAATGTGTATCTACCTGGGGTACTGGAGGTACATGATTACAAACAGAACCAGGAAATCCAGACATTCAGTCAGGACATTTAGGAAGTCCCACAATCTTGGATCTATGTTCCAAAATCAGAGGAGTAATTGGGGGTACCGCCCCCCTTACCATACCACTCAGGAACTGGGGAGGGGGAAGAGAGAAAGAGATGGGAGTCAAATAACAGTAGCTCGTGTTTGTATACCTTTGAGTCTCTGGAAGGGCTTTCGTATGTATATGCAAATACATATACATTTACTTTCATATGTTTGTGCAAATATATGTATAAGGGCTTTCATATGTATGTACAAATATATATATACATACACATGTATACATACATATACAAGTCTACTATATAATACATATACAATATAGAATTCTATATTATGCAATATATAATATGGAATTATATATATTCATATAGGCATATATGATTTATCCTTATAGCATCTCTTTAAGGTAGACAGACAGGATGCATCTATGTGAATTTATATTAAGCGATAAGAAGAAGAATTCAAAAGACATTTGAATGCCTATTATGTGTACAGCATTTTGCCAGGTACTGGGGGATCTGCAAAGGTTAAATAAAAAATAGCCCCAGGACTTACAGAGCTTAGAGTTTAATAGGGAATCAGATTTTTTTCTCTACATCAGAGCCTTGATTTCACTGATATCAAGAACTTTCATTGAGAAAACTCTCTCTAGTTTTGCTCTAAAATTTGCAATTTTAAGAGAATTTCCTGGGGTGCTTAGAGGCATCATAGATTGTGTATGTGTGTGTATGTATATAGATAATGTACATATTTGTACACACATACTTGTATGTGTGTGATGGGACTTGAACTCGGGACTTCCGGGTTGGAGGCTGGTTTTCTATCTCCTACAATATGCTGCCTTTCAATCGATATGATACACAAAAGATATACTAGTAAGTACAATTTATCCTTATGTTATGTGTATATATAATTGTATATGTATTATATATGTATATATATATATATATATATATATGGATATGGATATCTGGTATAAGTATACTAGAAAGATACCCACTTTGATGAAAATGGTTAATACTATTCTTATTTGGTAGGGGAGAAAACTGAGGTGCACAGAGAGGCTAAATGGACTTTCATTAAGGTCAGACAATAAGGTAGCTCTAAAGACAGACCCTATAACCCACCCTAGTTCTCTTGACTCAGCTCTCAACAAATATTTATTGAGCACCCATTCAATGTCTGTGGCCCTTTATGCTAGACTTAAGTTGTTATAGATACAATTGACATTATATACCTAGGTATTCCCTCTCATCCAAAGACCCTCATGCACCCATTTGTGTATGAAGGGGTACCATATCTTTCAGCAGGACCCAGAATCAAGATCACATCAAGCAGAGCTCCTGGAGGGGGCAGCTGCCCCTTATTTCCTCCAGGATGCACCTGCTGAAAAAACTGGTAGCTTTGTTTGGCAGAAGAGAATTCTGGTGGCTCAGAGGCTTATCGCATCTCTTTCCTAATTATGGAGGTAAGAGCAGGTTAGAAGGAAGAGGGAAGGTTTACATCTGTCAAGCTGTACATCAAAAACCCTTTCAATTTGAGAGATCTTGTCTCTAATCAAAGTAAAATGTTTTTGGTGGTGTTGCCCAAGATTGAATGGGATTGATTGCATCCGTCTAGCTGAGGCTTAGGTGTGAATCTGAATTCAGGTCTGGACTGCACCAAGGCAGGATGGGGGCTTAGGGATGGGGCAAAGATCCTCAAAAATTGAGAGCCTCTTTGTGGCGCAGCTGCTGACTTGCTGACAGAGCTAGGGGACTGTGGCAATTGTATGAGGTGTGGGAAGAATGCTTGAATGGTGAACTAGAAGAAAAGGGGCACTATCATTGACCACCAATTCCCAAATATCCAGAAGGAGAGGCTACTGTGGCTGGTGATCTGATGCCAAGGTACCTGCCCAAGGTAGGGGGTGCACTTGTAATTGCTACCATTGTCATTGTACCTCCTAATAACCACTATGGTCCTTGGAATTAACTCTGTGGGTTCCTCCATGGTTCTCTAGGCTTCTCCAGTGATGGAGCCTTGGTGTGGAAGAAACTCTAGGAGCCTTGGTATCTCAGCTGGAGATTCCGATTTGACATGTAGTTTACTACTGGACCCTTGACTTCCCCCAGACAATGAAAAGCAATGGATAGGTGGTGAACATATTGTGGGTGGGTGGCCAACAGGATGCTAGATCCAACTGCTTATGAGGTGGTGGGATGTGGGAGAGGTTATCTTTATCATCATGATCACATAAGGCATTGTCAGTTGACTACCTCCTCTTACTTAGGACTTATCCTACTCCCTTTGTTGAGCATTAAAAATCTCATTTTCTGAAAAAGAAAGATACAAAATGGAGCTTATTGTTTTACCCCCAAACACCACCCCAGTTCAGGTCCATATCACCTCTGGCTTCAACTGTTCATTTCCTCAAACTTTTATTACATGGCAGGCTCCTCAGATGCCTTGGAATAGCTTCCTTATTGGTGGTCTTGAATCCATTCTCTCTTTTCTACAACCCATCCATTTAAAGGGGGCAAATGAATATGCTAAGGCAGGATTTTGATCATGTCATTCCTATGCTCTAAAACCATGAGTGATAAATTACAGATTCCTCAGGTTAACATATCAAGCCTCCACGTTGTGGCTCCCATCTGTATTCCCGGATTGATTTCAAATTACTTCCATTTATGCATTCTTCCTCCTAACTAAAATGACTTGTAGCGTGTCTCCTTGACTGGAATATACACCCTCCTAACCTTTCGCACCTCTTTCCCCTGACTCTCCTTTTTCCTTCAAGGTTCAGTGTAGGTATCACCTCCTGCTCATAGCTTTTCCTTTTCATTCCCCTTGTTGTAATCTCTTCCTCCTCACACAATCTTGTCCTTACTTATCTATCCAGATACATGTGCCCACATGTGATAGCCTCCTAAGAAAACTTCAACTCCTTGAGGGCAGAAACTCTCCTGTCTCCCTGGGACCCTAGCACAATGCCTGGCCCAAGTAGGTGCTTCATAAAAGCTTGTTGAGGTACTTCAAATGTCTTCTTTCCTTAGAGCTTTAATTAGGAGCTCTTTCCAAAAATGGATGCATCTAAATTCAGTCTGCCTAGGCCAAACACTCCTAAGAGTCAGTCAAAACGGAATTAATTAAGTAAGAGATACTGCTGGGAAAGTGATGAAATCCCTCTTTAATGAACCACTCTAAGAAAGCAATCCAACTCTTTTTTCATGGGGGCCAAATGCTTCTCTTATCTTAGTTTGGATGTAGTAGAGGAAATATAAGGTCTCTAGGTCCCAACTAGTCACAGATAGAGTTCGACTAAAGAATAGTGTGAGGGATAGGGCTATCCAGTATCCTGGAATGGCTTCTTCACTGCCTGGACTTTAGGGAGAAAGAGTAACTTGTTCCCTGCTTGGATTAAATTAAAAGGTTCAAGTTGGTTTGTGAATCAAGAGATTATGTCCTAACAATTCTGCCTCCAGGTAGGCCCATGCCATCCCAGACTGATGAGAATTTTTTTTCCAACTTAAATTCATTTTGTCAAGTGGTAATTAATGAATCAATGTTGTCTTGCAGATGAGTGTCTAGTGGGATGCCCAGGCTCTACACTTGTTTTTCTTCCATTTGATATTTTGATTAAATGACTTCGATGAAGACATGCATGAGTAACTTGGATGGAGACATAGACGACATGCTTATCAAATTAGTGAATGATGTAAAGCTTGTAGGGATGGTTAACATGCTAGTTGATAGAATTAAGGTCCCCCAAAATCATGAGAGGGTAGAATTATAGGAGCAAACAAACAATGTAAATCGATGCAGTTACTCCCTCTTGCCAATTCATGATTATTCAACAGAATAATCTAGTACTCTAGTAGGGAGGGAGGGGGGAAAGAAAAGGAGGAAGGAAGGAAGGAAGGAAGGAAGGAAGGAAGGAAGGAAGGAAGGAAGGAAGGAAGGAAGGAAGGAAGGAAGGAAGGAAGGAAGGATTTATTAAGTGAGTCTACGCCAAGTGCTTTTACAAATATTTTCTCATTTGATCCTCACAACAGTTCTGGGAGCTAGGTGCTATTCTTATTCTCATTTTATAGTTGAGGAAACTGAGACAGACAGTGGGGAAGTGACTTGCTCAGGGTCACAGAGCTAGTAAGTACCTGAGGCTCAATTAGAACCTGGATCATCCTGACTCCAGGCTCAACCCTCTCTACAACAACAGCCACCTGCTAGGTGGCAAAGTAGGGCTTGACATTCATTTAACCTTCTCAAACAAGATATGTTTAATAGAGATAAATGTAAAGTCATATACTTAGATTTTACTGTAAAAGCCTAGAGAGTCACAAATGAACAGCAGTCACTATGAAAAAGACCCCAGGGGATTGCATTGAATGCTACCTCAACATGAGCCAGCAATGTAGAGTTGGTGCCCAAAGGTGCCCTTAAGTTGCAGTTACAGAAGGAGAGGGTATGGATGTCAGAAGGTAAGAGTGCCACTCTACTAGTCACAGAACTTCTGCAGCATCTGGTTCTGGGCTGGGCATCATCCTTAGGAAGAACATTTTCTAAAGCTAGAATGCATTCTAGATTAGGGCAACTGGGTTTGTAATGGGATTAGAAACCATGTTACATGAAACTTGCCTAGAGAAAGTACAGATGCATGTAGTATGGAAAAGAAAATACTTAGAAGGAAACTGATTCCCACTTTCAGACCTTAGAAGGGCTGTCATGTGGGAATGTCAGTCTTACTATGTGTAAGCCCAAATGGCAAAGTAAGAGCCAGCAGATGGAAGCTACTAGGCACTAGGTTCTAGCTCAGTATTCAGGATAACTTTTCTAATAATTGGAGGTATCTGAAAAGGGAACCAACCGCTTTAGGTGCTTAATAAATATCTATGTTCTTGTTGACCTAGGAAATAAGTCTGGGAGAGGTCAAACAAAGGCTGGATGTGCACCTCCCTCACTGGGGCTGGAAGTTATCTCCTGCATGTCTAAGGTGCCTACCCTGGTAATGGGACTCAGAAGAATCAGGCCTCACACAGGGCCAGTGGGCAATGGACAATATACACTTCTGGCTATGCATTCATACTTGGAGGCCCTCACAGTTAGGAGAGGCTGGAACAACCTCTCTCTGGGTCAACAATGAAACAGGTTAAAAGTAGGGGGTTTGTAAAGAGGGATAGGGGCTCACATAATAGTGCCTCTGATCGGTTTTCTACCTTCGGTGCCATAGGTAGGGAGCCATTCAATTGGCAAGGTTGCAGGAGGGTGTGCAAGGTTCTAGCACAGAACATTCTGTGCTGGATATGGAAGGTCCAGAAGATGAACAGGGAGCAGAACCATTCTGAGATGGGGAGAGAGGAATGGAAATTGCACAAATAAAAGGAGGGGGTGAAATGTCAAAGGATGATAGAAACAAACTCCAGCATTGGCCATTGCTGGGAGGATGGAATATGCTGATTGTCGCTGCTTGTTATATTTTAAGCATGAACATTTGTACCTCACAAATTGGCAGTGGCTACAAATCAGAATTAGATTTATTGTTTTGTTGATTATCTAGACTGAAGAAGGTGATGGAGAAAATGTTAATGATGCTGATTAAATTTAAAAGTGTCTTCTGCACACATCTCTTTTTCTCCCTTTTATAGAACCAGTTATTAACCATTTACCAGCACATTCCTATATATACCCCACCTGCACCTCCTCTAATTAGTTGACCCTTTGGTGTCGTCATGTCTCCCAGTTTTGGAAACTCACAGTTACAGAAGCCTGTTCATTGTGATGTGACATTTGAGAATGATGAAGACTAGAAATCCTTTACTGCATCCTACCCTCTCTGCATCCCCAAGACTGGTGGCCTGAGGCGTGAGAGCTCCTGAGGTGCTGGAGGACAGTTTGATGATAAGACGGGTCACTAGCAAAACTCTCACTGGAAATTTTCTCTAAGCCAACTAGTTGATTTTTTTTTTAGTTAGAGGTTGTTTGCTTTTATTACCAAAGTATTATATTTCTAAAACTCAGCCGTAGAAGAACAGTCTCCAGAGATCTCTGAATCAAGGAGAATGGCTGGCCCCATACAAGGATTGTCATCAGTTTAGCTGAAAATACCCTTTATCCAGCAAGGTAAAGATTAACCTTGGCTTCACCTCAACCACTAGGTACAGTACTTTCAGAATCTCTGTGTCTCAGAGGTATGCCAGCTCATGTTCATAGCTCTCTTATTGGTTTTAAATCTAGATCTCTGTCTTTGGAGCATTAAAAAATAATAAATAAAAAACTCTAAGCAGAAAGCAAACTGAACAAATTAAATCTGCCTTCTCTTGCGGGAAATATATAGCAGGCTCTTAGCACATTGTGGGTGACCTGTAATAACACCAGGACAGCGAGGTGGTACAGTAGATAGAGCATTGGACTTGGCATTAGGAAGACTCCTCTTCCAGAGTTCAAATCTGGCCTCAGACATTTACTAGCTGTGTGACTGTGGGCAAGTCACTCGCCCCTGTATGCCTCCATTCCTCATCTGTAAAATAACCTGAAGAAAGAAATGGCAAAGGATTCTGGTATCTTTACCAAGAAAGTTGGACATCACTTAAACAACTCAACAACAAAAAGCCCCTCAGCATGTGTTGAATCCCAAGTCCAGAGTCATAAATTAGGAAGGCCCTCTCACTAACATTGGAAGGATGGGGGCTATGCAGACTTAGAGACTTTATAAACATGCTCACCTCCCAAGTCAGGGTAAAAGCCCCAAGTTTTCTTCTTCAGTGTCTTTGGAAAGTGCTCAGCACAGTTCCTAGCACATAGTAGGAGCTTAATGAATAAACACTTATTTCCTTCCCCTTTTATATTCCGTGACTCCTAAAGCTAGCAGACGAGCCTGCAAAGTGAAAGCACCCCAGAGGATTGTTGGCCTTGGTTGTTGAAGCCAGCCCCCCTTTCCCCTTCCTCCATGTCAGTGTGTTTCTCCACCCATCATCATCCGCCATCTTTGAACTCTTCCTGGGCTTCCTAACTTGTCTCTCTGTGGTTATGATTTGGCTCTCTGTTGTCAGGTTATATAAAGGCAAAGGGGCTATTTTATCATTCTAAAAATAAGTTATGTCCTGCTTTATTATTGAGGAAAAATGCCTTGGAGAAATGCACACAGACAGATGGCTTTGTCACGGAAGCAATTTATGGCCTGAACTTTCTGAAGACAACTCTATGGCCATTCCAACCCTCCCCTTACTCTGCAGGGTGGGGGGAAATGAGCCAGGCTGGGCAGCCTGAGGGCATTCTGACTTCACCTGTTATATAAACAGCCTCTCCAACCTCTCATTAGAAGCCTCTTTGAACCGAAGGATCTGGAGATCTCACTTTTTCTCTTTGCAGTAAACCAAGAGAGCCCACTCTGGATGGGAGGGCAACCAGGGAACTCCCTGACAAGGTGGGAAGGGGAAGCAGAGTTACAATTCTGTGGGGCCCTGTGGATCTCAGGCTCTGCCTCAGCCTGGGGGGAGCACCCTTCTTTCTTTTGACTTGGTTGACCTGCCAAAGGTAGTTGCTTCTCTGGCACCCTGGTTGTGAGAACTTGGTCAGCTCCTTAACTGCATAAATGGGGACTAGCTGGCCCAGACAGGGAGTCTGTCTGTTCCCCTCCCCAAGTTAGAAAGGAGGGTAAACTTTACTTAGCTCATGACACCATTTGCTTGGGTTACAGTCTGTTTCTTAATGAACATGCTTTCTGTTTGACCTGACTCTTATTGGGCTACTAATTGACTTTGTAACTTTGAGTAAGTCCCTACCTTTCCCTTCCTTTCTCCACCCCCACCCCCATAAATTTTTTTTAAACATTAAGTGCCTACTGAGTGGTGCAGTGGATAGAGAGCCAGACCTCCATCTTCCTGAGTTCAAATCTGGTTTCAGGCCCTTACTAGCTGTGTGACCCTAGGCAAGTCACATTCCTTTTCTCCTCACTTTCCTCATCTGTAAAATGAGCTGGAGTAATAGGAAACCACTGCAGTATCTTTGCCAAGAAAACCCCAGGTCATGAAGAGTCGGACTCAACTGAAAATTACTGCACAACAACAAATATGCCAGATGCTTAAGCAGTAAGCACTTAGAAAATATCTCATTTGATCCTCAGAATAAAGTAGATACTATAATTTTACCCATTCTACAGCTGAGGAAACTGAGGCAAGCAGAGGTTAAGTGACTTGCCCCAGGTTACCTAGCTGGTAATGTCCGAGGTTCAGATTTGAACACAGGTCCACTGCTCCACTGTACCACTTAACTGCCTCTGTTTCTCTTCTTATAAAGTGAGAGAATTAGACTAAATTGTCTCTTAAGTTTGTATCTGCTCTAACATTCTGTGACTGATTTCTGTTTCCTGTCTGAAAAAGTAACCCAACTTCTCTCCAGTCTGTTCACCCACAAATAAAGTAGTCTGTCTCCTCACCCTCAAATCATCAGAAAAAAGTTAACCACTAGCTGAGGGTCAGTTCCTAATCCTCCGCCCCCCCAAAAACCCAAACAAACAAACAAACCTCCATTATGTTCCATTGCTCCTGGAACATGGAGAAAGGAAGTGCTTCAGGCTAACCTTCCTTCCTGTCATGGTGCAGCCTTATCTATCCGACTCCATCTTCAGCGTATCATGGGAGGTTTCTATATTGGAGATTTGACTGCAGTCTTCTCCTTAATTAACTTCTCTCTGTTTATTTTCCTTGTAGGATCTTCTACGTCTCTCACGATTCTCAGGATCTAAAGATCTTTAGCTACATCGCCAGAGATGGTTCCAGCAACATCTTCAGGTGTAATGTCTTTAAGTCCAAGAAGAAGGTAAAGGGGAAAGGGCAGGGCCAATATTCTAATTAGTTCTTGTCCGTGTGTCCAGAGCAAGCCCAGTCCCACATCGCCTTGTTTCTTTATAGATGGTTCCCAGGATTTAAAGGTGGGGCTGTCAGACACAGCAGAAATTCCTCTTTAACTCACCTCAGCATTACCCAAGTCATCTTCAGTTCAGTCTGGGTTGTGAAGGGAGGAGTGTTAGTGGATTTGGAGGAGGAATCCTTGGATTGAACCCTGACTCTTCTTCATCCTACATGGGTCACTGTGGCTAGATTATGTGGCAAATCTAGCCATCATTTTTCTCGCCTGTAAAATTAGTGTTTTGGAGTCAATGATCTGTTAGTCCTAAATCCTGTGTTCTTATCCTGCCACAATCAGGGGTTGACTGGAGCCCCTTGAGCTGGCTCAAAGAGAAGGGAATTAGCATTTATTAATGTGCCTACTACGTGCTGGTCGCTCTGCTAAGTGCTTTACAAATATGTCATTTGATTCTCATAACAACCCTGTGGGCTATGTGCTATTATCATTCCCATTTTATAGGTGAGGAAACTGAGGCAGACAGGTTACTTAACTTACCCTGGGTCATTGCTGTTTTTAGTCATTTTTTTCAGTCATATCTGACTCATAGTGACCCCATTTGAGGTTACTCTCTTGGCAAAGGTACTGGAGAGGTTTACCATTTCTTTCTCCAGCTCATTTTACAGATGAAGAAACTGAGGCAAACAGAGTGAATTGACCTGCTCAAGGTCACACAGCTAGGAAGTGTCTGAGGCCAGATTTAAATTTAGAACTTCCTGACTCCAGGCCCTATCCATTGTGCCACCTAGCTTTTAGTTGTTCAATTTTCAGTGTATTTACATCTCAGAAATTCAGCAAATGCTACAAATTAAGCCTTGATTTATTCTTTTGTTGATTGTCTAGACTTAAGAAAATGATGGAGAAAAATGTTAATTATGCAGATCAAGCTTAAAAGGGTGTCATGCATACATGATTTTTTTCCCTTTGGAGAGCTACGTGCTTGTTAAATAAGTACCAGCACAACCCTGCATAGGGAGGTTCAGAGGGTCTATAGACTGGCAAAAAGAATTCTGCTTTGGGAACAGGGGGAAGATCAAGGCTGGGTTGAGTTTTAAGGACCTTTTCCTAAGGGGACATTTCAACCAGTTATTTGAACCCAGGGCTTGGGATCAGGGCATGTGGCTTTTACAGCTGTGCCTGCTAGGGTCTTTCCAGCTCAGTAACTGGAACACAGTATACTCAGGCTTGATTTAGGAATTGGGTATGTGACTTTAGGCAAGTCAGTTACCCTGTCTTCCTAAATAATTCCTTTTGGTGTGGGAATTTCCCCATTCCAATAAACGATGCCTTTCAAAGGGCCATGGAACTATTCTTGCCTACCCAGGAGTCATCCAGCTTAAAAACACAATTACCAAAATTAGGAAACAACTCTGTTGGCTAAGTACCTGAACTGAAGAGGACTGGAAAGGGGAGAGTGATTGATTTTCTGAGACACCCCCCTCAAAAAAAAAAAAACAGTACAGGGGAGGGCCATCTGGAATAAATTCTCAGACTCAAGCATTCTTGAAGTCAAGGTGGTAAAGATTTATTGTTATGCTTTTCAGCAGGCAAGAGTTCTTAGGGAACCTACGATTTGAATGGGGTACAGGTAAAGTTTATATAGAGTTTTCTATAGTAAAACATGTGCCAAATATACTAACTAGGTGATTCAGGGTGGGATTAGGGAGTGGTTAGTTCTTAAAGGAACATGAATTTTTAGTATCTACTGCACAGGTGTTTTACCCAGAGTTCACTGGGAAATAGCCCAAGGGGGTGGGGGGTACATGGAGGTGTGGTTTTAGACCTGAATTGTCACTAAGTCAACTAAGGGTCAGAATTGACTGAGAAATACCCAGGCTGCTCCCATCAATGTCTTGGTAGACAAGATAAACCTAAGGGAGTATCCATATGTAAGTCTAGGATGCATATGATTGGTCAGTGAGTAGTAAACATGTTTATGACCCAGTACATAGCCAGTTCAGCCAGTACACAGCAGGTTCAAAGTAATAAATACATAGGTGCAACTGGCTACTGTATTAAGAAGAGAGATCTAGGGCAAGCTGTCCTTAGGCTAGGGAGAAAATGCCTGGGCTGGGGAGAAACTGCCTGGGATAGTGTTCTGAGGCTAGGGAGAAATGTGATTTTTAGAGAGAAACTGATTTTAGAACTCGGGTCCAAGCACAGGCACCCAAGCACCCCATCAGAATCAACCTAGGATTTAGGATATCTGGGTCCTAATGCTGGCCAGGGTGACCAACCTTAAATGAATCACTTCATCTGTCTTAGCTTGTATCCTCATTTGTGAAATGAAAAGGCTAGATTCAATCCTCTCCAGTTCTAATATTATAAGAGTCTGACTATAAAATATTTTTTCTCCCTTGGAGATCATAACCACCTCCCCCAACTGTGATGGGATTAAGCATCCTGTGTTGTGGATCCTGCTGGGTGGGGCTGAGAAGGCTGATACAGAAGAAGTAGACTTTCTAACAGAGGCCAAACTAAAGGCAAACAATTTTGGGAACTTGTTCTGCCTCACAAACACTGTGCAGCACTTAAAAAAAAACGGGCAGAATATATTCCTTTTTTCAGCTAATAATTAAGTCTTTGGAAATTACTGCCTCACCCTTTGATGTTGGAGGCCAGCCCAGAATATAAGGTTCATTTTCCCTTGAGACCTGAGGCAGCCCTCTGTTTCCCTCTGGATTGGTCATCCATCACAAAGCTCTGGGGCCAGTCAGCCCTGTTCCGTGTGTTTCTCTTCCTTCACCCACACCTTAATGAGGTCCTAATTCTTCACTGAGTTGGCTTTCCGAGCCCCACTTGGCCAGTAGCCATGCCTCTGAGTGAACTATTTGTAGCCTCAACAGGGAGCCTTGTCATAGTGCCCTCGTGACGATGGTGAGGGCTGGTGTCCATATTGGGAAAGAGAAATAAATTGTTAAACAATGGAAGGAAAATCAGGGAAGGGTGGGGAGCAAGCTTTCCGGATATTCATTTTTAGGGTGCTTTTGGTCAGGGGAGTTTACCCTTGGGAGAGATAAAAATACCAAGCAGGGGAAGAAGGATTATAGGCCATGAAGAATAGGAAATGACCCAGAGGAGGTACAGACCCTGAGAGAAATGTGTCAACTGGGGATGGTTCTGCGGCAAAGACTGTGGTCTGCAGGTAGAACTCTGGATTGGATTCCTTCTCTAGCTCTTCTCTAGATAATATCCAAGTAAATGCCTGTTAGGAGGCGTATAACAGAGTGGAAACCCCTTCAGTGTGTTTAATGCTCTTATTCCCCAACCCCTGTGCAGTAGTATTGTGGCATGTAGAACAGCCATAGATGTCCTAATGTTATTATATCTTGGATTGGAGCCCGTTGTTTGTTGTTCATTTCTCAGTTATGTCTCATTCTTCAAGGCTCCTTTTGGGATATTCTTGGCAAAGATGCTAGAGTGGTTTGCCATTTCCTTCTCCAGTTTGTTTTGCAGATGAGGAAATTGAGGCAAACAGGGGTAAGTGACTTGCTTAGTCAAACAGCTAGTAAGAATCTGAGGGCACATTTGAACTCAAGTCTTCCTGATCAAAGGCCTGGTGCTCTATCCAGTGAGCCACTCACCTGCTCAATGGAGCCTTATGTGGAGCCCACGGATCCTCTGAAGAGCAGAAACTGCCCTGATATTGTTGTCTTGTTTTCTCATACCATGCTTTTAAAGAAAATACAAGTTCCACTTACTAGGAGTATGAGAGATGAGAGGCACAGAGGACTTAAGGAGAGCGCTTCGTGTGACTCTATGGACAGGTAGGGGTCCTTGGATGAGAATCCAGGTCTTTTCCAGTCCTGTGCTTTTAGGACTAGATTATACCACTAGATCCTTTTGCAAAAAGAATTGTAATCTCTTTGCATCCCAGTTTTTCCAACTACAAAGTAAACAGTTGATAAGTATTTATTAAGTGCTTACTGTGCAGCAGGCACTGTGCTAATCCCTGGGCTACAAAGAAAGACAAAAGCATAGTACTTTCTCTTCAAGGGACTCACAGTCTAAAGGAGGAGCCAATATATGAAAAATTGTTAGTGTAAATGGGATGTAATTTCTTTGGGAAGGTACTAGCAAGATTGGGGGAGGGGGAGAATTGGAAGAAACTTGGAGTGAATTGTAAAGGACATTAGAAATGATCTCCCTGTTTATAAAGTTTTTCTTTTGTTATTGTGTATTTAAGTTTTAATATTTAAGTCTAAAATAGGAAAATAAATGATCTCTCCCCTCCCCATTTTACAGGTAAGAGAATGAACTAAAAAAAGTTTCAGTGGCTTACCCAAGGTCACAAGGAGCAGGGTGAGAATTTGAACACAGATCCTCCTACCTTTTCGAAACTCCAGACCATTTCTATTTTACGCTGCTGACTTCATATTCTTTAAAATACATGGATTCGTGAGGGAGCATGTTCTACTGAACAGACATGCTAAGGCTGACCCAAGACAGAGTAGGTGGGATTCTTGTGAGAGGAAAACAGAAGCCTATGATCACATAAGCACCTGACAGTTCTCTTGCTCCGTCTCTCTGACCTTGAGGGCGTAAAGTTGCCTCAGACTGAGCCATCTCTGTGAAGCTGTGTAGTCTGTGCTGTGTGACCCCTGTCATTCAGCCCTGAGTGGAAGGTGCCCTCCTGTCATTCTGCTCCCAGCCCACCGAAGATGCAGCAGCCGTCTGCCCTGATTAAGAGGGGTTGTCATTTCCTGCTTATCAGAGCATCAGTGCGTGAAGTGTTGGTGATTAATAACAGTCATCATCATCTTTTCTATTATCTGCATGGGCAGCTCCTTGAAATAATTTGGCCTGCAATCAGGACTCAATTGGTTTGGGTGGGGAGAGCTCATTTCCTCTGGTAACACTGTTCCTGCTAGATTGGGGGTGGGGGTGGGAGTGGGACCAGCTGGGTGGTTGCTGAGCTGGCTTTAAATTGGCAGTAGATATTTAGCCATAATGATTATTCTACTAAGGGATTAATCACCTGCCTGGTAGGGCCTAAGAAAGAAGCCAGCCCTAGATTTCTGAGGGAAGAGCTTGTTTTTAAAACTTAAAATGTGAATTTATTAGTGAGAAATCCATCAGAGAGACTGCTAAGATGAAAACGGCCAACCATGTTTTGCTTTGACAGACCATTTTGTTTTAGTTTTAAATGTGAAAATGTTATAGGGATGCTGAACACTGACAAGTTAAAAACACCCTCCCCACCTCCACCCCTAGCCTGAAATTCCCCATAATCTCATAGTCCTTCCAAAGATCAGACCATAGACAGTAACCAAAGTCACGGGGTGACTGAGGGTCAAGGCGTATTTCTCCACCCAACTCCTTTTCCCATATCTCATCCTGGCACAGCCATGACCCTGGATTCACAAAGGCCCTGGCAGTGCAGCATGAACTCTGACAGGACCTATTAAGCCTCACTGTTATCAATCTGCAATCACAGCCCTAGAAAAAGGTCTGTTTCCCAAGAATGAACCTTGCTAACTTTGGAGATGCTCATTGCACAGGGTGATCATTCACACCAACTTTCAAAACTGGAGAACTGGGTAGTATAATGAGCAGAGCTCTGAATATGGAATCAAAAAGACCTGAGTTCATATCCTTAGTAGCTGTGTGATCCTGCACAATTATTCAACCTTCCTTGCTCTTAGTTTCCCCATCTGTAAAGGGGGTATAATTGTAGCCTCCATATCGCAGGGTTGCTGGAAGGATCAAATGAGATTATTTATGGCACGTACTTTGCAAACCTTAACGTGACATAAATGGTAGCTGTTGTTATTCTTCTTAATAAATTTAAATAAATTCTTAATAAATTTTTTAAAAGAGTTGTGACTTCCATCAATAGAGAAGGTCCTGCCTGCTGACAAAATTGTGGATCTTTGCAGTGTTAAAATAGATCAAGTCATAATCAGGGAATAACATAAGCCACTGGCGACCTCTGGATGTGAGTCTTGTCAAGGGCAGAGATGTTTCTTCTCCAGACACTGCACCTCCCCTCAAATCCTGGCACAATTCTCTGTGGATTATTGTTTTCCTAATGTGGGGGAAAAGGCAAGTTGTGAGAACCATTGCATGATGGGCAATGTATCCCCAGGAGAGATGGAATTTAGAGTCAGAGGCCTGAGTCTGAATCCCAGTATTGCTACTCAATACCCATGTGACCTTGGGAAACTCAACTTCTGCAGGCCTCAGTTTCCCTGTCAGTATAAGGAAGGAACTTCTGACCAAGACAGCTACTGGAATAGAGGCAGTCAGATCATACATACTCCATCAAAAGCCTGAAAACTGCACCAATTCAAATAGTAACCATGGCATACAATGAAAAATTGCAGTTGTAATTGAGCTGTGTGAGAAGAAAGGTGGAGTGGGAGAAGCCAGCGTCAATTAAACCTAACTCTTATCTGAACTGCTGAACACACATATATACAAAAACCCAATTTGCCGCAGAAAGATATCAGACTCAACAAGGAAATAAATTAAGGAGTTAAGAGGAAGGATAATAATTGGGAGGGAATAATCAGAAGCAAAACCACCTTCCTGATCCAGAAAGAGAAATTAAA
The DNA here is from genome assembly GCA_023548195.1 of Bettongia penicillata ogilbyi. NCBI lineage: Eukaryota > Metazoa > Chordata > Mammalia > Diprotodontia > Potoroidae > Bettongia > Bettongia penicillata. The sequence goes on along the minus strand of JAJHZJ010000155.1, from coordinate 3,040,777 downwards.
GAGAAAAGCTGAGAACAGGAGTGGCTGCGTGGATTGGGGTATATGAAAGGAATGAATTATTGTTGCGCCACAAGAAATGATGAAAGAGACATTTTTCAGAGAATCTTGGGCAGTCTGAACTGAGGCAAGTGCAATGGGCAGAACCAGTGGAATGATTTATTTAAGACCAGAAATATTGCAAAGAAAAACAATTTTGAAAAACTTAAGAATTCTGGTCAATGCACTGATCAGCCATGTCTCCAGGGGACTGATGATGATGATGATACACATTGCCCATCCCTTGGCAGATGGGTGATGGACACAAGGGGAAGAAAGAGAAAAAGATTTTCGAATGTAGCCATTTTATAGATTTCTTTTGTTCAACTCTACTTATTTCTTACAAGGATTTTTCTTCTTTTTTATTGAAAAGCTGCAGGAAGGGGAAAAAGGATCATTTAGCAATTGTTATCCCAAAAAAGGTCAATGAAACATTTTTTAAATGTACCAAAGAGAATAGAAAGAAATTCAGAAGGAAGCAGGACAGTTCTAAAGATAATGTATGGAATGTATAATATACTTTTTTTTAAAAGCAAGTTATATAAAATAAAGATTCACAGTTTGACATACAATCCTCTTATAGGGTTCCACTGTATATATGGAAATAGTCACTTTATTGGATTTAGGTTCATAATAAAAATTAATATGTATTAATAAAACAAAATGAAAGCATTGGGCCAGAGAACCTTAAGGAATGCCTCCAGCTCTAAATCTATGATCCTATGAATCACAGAACTTAGAAAGCACCTTTGTGGTCATCAGACCCATCTCATTTTGCAGATGAAGAAACCAAAGCCCATGGAGATGAAATGAATAGCCTGTGATCACAGAGGTTGTTTAGCTGGCAATGGAGCTATGACTAAAACTCAGGTTTTCACTTGGACAGTGGGTTTGTCCAAAGAGATGGTTGGTGAAATACATTTGTTTTCTAAATATTAGGCAACTGAAAATATTAGTGTTTATCTGTTATGAAATTTAGAGACTTTGGAGTCATGTGTTTGTATGTGCATATGTACACATATATATGTATGTGTATATATATATGTATATGTATATATGTATATGTGGTTGAGTTTTCCTAAGTGACCTGCCAGAGAGGAGAGAGAAAGAGAGAGAGCCAGCCAAGCTTGCCAGTTTAGTTCTCAACATGGGTTCAACTTGATGCCTAATATTGGCATATCAATAGTTACTTAATGAATATTAGTTGAATAATATAGATTTGAGTCTGAAAATTGAGCAGTGCCTCATGAGTTTACAAAAGTAAACTTTGTACTTTACAATTATTGGATAAGTTACTTTGGGAAAATGTTTATCCATTTCTATTTGTCTAATTATTCTGCTAATGGGGGAGGGGGGAAGGCAGTTTAAAGACATCTAGTCTGTGACATTGCCATATTTGTAACTTGCTGCAATGACAGATGAAGAGGTTTCTAAACCCAAAAAGGGTTGGTCCCTAGAGTCTGCTTCTCCTCTCTAGTCCTGAGGAACTTGGGAAGACTCAAAAAGCTAAAATTCAAGAAGCTTTTACTAAGTGTATATGTGGTGTTCAAGTCACTATGACAGACACTGAGCATACAGAGATAAAGTCCCTGCACTCAAGGAGCTTATATTTTCCTGAAGGTGGGGGATGGACAAATAATTGCATATAAATATATCTGTTATGTAACAACAGATAAAGAAATAGAAGATATTTCTGGAAGGAAAGGTGAGGATAGAATACTAACGATGAGGGAGAGCAGGAAAAGTTTTCTAGAGGAGGGAGTGCCTGAGTCCAGCCTTGAAGAAAACTAAGACAGGGAGGTAAGGAAGAAGTCCATTTCAGGTATAGTGGCAGCCTTTGCAAAGATATGGCAGTCCAAGATGCAATGCCAAGTTCATAGAAGAACAAGTCTACTTAAATGGAATGTATTTGTATGTGTCTGTGTGTATGTGTGTGTGTAATAGTAGTAGTAGCGGCGGCGGCAGCAGCAGCAGCAGTAGTAGTAGTAGTACTAGTAGTAGTAGCAGCAGTAGTAGCAGTAGTAGTAGGAGTAGTGATGGGGATGGTGGTGATGGTGGTGGTGGACAGCAGCAGCTACAGCAGTAGCCGCAGCAAGCAATACTAGCTACAGTAGCAATAGTAGCAGTAGTAGAAGCGTCAGTAGCAACAGTAACGGCAGTAGTAGTAATAGTAGTTCTAACCGTCGCAGTGGTAGCAGCAGCAGTAATAGCAGTAGTAGAGGCATCAGTAGCAACAGTAACAGCAGCAGTAGTAATAATAGTTCTAGTAGCTGCACTGGTAGCAGCAGCTGCAGTAGTAGTGTAAAATAGATGTAGAAAGGAAAGGCTGGAACTAGCCTGGGACGGGGCTTTAAGGCTCGGCTGAGGAGCTAGTTTGATCCTTGATATGATGAGAGCCACTATAGATTCTTGAATATGGAGAATGACATGGTGGGACATGTGCTTTATAAGATTGGTGTGGCAGCAGTTTATAGGCTGAATTAGAGAGAGCACCGATGTTAGAGAACTAATATAATAGTGATGGCCATCATCCAAGTTGGAGGTGATGTGGGCTGTGGCCATGTAAGTGGAGAGAGAGGGAAGGTGCAGAAGGTATTGTAGAGGAAGACTGCCCAAGCCTTGGTAACTGGTTGGATTGGGAAGACGGAGGAAGGAAAATGAGGCTCTTTAAGCCTCATTTCATTTCAAGAAGCGTTTAAGAAGCGCCCATTCTATACCCAATACTATCCTAAGCAATGAGAGCACATCAAAAAAAGCAAAAAGCAGTCCCTCCCCTCCTCCTCTTCTGCAGAAGCATTTTTGTGAGTTAGAGTAGGCTATATAATTATCCCCACTTTGCATATTTGGAAACTGAAAAGACCAGATCATATGATATAAAGCTCTGTACAGGTTGAATATTTCTGGGGACCAAGGCAACCATTTGGGAAAAGACCAAAAAGTCAAGAAAGAAAGGAAGGAAGGGAAGGAAGGAAGAGAAAAGAGGGAAAGGGAGAAAAAAGGAAGGAAGGAGAAAGAAGATGGCTTATTGGAGTACAGGTATCCACATTCTCATTTCAACAAACATTTTTTTCTTTCCTTCTCGAATTCAGCACTCCACACTTTTAATGCAGTGTCCAAGGCAGCAAGAATGCCCAAAGACTACAATATGATTTTTTATTATTTTATTTGCAGTTTGTTAAAATTTGATACCTACTGTAGTGCCCATAATCTGACTGGAATTCCATGGTCACCTCTTTGCTCCCACCAGCAAGTCCCAAGGTTTGACTTGTTAGTGTCTCCCATTCCTGTCTTCCCATACCCCTTTGACTCTTCTCATGTAGCTTTGTTTATGGTGACAACAAAGGATAATACCCTTCCATCTGGCCCTGTTCCCTGAAATCAGCATATAAGCTTTCTTTAGGACTTTTAAGGATTTTATTTTTATACTACCAACCACTAAAGGAGAACATACTTTAGTTTAAAATAATTACTTACAGAAGCCTTAGTGATTCCTTTATTGGCCATGATCTAAATATATGTGTGTATACATATACATGTACATGTACATATACATATACATGCATGTACACACATAATCTGCACTCAGACTCCACGTTTCAATCTAGAAACAGCTAGCATGTTTCATCAAGAGTTCTTTGGGACTGTGGTTGGTCTTTGTGTTGCTTAGTGTTACTAAGTCTTTCAAAGCTGTCTTTACAATATTATTATCGTAGTCTTTGTTCTCCTGGTTCTGCTCACTTCACATCAGTTCACGCAGGTCTTCCCAAGGTTTTTCTGAAACCACCCCCTTTATCATTTCTTATGGCACAATTCATATACCTTATCTTGTTAATCCATTCTCCAGTTGATGGGAATCCTCTCAGTTTCTAGTTCTTTGCCATCACAAAAAAGGACCACTATAAAGATTTTTTGTACATATGAGTCATTTTCCTCTTTGGGGATGGAGTTAGAGGGTTAGGCCAGGTTACAAGGTATTCATAGTTCAGTAGATTTGGGGGGCATAGTTCAAAATTGCCAAATAGATGATTGGACCAATTACAGCTCCACCAGCATTGCATTAATGTGCATGTCTTCCCTCTTTATTGGCCCCTCTTTATTGTTGTTCAGTTGTTTCAGTTGTGTCTGACCCTTAGTGACTCCTTTGGAGGTTTTCTTGGCAAAGAAACTGGAGCAGTTTGCTCCAACTCATTTTTCAGATGAGGACACTGAGGCAAACAGGGTGAAGTGATTTGCCTAGGATCACACAGCTAGAACGTCTGAGGCTGGATTTGAACTCGAATGAATCTTCCTGCCTCCTGGTCTGGCAGTCTCTCTACTGTGCCAACTAGCTGCCCATAACCCCTCTTCATTTGTCATTTTCCATTTTTGTCAACTTTGCCCTGTTGGATGTTGTGAGAGGCAGTACCTCAGAGTTATTTTAATTCTTTTTCTCTAGGCATTAGTGATTTAGCACATTTTTATATGGTTATGGATAACTTAGCTTTTTTTTCTCTGAAAACTGACTATTCATATCCCCTAGACTACTTATCAGTTGAGTTGATGCAGCCTTTCTGGCCTGTTTCATTTTCCTGCAGCAAATTCACTATGTTTAATGCCAAAAAACTTAAACATTCACCACATGCCCACCATGCAGTATGGGGAAGGAAGGCACTACAACACCTGATTCTGCCTTTTTTAATGTGTGGACCCTACCCTAGGCTGCCTTTACATCCATACCCAAGCCTACTTCTTTCTAAAAACCTATGATCCATGATGCTGAAGCGTATTGCATCGCTGTCCTTCAGTCTGGGTTTTCCATATTTGCTTTCTGAGTCTGTTCAGACTCCCCTTCAGACCCCTTGAGTAAAGTAGTTTAGACAGTGACAATAATGATGATGATAGCTAGCTAGCATTTTACAGTGCTTTAAGGTTCACAAAGTACTTTACAAATAGTGTCCCATTTTATACAACAAGCCTGTGAGGTGTTATTATTATCCTAATTTTTTCAGATCAGGAAACTGGGGCAGACAGAAGTTAAGGTACTTGAACAGGGTCATACTGCTAGCAAGCATCTGAGGTCAAATTTTAACTCAAACCTACTTAACTCTAACTCAAGTGTCCTCTGTCCACTGTGGCAGCTAATATTTATATAGTCCTTCAAGGTTTTATGTGTTTGTGTATATGTGTGCATGTGTGTGTGTATGTAGATACACACACACATGTCATTTCATCCTAACAACAAACCAGTGAGGTAAATTTCATTTTCCTCATTTTATAGATGAGGAAATTGAAATCATCAAGACCCAAGACAGTTAGATGGCTCAGTGGGCAGAGTCATAGCCTTAGAGTCAGAAAAACCTGAGTTCCAGTTTGACATTAGAGAGTTACTAGCTGTGTGAACGTGTCAAGTCACCTAACATTTCTCAGTCTCAGTTTGTTTGCCTGTAAAAATGGGAATGATTATAGTGCCTACCTCCTGATGTTGTTCTGGCGATGAAGTAGCCTATGTATAGAGCACTGCGAGCCTTAAAGTGCTGTATGAATGCTTGCTGTTTTTATTGTTCTTGTTAGTGAGTGATAAGCCTTCTTCTCCATGCCCCTTCTGCTTCCTATAGTGACTCTGGCTCCCAGGTAACTGGCAGAGCTAAAGAACATTCCATACCTTTTTCTGTTCTCCCTCCTCCCCTGTGATCTCCCCGGTGATGAGTCATTGCTCAAGCCTGAAGGCCAAGGCCTGGAACTTACTGAAAGAAAAAAAGTGGAGAATCCCAGTGGTAGGTACAACCCTCATGAGTCATGAAATAGATATGTACGACTTGGCCTCCCACGAAAAATGGCTAATAGCTGCATCTTTGCCTTCAGAGATGCACAGGGAAGGCCTACGGGGTCTGCATCTACATGAACAAGAAGCTTTTCTGTGTGACATGAGTTAAGGGGCTAAAAGTTCTAACCCATCTTCCTTTCTAACACCCCCATTTTCACCAAATTGCTTCTGATTGGTGTTCCCAAGAGCTTTAGATCTCTCTACCCACAACTGAATGAGTGGCACTCAACACAGCTCCTAGCTCTGAAAATATCAAAGTTGCCACTTTTTGCCTGATCGTGACAGCCTCCAGCCCACAAATACCTGGCTGCTTCTCATAGAAAATGGATTTTAGATGGGCAATTTGATCCAGGTTACCAAGCCCTGGAAAAGAAAATGGAATCCAAAGACACAGAGAGAGACAGAGATAGATAGAAAGAGAGTGGGGAAAGAAAACGAGAGACACACAGAGAAAGAGAGAAGGGAGGGGGGAGAGAGAGAGAGAGAGAGACAAAAGGAAGGAGGGAGAGGGAGACAGGAGAAATGAAGAGAGATGGCCAGAAGGAAGGAGAGAGACAGATAAAGAGGGAGGAGAGGGAAACAGAAGTAGAGACACACAGAGAGATAGAGGAAGGGGAAAGGAGGGAAAAGAAGAAAGAGACTATAGCATACGGACCATCCGGTGTGAAGAGGCTGCCTTCTGGCATCACTCGACTTGTCTCTCTTTGTCACCTCACTTACTCATCTCCATTTGTTCCTGGCTCTTTTCAAAGCTTTAAAGTTCTAGCTTTCAAAGATCTCTCTGGATGTGGAAAAATGAGCCCCTGTTCCACTATGACCCAGAGGACTTAAAACAGATATTAATAGAAACTTTGTAACGGCAACTCTTCCTGAAGACCTGGCCTAGTAAATGCTAAGCAACAGAGCTGAATGTTTTTACTTAAACATTTAAACCCAAAGGTGAAGCCAGAGCCAGCCACTGAGAGCCAGATTCTCCATTTGGACACTGGACAGCCCAGGGAGCGAGTGCAACAGACTCTCCTAATCCCATGTTTGCTTCTGGTACCACATTCACATTGGGACGAGGAAAAGAGATCGCCAAGAATAGTCTGGGATAGGAAGCAGGGAGCAGCCATTCTGTCATGCAGAAAGCTAAGGGCATCCATTCAGCATTCACATGCAGGAAGCCATGTATAAAACATGCTCCTGTATTCCTTTACTGCAGATAAAAATTCAGTCAAAGGGGTTCGTAGCATAAATACCTTTACCTTAAGGAACAGAAGCTGGAGCATGGGATCAGATGAACCCACTTCGTATTGAATGTTCAAACTAGGGTAATATGAACTAATATTGAAAAAAATAATGAAACTAATGACAAGCATGTTACCACTACATAAAAAATGTCATGTACAGAAACTGAACATGCTTCCTCTGTCAGCACCAAAGGGCACCATGGGAGCTTCTCTCCATGAGACTGACCTCCAGAAGGTTACAGATTAAGCAGTTAATCAGTAAACTTTCTAAAGTGTCTTGTATGTGTCAAATAGTGTGCTGGGCACTGGTGATGCAAAGATAAAACATAGTCCCTACCCTCAAGAGGCTTATATTTTCCTGAGCTAACAAATAGTGATTTTTGGGGGGTGAGAGAAGACTAAAAACTGGGACAATCAGAAAGCCCCCTTTTTTTCTTTCAGAAAAGCCCTTTTGAAGGAAGAAAAATATAAATATGTTTTGAAAAATATGGTTATTGCCTGTGCCAAAAGTGGTCTTTGGTCTCTGACTTCCAAGTAAACTATTTTCCCTTGCATGGAGTTTCAGTGACCTGCTTTTGTATTTGACATTTATTAAGAATGAAGTGGGGGGGTGGGGAGGCACAGGCAGGGTGGTGGTGGTGGTAATCAGTGCTAAAAGAAAATGCAAAAAGTCAGGGCAGGGTAGCGGAAAGTAGTTAGAGGAGCTGAGTCTGCATGACAACCCTGCTGCTTACTCTGCTTACTACCTGTGACCTTGGGCAGGTCATTTAATTTCTCTCAAACTTAGTTTCTCGATCTGTAAAATGGTAGGGTTTAGACTATATGAGCTCTAATGTCTCATGTCTTTCTGGTTCTAAATCATATGATCTGATCCCGTGAGGCTGAGGAAATAGGATATTTCCTGATCCCTTTCACTCCACCTTTATACTATCTGCAAGAAAAGTACATGGAAGAACCCCTGGGACCACCTGTTTCACAGGCATCAGGTGGAGGTGAGAATTAGATAGCAAACCTAAAATTAGGGCATTGAACTTCCAAGTGAAAAGTGGAAAGCATCTGCGGTTATTAAGCATTTAAGGCTGCTAGGTGGCCGAGTCTGGAGTCAGGAAGACTCATCTTGTGAGTTTAAATCTGGCCTCAGACACTTAGAAGCTGTGTGACCCTGGGCAAGTCACTTAACCCTGTTTGCCTCAGTTTCTTCATCTGGGAAATGAGCTGGAAAAGAAAATGGCAAACCACTCCAGTATCTTTGCCAAGGAAACCACAAATGGGGGGTCACAAAGAATCAGACATGACCGCAAAGTGACCGAACAACAGTGTCACTGAGCTCCGTTCTTGGAATAGCCAGATGAATGACCTCTTGTTGGCACTTTGCTCATGTTTGACGTTGGGTAGCAAAGCAGCTCATAAGCTTTGAAGTAGAGCTTAGGTTTTAAAATTCCTGTCTTGGGTGTTATGTGCATCTTTTCATGATTGACGAGTGATGAAGCAACACATCCAGAGTCCTCCAGAGCACAGCCTTCTGTTCTGGTTTAAGAAGCCCTTGCCTAAGCTGAGTCCCAGCACTATACTCTTCTCCATTCATATAGTGATACATTTATTAAAATCCATTTTAAAATCCCCATTCTGGGGAGAGGGAAGAGAGCTTTGAGTCTCGTCTCCACCACTTAATTACTGTATGGCCTAGGGCAACTTACTTATTAACCTCCTTGAACCTCAGTTTTCTCATCCGTAAAATGGGGATGATAGCCACACCTTAGAGGGCTGTTTTAGGGAATAAATGAGAAAAAGTCTGTGGAAAAGTGAGGTAGGTGATGCAATGGATAGAGCACCAAGTCTAGAGTCTGGAAGGCCTGAGTTCAAATGTGGCCTCAGACATTTATTAGCTATGTGACCTGGACAAGATATTTCACCCTGTTTGCCTCAGTTTCCTCATCTAAAAAATGAGCTGAAGAAGGAAATAGTTAACCACTCAAATATCTTTGCCAATAAAACCGTGAAAAGTCAGATGCGATTGAAACAACTAAACGACAACAATATGAAAACTGTATTTTAAGTAGTAGGTAAACTCTTACAATTATCATTCCGGTGTAAAACAGATACCCAGGCGATCAACAGATGGAGCAACATTAATTTGTGTGAGGTGTCTTTCATTTTCATCCGGTGGTTGAGCTTCTTGGCTCTGTGATGTTGTCTTTGTAATGTCTGGATCATAGAAAGATGATAATTGGAAACCTCCTTCTTTCTTCCTTTCCTCCTTCCTTCCTTCCTTCCTTCCTTCCTTCTTTCCTACTTTCCTTCTTCTTTCTTCTTTTCCTTTTCTTCCATCTTTCCTTCCTTTCTTCCTTCTTTTTTTCTTCCTTCCTTCCTTCTTTCTTTCCTTTCCTCCATTTTTCTTTTTTTCTCTCTTTTTTTCATTCTCCCTTTTATGACTACATACTTGTTTACATATCTTGGGCATTTCCATGATATGAAACAAGTATACCTTTGCCCGTGGACAGTCAGGTCTTAGTGTTTGTCTTTTTTGTTCACTTCTTTCACTTCTGCCAATGGGCCCTTTCCCATTTTATCTTTTCCCTGTCATTGTGGCTGAGCTTTGGGGTCTCCCCCTTCTTCATTTGCTCTTCCCATCTGTCTTCTAGAGCCAAGCTATGAGGATTGTCCGGACGGTGGGCCAAGCCTTCGAGGTGTGCCATAAGCTGAGCCTGCAGCACACACAGCAGAATGCAGATGGACAGGAGGATGGAGAGAGTGAAAAGAACAGTGATAACTCGGGGGATCCAGGTAGGCTGCTCCCACCCTCCCCCATCACATCTGTGAATGCTGGTGTGGGTATTCAAACCTTTAGGAAGCCAGCACCCAGTCAATCAATGAGTGGGCTGTGCAGTGATTTAGTAACTCGCTTCTTTCACAGCTGAACAACCAGAATCCCTTCCAGGGAGCAATCCTTCTTGGTGACTTTCATCACCACCATGCCCCATAGTCCTAAGCAACCCACATCTCCTTGCAGCTATAGAGTCTGACACTGGAGAAATCCCTTCCTCTGTCTGGGTCTCAATCTGTAATCTATAAAGTAGAAAAATGAGGTTGGACGAGAAGACCTCCAAGACCACATCTCTTTTTCAGTCTTATGATTTTAGATCAGGGATGCCCGCCTCTCTGAGGGGAAATGTGTCCAGCTGCTTTTTATTCACTGCCTCAGGGCAGAGGGTGGTGAATGACATTCATGACTGCCTGGAGGTCAAAATGTTCCACTTCCAAGTTATTATGGTGTAAAGTGGTTGGACTGATCCCAACAATTTGTTTTAAATAAATTTTTCTTGATGCCTTTAAAAAAATATTATTTGTGGATAGAGATCTAGGTCTCAAGTCAGGAAGACATGAATTCTAGCTGTATGGCCTTGGGCAAATCAACTTAACTTTCTGCCTCCGTTTTCCCAACTGTAAAATGGGGATAACAATAGCACCTACCTCCCAGGGTTAGTGTAAGGACCAAGTAAGAAAATATTTATTATAAAGCTCTTGTCAAAGTGCCTGGCGCATAGTGGGTACTTAATAAATTCTTATTCCTTCCTTCCTTTATTCTGAGGAGTAGGGGAAGAGATTCCAAAATTTATTATTAAAGAAATTAATGAACATAGAGAAAAATCATTGGTGATCACAAATTTATAGTGTACTTGTCATAACCTGGTAAATTAGAGGGAATGCTATTGATAGTTTATTTGGATTTTAACAACCTTTAATAAGCCTTTACAAAATATCTATTCTTGTGGACAGAACAGAAAAAAATATAAATTAGATGATCATAGATTTTATGTGACTTCAGAACTGGTTGATAGCCAGACCACAAGAGTCATCATTAATAATACCATGGCAGCTTGGAAAGTAATTGCTAGTACTTGGCCTGTGCTGTTTGATATTCCCATCAGTTATTTAGATAAATGTGGTAGACTTATAGACAAAACCAAGCAGGAAGATATGACTCACACAGGGAAAGCACCTAGTATGTGCCAAGCACATAGTGTTTTTACAATGTTATCTCATTTGATACAATCTTATCTCATTTCATTCATACATACATACATAACATGTAAATATTATCTCATTTGATCCTCACATTAACCCAGGGAGGTAGGTGCTGTCACTATACCCATTTTGCAGTTGAGGAAACTGAGGCAAAGAAAGGTCAAGTCACTTGTCCAGGATCACATAGCTAGTATATACCTGAGGCAGTACTTGAACTCAGGTCTTCCTTGACTCCAGGCTTGGCACTTTTATGTACTGTACCAGCGGTCTCATCTACACTAGATAAGAAAGCCAGGATCCACAAAGGACACTGAGTCTATTATCTGTTAAAGGTGAAATTTAATAGCTATGCCATAATTATATTACAACCAAAAATATATACTGAAGCTAGTCACCAGACCCAAAGCAGGTGGTTAGAAGTCCACCTTACATGAGCCAGTACTCCTGGCATGTAGAGCTGCCTTAGAACTAACATGTTTCCCCTCTTTGGAAATACTTCATTCAAGGCTCAACATTGCTGAATGTCCTCTTGGTGATGCTTTTGTGGTAGGAATTGTTATTTAGGTAAAAAGTTGGTTTGATTGTCCTGAGAGAGACCATGTAATATGTGATTCTGTTATTCTGTGAAATGAATGCAGGAAGAATTTATTAAGCACTTGCTATTCACAAATATAAAACTAAGACAAGTCACTGCTTGTTTTAGGGAGCTTATATGTGACTAAGAGGTGCATCATCCCTTAGGGGGACATCTTGGCCAGGGAGAGATAGCTGGGATTTAAAAGCTAAAGGATGGTGAATGGAACCATCAGGGGATAGATGGACACACCCAGTGACAGAACTGATTTAACTAAAATTCAGCACCTGGACAGAGTTGGGGGCTGCACATGGAGGAGATGGAACATCCTTTTTTAGACTGTGAGTTCATTGAGGGCAGGGACAGTGTTTTTGCCTTTCTTTGTTTCCCCAACACTTAGTACTGTATCTGACACAAATGTAAAGTGCTTAATTCATGCTGACTGACTGATTACCCTCTCAGTGGAAGTAGCCTTGGGAATTAATGCCCCAGACCCAGGATTAAATGTAGTGGGCAACTGAGGCAACCACCAGTCAGGGCAGTGGGAATCGGATTCCTATGATGAAAAAGGTAAATCCTCTAGGCATTGTTTCTTGTGAGGGAGACTTGGCTACTGGCAAAGAGTTGGTGGGAGACTGAAATAAAGAGTGACTGGAATTAGGCCTACATGTAGCCAGTGACTGAATAGAACTGCAGGCACATCTTGCCACTCAAAACCACCTTCTGTGCCACCTTTGATTTATGTGCCAGAGGTTTCTAACCTCTATCTACTACTTGGGTGCAGTGATAAGATCATTAGAAAACCATTTGGTCTCCATTTTTCTGAATTGCTCTTTAAGCCTTAATGAGAACTTCCAAGAGTTGGTTTTTCTCTTGTCTTACTCATGTGCATAGTCAATAAGCATTAATTAAGTGCCTACTATGTGCCAAGCACTGCGCTAAGCACTGAGGATACAGATAAGGACAAGACAGTCCTTGCCCTCAAGTGCATTACAACCTAATAAGAGAAGATAACACAAAAAAACAAGCTGGAAAGTGGGGTTTGGAGGGGGCGGCCCAAGGGTACCTAGTACGGGGACATGATGGCAAAGAGTCAAACCAAGAAGAGCAACTGATGGGAAATGAGGAGATGCCCCCAATGGGGAAGATGGATTGGCTTATCAGAACTGTCATGTAACTGGTTTAGATCACATCATACCGGAGTAGAGAATGAAGAAGCAGGTTCATTTGGCCCCTCTCATTCCTCTCTTCTCTCCATCCATTGGAGAACAGAGCTTGCCCATACTCAAGGGTGGGCCAGAAGGGAATATAGAGTTTGTTATGTGTCTGAGCCTTTATGGTTTGAAAGCATCAAAGAATAAATCAAAATGTAACCATAGAGATTGAATCAAAATCTTAAGGGTTTAAAGAAAAATCAAGCTAAGGCATTTAAGCCGAATATCAGGATATTATTAACTTCCTGAAAGTGAGGCCAGTTATGCTGCTAAATAATATGCCCCAGGGAAATGAGTGAATGTGCTCAGTAGCAAAAGTTGACAGCTGTTCTGGACTCATGACCCCTGAGGCCAGCAAGGACATGTATTTAAGCTTCCATTTCTAACTAAGTAGTTCTACACAGCCCATTGTCTGGACCTACCAGGACCCATCAGGTACTCCACTGCGAGCACATGATGGGGGTCCTGCAATTTGACTCCCAAACATCCCAGGTTCCCCTAAGAACCAGAACAGATCTTTCCTCCCTCCTTCAGGATGATCTTACTTTCTTAACATATTTTTGATTTTTTTTTTTTTTGAGGGGGCACATGGAAACCATGAAAAGAAGCAGCATTTAGTAAGCACTTTCCATGAGTAAAGACAAAATGAAAAGAAGACCCTGGCTTCCTGGGGCTCATAGTATAATTGGTGAAAAGCCCAATTAAGTCAGAAACTTCTTAAAGATGAGAAGTCTTTTTAAAGCCACATCACCCCACAAACTCTAGGCATTCAATAAATATTTGGTGCTGGTGATTGTGGGGTGGGGGATGGAAGTGGAACTGATGATCAGGTAAAAAGTTAAATGAGCTAGATGGGAGTTGTTTTTGCTAAAGTTGAAGGATCCTGGCCTGCCAAGATCCCACTTGAATCTACTACTTTGAATAGCAGTGAATAATGCTCTGGACCTGAAGTCAGGAAAACTCAGCTTCCTGAGTTCAAATCTGACTGCAGATACTTACTGGCTGTGTAACCCTGGGCAAGTCATTTAACCCAGTTTGCCTCAGTTTCCTCATCTGTAAAATGAGCTGGAGAAGGAAATGGCAAACCACTCCAGTATTTCTGCCAAGAAAACCTCAAAGGGGGTCAGAAAGAGTCAGACAAAACAGTCAGAAATTGACTGAACAACAAATAAATAGATCATAAAGTCACAGAACTCTGAAAGGAACCTTAGACGCCATCTAGTCCAAGCCCCTTATTTTACAGATGAGAAAACAGAAGTCCAAGGGTAAGTAAACTGCTCAGCGTCACTTAGCTAGATTGGCAGGAATCAGACACTAATTCCCATTTCTGCCTCTCCCTTGCAATTTTTGTGAACAATCACTTGCATTTTCAGAGCCTTTTCATCCCCATTCTTGTAAAATGGGTTATTGACATATACTTCCTACTTCTTAGAAGTACTATAAGGACAAATTCAGTTGAGGAAATATGTACTGATGGCCTGCTGAATGCAAGACACTGTAGTACAAATGAGAACTATAAAGAGAAAGAAATAGTTCCTTTCCTTAAGGAGCTTACTTTCTGGGGCATGGGATGGAGGGATACAGATACACACAGCTGGATAAACATTAGATAATTCAAAGGGAGATGGAAACCAATCAGTGAGGTCTTCCAAGACGGTGTGGTGCCTGAGATGAGACTTGAAAGAAAATAAAGGGTTAGGTACTGAGATGAGGAAAAGCAGTTCATTTTAGTCAAAGAGGATAGCTTGTATGAAATGGGGAGAGGAATGTTAAGTTTGAGGTACTGTTAGTACCCCAGTTGGTATGGACCAGTAGAGTGTATAAGGGAATAGGATAAGATTGGAGTGATTGGCAGGGTGCAAGTCACAGAGGACCTTAACTATGCCAAGCTAAGGAGCTTATGTTTTGTTCTAAAGGCAACACAAAGCCTCTAAAGGTCTTTAAGGAGGAATGAAATGGCCGGACCAAATGTCTTAAGGTACCTAGCAAATAAAAAGTTTTATATAAGGTAGTCTTGCAAATGACCTTATACTCTGATCCAGGAATAAAGTGGACTGATTTTACATACATACATACACACACACACACACACACACACACACACACACACACACACACACACACATATATATACATATATATATATATATATATACACTCATATATACATTTTTTTCTTCTTATTTTACAAGCTGTATAATCTAAGATTGAAGGGCTTTAGGTTAGGAGAAGAGGGGGTGTACAACCCATATTAATTTGGCAGATTGCTTATATTCATGTATCAGACTAACATGATGACCTCATAGTGATAATTGCAAAGTTGGCATTTATCTAGCCCTTTAAGACTTGCACAGTACTGTACATACATTATTTCATTTGATCCCCACAAAGACTCTGTGATGATGATGATGATGATAATTCCCATTTTACAGATGAGAAAACTAAAGGCTAAGAGAGTTTTACTCAGGGCCACACTGCCAGTGAGTGACTGAGGCTGGATCCATACTCAGAGCTTTCCAGACTTGCAATACTGTTTTCACTATGTTACCTAATAAGCGTCACTTCGAAGATAATATTTGGCATTCGTATGGGATTTTTGTGGTTAGGAAATGATACATGTATCATCTTATCTGAGTTTCATAACAATTTTGTGAGAAATAGGTATTATAAATATTTTTACTCCCATTTTGCAGATGAATAAACTGAAGATCTGAGAATCTAACAACTTTTTTTGCTTTTAATTTTATGGGGGGATTTTTTTTTGAGACCAGGTATCCATAGGCCGTGCCCACTCACAGGCCAGATGCCAAGACCGATTGGTTTGGGAAAATCTGCATAGAGTTTCTGCCTTGGACTAGTTGCCCCTCCTTTGGCAGCCTCTGAAGCCACCTGTTCTGGGGGGTCTCATAATGTTGACACTAGACTTAGCTTGGATACCCCTACTGAGCCACAGGCCTGAGGGTAAGCAACTTTTCCAAGGTCAAAAGTAATTGGCACAGATTCTCTGACTTTCAATATGTCACATTGCCTCTAAAAAATAATAGACCTAAGCTGCTTTATTCAGTTAAGAATTAAAGCTGATTTGCTTCTTTCTAGACCATAGGGACTAGGTTTCAGAACTGCTTGCATGTGGAAAAGGATTGATAGTGACTCATTCTTATCCCGAGTGTTCATATATCTTCAAGGGTGATACCTTCTCCCTGTGGTGGCCTTGCTGGTAGAGAGCTGTCATTGGCCTTTCTTGGATTCAGTCCTACCCATTACCATTGTCAGCTATGCAGATTTTATTCCTGGACAAGGAAAAATGCAAACTGGAAAAGAAAAAAAAGTTAGGAAGTTGTCTTCCTAAAAATGCCATCTCTCAATTTAAAAAGAATGGACCCTGTACCCCAAGACTGTGTATTTGATCACTGGGCTCCATTAATATTAACACAGAATATCTGAAAAACTTGATTTAATCTCCAAGGCTTCAACTTGTTCCCAGTAGATGGGATTGCATGAGTAGAGGAATCCTTTGAAGAGTGCGACTCTCTGGAGAGCAATTAGGAGTGGGGAGGAGCAGGTAGGACTGAGAAAGGGGGAAAGCTAAACTATTATTCTAGTCAAGGGAAAAAGCATTTATTAGGTGCCTACTGTGGGCAAACAAGCATTGTGCTAAGTGCTTGGGATACTAAGAATGGCCCAAAACAATCCCTGCCCTCAAGCAGTTTGTAATCTAATGAGAAACCCAACATGGATAGCAACTATGTACAAATCAGATTTATACAGCATAAGTACCAATGGGAGAGGAGGAGGGAGGGAAAGTGTTTTCTGTCAAGATGGATAATGCCAGGGGTCATCTTTTCCCCTGATAAGTAGCTTTGAAACCATTCCTTCCTCCTCCCCCCCAAAAAAAAGGATAGTGGAAATTAGAATAGAAAACTGTAGAGTCTAGCTGAGGAGACTGAAAATATTCATAATGGGATATGCTAAAGGTCAGGAAGCATCCCAGAATAATGGAAGAGTTCTGGATTTGGAATTAAAAGATCCAAATTCAAATCTTGGCACTTCCACTTGTTCCACCTGCTTGTCCCTTGATAAATGGCACTTAAATGCTTTTTCCTTTGACTAGAATAGCTTAGCTTCCCCCCTTTCCCAGTCCTGCCTGCTCCTCTCCACTCCTCATTGCTCTCCAGAGAGTCCCACTCTTCAAAGGATTCCTCTACTCATGCAATCCCACCTACTAAGAACAATCGGAAGCCTTGGTGATTAAATCAAGTTTTTCAGATATTCTGTGTTAATATTCAAGTTAATTAACCTCCAGAAACTACTGTTTCCTCATCTGTAAAATGAGACGTTGGGACTTTATAACGGTCAAGGTGCCTTTCAGTTCTCAGATACTACCAGGCTAAGAAGGTTTCAGCCTTATCTGTGCAAGAAGCCTCTAAGACGTGCAGTGGATGAGAGCCCTGGCCTTGGAGGCAGAAGACCTGAGTTCAAATCCTGCCTCCGAAGCTCATCAGACCCTGGGCAAGTCATTTTATCCTCACTCAGCTTCAGTTTTTTCATCTATAAAAGAAGGATAATAATGAAAGCCCCTACCTCACAGGGTTGTATCAAACAAGATAACATGTACAGCTCTTTGTAAACCTTAAAGTTCTATATAAATGCTAGCTATAATTATTATAATATCATTATTAGTGTTACAAGATAATAGTGGGCCAGAACAGGGTACAGGTCAGGACTGAGGAGTACTGTTGGTGACACTGTGATCTGGCAGGTGTATTTAATAGTCAATCAACATTAAATGCCTACTATGTGACTGGCTATAAGATATTGAAATCAAGCAGAGCAGATGATGGAAAATAAAGTGGGAAGTTCAGATCCTTCTATAAAGGAAGGCTTTGGGGGGAGCCTATTGCTCTGCCTCCAGCCCTCCAAAGAGCAGAGAGGCCATTGAGGGTGCTGAGAAAGGGCTGAAGATCCAAAATGACTCATTCTGCATGAGAATGAGAATTCCGGGATGAACTTTTCCTGGGGGAAGCACTGTGTTCTTGCAGTAGAAATCAAGTAGAGCCACTGGTAGAAAACAAGAGATATCCAAGGTTCTTGTGCAGATAAGACAATGACTGTAATTCATGTTTTCAGTATCTGCGATAAGATAGGAAACTGGGGAAATGAAGAATGATGATGAAGGAATAGTAACTGACCGACAAAATGGCATTATTTTGGTTAACCAGTGAAAAAAACTAATACCTTGCAAATGAATTCATTTTCTTAGATTGTCATGATGGATATGGGGACCATTTTCTTTTTAACCTATGTCTTATGATCTTTATGTGCAGGGAAGTTCTAAACCAGGGGTGGGGAACATGCAGTCTTAAGGCCACATGTGGCCTTCTAGGTCCTCAAGTGCAGCCCATTGACTAAATCCAGACTTCTCAGAACAAATCCCCTTAATAAAAGAATTTGTTTTGTAAAATTTGGACTCAATCAAAAGGTCATACCCAAGAACCTAGAAGACCACATGTGCCCTTGAGGTCAGAGGTTCCCCACCCCTGTGTAGTCTAAACAGTATTTTGTGAAGACTGTGATGATGTTGCTAGATTACAGGGATAGAGAGATAATGAATACCTAATTTCCACATGCCTAGGCCAGATAGGTTTCACTGCTCATCTCATAATACCTAAATAGAAATTGTTGATTTAAGATATAGCATGTTTAACAAGGAAGTCAAAACACTGGCCAGACAATATTTCAGTAGAGGTTAAGGCTATTTAACCCAACCACAGAATAAGGCAGAGATGGAATAGAGTTCAGGTTAAGGTGGAAGGGCATTTGCAGAGCTGTGGTCCAGAAGACCACCATCCCTACCACAGTAAACGACTTAGGGATCATTCACCGATCTCCCATTTTGAAATGAGCATTTAGAACATATGTTGTTGGGTAATAAAACTAAGAAGCAGGTGGCATGATGGAAAACACATAGAATATGAAGAGAGGAAGAAGATCTGAGTTCTAGGCAGACAAGGCACTGTAGTTTGTAGAGAGTGTGCTGAATTTTTAAGTCGGAAGACCTGGGTTTGAATTCTTACCCTACCATCTACTGTATGTACTACTACACTACCATCTACTACCTTTATGTAACCTCTCCAGGCCTCAGTTTTTTCATTTGTAAAACAAGGAGTCTGGACCAAATTAAGTTTGAATTATGTCCCAGCTCTAAATCTGGGGTCCTCCTGACTCCCAACATAATTCTTCAAGCACACATTCAAGTGCCGAGTAGACACTAGGGCAATCACAAGCCTCAGGAAAGACATAGTCCCTATTCTCAAGAAGTTTATGGTCTAGTAGTAATAATTAGAGGAGGAAATGACATACCACGCCAATATCTTTTCCGAGATGGGATCACAGAGTCAGACATGCCTATGACAACTAAACGGCAACAAAATAATCATAGCTAATATTTGTATAGTACTTTAAAGTTTGCAAACTGCTTTACGATGTCTCATTTTTCTCTTCACGATAGTGGGAGATGAGTGCTATTATCTTCTCCCTTTTATTGATGAGGCAACTGAGGCAAATGGAAGACACATGACTTGGCCAGGGTCACACAGCTAATATTTTAGCTAGGATTTGAAATCAGGTCTTTCTGACTCTAAGATCTGTGCTCTTTCCACCACACTACCTGCCTTTCCTTCCTCACTCATTCCACATCCATGCAAACTGACTCTCCTGATGCCTCCATTACCCATGGCTCCATTTCCTTTCTGTATGCCTTGCGCAAGGTATTATGCTCTTGCTCCTTAGCTCTACCTCTCAGTACCCCAGCTCCATTCAAGGTTTAGACCAACTGCTGCCTCTGACGAGACTTTTCCTCATGTTTCTCCTTGTTAGTGCCTCCTCAAAATTACTTTGTATTTGATTTTTGTGTATCTAATGTGTGTGTGATACACATGTCTGTTTACAAGCTATAACCTGAGAACAGAGACTACTTCCTTTTTTGTCTTTGTATCTATCCCAAAGGCCTAGCACAGCATAGACTATTTTTTTTAATAGGTGTTTAATAAAAATTGGTTGAATGGAACCCTAGGCCTGGCTTTGCCACTATGTGACGATTGAGTAAGTCATTTACTCATTTTGTGTATCTCCAAAATGAGAAATGAGAGTTCTTTTAAATTTCAAGGTTATTGCTTACAAGGTTGCCCAGTGGTGCAGGTTAAGTGTTCTGATTATAAGCACAGGGCAGTCAATGGAGTTGCTTGGTAGCCAAGGTATATTTATAGCTTACCTTCTCCTCCAGGGAAGACTTTGCTTTTGCCTGTCTATCCTAAATCCCTAACAAGGTTCTTTGCATATAATAAGTTCTTAATAACTGTTTATTAGATGGAATAAAATTGAATTGCTTTTAATTCCCTCATACAGAGCACCTTAAGATTCAGAGACCTTGAAGAATTTTGCAGAAAGCTAATGCGTCCTCACTTGAGATTTTTCCATTTATTGAAGTGTTTCTTTTTCTAAAGGAGGAAGGCTCCACTGGGGGGAACTTGTGGGTCTCTCTGTTTTGCAGAGGAAGTTGATTTGTTGTGAAGAATGGTAAGCCCAAAGGAGACTTTGTCTATGGCTTTCATGGATTTTTCTATTCTCCCACTTCTGACCTCCATCTCTGTCCTTATATACCTTCTTTCTCTTGTATAACTCTCTCTGCTTTAAACTTCCCCTCCTTCCTCCACCCCTTTCATCCCTAAAATCATCCCTGCATTTGGAGAATTTCATGTTTTGTGCCTGGACAGCTCCTGCCCATATGTTCTTCTGGAATTCAGGCCTAAGATATGCAGCTATTCCAGTTCACCTTACACCATGCTGTACTATGGCTGTGGTTCTTATGGGTTAATAGTTCTTCCCTTCCCAGAGTAACATTATAAAAGTTTAAGGTACTAGCCTATTTCCCCAAGGATTCCTACTTACCCTTCTCTAGTCAACACTAGCATGCAAGGTCCAGAATAGAGATGTATTATACAGAGATTTCTAAATCATTTCTTTTCTACCTTCTTTTTAAAAATTTAATCCCCCCCATAATAAAATCTGTCCATGTGTGGGGTTTGGAGGAAGAGATTTGAGTTTGATAGACCTCAAGCTCTTTAGAAGAAAATTACTTTTAAAATATTTAAATTATTAATATTTAATCAGTCCAGCTGTACAAGTATTTGAGTGCCACTCTTATTTCCCAATGATCCCTCCCCAGCCTGCCTTCCTTCGCTTCAAAGGAAGACAATTAAAGAAAATAAAACAATATCTCAGCCAGGTCTGACAACAAATATCCCTTCCTCTATTACTGAGAAAAAGGCGTGTTGATTCACAATCACTGGACAGAAACATTATTTGGGAGTCTATTACACAGATCCTAGACATTCTTTTCCTTAGCCTGACAGTGATTTATTACTTATGGTAATAATATACTGTTTAGTATGTGTAGAGTCCATATTCTTTCCCATTGTCAATAGGAAATGCTCTCTAACTTATTTTTCCATGAATGGAGTTGGTCATGTTTCTCATTCACCCCTCTCCACACACACTGGCCCTGGCCCTTTTGTGATATCTTGCACAATCAAGAGAATAGGAGAAGTGGTGCTACGGAATAGGAAGAAGACTCTATCTGGACTTGCAAGTCCTAGGTTCGGATCCCACTTGGGATCTGACTAGTCAGCCTCTCTGTAAAATGAGGGGGTTGGGTTAGATGGCCACTGAGGGCCCTTCCAATTCTAAATCTGTGATTACAAGATCAAATCAGGTCTAGGTGAAACAGCAGATAGGGTGGGCACTGGTCTTAGAATCAGGAAGACCTGAGTTCAAGTCCAGCCTCAGATACTTTACCACCTGAGTAACCTAGGGTCAATCACTTTAATATCCCTTGGTATAAGTGGGGATAACAATAGCACTCACCTCCCAGGGCTGGTGAATGGAATCAAATGAGATAATACTTGTGAAGCACTTTGCAAACCTTAAAGCAGGCTACAGAAATACTTTCTATTATTGCCTGAAAGTTATGTTATTGGGGGGTGGGGAAGAAGCTCAAGTTCTCAGGAAAATCTTTAGGAGGCCATCTAAGCCAATCATCTCATTTTCCAAATGAAGAAACTGAGATCCAGAGAAAGGACATGATTTGACTTTCAGGTGAAGTTACACTAATCCTTGTACAAAGGTGGAAGGAACCTTAGACTTACAGGCAAACCATCTGAGATCTGGCTCTGGATTTATCACCAGCTAGGGATATGTTTGGGCCTGTCATGAACTCTGACTGTGAAAAGGGATCTTAGAGGTCATCTGAAAGCAGTAAAAGGAGTTTTGCAAAGCCTAAGACACTGGGAGCTTAAACTTCTCATATTAAGAAACTGACAGGTTATAGCCCAAAGGTAACCTAGATTCATGACAGTCATTAGAGTTGCCCCTAGCGATGCTTAGGAATTTTTCTCCCAACTTTGGCAGCTTCTTTTTTGACATGCATTAATGAAGATGTCAGGCAGATAGGAAGTTTGGGACAGAGTGGGCGAGACATGGGGAAACAGCAGAGGAATAATACTGTGAAGGATGAGCCCTGATTTCCAGTTCTAGGCTGCCATCTCTGGATACTTATTGGCCATTTAATCAGCAGCAGTATTTATTACTGGATACCTAATGACAAAACCCCCAAAATAGTTCCTGCCTTCAATGAGCTTGCAAACTAATGGGACCTTTCTTTCTGTAGCTAACCTCTTCAAGGTAATTGCCTGCATATTTTTGTGTGAAAAGTATAGCCAGTTTATTGAATTTTCTAACATTGCTCCAAATTATTTTCCAGGATGGTTAGACCAATTTACTGCTTCAGTATGTTAGCATGCTCGTCTTCCCACAGAATGTATTTTTTCCTTCTATGAACTCTGAAATGCCATCTGAAAGAAACTTGAGTGGTTGTCAACCCATGCCTAGCTTTCCTATCTACCACTGCCTACTCTAAAAGGGATTGTCCCCTTCCCCCACTTCCTACACCACCCCTTCCCCAACTATCCTCCAACAAAATTCCCATTACTCTCAAGCCAGAAACCAGTTTGTCCTTGCTAATGAGAATCAGATCCAGAATAAAATTTCTCCATTTTGATTTCTTCACCTTTTAAAGGAGGAATCCTAAAAAAAAAAAAAAAAACAAACCCTCAAAGCAAGTCAAGAAATGATTAGCTGCTTTCATTTTGGCAGAGAGAGAGCACCAAATAAAGCCTGGACCATGTTTCCCAGATTCATCTCTCTCTTCTTTCTGTCCATGTGGCCTCTGATGTTTCTCCAATCTTCACCCATGCACTCACCCTTCCTACACTTCTTCAGATCCATGCCACACTATCCCACACTCATTTCATTGAGTCATTGTCAACACCTTAGCCTTCTATTCTCCAGACTACATGACTCCCATTTCTTTAATTTTTCCTCCAAGAAACTATTTTCCATCTCTATTTGTTTTTACTTCTATTGTCAGGAGTTGCTCCTGGTTCTTCTTCAAAATCCAAATGTCTTCAGCAGTCGTCCTCATGGCCCCAGATTGTCCTGGCCTTGGCATCTCCATGGGCATACTCCACTCGTATCTTCAGCTTATGCTAGTACATCTGACTTACACTCTCTCAAAGACCATGACTCCACTCAATTCAATTCAGTAAATATTTGTGATGCACTAGAAACAAGAAAATGGCCCTCTTTCCCGTCTTTGGGCCCTGGGTGAGCTATGTTGTATATACTCTCAGGTTTAGTTCATGGATTAGTTTAGTTGGGATGCATTGTTTGCCCTTTTTCCTTCTTATTTATTTCTTGATATAGGTAGGGTGTGTGTGTGTGTGTGTGTGTGTACTCTTGATATAGATAGATATAGGTCTCTGGCTAGGGCTAGGACAAGGGATCAATTTGAAATGAAGGTGATGGAAAACCAAAAAATAGCTACTATTCTTCTTCTTCTTGTTGTGCCTTTCCTCCATGGAAAGCATCCTCTTTGTAGAGCTCTAGCTCTTTCTGCATGGGAAGTGGCTGCCTAGGCAGCTGCCTGCTCCTTCTGGCCAGCTCCACTGGTCACAGCTGTTGCCTCTTCCTATAAACTCTCTCCTAAGCCCTAAACAGACTCATCATCACAGTTCCCAGGAGCAGCCAGGAGGAAATCCAGACACACTGGTTAAATACTTTGTGAATATCAGTCATGTTTCCCCCAATGGCCTTTGTGGGATTGCACCAGAAGAATTCACAGAACACTTTGTGTTGTGCTATGAAGCAGACACTTCAGACTGGTGAAGTCTGGTTCTTGAGATACAGTAAAAGGAAGGGGGCGGGGTGCAGCTCATATTTGTGTGTCTGGTTCGGCTTTGTTGGGTTTGTGTCCTCAATTCCCAGGGCACAGGGGCTTAAGCCATGTTGTTTTAGCCTGTTTTGTGTAAAAGAACCTGTAGACACTCTCAGATTCACACAAAGACTCACTGACTGATCAGTTGCTACTGTACCTGAGAAGGGACTTATACCTTGGGGTTTGACATTAGATGTACTGGAGTATAGTGGATGGAAGCCCAGCTTTGAGTCCCTGGACAAATCACTTAATATTTGTGGGCCTCAGTTTCCTCATCTGTAAAATAAGATAATTGGATTTGATGATCTCTGACTTAGTTCCATTCTAGCTATCAATCTGTGCTCCTATGAACCCAGGAGAGAAGTATATTTAGATAGCAAAACTTGAATAGGAAAAGACCTCATAAGGTGGCTCACACATAGATTTGCAAAGTTGGAAGAGACTTCAGTAATCTCTATTCCAGCATCATCATTTTATGTATAAAGAAGCTTAGTTCCCATGAATGATGTGACTGGTATTGAGCAGAGCTGTCTTTTTGTGAAATCCACAGATCTTCCTTCCAAGCCCACCTGCCTTGAACCACAAGTATCTAGTATTGTACAGGTGTAAAGTTCCTAGGGTATGGATTTAGAACTCTAAAAGACCTTAGGGGTCATCTAAGTGAGCCCCCTTATTTAAAAGAGATGAAGAACTTGAGTTTTGGAGAGGTTAATTGATATGCCCAAGGTCACACAGCTAGCAAGTGTCAGAGTTGGGATATGAACCCACGTCTTCCTGAATCCGGGTCCAGAAGTCTATCCATTGTACCAGTGGTGTCAAAGTCTGGTACTAGTGTGGCCTGCCAAACATTATGTAAGGGCTGAGAACTGCATGTTGGAAGTTTTAAAGTGTAACATTACCGATGTTTTGTTGTATTTCTTATTAGTTTTAAACTTAAATATGCAAGAAAAGAAAAAGAAACATTATAAATGTAAATACCAAAACTTAAATATAAAATAAGAAAAGAAAAGCATTGCCATGTGCACAGAAGAACATAAGAGAGGATTCAGAATATATAAATTTCCATTTCAAGAAAGCTTCTATAATAAATACAACATATTTAATCGTATTGTTTTATTTATTTTGCTAAATATTTTCCAATTTCATTTTGATCTAATTCAGACAACACTAGGGAGTATTGTGGACTGTGTGTGGTTTATGGGCTGTATGTTTGGTATCTCTGTTTTTCAAAATCGTTTGTTGCATTGGCTGGGAATTGAGCCTGGCCTCTGCGGTGACCTGTGCGAATTCTATCACTGAGCCACCAGTGAAGGTGACAGTGTTAGCCTTGCTGTGTGGTGGTCCTTCACTTTTGCTGTCGTGTCTCATAGCCCGCCAACTGACTGGTGCTGAGAAGGCCTCCACAGCCACTGCAGAGGAAACTGACATCGATGCTGTGGACATCCCTCTCCCAGGGAGTGATATCCTAGAATTCAGCCGAGGGGTAACTGATCTTGATGCAGTGGGGAAGGAAGGAGACCCCCTCACAGATACCAAGGTAGGCAAAGGTTCCCCCTCTTCCCCCATCCCAACAGTGGACCAAGAGTTCTTCCCTGCAGCTACCACAACTCTTGGTCATCCTCGGAATTCATCTCCCTACAACTCAACTGAGTAATGAAAATGGTTGAAAGCTAAAATATCATTAAATATCCAGCAAGACTGAGAGGGATATATGTCGAGCTTGTATCACATTGCATGCTGTCTTGGGGAGGGGGAGAAAATTTAAAACTTATGAAAGTGAATGATGAAAAGTAAAATTAAATAAATTAACTTTAAAAAAAAAGATTGAGAGGGAGAATTAGAGAGTTGAAGTGGAAAGGCAGATGAAAGCTGATTTTAGCCGAAGAATATTTCATCCCAGTTCACCTTTTATATTTGGAACCCAAACTCAGGGTACAGACCCAGGGTCCTTCTTTTTTTGTTCTTTATTTTTGTTGCAATGAGCTCATTTATTTATTTATTTAAAGAAAACAAATTTTCCCCAGTTACATGCTAAAAACAGTCCCAGGTTCCTTCTTACATTGAATCTCCCTAGGCTTGGTGTCCCAGCTTAGGGAGGGCCATCCCAGCATGCTGCAGTTACATGTCAGAGTCAGCAGAGTATTGTATGAAAGCAGATTAATCCTCTCCATAACCCCTTCTCCCATTTTCCATATAGGTTTCCATAATGGCAGCCATGGCCAACCTCTGTATCATTTTACTATTATCTTTATGACTCTATGGCCTGAAATGACTTAGCCTTACAGGGATGGTTAGCAGTGAAGAGATTGGGTGATATAAGCCATCTGTCTCCCACTGAGTTAGATTGATTGCCAAAGTGTCAAAATATAATTGTCCAACTGTGTTGTTTATTCGACAGAGTCTTCTTTCCCAGACAGATAGCTCTCACTGTCTCTTGTTCCGGGCCACTTTGAATATATATCAGTGAAGAGAGTAGCATTAGCAGCCCTCAAAGTACAAATTGGCTTCTTACCCATACATGCCAATATTCAATTCTTCATCAGTTGAACACATCTGATCTCACCATGAAGGGTCCTGTCTCCAACAGTCTTGCTATAATACATCATACCTTCTCAAGTGATGCTATTCCTGTCCAAGACCTCCCATCAGTCCCAAGATTCGCTCAACATGCTGGTGACCTTTCTCTTGGTCTCTTAACATTACTTAGAGATGAAGTACAGAAGCTATCTGTTTTCTTCCTCTCACTATGTGACTGGCCCACTTCCATTTCCAACCATATGTCTCTTTGATGCTACTTCTTACATGCAGTTTATCACTGGTAATACAGGGTATCCCCAAAGGCTTAGTGCAGTTATAAGCTACGAAGTATAAAGTATGGCTGCTATACTTTTCTGTATTGTCTTTGGGTAACCCAAAACATAGATTCCTTAGATTCCTTGAATACTGTAGTATTCCCTGATTTATACCCATATAACCACACCAAAAGACTACTATTTTGGAAAGGATGGCTTTTTGTAATTTGCATGTCATTAAAAATGTTGCATAATTATCCAGATGCATATAATCCACCCATCTCTTTTTGTCCTATTTAATTTTGGACCCAGATAATTACTTATACGCAGTCTTTGTCCAAGTATGTTCCATACAGTTTCATCCTTGAATGCTCTGGGGATGATCAGATTCAACTGGGTCTCATACCAAATTTTCTATAAACTTCTCTCCCTCTTTGGTTTGTAAGGCAATATGGCTTTCAAGGGCAGCTAGATGGTGCAGTAGATGGTGCAGAACCTCAAGTGAAGAAGACACATCTCCATGAGTTCAAATCCAACCTCAGACACTTACTAGCTGTATGACCCTGGGCAAGTTGCTTAACCCTGTTTGCCTCAGTTTTCTCATCTGTAAAATGAGCTGGAGAAAGAAATGACACACCATTCTAATATCTTTACCATGAAAACTTCTTGGGGTCACAAAGGGTTGGACACGACTCAGAGACAACAACATGACTTCTAATAGTTCACTATCCTAAACTATGAATGGGTATTGTCCTTAGCCATCATATCTCTGTGTTTTATAAGGAGGTCAAATATTTTCTCTTTGAGGTGTTTTCTAGGCTCTTTTGGTGGGAAGAGTATTAGATTTGGAGCTGAATTCTCTTTCTGATTCTGCCACTTTACTACCTTTGTGACTTTGGGCATGTCATTTAACCTCTAAGCCTCAGGTTCCTCATTTGTAAAATGAAGGAGTTGGACTGGAGAAACCTTCAAGATCTCTTCTAGCTGTACATCCAGGATCCTATGATGTCTGTTCCTTTATTCATTTCCTTTTAACAATAAGTTTTTTAACTATGCCAAACTAAAGTTTTTTTTAAGTTATATGCCATGCCTTCTAATCTTTATACATCTAATTTAGTGTTGATGTTGAACTTTATTCTAACAAGTTTACAGTTTTACTATATACAGACAGTTGATTCAGAAATGACTCCAGAACTGATCATTTCCCGACTATCAAAATATAACTATTTTTATTTTCTCTGGGATTAGTTGACCTTGTTTCCCATTCTGTCACTCCAAATTTTTCTCTTGGATAAAGTATTCATGATTTATAGATGAAGTTTCTATGGCTTCTTTCATTTCTTGATTCTGAGCCATATTTTAAAACATTTTTTTTGCCATCATCTCCTTTAGCTCCTTTGCATCAGAGTCACCAGGTAAATGCTGATTTGATTTGAAGAATGTTCTCATGTGTTTATAGAATTTTCTCATTCTTTGAAACAGAATTCAAAAGCTGTAGCTTTCCTCATGAAAGTCTTTACATTTATTCTTATCACAAGCACAGCAAGGCAAAATAACTAGCTGTCTCATGAAATGACAATTCGTTATTACCTTTGGATGAACAATGAAACCTCTGCTTTTATCTGCCTCTCCAAGGAGAGCCCATGAGTTGTCTTCTCATAGCTGTAACTTTCCTATTTCTTCTGATTTGATTTATAATGAGAACTTCAATTAATGTGATTCAATTCCTCCAGCTGTATATTGACTCACTGGACAACGATCTCACATTTAGAGCACCAACAGCTAAGTTAATATTTACCGACATTCCAAAAGCTGTGTGATTGTTATTACCCTCTGTCTCCTTTTCTGGCACTCTAGTACCATTACCATAGTACCAAAGTAGGATCACATAGGACTAAGGGCTATTCTGCATTTTTCTTTTATTGTGGATTGCAATGGCCAAAAATTCTCCTATTGAAACTCAACTACTTTGTAAAACAAGGCAGTGAGAATTGACCATCTACTGTATGCTGAGATTACAAATACATTCCTTACCCTGATGGAGGAAGATTCCATCCTAATGGAGAGAGATAACACAAAAAGAAGCAAAAAAGTGCATGTGAGGGGGATGGGGGAGGTGACCTTGTGGGGACATGGTAACAGAGTCCTGAAAATCAGAAGCAGACCTGAGTCTACCCTCAAAATGGAGGGTCCAGGAGATTAGATTCTAAGTTCCTGAAGAACAAGGGCTGTCTTTTTTCTATTCATACCCCAAGTTCTTAGCACAGTGTCTGACACATAGTTATGTTGTGTCTGTCCTTCGTTCTCAAAGATGACCATGACATCAGGGAACGATGAGATGACACGGTTGTCTTGGATTTGAGAGAGGGAGGGATGTGCAAGGTCACCAACCTGACTGTCTCCTTCAGAGTCATCTGGGTTCAGTAGCTCATATTCATCTGGATGACTGAAGATGGTCCAGGATGCCATGGGAGACCCAGGTCCTATTAGGTTAAGGCCTTTTCAGGTTTTCGCTTTGAGTGAGGTAATGCCCATTCAGTCAATAGGCCTCTTTATGAAGTGAGTCAAGGGATGGCCTCTTTAATAAATAAAAAAAAAAATCACACTGGGAAGGGAAGACTCTCAGGGTGTCTGGCCTAAAGAGAAACAGTTACTATTTATATAGTAGGCCCTTAATAAATGTTTATTGACTGATTCATTTGCTAATGGGAGAAAAGAGTCCAAGAGAACAGAGGGATATTCCAAGGCTCAAAGACTCCAGCTGTTGAAAGAAATTACTGGGTGAGAAGGCAGCTAATGTACCCTATACGTAGGTCCTTGGAAACCAGACTAGGTCTGTCGCTATGGTCTGTTTCTATGCAAAGCCCTTTAGGCGTGGTGGAACCTGCTAAAATTTGCCCTCTGCTGGCATCGCCTTCAGTTTCCCATGGTCCCCGTAGACCATCATCATCATCGTCGAATGTCCCTGTGACTCTTCCTCACTGTGCTCCCTGTTGGTTTTCTTTCAGGACTCAATCCACCACCAGGAGAACATTCTGATTGCCTCACCCAAGATGCTGCTACCCTCTTCCTCGCAGCTGCCCAGTGTCGAGACCCCGCTGTCCACCCACCACCAGATGCAGCTCCTCCAACAGCTCCTACAGCAGCAGCAGCAGCAGACGCAAGTGGCCGTGGCCCAGGTTCTCCTCAGCCTGCTCCCTACCTCACACGCTCCGCTCTCATGGGCTTGATTAGCCTTCCTCAGGGGGGTTTGAGGGGCAGCTTCAACACTAAGGGACCACAAGGGTTTGCTCATTCCATCATTCATTGCTTTGGGAAGGGGGTGGGGTTAAAACAAAGAGAAACATTTTTGATTTGCCATCTACTCCCTGCTCTGAGCTGGGCTTGGCTGACTTGGCTTGATGACAGATGGTTAGTTAATGTGACTCAAGCTAACCAGGGGAGAAGGGGCATGAGCTCCTGCCTTCCTTGCCTACCATACCTTATTAATGTGTCTTATAAGGTGGGAAGAAGTAGATGAGGAAAGCAGATACCGTGGGTCCTGTCCTTACCCTTCTGAGAGCTAAACCTTAAAGTCAAACACGCAATCAATATGGTGACACTAACTCTTATCTCATCCAGGCTCCAATCAATGACCCACTTATTTAAAGTGGCATTTGATAGAACCAAAGAATCCATATTATTGTATGTTCATTGTGATAGCATTTGCCCTCTAGCAACTATCATCATATGATTTGTTTACATTTTTTGACCCAAGATAAAAGCAGGAAAAAAAAGTAGAATTTCCTCCAGACTGTTAGAGTTTGTCCACTGTTACATGTTTGGGAAGACAGAAAGGAAGGTGACGTGCTTCTGCTTGGCAGGGAATTCTTTCATTTTGTATCCTGAAGGCCTTGCTCAGAATCCAAGCGAATTATCAGAGCCTCAGCTATTGTCACAAGTGGTCAGAGAAATAATACAGAACCTCCTGTCAGAAACTGTTGGAAGTGGAATTTAAAATTTGGTTCCCTTCTAAAGATCTATATCTTAAAATAAAAATTCATCTTAAAGTCATAGTTCAGGTTGAGAAGGAGAGCTGATGCCTGGGGACAAGGAGAAGACAAAGTAGGCCATGCTGAGCGCTGTTTGTAGGCTGTGCTTAGGGTTCTTTGTAAAATCAAAGACTATGTAAGTTTTGAAGTGTTATTGAAAAGCGAATTTTCGTTTTTTTTATGGGGTAGACATTCTCATTCCTTCTTTCCTCACAGCTGGGCAGAAGGGAAAGAACTTTTGGAGGCTATTGATGAAACTATTTGCAATTTTTTTCTCCCTACCATTGGGTGTAGGTTGTTTCTTGGACAGTAATACTGTTTGACCCAGTTCCTCATACCGTGTATCTAGTATTGAGATAACCTGGGACCACAGTTATAATACCACTGATCACAGCATAGACCTCATTATGATTTAGGTTTCTCTTAGATGCCATCTTGGTTCCTGGAATGCCTTGTTATAACACAGTCCCATTGGCACTGTCTCCTCAGTTGATGCCCCTAACCGGTTACTTCAGTGGGGTGAGGGCTTAAGGGTGCACAGCTGTAGGGGATGTTTGGAGCAGGAGGAGAAGATTTATGTTGTTTCTAGTACCAGAGAGAGTATTTCCTTAATGAACTCCTGGATTTGAAAAAATAAATCCTTGGTCAAATGAATGAGTTAGTTGGCCAACCCCAATGTTGAGTTTTAGCCTTTGGAGTTTCATGTTTCTCTTGTGGACAAAGTCTAAGAACGTTCTAGGGTGTGGTCTGTTAGGCCATTGCTGCATTTTTAAGTTTCACATTGAATGTGAATCAATTCTCCCCACTAGTGTTCTTTTTTCCCTTTCAGCCTATCAATTGTCAAGTAATTATTATTTATCTAAGAAAGGGCCTGATGAATATTCATGGTGAATATTATGGGAGAAGCATTTAAATTTGAATTCACCACTAAATGCCAAAAAGAAATTGTCTACAGAATCACAGCCAAAATGAGAGAAATATTCCCTGAGTACTCAACTAGCCACACAGCATGACTTGTAGCTTGTCATGAGCACCAGCAGTCAGGATCAGATCCACTGGATGCTTTTTTTTTTTTCATTTCATGGATCCAGTTGGATCAATGACAGCCTTAAAAGGTCCTGGCCAAATGTTAAACTTCTCAATCTTAGTACCTGAAAGAGGAAAACAACAGACAGTTTGACCTGCCCCTCCTGAGCTCTCCCAGCCCCAGATTTTTCCATTGATCTCACTCCCCAGAGTTGGGTTTGCTTGGCTTGGTCTCTGAGATGACCTTTCTGATCAGCACAGATCCTGGCGAGGACCTGTTTGAATCTCTGGTAGAGGAGAGGAATGAACACCCAAAAGATATCAGGTGTCCCAGGAGTCAAGAATACCTTTGTTTTCTGCCTGAGAATGGCATATCAGTCTTTGTGCCTATGGAGTCACCGTCAGCTCACCTGCTCTGTAGAACCAGGGCTAAGCAGGTTTCCAGTTAACAACCTGGCATTTACATAACACTTCAAGGCATGCCAAGTGTTTTACTTGTATGTCATTTGCTTTCATTTCCTACTTGAAATAATTGAATGAAAACTTTCTATTTGTTAGAGTGTTCATATCTTGGCCAACTGCCACCCAGAGAGAGGAGAGAGAAGAGGGAGAGAATTATTTAGTTATTAATTCAAGACAGCTTAAATCCAGTATGACTGGGATATCTTCATGAGTGGAACTGATTTCAGTTTTCAGTGCTAGGCATTCATAGTAGGTTAGTTTTTTAGGTATACTCATTTGCTGCCAAATTTCAAGGTTTCTATCTCATTGCGTTAAGGTATTAACTTTCTCCAGATTTCTAAAGGCTGAAACTCTGACCTCAACATTTTTAAATGGAGCTCTTTCTCCTTTTTATCATGGGAGGTCTATCACCCTCCCTTGTATCTCATAGACAGGCCAGTCCTGTGGGACCTTGGGATTAGGACAAGACACAATTAACACAGATCTTAAGAGCAGTCAGTAAACACATACTGCCTTATATACCATAATGCCCACATAGGCCTGTCTAGTTCTGGACTAGGAGTGAGGGATGAACAGAGTGGGGAAGTAGAAGAGAAGGGGAGCTCAATGGGCATTTTTATTTCCCTACCCTTGCTTCAGAGTATAAACCTAGGAGTCTAATTTGATCCAAGACCTCTCAGGTCCATCCTATATTGGCCTGGGGCCATGTTTGTGGGTTAAGGATGTGTTCAACCACTTCTTACAGTCATTTCTGGGTTGGATCTCCATGTAAATAAAGAACACTTTCTCTAAATCCTTCTGCCCACTCTTGTGACCCAGCATGAGCATTCCTTGGCTGCCACAGCTTCCTGCTTCTAGAAATTCTGGGGACAGGGATAAGGACATGGCTAGGCCTTGAACCAGAGCCACTACCAGCATGACCACAGATTGACTCCATACCACTTCAGCACTAGTCTGAACAACACAGGCTATTGGCCCTGGTTAAGTAGGCCATGTTTGGTCTGAAGATTGCCAGTTTCTGATGTAGAATATGAAAGAATGCTACTGAAACTCAGTATTCCTTACTAAAACATTCTCCTGTCCTATTGCTTATTCAGAAACAAGTATACGAGTTATCGATGCTTTGTGACAGGGAGGGCCATTGCTAGATTTAGAGTGGCCGTGCTCAAGGCCGAACCCCTCCTGAGTTCTTACAGGTTCCTTAGTTCCATGGCAGGCAGTGGCTTTTTCCAGCAGCCTCATTCCCATCCCCCCATCCCTGTGTCCCCTGCCTTCTGCATGACTTAGCGGTAGTGCACTCGTCTGCTAGCGGCTGATGCCTTTGCTTATGTGTTTGCGTGTGTGTTTAGGGGAGGGGGGGAGAGCGGGGTGAATTGCTCTGGTTCCCTCCACTGCCATTTCCATGTGCCTATCACTCCCGAACACCAGCCTGGCTCGGCCCCCACTTGTGATGGAGGAGCTGGAGTCAAGGCAAGTAGGCTCAACAGTGAGTGGATTGTTTGTCTCTATTTCCTTTGGGGATGGGGGTTTCTTGGAGGGCAAGGAAAAGGGGAAGTGTGACTTTGGGCATTGCCCTCTTATAGGGAGAAAACAGAACCCAGAGTACAAGAATTACCATTCAATGCCTGACTCACCCAGAAACTTATTCTATGACTTTGGGTGAGTCATAAAATCACAGAATGTTATGAAATTTGATGAAATCTTAGAGTTTGAAGGAACCTCAGAGGGTATCTGGTCCAATCTGAATCTCAAGGCAGCACAGATAGATGGTGAAGAGACCATAGATATGGTGGATAGAGCACCAGACCTGGAATCCAGAATGCCTGGATTCAAATCTTGACTTGGGCATTTGTTTACTATGTGCCTCAGTTTCCTTATCTATTATGAGGGGGTTGGACTTGAGCATCTTTGAAGCCATTTCTAGGTCTAAATCTATGATCTATAAATAGAAATTCCTTCTTTAACTTCCTTAACAAGTGGTCATCCAGTCATTGCTTAATGATCTCCAGGGAAGGGAAAACTACTCTCTCCCAAGGAAGCCAATTTTATTTTGGACAGGTGTAATTATTAGGAAGCTTTCCCCTTATATCCAGTCTATACTTGAGGAGAAAGGACCAGAGAAGAGAGGCAGGTTTTTCCATACCATACAGAAGGTTGGACATTAATCTAGTCATAGTTGTGAAGGTGCTTACCTTCCTGAGGTCAGAGGACCCAAGTTCAAATCTCACCTGTTGCGCATACTACCTGTTTGTCCTCAAGGATTCAGCCTCACTGTGCCTCAGTTTCCTCAGTTATTTAAAAGAGAATAAGTGGGTGGGATTAGAGTGCCTGTGAGGTCCCTTCCACATCCATGATTCTTTGAACATCCACATGAGATAAGGCGGAAGGTGCAGGGATGATTCACCCATTTTATAGATGAAGAAACTGTAACAAGGGAAGGCTGAGCAAATTGCCAAAAAGGATAATAGATTAGGGATGAAACCTAATAAAACCTAACCCTCTTGATTTCCCAATTTAGTACCTGATTCCTAAACCTTACCTTGCACAGCCAGAGCATTGTTAGACCTTTTTGGCTTTTTAAGAAATCTAGATGATTCTGTACCTGTTTTTTTCTCCCCACATGGGGAGAGTGCACCACAGTAATGTCAGGCTCTGTGCCTGGTCACTTTTGTCAGCTGCATAGAGGAATGAGCTTGTTAACTCTGGGTCTTTGGGTTAAGTGTTGACTTTCACGCTCATGAAATGTGAAAATGCCCCATCACTTACTGCTCTGCCATTCAGTTTACCAGTCATCTATAAAGTACCTGCTCCCTAGAGGGAGGGGGAGAATCAGAGTGCTCTGGTAGACTGTGGGTCAGCCTCAAAGTCCAGAAGATCTTGGATTAAGGCCTGCCTCTGATGTTGGACAAGTCCCCTGACTCCTCAGTGCCCCCATGCCACTTTCTAAAATTATAAATTGTGCCGACAAGTTCCAGATAGAGTTACCTGCCTTATTGGAGAGAATTTTCAAACTAGGACTCCTCTAAACTGATGAAATCATGAGTCCAAATTCTTCTCCCCTTTCCCCACAAAAAGGAAAGAAAGGTGATATGGTTTTGCCCACAGTGAGATTACAATTAAATAGAGGAAAGAGCAAGTACACAATTCAGTCAACATTTATTAAGCACCTACTCTGTGCTGTTCTAAGCCCTGGGGATAAAAAAAAAGGCTAAAGACAGCCCCTTCCCCACAAGGATGTCACAATCTAGAAAGTGCAATGGTTGATTGGTTGTTGTCCTTGGTTCTGAAAGAGGACCAAAACAACATCACTGTTTGGAGTCCAGATAGAATGTGTCTGACTGTGGCTGATCAGACCAGCATGATCCTGGAAGGCTCTACCAAAGGTCAGGTGTAAATGATCTGTGTGAACATTTGATCTAACTGGGATAATAAGAGAAAATGAAATAGGAGCAAAAGCAAAGTGCTATAAGAAGTTTGAGAAAGAAAGTTTCACAGAAAGATCATAAAAAGTCAGAGAAAGGAAGGAAGGGAGAGAGAATTTATTAACTGCACAGGATGTGTCAGATCCTCTGCTAAGCACTTGATCCTTACAACAACCCTGGGACATAGGTGCTTTTTCCCCCATTTTACAAATAAGAAAACTGAGACAGATAGAGGTTAAGTGACATATTGTTTGGATGCATCTGATTCTTTTTAACCTCATTTGGAGTTTTCTTGGCAAAGACACTAGAATGGATCGCCCTCTCCTTCTCCAGCTCATTTTACAGCTGAGGAAACTGAGGCAAACAGAGTCAAGTGATTTGTCTGAGGTCACACAGCTAGTAAGTGTCTCTGGTCACACAGACAGTATGTGATTTGCCCAGGGACAAACACTAAGTATTTGAGGTTGGATTGAAATTCAGGTCTTCCTGATGCAGGCATAGGACTCTAACCACTGTACCACCCAGCCATCTCTCTTAGAGAGATATTAAAAAATCATCTGATCCTGAGAAGTTAAAGTCAAGAGCCAAGACTTTCTGTGTTTCTGTACTTTTTCATTTTTCTTCCAAATTTCTGCCTGATTGGGCTTGTGTGAAGATGGAAAACATGTATGTCACTGCCATGGTTATACTCACTTGACATGACTGGACCATGGCCATACCCAGAATTAGACACTGAATTTATGGAGGGAAAAAAGGGCATTGGAGCTACAAGTCAGTTTTCTTCCCTTGGAGCAGGAAGAAACAGCCATAGGATTGAGAACTGGCCGGTACCTAGAGGTGATCTGGTTCAACTCTCTCATTATACAGATGAGCAAATTGCGACTCAGGTTGGTAAGGATCTGAGTCAGGTTCTGAACCCAAGTAAATCCACTGCTCTCCCGCTGTCCCAGACTCTCCCATTCCCCAGGATGAATAGGTCTCCTGACCTTCTCTTCCTTACCCCACCCCTACCCAATCCTATTTAAGATTTCACTCCATGATTCAATTTATGGAGGCCAAAGGGCCAGTGTTTGTTTTTTTGGTTTTTTTGCCATAGCTTATTGCAACCCTCATCATCTTTTCCCCTGAACTAATAGGGTTGCAGTTAATCCTTAAAGGTGAAGCAGGTGTCTTGGCTGATAGAAATGCAATTTATTAGAAATGCCAGGAGGGAGGGACAGAAGGCAAGGGTAGCATCAGATTCCTGCCACCGCCTTTCTGCTGCAGGGATGGGGTAGGCTGGCCTCTTCGGGGCTGGAAAGTGGAACCTGAATCATATTAGTGACTCTCATCAGGGGAGCTGAGAGTGTGAGCAGGGAGAGGAGCAGCCATGCATTGAGACAGCTCTCTGGAGGCTCATAGTAGGTACCCAAAGCCTTGGGGAAAGCCAGGCCACAGGATGGGTGGACTGTGAAGGAGGCAAACATAAAAATAACACAGTTACGCCATTTGGTCCTGCCCTATGATTTCTTCCCAAGCTCAGTGTGGAGACTGAAAGCAGACAGGAAATCTCTCTAATTTGGGGCAGCTGACGAAGTGGATAGAGTGCTGGGCCTGAAGTCAGGAAGATTCATCTTCCTGAGTTCAAATCCAGCCTCAGATTCTTACTAGATGGGTGACTCTGGGCAAGCCACTTAACCCTGTTTTCCTCAGTTTCCTCATCTTCTAAATGAGCTAGAAAAGGAAATGGCAAACCACTCCAGTATCTTTGCCAAGAAAACCCCAAAAGAGGGTCATGAAGAGTTAGACATAACCTAAGTAACTGAACAACAACATATCTCTAACTTAAAGTCTTAGATCTGCCTGAGGCATTGAGAGATTAAGTGACTTCCCCAGAATCACACAGTGGATGTCAGTTAACAAGCATTTACTCTGTGTCAACCTGGGATTTGACTCCCCTCTTTCCTGGCAAGGAAAAGACCTGGCACCACTTCTCTCATGATTTGATCAGTGGATTCCAGTTATTAGTAATTGATAGAGCTCTGCATTTGGAATAAGGAAAACCTGGATTTGAATCCCATCTCAGACAATTACTGACTGTATGCTCCTGGGCAAGTGACTTAACCTCTCTTCTCCTTCATCTATAAAATGGCACATCTAAAGTCCCTACCAGTTCAAAATCAATGACACTATAATACCACACTAACCTTTCTGAAGACCACACAGTTTAAATCCCTCTAGAGCAGTCCTGGGCATCTATCTACTTCTTGAAGTCTTGTATTGCTCTTGGGAAGCAGTTATACCTCTCTTTGTTTCCACCATATTTTCATCTTTCTCTCCTCTAATGAGTTGCCATTTCTCTTTCTACTCCAGTTATCATTTGCCTTTCTGCACAAGGACAATCATTCCTTCTATTCAAACTGACTTTTGGACTGCTTCCTTCATTCATTCAGTTTCCCAGAATTGACTCCACATCTTCATGCATACCATTTTCACCTCTGCCTACAAAAGTTTTCCTTTCTCCCTTTACCCTCAACTTTCAAAGGCATCAAGGAGACTCATTCTTCTCCTTTAGGGCCTCATGAGATCCTTCCTGCCGTCTTTCCTGATGAGGAACAGAAATCTCTCCCCCTCCCATCATAAAGCCTGCCATGTTTGTTAGCTCCACTCAGCCAGTCACATATCCACAGAGCACCTATAGAAAATACCCAGACCCCACCCGAATTCTGCCAGACTGCTGCCTAGCATGATGAACCTCTCTGACTGCGAAGGTTCCCAGCTAAAGGTGCTCCTCCTATGATATCCGGGACAGGAGTCAGCCAGGTTCAGCTTAAAGACCCCAGTCCCATGGGGGAGGAATCTCACACACCACACTCTAGGCTACCCACCCTATCTTTGGATGTTCCCTAATTGTTAGGAAGGGTCCTCCTACCATTGAAACTAAATCTGCCTTATATTGAAACTCATTTCAGTTCTGCCCTCTAGACCCAAGCAGAATAAATCTAATCCCTGTTTCACAAGACAGCCCTTCTAATACAGAAAGATAGTTCTCAGACTCCCTCTTTCCCTGCAGGGCCCTCACTTCGTCAGGCTAAACATGAGGAACATTCCTGTGATGTCTTTTTTTATGATATAGTGTCCAGTCCCCTGGATCCTCTCTACTTTATTAGCCCCAGCATCATGGGAAGAGCCCTTTGCCTATAAATCAATAGATAAATGTTTAATTCTCTGTCATATGTAAAACAACCGGATTACACATTGTCTTTGGTCCCTGCCCTCAGGGGGCTTTTTATCTGTTGGAGAGATAGATATAACTTTCAAAATAAAGCAGTCATCTAAGCACTGTATTAGGGAAACATACTAAGTCTTTGGGAGATCAAAGGAGAAAAATTACTGTTATCTAAGGCAGTTGGGGGAATGGGGTGAAAGGCTCCTTGGAGAAAGGGCCTAAGTCATTTCAGACCTTGCCCATGAGGTGCAGAGTGACATTTGTATATATCCCTGGGGAGGGTGAGTCCGAGCCCAATTCCCCTGGGATTGGGAAGTCCTCTCACATTTAATCAGTCAGCAGATATTTGCTGAGTGTGTACTGTGTACCAGGTACACTAGAGGTTGTAGAGATACAAAGACAGACATGAAACAATCCTGACCTTCTAGAAGCTTACAAGTTAATACGGAGGGCAGGTATTTTCTTGGGATTGACTGCTGCCCACTGATTGACTCACAAGCTGTCTTCTCTTTCTCTCTGCCCTCCCTCTCTGTGCCTTCACACAGGTTCACTTGCTGAAAGACCAGTTGGCTGCGGAGGCTGCAGCTCGACTGGAGGCCCAAGCTCGAGTTCACCAGCTCCTGCTACAGAACAAGGACATGCTTCAGCACATCTCCCTGCTGGTCAAACAAGTGCAGGAGCTTGAGCTCAAACTGTCAGGACATGATGCCAGTAAGTGATCTATCTGCCGCTCCGTGGCCCACCCTCTGCCGCTCCGTGGCCCACCCTCTGCCGCTCCGTGGCCCACCCTCTGCCGCTCCGTGGCCCACCCTCTGCCTCCGCTCACCACCCCAGGGTCTGAAGAAGACCTGAGAAAGGCAGGGAATGAAGCAGTCCCACGATCCAATCCTACTTTCTAAATAAACAGCCAACAACCCCATAGACCCCCCCGGTACTTGTGAAATGCCTCCTGGGTGCCAGGAGAGATGTGCAGTGAGAGCCAGTGTCCCCAGGATGACTTGCCGCAAGACAGAGTCTGAGAGTGGGTTGAGAGTCTAGGAAGGCGCCATAATCGAGTCATAGACTTAAGGTCAGAAGACTTGGCTCAGATTTCTTCTCTAACTCTTATTATTGGTATTTGTTGTTCGGTCATTTCAGTTATGTCCAACTGTGACCCTGCTTGGGGTTTTCCTTGGCAAAGATACTGGAGTGGTTTGCCATTTCCTTCTCTAGCTCATTTTATAGATGAACTGAAGCATGTTAAGTGACTTTCCCAAGGCCACACAGCTGGTAAGTTTCTGAGGCTGGATTTGAACTCATGAAGATTAGTCTTCCTAATCCCAGCCCATTGCTCTGTCCACTGAACCATCTAACTTTCCCATTGCTGGTATCACTGGGTCTCAGTTTCCTCACCTCCTTCTCAAGGTTGTTGTGAGAAGAAACTCCGAGTTCACTTGTATTTTCTCTCCTTTGATCCTTACAAGCCTTGAGTTTGAGAGAAGCCAAGTCACATATCCAGGATCTCATGGCCAGTGATCAACAAAGTAGGGGTTAGAATCCAGATGTTTTATTAGATTATATGTTAAAGAGAATGCTGGACTTGGAGTTAGCAGAATTTCAAATCCTGCCTCAGACACTCACTGTGTGACCCTGGGCAAGTTATTTAAAAACCTCTTAGCCTCAGTTTCCTCATCTCTAAAAAT
Source organism: Bettongia penicillata ogilbyi (assembly GCA_023548195.1). Lineage (NCBI taxonomy): Eukaryota > Metazoa > Chordata > Mammalia > Diprotodontia > Potoroidae > Bettongia > Bettongia penicillata. Next base: position 2,999,940 of record JAJHZJ010000155.1, on the reverse strand, counting down.
GGGGACAGTTTCCTCTCCTGAAAAATGGGGATAAGAATAACACCTACCTTCCTGAGGTTGTTAAAGGGACCAAATGAGATAATATTTGCAAAGCACCAGCACAGTGCCTGGCACAGAGAAGACTTAATAAATACTTATTCCCTGCTTTCTCTCTTTCCAGTTGCTCACAGAAGATTGATCATATGAGGAGCCTGTCTCCACTTCCTCTGTTAGGGTTTGATCTCCTTAGCCTTGTCTGGGTGTAAACTGGATTAAGTTCCATTACATCTGCTCCAGGGTCTCTTCTCTGGGTCCTCTGGATTTACTTGCTAGAGACTTGACCTCCTTTTAATTCATACCCACCCATGAGTTTGTACTGGACATTAGTGAAGGTTTTTGAACCCACTGATTTTTCTCACCAGAAGCCTCATTTCAAGGCCTCCATCTGCCTTCCAATCAAAAGGGTCCAGGGGACAGGGGAAGAAGCTGGGATAGTGTCCAGTATAGCACTTTGGGGCTGCTAGTGCCTAACCATTCATTGCCAAGTACCCCTAGTAGGCCTGAAGCTGTAGAGGACACTTTCCACTGCTTCTCAATTTCAAATTTAAGAGACGGTGGTGTTTCTATAGTCTAGACCACCTTTGCCACTGGCTCACATGTAGCCCAGGAGTAAACCCATGACAGGCCTGATGAAACACAGATTACACCGATTCTCAGCCTATTTTCCAAATTCTGTGTCCTACCTCCTGTGATGCATTTCCTTCTCCCCCAAACTTACTGACTTTCTAACCCGTGTTTGTGCTCAGCAAAGAGGTTCGGGCTGACTGATGAGCCATTTATACTGAGGGAGAGCTGTTTCATAAGCCTTTCTGGTGTTGAGAGGATGGCTTATGTCCCTGTTCCCCAATCCACAGTCCTTGAGAGATGGAATTCTGGTTTCATTGGTGTAGAGCACTCCCAGTGTGAAATTTCCCTCCAGTAATTCTTCTGAAACCTAACAGTCTAAGAGTGTTGCAAAGGGCACTGAGAGCTTGGGACTTTCTCCTGGTCAGCAGCAGGACCTGAGCCATCCTGATTCTATCATGCCCTGATACCTGCCAGAAAACTTCTTACCATTCAAGTTCTTTACACCTCTATGCTTAAGAAAATCAACTGATTCTTCTCTTTCTCCTCATCTCTGTGTTGCAGTTCTCCCTCCCAGCTTCCTCCTTTTCTCTGGCTCCTCAAACTCCTTGAGTCTCAATGGCCTTAAAGTCAGTAAAGTGTCCAAAAGTAAAGGATTTTTTTAGCTTTTTTTTCTTTAAGATCAGTATAATATGGATTAGGAAACACTATTCTGGTGGACCTAGTTCATGGATCCTAAGATCCTGTCTAGAGCTAGACAGGTGCTGTGAAAAAAGGAGCTGGCTTTCTGGGCCCCATTACATTCTTTTAGAGGTTTGCCATCTCTAGAAGTGCCAGTCCTATGGAGGGAAGAACTTCTTTATCCTATAGACTGGGCTAATTCCATAAGGTCACAACTTCCCCCTCTTCTTTCTGCACCCCTTGTTGAGGAGGGATGCCACCTGAGGAAGTATCTTCCTAGATACACTCTAACCCCCCCCCCTTTTGACAGTTGTGGAAACTGAGACTCAGAGAGGAAAAACGTGACTTGCCCAAGATGGTCACAGGTAGAATTTAAACCCAGGTATTGCCATTTCAAAGCCTGTGCTATTCACTGGAGCACGTTGCCCAGGATGACTGTTTCCTGGGGTGATCTATTTAGTGTTTAAAAGTGCCTCTGCCCAGAGGTGCGTGGTAGCATTCCAGGCCTGTAACTCGTTTAACTTTCAATCTCCTCTCCTTCTTCTCTCCTTCCCCAGTGGGTTCCCAAGACAGCTTGCTGGAAATCACCTTTCGCTCTGGCGTCCTCCCTGTGCTCTGCGATCCTACGACCCCCAAGCCTGAGGAACTCCACCTGCCCCCACTAGGCCCCAGCTCGGCTGACTTCGCTCACTCAGTGGGCAGCCCCTTAGGTAGGCGCGACTGTTTGGTGAAGCTGGAGTGTTTCCGTTTCCTGCCACCTGAGGACTCCCCGTCGGGGGGAGAGCCTCTCCTGGGCAGCTTGGAGCTCATCAAGTTCCGGGAGTCGGGCATTGCCTCGGAATATGAGTCTAACACGGACGAGAGTGAGGAGCGTGACTCCTGGTCCCAGGAAGAACCTCCTCGCCTGCTGAATGTCCTGCAGAGGCAGGAGCTGGGGGATAGTCTGGATGATGAGATTGCAGTGTAGGTGCCCGTAGGAGGCGGTGGTGGTGGCCAGGCTTCTGGGGATGAAGGACATCAGAGACGACGGGTTGGGAGCTGTCTCCACAGCCTGCAGTAGGAGGGAGACTGGGAGCACCACCAGCCTGGGCTACATCTTTCTGTGCTCAGTGGGGTGGTGAGTGGGGCTAGAGAAGCTTGGGGTTTCCCAGAAGGCTTTAGGGTTTTCATTTTGGAGAGTAGGAAAGAAAAGAAGAGCATGTAACAGCCAATTTCAAACTATTACTTCCTTCTCCAGATGATGTGAGAAATGGAGCTGGCTTTCTGGGCCCCATTACATTCTTTTAGAGGTTTGCCATCTCCAGAACTGCCAGGCCTATGGAGGAAGGACTTCTGTATCCTATAGACTGGGCTGATAATTCCTTAAGGTCACAACCTCCCCTCCTCTTTCTGCACTCCTTGTTGAAAAGGGATGCCACCTGAGGAAGTATCTTCTTAGATACCTCTCCTAGATCAAGCCTGTCACTCAATGCCTAGCTTTGTCTTCATTAAAGTAGAGCCAGTGCTAGGCATATGAGGGCTGAGTGTGCTGGCAACAGAGACAGGAAATTTTATCCTTCAGTGAAAGCAATGACATGGCATGTTCCCTACAGGACCAGCTGTCTTGGTTTATGTACTCCTTTGAAGCCCACAGGGAGATGAAGGACTCATGGAAAAATAGGACACTGGTCCTTTCTTTGGGTATGGGATTCCTCTTTTCCCCTCTCTGGAAAAGGCAATACCCATCAAAATTATAGCTGGAAAGTGGCCTAGACACTTAAGGACCCTGCTAACAGAAGCCATGTCCTCAGAGTTTCAGGGGGCCTTAGCTTCTCTTTCTGTCTCCTCCCCTGACCAGGCAGTTTTATAGGGTTTTTTCAATTTTTTAAATGGACATCAACTGGTGTCTGGGAAGGGTTTTGGTCAATGGGAATCTCAAATGGGCCTTGTCCCGCTTGAGGCAGGACTTGTTAGCCTCATCACCATCGTTCATATGAACACCTGTCTGAAATGGCTGAGTGATTGATCTGACACCTCAGAGATGTGGATATGGTAAAAGACTAATAGAGCAGCCTTAAGAAAGAGTTTCCATTCTTCTCTCTGTCCAAGGAGACAGAATCTGGTTATTCTTAATGGGAATTTAGAAAATACCTGAAGAAAAATTGGGGTTTATTGGATTCCATCAGTTTATTCGAAGGGAGTCAACTATCCTTGGATAACAAAGCTACAAGCTTAGAGGTTAAAGATTGTTGAAAGGGTTGGTCATTAGGAAGTATGTTTTAGTCCCAAGTCATATGTTCAACCTTAGGTTTTCTTTGTAAATTAGGAAAATATGTAACTGCTGAATTTTCTTCTTGATCAAATCCAGAGATCACTGTATCAGATACAATTTAATTGGAAATAGTTAATGTTAGTGTGTGTCTGTATGTTTACATGTGCTCCTGAAGATTGCCCAATTGCCCATTTGTATATGAAAAGAACCCAAGAGCAAGATTTCCATCATCTGTTGGCTCTGCCCCCGTATTCTATCAGAATACCCTTCTATCCCATTTATTGTACTTCTAAGATAATTCTAATGGATTAATCTTGTCTCTGAAGTATTCTTATTTGTATTTTAAAAAATTCATTGAATTGGGCCTAGGTAAACTTACATGTTAACAGAAGAAGGAAGAGTACCCCAGACAAGGAAATTGAACCTAGTTTTGTCCATCTCTATCTGATTTGCAAAGCCCTAAAGTGTACTGTATTGTTAACTGATAGCTTAAAAGAAACCAAGTTTTTGCTCACCAGAGAGCCTTGTAGGTAGAGAGAGGGGATGTGATAATGCTGGTGGCCTGCTGTGGGCCAGCAGGAATTACAGGTGAAGCCAGTAGCAGAACGGACAAGGCTGTGCTGTTGGATAAGAGGAATTCGTCAGATAGACCAGGCCTTAGGCAACCTGTTATATGACCCTAGGTCCCTGAAGGTGTACATGTATGTATATATGTAGATGTGTAGATATGAACATATGCACTATAGAGATGTATATACATAGAAAATATATATATATAAAGGTGGAACAAGAAGATGCCCAATTGATATGGAGAAGACAACTATGGCAAGAGATAGGCTGACAAAGACAAAACCAAAGAGAATGTAGAAAGACAAGGGTTGGAGGCAGGGGAAATAGGGGAAATTAGAGGTGGTAGAGGAACCAGGCAGGTCTAATACTGAATGTGACCCTGGGCTTTAAATTCAGAGCCAATCTCACTCCATTGGAAGAGGTCTTTCTGGCTATCAAGACCCTTTCAATCCCTTGCTTGCTCTCCGACTTCCAGTATTTGCTGGTGGTCCAGTTGGGAAGACCACAAAGAACTGTTATCCCACTGATTTGAAACTGGGTTGAATGGCAAAACCAGAGTTGGTGTTGTTAGGTAACCATTTGGGATCAGAGTTTGGTTCCAGGTGGCAGCTACACCCTAAACACCCCAACTGGGAACACTTGTTTTATCTTGGAAATGGTGGCCTGACTATAAATTTCTTTCTTCTAGTCTGGACCTTTTGTTCCAATGAAGAGAAGTGTAAAAAAGACTGAGAGATTGAGCTTGTTACTAGTAGGAAAATGAGCTTTAGATTCTTGTTCTTGGCCTAGGGAGGACTTCTATTCCTTTTGCTCAATCAACTTTTGTCCTCTCTCCTCCCATCCCCTGGGCTAGCCCCAGATATTCCCTATGGCAACTGTTGGGTATTGGTATCCTACATAGCATGAACCGCATGATCGCCCACATGTTCGAGAATGGGTCGCAGTCACTGTGTGTCCAAACGGGAGTGTATTTGGATTCAGAGCTGGGGAGGGCACAGCCAGAAAGCATCAAGATGGCCTCAGCTGTTCGACCCTTGGCTGGGGAAGATGGAAACACACTGGAATACCTTATACCAATTATCCCAGTTGAGTTCCCCCTCTCCCCTCCCATCCCTTTCCTTTCCTGCTATTCCCTCTGCTAATGTGTTCCTTTTTTACTCTTCAGTTCTGCAACTTTGTGGAGGAGATATGGACTGGGGGTTGGCGGAGGCGGCTATGTGTGGGCAAAGCACCTGTATCAGGGATGATCAGAGGCTGCGAACTCCCAGACCCCTAGGAGTGTGGGCCACTCCCTCGCTGCCCAGGGGGCTGCGCATGGGGCCAGGGAAGGAAATGCAGCCTCTGCTCACTCAGATGTACATTGGAATTGTAAATGTGTAACTATTTCTGCTAATCTCAGCACTGTCTGTAAAACTTCTCTCTGGCCTTATCTATCGATCTTGCTTTCCTGAGGGTTGATCTGATGTTTTGTTTATTCCCCTCCCACTCCTTTCCTCTTTCTTCCCTCTGTACAACTGTTGTTTCATTAACTCTATTGACTCAACTCTCTGGGAAACTATTCTGTCCATGTAAGTGCACTTACTCCCTGGATGTTGTCACCGGTCTAGTGGCTTTTGCTAAATAAAACCTTTCTCATTTCTAAAGTCTCTTTTCTGTAGTCTCTTCTTGTTTCTTACTCTTGTACTTTACCTGCCTCCTCTCTTAACCTCCTCCCCGAAAGTCACGCAGATGTGGGATGAGTGACTCATTTCCTATGGGGGTGGTATAGGGAGGGAAGGAAGTCTGTCCCCTCATCTGATGCTCAACGCAATCAGTTTGCAGAGTCCAAGGATTCAACACACAAGTATTTTTGCAAACTCCTCCTTTCCCTAGACCTTCTCACCCCTCTCAGAGATTCTGGGATGTTGTGCACTATGCCAATGAATTTCCTAGGTCTACAAAATTGGATTATTGACTTAGAACCGGAAGTGACTTTAGATGTCCTGGTCCCTTGTTTCAGATGAGGAAACTGGAGCCAGGAGAGATCAAGTGATTTGCCGGAGGCCACGGATCAGTCAGTGGCAGAGTAGAGAATTGAACTCAGGTCCTTTGACTCCAAATCCAGTGCTCTTTCTTCAGTACCACAATCATATCACATAATCACAGGGTATCATATTTCAGGTTTAATGAATATTCCTGGTTGCTACCAGTACACTTTCTTTTAAGGACTGGCTGCTTTCTGAGTCCAAAGGTCCAGTCTGGTAATGAAACAAATAACACCTATTCCCATTTGTTTATAAGCACAGTAATTGGAGGCTTTGTATCCCACCTTTGTCTCCCACTGTGTGACCTCAGGTAAATCACCTCTCTCAGGACCACTCTTTCTTTATCTGTACAATGAGGAGACTGGCTGAAATGACCTAAGATCCCTTCCTTTTTGCTCTGATTTGTCATCCATATATTGCTTTAAAGTATTTGGGGCTAGTTTGGGGATTTTTGGTGGGGAGGGAGAACTTAATCCCCATTTACCATTTAATTAATAGAAGCTTTTTCCAGTGTAGAACCTCCTTTTAATGTTGTGCATTCACAGCTCATATGTAAGGAGTTGCCTGGGGGTAACTGATGATCCTATGGATGACCCCAGAGTTCTCTGGACTACCTACTCTGGAAACCACTGGGCTAACTCATAGGATCGTAGATCTTGAGCCCAGAGGAAAAGAGAAAGATACTTAGTTAAGGGATAGGCTCAAAGGGTCACAAGTAGTAGGATTTGGGGCAGGGTTTGAATTCGTGTCCCTTGACTCCTGGCCCAGATGCCTGGGGGCAACTGATGAATAAAGTCACTTGCCCATGGACTCAGATACAGATAAGTTCCAGAGGCAGGGAGTGAAGCCAGGTCTTCTTGAATTCAAGGTCAGCCAATATATCAAACTGCCTCTCGCTTTCAGGTTAATGGCGGCTCATTTACAGTCTAAATTTTGCAGAGCTGAAATGTGGGTAATGGTCAGAGGGTTCTCATTTGGGGAGTATAAACACCTAGCTGCCTAGTTAGCCTCTAACACCACTGTGGCCAGACTTGGCAAAGATCAAACCAGTGAATGATGCCACCACCATCGCTGACACTTAACTTGATGTCTTGAGCAACATTTTTAAAAAAAAGGAAAGATAAAGGTTGCCCTTTTAATGCACAGAAAGTTCTGGAAGATTTTAAAGTTACTACCCTATGATTTAAAAAAAACAAAAAACTTTGTTGTATACCTCCCCCATCTACCTTGGAACTGAGATATCTGTTTTCACAGAGCAGAGACCATCTGCTTAGTTTCCAAAAAGACTTAGATGATGTTCTCGTAGAAATACCAGAAGTCCTCAGGCTTAGCTTAGAAGAAATATTTCAAATCATTCTAGGAATTCTGCAGACTCAATGCATTTGCATAGAACTAGGTCCTCATTGACTGCTTTACCACTGATTTCACCTTTGTGTGGTCAGCAGAAAAGTCTAGCCATCAGGTCAATTCTAAGTGTGCAGATAGATGGAGCAAATAACCATGCCTCGACCTAGAAAGGATGATGGTCCCCTTTACCAAAGTGGTCCCAAAACAAATGAGAGGTGGAGAAAAACCCCCACCAAGTCACAATAGGGCTTTCTTGCTAAAAGTATAATAATCCAATTTGGGAAGCAGGGACTGTTTACTGCGTCAATAGGAAGTTACCAAGTTATCTTGAAGGCCACTATGCCAAAACTTAGGCCAGTAGAGTAGGAAACCTTGTGTCTGCCTTCTTTGCCTCTCCTGAAGGCACGAGTATAGAGAAGGCCTTATTAACCACCAGGCTTTCTGCTTCAAAAGGAAAGAGAGGCATCCCATCTATTTATTTGTCATTTGTATCCTGCTTGCTGCCAAAAAGATCTATGAGGGGGCTCACAAAATTAGTCACCATATTAAATGAAGTAAAAATAAACACAGTCAAAAAAATGTGCTTAAAGAAACAGAGCAGACCCTGGATGCAAATGCTACTTACTACCAGTGTGACCTTGGGCAAGTCTTTTGACCTCTCTGGGAAATCAGTTTCTGTATCTATAAAATGAGGGAGTTTGAATGAGATGTGTAAGGTCCCTTTCAGTTCTAGATCCCTGTACAGCTAAAGCTAGACTAGATGATCTCTTATTCTTTGTGTGACTGTATATCTCTGACCCAATGATACTGCAAGTACTATTCTCCCCATTTCTCAGACAAGAAAAATGAGTCTTCTTCAAACCTACCTTCCTAAAGAGTAAGTGACTAAGTCCTGTACTAACTTAATACTGTATTAAGTAAGGTTACTTAATTAACAAGGGTTAGAGAGAGGAAGCAACATAGGGGAATAATCATTTTGATTTTGGAGCAGATATAAAAATGATTCTCTCAAGTTCCTGCAGCTAATCCTTAGGATCAGGAAATGTACTCTTGCTAGGCATCAGTGATAGTATCGCCCTGGGCTAGCTTCACAGTTCTAAAACTTTTTGATCCGAGGGTCCCTTTACACTCTTAAAAATTATTAAGGATCCCCAACAAAGAACTTTTGTTTATGTGGGTTATTATGTACCAATGTTTACCATTTAAGAAATTAAGACATTTTATTATTGTGAAAATAGTGCTGACCTCAGGGACCCCCAGAGGTACCTAGACCACACACTTTGGGAACCACTGGGCTAGCTCATAGGGTCATAGATCTTGAGCCCAAGGGAGAAGAGACACACACTTGGATAGTTAAGTGACTTAAGTATCACAAGTAGTAGGGTTTGGGACAGGATTTGAATTCATGTCCTCTGACTCTTGTGCCACTGCTCTTCCCTATGGTCCTTTCTGTCAGTCATACCTCCAGGCCTAGGTTCTGTGTCTCACATTCATAAAATAGACTCATAAAATTTGAGGCTGAGCCCTTGTCACTGTCACTCGATTTGGCAGGAACAGAATGTAAAGAATCCTGTTTGAAAACCACAAGAAAACAGATGATATACGAGAAAGGGTGATTGTCCAGGTCTTGCCCTTCTCCATCTATGGAGGGTGGTTGGTCAGAGAGAATAAAAAATATCATATCTAGTATTGGTGCATGTTTATGTGTGTGCATGTATACACACATACATATATGTATATGTATATATACACACGTGAACATATGCATGTGTACAGGCATGCCCCTGTATACCATCATAACAGCATTCACATGGTACCTACTGTGTGCTAAGTGCTTTACAACTATCTCATTTGATCTTCATAAAAACCCTGGGGTGTAGATGCTGTTATTATCCCCATTTTACCAGTGGGGAAACTGGGGCAAATAGAGGTTGAGCAGTTTGCCCAGTGTCACACAGCTAGTATGTTTCAGGCTAGATTTGAGCTCAAGTCATCCTGACTCCAGGTCCAGGTGCTTTAGGCACTGTTTGTGTACCCATGTTCATCTAATTTCATACACACATAATACACATTGACTTTTATAGTCAAGAAAAACTTGGCTGACCTTTGACACAAAGTCCCATGAGGAGCATGGTACAGTGGAAAGAATATTGGCTCTGGTGTCAGGGTACTTGGGTTCAAATCCCGCCACTGACCCTTTGTGTGACCTTCTTTTCCCTGATGTTCACTTTCCTCATCTGTAAAATGATCTAGGATCCTAAGACACTGTCCAATTCAGACAGCCTTAGGCTAACCTGCCTGGGAAAGAGAGAGTTGTGACATAGCAGTCCCTGCAAAGAAGGCCCTGGCTCTAGAGAAGGAGGTTGCTTGCTGTCTTAGGATGGAAATCAGCCGTGGGGACTGGGAAAAGGAGATGAAAACCAAATGCTATTTGGAAGTGAGTTTTATTATATTTAAAAGGGGGCAATCTCTTCCAGATCATGGAAAAAGAATGTGTTGGGAAGCTACTGCAGGAGACATTAGAGGTCTCCTGCAAACCTCCCCATGGCCTGTACTCCTCATGTTCCTTTCCCCTACTGTGACTAAATTGGGTAGAGAATTTTGTCTCATGTGAGTTTCATAAGGAATGAAACAGCACCAACCCACCCCCTTGCTTGACTTTCTCAGTTTCCCAGTGCAGGGAACTCATACCCCTCCTCACTTCACTTACTTTTCTAAGAAGTGCTTTAAGATATGAAGAGAGGCCAGTCCTTACCAAAAAAAAGAAAAAAAAGAAAAAGAAAACAAAATCAAGACAGTCCAATTGATTATTCCATCTTCCAGGAAGTGTCTGTAGGACTTGCCCCTTTGTAAGGAGATGGCATTCAGTCCTAAGACACTCATTTACCTCCAGGATCCCCAAACACACAAAAAAATGAGTATATGCTGTGACAGTAAGGAATCACTAGAGAGGCCTGAGTGAGAAGTAGGGATGTTCTAGTGACCATATTACTGAAGAGACTTGAAGCCTTCAGGAATCCCCATTAGATTAGATGGATCGGTCGGGAAATAGAGACACCATTACCTGAATGAAAGAAGCACGTCTGATCAAGGCACCTCCCACATTCTGGCCATTCATTAGGTTCTCTCTTACTGAAGTTTAAGATTGCAATAACTTTTTTGACTTCTATAAAATGCCATTGACTCCTATTGAGCCTGTAGTAACTAAAACCCCTTGGCATTCTTTTATAAGACCTGTTTCTAGCCATGCCACTTTCATTGAGTATTTTTACAGTTGATTTTTTAAATTCGTAATGTAGAACCTGACACTTACCACTATTCAGTTTCATCTAATTCAATTTGGTCCATTGTCCTAACGTGATGAAATCACTCTGGGTCTCAATTCTGTCATCTAACATGTTAACCATTGTTCTGGCTTTATATCCGCGGCAAATCTGATACATGTGCTGTCTACACCCATCTAAATAACTAGGAAAAGCTGAATCCTGGATGAATCCCAGGCCCCTATGGCATTTCACTAAAGACCTCCCCTTCCAAAATGACATTAACATATTAATGATTATTTTGGGAATCTTACTTAGTCTTTCAACCAGTTCCAAATCAACCCAAATGTATTATTCCCCAGCTAACCATCAGGGCGACTCAGCACAACCTTTTGACTAATACTTTGATTTATTCTCACTTCTTTAGACATAACATAGTTTTTAACCTCCTGTATTTTTTTTTGGTCAGTTCTAATGGGCTGCTGTAAGTCTACTTGAAAATCTGGCAGCTGTTGGTAGATACCCTGTCTCCTGGCCGTGCCTTCTGCTCCTTTCCCCAGAGAGTTTTGAGTTTTCTGTAGTACACCTTGCAACTGAAGCCTTCCTTGAACCCCCCTTTGATGTGGCTTTTCAAGGAGTGCAGTGTAGGGTACATGCGACAGCAAGCCACACATTTGTAGCCATTCTGTTGGGCAGAGTGCCACTTGGAAGCCGTCAGGATATCCTGGGATGTGATGTAGTCCTTGGAATCCGAGCCTGGTCTGGGTTTCTTGGTGGTTTCCCGGGGACAGGCATTCTCCAAGGAGGAGGAGGAAGAGCAAATGCTCTCGGCCATGTCCTCAGGCTGGCCAATGTCCCCCCTACCCTCCCTGCCCTCATCCCGTTGTACCTCTGGGAAGCTGTAGGTCTCCAAATGACTTTCTTTATCTGTGCACACAAAGTAGCTATAAGGGGAGAACCAAGGCCGATAGATGGTACAATTCCGCCTCAGCTGTTCAGTGCTTGGTGTGTCCCCCAAGGCACAGTCTATTAAGGGAAGAAAAGACTGAATCTAAGCCCTCTAGTGCTTGGAGAATCTCTCTGGGCTTGGTAAAGTTGTGGGCTGGGTGTCCCCAAGAGAGGAAGTGAATTGGATGTCTAAGAAGCATCAGTGGAGTTGGAAGAGCAACCTAGGGCATTCAACCTGTTTCTTTTTCTTTCTTTCTTTCTTTTTTAAGGTGAGTTACAGCAGTTCAGTCTCTGGGGCAAAATAATTACAATCTTGGGCAAATGATCTTCAATGTTTGGCGTGACCTGGCTGAATCTTGTTGCTTCCTGAGATAGTCCTTCCCCGGAAATAACCCTTCCCTTGAGGCCAGATACAGAGAGACCACCCAAAAAGCAGCCCAGAATACGTTCCACATTCAGAATTTACACTAGCAATGTTTACATTCACAACCAATTAATTTTTCCTTCCTCTCTAACCTTTTCCCTTTGCCCTGCTCCCTGGGATTCAAGGGGGTGGTGATTTAAAGAAAAGAGGATTAGATAGAAAAACGCAAGTGGAAAACATGGCATGTGGTCACAAAGCTTCTCAATACCCATTCCTTTTGGGAACAGCCACCTCACTCCAGTTTCACAGCCATAAACCATAAAGGTTTACAGATACATGCATCTACACAGGTGCATCTATGTGAACACACACACAGTTGGGGAAGACCTCACCTGCTGAGAACACTGTGTTTTGCACCCCATGCCGAAGAGCACTGCATTGGTACTGGGGTGGCAAGACTTGAGCAGGGTTGGGCACTTCACCAGGTACAGGAGTCTTTGAGATGTCTGAGTGACAGAAGGAAACACTCTGGTGAGCTAAGTGAAGAGCTGCCCTTCTGGGACTTCCAACAGGATCTGGGGGAGATTCTACTTTGGCTCTTTGTTCTGGTCTTTGCCAGATGACCTCCTGGGACTGAAGTGACACCATGAACATGCGGTGCAGGGAGGCAGGGCCATTCTAAATGACATTCTAGGAGATTTCTGAATGAGACCATTTCATTGAGATACAGGAAAGAGCAAGCTAGGTAAAGCAGACAACTTTGTTCTACTGCCTGGTCTACCCTCTCTTGTATTTTGTCACGTGTGTGGCCCTCTCTGTGGTGGGTTTTAAGTTTTCCTAAGCTTAGTATGTATCATGGAGAGTTACAACCACAGGTTCCATACTGTGCCATGGAGGACCCCTTCTACAGTGTTAAGGATAAGCCCCTGACCTAAAGACCACACACATAGTTAAAAAGATGACCAAAGATCAGGATTAATGTATGTGTCCTGGGGCTTCTACCTTGTTGACCCAGTAGAGCTGATTAAGCTTAAGTAGAAAGCTTATCTACATTTGTTTCCCCGCCACCCCCCCAAAAAAAGCGGTTTTTGACCTTGGATTACAATCTTGTAGACCTTGTGTTTATTTATCCAAAGAGGTATTTCAAAGGTTGGCTCTGTCCATATCAATGAGTTTTCTCACATTAAGATCCCAGTGGTGAACTCAAAGGATAGATTTTTTCTCTGATTTATCTAAACAAAACCTTGATGATTAGAATAGTAAGACATTCTAAGAAATGTATATATCATCTCAGAATTCAGTACAGACTAACGGGGTAAAAAAAATTCATGAAAAATTGACAGGATATGTTTTGGTCACTCCTGCTATAGAAGTGAAAACAACATTATCCACTTGGTACTTGTCATGATGGCAAGTATCCTTACCCACCACCCATCTAGAAGAATAAATAATTGAACATTTTTGAATTTCAGTTTCTAGTCCAATATATCAGCCAGTGAGGCTAATAAGATATTCCAAAAGAAGATAAACTCTTGATTCCCAGCTTCGCCCATAGTTTACCTGGTAAACTGGTAGCTCGAGAGGATGTAATGTCAGGAAAAGTATTCATGGCAGAGGAAGAGATCCGTGGTCCTGAGATGCTAAGGAGAGAGAAATTCTCCATGTTCTGACTCTTGGTAAGTTATGGAGATAGCTTTCTCTTCCTCCTTAGATGCTAGTTGTGTTGTCCAGGCGATAAACATTCTGAGATCATTTGACATCACAAGAAGGTCACATGATTCCACTTGCCAGCACAGCTGGACCAGTTGCTAGGCAAGGCAAGGCTTTCACCCCCACTTTCCTTAGGCTAACTCTAAAATCTTATTATTCCCACTTGATCCTACCATTCCTAAATAACTGTTACATATCTTGTATCTGTCCTGGGTACCACTCAAAGAAGAATAAGAATCATGGTGACATTGTCTCTGTAGGACCTTGATGCTCTCCTATCTTCTTTCTCTGATCTCTTCAATGCCCTCTCACCCAACTCTAAAAATCTGTTTTTCTTTACTAATTCCCATCCTGCCTCCCTCACCTCTCACCTCCCTTCCCATAAAAAAAAAATAAAATTAAGCACCCTGTTCCAGGCTATCTTTGCCACCATGGTCCTCCATTAGGATGTGTGGCGGTGTGCTAAATTATATAGGATGGGAAGATGACATTTGGAAGAGTTGTGATCACTACTGAGAAGGGACTGACAAAGTTGTAGGGTATGGGACATATGAAAAAGTGTGTGGGCTTAGCTATGGGGAGAGAGGGGGAATTAGTCTTCTATATTTCTTCATGGTGCCTATCCAGTAGGGAGCTAGTGAGAGAAAGATGATGTTAATACCATTCCTTCACTGAGACCACAAGAGTGTGTAATATAATAAATGCCCCTGTTTGGTAGAAGTAGCTGCAGTAAAAATAATAGTCACAACTTACCTTGGAAACTTGGATGTTCTTAACACTGTCATTCGAGGCATCATCGTATAATGGAAGGAATAACGGAGCTGGGGGCGAGGTCCGAGCCCTCGCTTGGCCACCAAGTAACAGTGTGTCTTTGAACAGGTCATTCCCCCATTTTGGACTTCACTGTCTTCATCTGTCAATTGGAAGGTTTGAAATCGATGAGTTCTCATTCCTTCGAGGTGGAACATTTTTGGATGCCATGGTTTGCATACTAGGAAATGATGGGTAGATATCAATTAGTGATACTGATGAGGCCTGGAGCACCTGGGATTTCATTTTCCCTTTTTCCATTCAATTTCTACCACTGATACCACTAACAAGCTTAGGTCTTTAAATATACTCTAAAAGATAATAGGGAAAGAGCTGAAAGGCAAAGCTGATACAAGCCAGTCGTTTACTTAGCTGGTTATCTCTGAGATTACCATTATAATCCTGACAGTAGGACCCCACTGTGGCCTGAGGCATTCCCCTGGCATATCAGTGTTGGAGGCTCAGGGGCAGTAATAGACACCTTCCTATACTGGTCACTTCATACAATGTTTCTTTCTTTCTCATTTCTTTCCTGCCTGCTTTCCGAGCCCCTGTCTGGGTCAGGTAAGATACCCTTTCCCCCACCGGTGACGCATGCTACAGAATGCCCCCTTCTGTGCCCCTGTGTGTGCATGCTGTGTGTGGTAGTGCCAGGGGAGGGAGGCCTGATCCCAGGTTCAGTCATTCCTCGCCTCCTATATTCACTGGAGCCCTGTGCCTCTGGGGAGATGTGGTCTCAGGCATTCTGGTATCTTAGGAGATCGAGGTTCTGCGTTCTCTTCCTTGGTTCATCCCAATGCCCATGGATGTCTTAGCTGAGAAGATGCTGTTGCTGTACCCTGCCTTCTCTCCCACCCCCCCAAATTTGATTGTAGATTATCTATGTGGTTGTAGTCAAGGAAACTTGGCTTGGTACCACTTAGACCATGAGAGGAGGGGGATTCAATCTGTGCCATGTCTTGGGGGAAAAAAAAATAATTCCTACCAGGATATTCCAGAAGGGCCGTCAGAGCACAAATGTTTAACTTACTCAGGTGTGATTTTGAAAACGATTCCTGGGTTTCTGGGAGTGAGAAGGAACTTAGAAAGAAGTTTCTTCATGTTCCAGTCCACCCTCTTCCTGAGAGCATTGGAACATTCCAGAATATACAGTCAACTCAGTTGTTCACACAGAATCAATGCATTTCAGTAAACACTTGAATGCCTGCTAAATGGTTACCAAGAAGTATGACACAGGACCTTCCCTGGAGGAACTTATGTTCTCAATGTGGAAATAAGACACATAGATACATATGAACTTGTTAGAAAATGATATACAATGGGCTTTGTTTAAAGGATCATTTTTTATCAATGGGGAGGGGAGCAACCATCTCTTCCCCCGCCCCTGCCATAGAATATAAGTTTCCTGAGGTCAGAGATTAAGGAACAATTTAATGTTTGTCTTTGATTTCCCAGAGTCTAGTATAGTACTCTTCTCCAAGTGAGTGCTTAGTGATTGCTTGTTGGATAGAATTTGAATTTCAAATGGTAGTATGTCATGGTCTAAGTTGACTATGATGATATACTACACAAATCTATCATGTGCAAGAGGACCTGGATCTATGGGAGAGGAGCAGAGGCCCAGATGATCTAAAATGATAACTCAGAAATCTTTTCTGATTGTTGGGTTTTGGATGTATTGAGGTACTTCCCTTGAATTAGATATGCTTGCCCAATACTCAAAGAACTTGAAATGATGAAGCCACACTGGGAGGAAAGGTTAGAAAACTCTCCAGCTTCTCCATCCTGCTATTGGACGCCATTCCATACCTCCCTGGATCTCAAACTAAAGCTTGCTAGTGTCTTAGGTAGAATTAGGTAGTTAAGTGGGTTGTTTTTTTGCAAGGTGACAGGCTTTGCCCCCAAGTAAGAAGAGATGAGGGCTAGAAAGAGGAAAAGAAGAGGAAGAAAAATGAATTTAAAAATAAAAATTAGAGTAGGTAATGATGCCAGTCAGAACAAGCCACCATGGGGACAGTTAGGAGGCAGTCATATTCTAGTGTTGCAGGGTGTTAAAGATTTATGCTGATACTCCATGTAAACTATGTATGGCCTGGATGAAGCCAGCCTCCCCTTAGCCCACACAGAGATGACTTGGACTGAGTTCCACCTGCATAAGGGTCTGTTCCTCCTATTGCTTGATGTGAATGAACAGGGCCTACAATGGTTCTGTTTCCAACTACTTTTCTGAGTATTTAAGTTCAGGCTACAAGGGTGGGGAGGAGTTAAAGGGATACTGGAGGAGAAAGAAGTTTTATGCCCCCATTTCCCCTCTGAATTTTCTTGCTCCATGGGACATATTTGTCCAGGGGAGTTGGCATTGTATTGCTACTTGAAGCTTGTTACAGGGAGAAGCCATAGGGAACCCCAGTCCACCCACAAGCCTAGGGCATGGAAAGCTGCTTTATGCTATGAATTTGGACATGCCAAAGAATATGGCATAACATGGGTGGATCTGAGGTCACTGCAGTGGGTTTAGCCCCCAAAAAGGGGGTATTAAAGATCGCAGAGAATCTTTCCTCAGCCTCTTATTTAGGACATGAATAAGGTCCCTTTAGTATATGTGGGTGAAGAATCCAATCCTCAAGTCCCAGGCACTATATCTTGCTCTCTAATCATCTCCAGTTCCTGGGCTGGAATGACCCAGTGATGATCACAGAAGCAGTGTAACTTACTGGGAGAATGGATGATTAGATGGACAATCCAACGACACTGGTTTATCTTCTCATAACCCTCTGGTTTTTTGGTTTGTTTTTTTTTTTTTCATTTGAAGGATGGGGTTGTCAGTGCCCACCCCTGCCTCTCCTGTTTGAGTGGTAGGAGTTCAATTCAGCTAAACTCAGATTCTGATCTTAAAGGTCCCCAGAGAAGGGAAATTTGTTACCCAGGCTTTTGGTTAGTAACCCCTGAATCACTGAGTCCATGTAATCTTTGATAGCAGATAACATCTCTAATAGTGTTCAAGAATTAGTGCTTTGTAAAACTGGAATGAGCAGTAGACTCTGCCTCACTGGAAGATGGAAAGTCGGAAAGGAATTCTTTTTTTGGGGAGTGGGGATGGGTTGGATCAGATGGTCTCTGAGCTCCATTGCACGTATCAGATTCTGTGACTCCCACCTGCTGCAATTTTCC
This sequence comes from Bettongia penicillata ogilbyi, assembly GCA_023548195.1. Classification (NCBI taxonomy): domain Eukaryota; kingdom Metazoa; phylum Chordata; class Mammalia; order Diprotodontia; family Potoroidae; genus Bettongia; species Bettongia penicillata. The sequence goes on along the minus strand of JAJHZJ010000155.1, from coordinate 2,982,198 downwards.
TCTTCTTTAACCCTCAATAAGCATGAACAGTCAGTCCCTACACTGTAGATAACATGGACCATTCAGTCTATGTTTCATCTATACCATGCTTATAAGCAGGGATAGGGTGGGTACATGGGTAGAGGCGGTAGAATAGTCTCCTGGTCCTTGTTATCCATTCCATCCCATCACTCAGATGTGTGATGAGTCACATAGTTGGATAGAAGTCATCATGACAGTATATGGTGTAACAATAATATCTTCCATCCCTTTTTAAATTCTTAGCTACTTCCAAGATCCTAGTGGTGTGAATGGACATGTCCTGAATTGGTTCTGTTTCCAACTCTCTCCTGAAAAGTCAAGTTCAGGGAACAGAGGGTTAAGAGAAATTAATAATGCCATCATAGTACAATGGAAAGAGTACTGACTTGAGTGGGAGGAACTGAGTACAGCTCCCAGATCAGTTCTGTTATACCTGTGAAAATCTGAACAATTCTCTGGCCCTCAGTTCCCTCATCTAGAAAACCGAAATGATGAAACTAGAAGATTGCTGAGGACCTAGGTCCAAATCAATAATAATATCTGCAAATAAGTTCTGATATGGCAAAATTAACTCATACTTAACATATGACTTGTGGATTTAGTCACTGATTATTATATATATATATTATATATATATATTATTATATATATATTTTATATATATATATATATATTCCATGGATTTAGAAGAATTCAGGAATAGACTAGCTAGCTCCTTCCTGAGTATTTCAAAACCTTTTAGAAGAATTTTTAGAAGTTGAAAAAATGATTGGGAATTTCTTGTGCAGATATAAAGAGTGGAGTAGGGGAGATGAGGTCTGTGGAGTCCAGGCAAAAAAAACCCCAAACACTTCTCACTCCTTAATTCCTACTTCCCTCTTTACCTACCTGCTTCTTTCTCCCTTTCTGTTCACAGTTGACCAAAGCATGTTTGAGAATTCTAATACAGCACCCACACCAAAGCTGCAGCCAAGTCGTTCCTTCCCCCATCTGTCCAAGTCTTCTGCCTCCAGTACAACTATGGGCCCCCTGGAGTCAAGTGGGCCAGGGCTCCGAGTAGGCAGCAGCCAGCACCTCAAGAACCTGGGGAAGGCTGTGGGGGCCAAGGTCAATGATTTCTTGCGGAGGAAAGAGCCAGCGAACCTCGGGAACACTGCAGGCGTGATGGAGATCAACAAAAATGCAGGAGCCACGCTATCTGCTCCAGGTGATACTCCTCCAGGAACCTGGCCAGAAGAAGAAAGGTGAGCTGCCGATTGAGCCTGGGAGGGCCTGCATTCCCGTTGGTCAACAGAGAGCTATTAAATGCCTTCATGCCCTGCTCTATGTGAGGCAATACAAGGCAAACACAAGGAATGTTAAGACACACACACACACGTATAAACACACACACACACACGTATAAACACACACACACACGTATAAACACACACACGTATAAACACACACACACGTATAAACACACACACACACGTATAAACACACACACACACGTATAAACACACACGTATAAACACACACACACACGTATAAACACACACACGTATAAACACACACACGTATAAACACACACACGTATAAACACACACACGTATAAACACACACACACACGTATAAACACACACACACGTATAAACACACACACAATCTTGTCCTGTGGGAGCTTATAGTGTCATGGTGTCTTTATCTTTTCTTTGTGATTATGTGGCTCAGTTTTTTGGTATCTACTTAAACAAAAAGAGGATGAGGCAGGATTTTTAGAATTGTGTTCAAAGTCTTCAAATTCTCCACCCCTTCTATAATGACTTCCCCAAGGGTGTTTTTGTTTGTTTTGTCCTCAAGCTCAAAATTAATCAACAAAAATGTTATCAAGTGCCTTCTTTGTACGAGGCACTGCAGAAACAAAGACGGAAAGAAGATAGTCCCTGACCTCAAAGAACTTACATTCTATCAGGGAAGATACCATGAACACAAGTAAGGTGATTTTGCAGGGAGGCAGCAGCTGCCTGGATGACCAGGAAAAGCCTCCCATAGGAAGTGACCCTTAAACTGAACTTTGAAGAAAACTCAGGAATCTGAGAGGGAGGAAGGAGCAAGGAGCAAGAACCTTCCGGGCCTGGAGGACCATGTGTACAAAGGAATAGCAACACGAGCTGGAATGTTGTATGTAAGAAGATAAGACGTCACAAGGCCACTTTGGCCAGACTAGAGTGCCTAGTGGTGAGGGTGGGGGGTGGGGGGTTTCAATGGAATAAGCCTGGAAGATAGATAGGAGCTAGACTGTAAAAGCCTTTAAATTTAATATGCAATCCTTCAGGGAATGGGGGGACCCACTGGAGTTTATTGGGCAGAGGATTGATGTGATCATATCTGTGCCTTAGGAATATCACTGTGGCAGCTTTATGGAGGATGAGTTGGAGAGTGGAGAGACTATTGAAGTAGGCTAGAGAAATGGTGACGAGGGGCTGAATTCAAGGGTGACTTTGTGAATAGAAAGAAGGGAATGGATGTGATAGATGTTGTCAAAGCTGTTGGCTGGATGACAGTTGATTGAATATGTGAAGAAAAGTGAAGAATAGAAAACAACCCCTGAGGCTATGAATTTGTTTGATTGGAAAGATGATGGTAAGCTTGAAAGAGAAGGGAAGGGGTGTATAATGAGTCCTGAGGGCCTAGAGGACATCCAGTTGAAAATGGCCCAAAAGCAGGAGGTGATGTGGAACTGGAGTTCATTAGGAAGGCCATTGATGGGAGTCATTGACATAGAACTGATTGATTAACTTATGGGAAAGATGGCGGTTAGCAGGTAGGTTCAAAACACTTACTGACTTGTTAGATATTTTCCAGGCCTTCCTTTACAGTAGAAGGGTCAACCCTAAGTAGCTTGGTGAAGAAATAAACCTTATTTTCAGCACCATTTCTGTTCTCTTTCTATTATATTATCTGTATTGTCCAAGATGTCATTAATGGATCTACGCTGAACCACAGGATCCCTACTGTAGTGCTATATGGTCCAGACTTCCCTTTCTCCTTGATCCCATAAAAATGCTGTTTTTCAATGTTGTATTTCATCTGGTCTCTTCTGTACCAGGGCTCATCTAAAAACCACTTAGAGTTAATGCCTGTCTTCCAGATAATATATGAGTTTTAACGATGGCTATGACTTGAAGAATTGATTAAAGCTGGAACTTCAGGGACTGTCATCTCATCCCAGACCCAAGTGGACTTGGAGTCAGAAGTCCTGGATTTCAGGCCTGACTCAACCACATGCTAGCTGAGAGACCTTCAGCAATCTCCTAGCATCATAGCATTAGATCTGGAAAAGACCTTAGAGGACAATGAGTCTAACCCCGTCTTTTTACAATAGAGAAAATGGAGGTCCATGAGATCAAGTGATTTGCCTGCATTCATATACAATAGGTATCTGACGGATTTGAGCTCTGGCAGTACTGATTCTATCCAGTATAGCACATTAGTTATAAGTTATTCTAGACCTCAGTTTTCTCATCTGCAAAATGAGGATAACAAGATTTGCGACCTTATGAGAAAGGTGGTTTTTTAATGGTTAAGTGCAATATCATTATGAGCTGTTTTCATAGACTTAGGGCTTCCTTGACTTGATTAGCCCCATCTTGTTTGTATTTTCTTTTCATTTTTCTTGTAGGCAAAGATCCTAAACTGTTTCCTTGATTAGAGTCTGAAGCTCATAGCTAAAGGTCTAATAATAAGACCTGATGTTTACTAATGACACTGAGAAATGCCTTGGGCAAGTCCTAGGACTCCAAGTCTTTCTGCTTTCATCTCCTACATATACATCTGAGAATGCCCTATTTTATTACAGAATCTCAGAACTGGAAGGCACCTCAGGAGAGTCATCCAGACCAACAAAGAGCTGACTAATGGTTGTTTAACATTTGCTTTGGGTCCTCCAATAGGAACTCTCTATACACCCCAAGGCACCCTAGAAATAGAGGACTAAGAGGTAAATGCCTCCCAAGGCAACTCCATTGTATGGCCTAAAAAAAAAGTCCATTTAATTCCTTAAGATTTTCCCTTTCAGCTCTGTATCAGTATATATCTTACCTCTCTCACTGAATGGTCAGTTCTTTGTTGACGCACTGTGTCTTGGACATCTCTGTATCCTCCTACCCCAGGTGCTTTGCACCTACCTATAAGGCCCTTAGTAAATACCTGTTGACTGAATTTCTGACTTGCTAAGTAATTGCTGTCTATGGTACCTTTTAGCAAGTTGTAGTTTCCTTGCTTATAATCTCCCCTCTCCTATATCTGAGACAGTGTAGTAAGTGAATATTTGGTTAAATCTGCCATCTGTCACTCACTAGCTGTGGCTCTGGGTAAGCTATATATCCTCTTTGGATCTCAATTTCCTTGTCTATAAAAATGGAAAAAAAAATCTATAGAAAGGCAACATGACTGAGTGGATTGAGGGCCCAGATTTAGAGTCAGGAAGACCTTGATTCAAGATCTTCCCATGGCACATCATGAATGTGTGACCTCAGGCAGGTCTCTCAACCTCTCCGTGCCTCCAGGCAGTGCTCTCTAAAGCTGTAAATTGCAAAGCATCGATAATCTTCACTAATAAAGAGGGTATCCTTGCCCAAGAACTCTTTAAAATCTTAAAATCACAGGTCTAAACAAACAGACATGCCTACCCTTATGTACCAGTCCATTTGGGCACTAGGAACAAAAGAGAATGAAGAGCCATCCCTCCTCTTAGGGAGCTGTGATATGTAAAAAGTTTGAGAGATATAGTTTCTAAGTAACCATTTTATTAGTCATGCCAGCAATAGTTAATAATAGGGGTCAATGGCACTCTGGAATGACATGGAACTCACTCAAGGATTATTATGCCCTTGGAATAGTGAGTATTCCTGAGGGTGGCAATCAACTCCAACGGGCTAACAAGTAATGAGAGAATGAATATTATGATGAGAGGTGGGCTTATTCTAATAAGACTGTTGGGGAACATGACTCTGATCACTCAATCTTGGTCAAAGAAATTTATTTCTTATCCAGATTACCCTACCTAAGAAAGTCTAAACAAAGGGGGAAAGCCTCTGCTTATACCTGACCAAGGGGAACACAATGGGCCAGAATTCAACTTAAATTAAATTCTTCAGTTGGATAGGACAACAGTTCCCACCCAGGATTGAAAAGGCATGTACCCTGGGGATATGTGCAGTCTCATCCATTCACAATATCTTTCAGATGTTGCTTTGGCCTAGTAGAGAATAAGATTTCAGACAGGAAAAAATCCTGGATCTCTCCAATATTAACAATTAAGTATTTAATAATAATTTCTCTCAGAGTTTACATTTTATTGGGTAAAATTGTGTGTGTGAATGTGTATAGATAGGCATATGCATGATAATTTAAAGAGGAACAGATCTGGAAAAAGTTTCCCATAGGGTAATGACCCATGAGCTGGGCTAGCCTTCCAAGTGAACCAGGGATTCTCAGATGTAGGAATATGGAGAGAATGCCCTCCAAGTATGGGAGACAGGCTATGCAGAGTTCCAGAGGGAAAAAGATGGGATGCTGAGCCCTGGAAAAGGCAAGAACACCACTTCAGCTCTACAGACTAAATGAAATCATGCCAGTGTAAACACTATGTAAAATGCTAGCTATTAAAGTGTAGTTGTTTTTAAGTTTAACCCAAATGCAGAAATTGCCATTTATCATTCTTAATTTTCAACTTGATAGCTGCAATCCATCATTCCAGCTTGTCTTATTGAATCATAACTGTCATCTGATTTATTAGCTATCCTTGATCGCTATACCTTCGTTTAAGTCCTTCATGTGGAGCATGGTGGAAAATAGAGCCGTGTGACTTGCCCCCTTTCTTCAAGATGGCCTGGATCCATTAGGCAATGCCCTTTGGGTATGTCCATTCAAAGAGTTAAGAATCCATCCCATTGTATGGTCATCCAACATAAATTTCTCCATCTAGTCCATATTTTTGGACGAGACTTTGCCAAATGCCTTGTTGAAGTCCAACAGCATTTTCCCTGATCTACTTAGTCTCCAATAAAAAGAAATGCAGTTGAGTCTGGCATGATTTATGTTTAGTGAAGCTAACCTAACTGGTACTGTACAGTGAAAAGAGCACTGGTTTTAGAATTTGAAGATCTGCATTCAAATCCTGGCTCTGTCTTTTAGTTAGTGGGAGATCTTGGATAAGTCATTTAACAGTTTTGAACCTCAGTTTTTCTCATCTGTCAAATGAAGAAGGAGGAGTTGGCCTAATTCTCAGATTCAAGTTCTCTGCCACTTCCTTTTTTTCTAAGTACTCTCATCATTAACTCCCATGGCCTAGAATTTTGTTAGGGAAAGCTGCGAATTTATCCCGTAGTTTTCCAGGATTTGCCTCTCTCCCCTTTAGAATTACCCATCTCCATTCTTCTCTCAGCTCTCCCTATCTTTCAGAAAACCTTCAAGATCCCTGGCAGTGGCTCAGTTTTTTTTAGTGCCTACAGTATAATTTGTCTGTGGGGAGCTTAAATTCCTTATTTCTCTCCCTCTCCTCCCCCCATAAATCCTTTCCTTTTTCAAACTTCCCTGACTCTAATAAGGGCATCACCATCTCCCAAGAACATCGAAGTTTATCACCTTAGAATTATTTTTAACTCATCCCTCCCCTTTATTCTCCTTCTCCAATCAGGTGGCAAGTCCTCTTCATCCCCTCCTTTCCATTCACACAACTCCATCCTTGGTCTACAGTAAGCCTTTCCCTGTCCGCCTTGATCTTGGGCAGCTAGGTGGTGCAGTGATTAGAGTTTGGAACCTAAAGTCAAGGAGTTCAAATGTGACCTTATTAACTGTGTGACCTTGTAGCAAAGGTCATTTTACCTCTTTTAGTAGCTGTTCTGCAAAAGTTCACTTGCTTCCACATGAAAACTTATCTTGACTCCTTTTCCCACCTTTGCTCCTGGTAGCTTAAGAAAATATAGGTTTGCGGTATAGCCATGGTGTTTGCCCCTTCCTAACCTCTGCGTATGGTAATAGGTATTTTTGTTGTTGTTACTGTTATTTTAAATTTCCTGACCTCCCAGGTCTCCTTGCAAAAGGGGGTCTGCAGAAAGAAAATTTCCGAAAGGGAGCTTCACCTCTGCTGTTTAGAATGGATTTTCAAAAAGGCTGCGCTCTGCCTCCACCACATTCATTTGTGGGCATCCCCATTTTAGGAAAAACATTTGTAAGCTGGAAAATGCCCTGAGGAGTACTCTCTGAATAGTGAAGGCTCTTAAGTTCCTATCATAAGGACTAGTTGAAGGAGCTGGGGGTGTTCATCCTAGAGAAGATTTAGAGGAGGCGTGGTTGCTATCTTTGAATGGATATCATTTTACTTGTTCAATTTGTTCACAAGGCCAGAACTAGGAGCAGTGGATAGAAGTTGCAGAGGCTCAGTTAAGGCCTCCTATAAAGAAATACTTCCTAATTATTAGCTAGCACTTACCAGAATTAGAATGGACTACCTCAGGAAGCAGTGGGTTCCCCTCGATGGCAGTCTGCAAGACAAGGGTGGACAAACACTTAGGAATCCACGTAGGACATTCTTTTTCAGCTATGGTGTAGACTGGATACTTCCTCAGGTCCCGTCCAACCTTGATAATCTGTGACTCTCAGAGAGTCCCACTGTAATCTTGCACTGGTTTTATGTTCAGTTCACCAATGTATTTTAGAAAGGAGACAGTCCAGAGGAGAGAGTGACCAGGATGGTGAGAGAGAGGATTTGATCAGTGAGACAAAGGTCATTAGAAATACCTGGAGATGTATAGTATGGAAAAGAGAAGGCCTAGGGGCAGCTACCTTTAAGTATCTGGATATTTATCATGTAGAAGTAGGACATGGTTTGTTTTTATTAGGAACAACTGGATTGAAGTTGCAGAGAGGTAGATTTCAGCTCTATAATAGAGAAAAAAACTTTCTAATCATTAAGCTTTCCAAAAGTGGAAGGGATGACCTTTGAAGACAGTAAATTCTCTTCCACTTGGAGTCTTGAGTGGAGGTTGTATAACCCCTTGTTGGGGACATTGTTGATGAAATATTTATTCACTTAAAATCTGCAGAATCACTGATGTCTATTCCAACTCTTATAAACCTAAGCAGCCTCTGAATTATATATTTATTTTTATTTAGATCCCCTCCCTACTCTCTCCCCAAGGGGAGGGTGGGGATTCCTAGTCAGTTCCCAAATCATCTCCATGCCCCTTTTTCCTTTGGATCACCATGCCTGGGTTCATCCCTTTGGTTGTCCATGGTTTGACTGGCAGCATTGGTTAGATTCTCCTTGTTCATTGTGAGCTTGCCAACACTGTAGGAAGTTGTTTCTGGTGGTTTCTGGACCACTTGTAACTCTCCAAGTACTGTGGTGCCTCCAGGGTCAAACAGTCAGATAGAACATGTATCCTATCACAGATATCACAGATAGGACTTGAACCCAGAACTACCCTGGCTCTGAGGACAGCTCACTCTCTATTGGACCACATTGTCTTATTTAATGGGCAGGTGAGTAGGGTGGCACATCAGCGTCATGCTGAGCAGAAGTACTCAGGAGACATGCCTTGAGTTCAGGGTTGGCACGAGGGGCAGAGAGACCAATGTGTCCTGAAGCAGAGAGTGTATGAGTAGGAGTAATAAGAGATGACATGGGAAGGCTAAGTTGACCCCAACAACTTTGAATTCTAAGCAGAGGAAGACTTTGAAATTTACTCTGGGCTGTTGGAAGCCACTGGAGATTTTGGAATAGACAAGTGACCCAACCAGATTTGGACTTAAAAAAGGTTCTTATAGGAGAGGTATACAGAATGGACTGGAACAGGAAGAGAGTAATGGTTCACAATTATATAAACAAGGGGTCTTAGTTTCCACATGTGTAAAATGAAGATTTATTTCTCAATCTTGTGATCCAAAGGGCTTTACTCACAAAAGTTCCATTGGGTGGATAGTGTAATTGTTATCCTCTATTTTATATAGGTGAGGGTATGAGGTTCAGGATGTTGTCACTTGCCAGACATCACACACTCTAGTAAGTTAAAAGATTTATTGAAAATGCACCAATATTATTGCTTTCCTTGTAGGTCAGCTCTGATGGAAGCATTCCCCCGCCTTGACCCGCCTCCTCCTGTGACCAAGAAGCGCACCCCTCGGGCCCTGAAGAGCCCCCAAGACATGTTGATTTCACCGCAGCCTGTTGTGAGCAGCCTGGAGTATGGAGTGGAGTTGTTGGCTGGGCCACCCCAAGAGCCACCTTCCACAGTGCCCAACCTAGGAGAGTTGGTGTCCGATGACAGCCTGGGACCAGAGGGTTCCACAGAGATGGTGCCAGGGAGTGAGGCACTGCCCAATGGAGAGGGCCCCTTGTCAGTGCCAGACCTCATCCACAAGGACACTCAGAGTGATTTCAAGCTGAGGACGACTGAGTGGAGAAGGACCTCCTCCCCGAGCCTTAATGAAAGGAATGGCCTCAAACTCAGTCTGGGTCCTATTGGCCTGACTGAGCCCCAGGAAGATGGCAGCTCCCCTCCTCGGGCAAGGAGCACGAGCCTTGACAATGAGGGACCTCACCCAGACCTACTGTCCTTTGAGTAGATCTTCCAGCTCCTCTCTGCCTATAAGAACACCATGGTTACTCCATTAAATCTGGGAAAGGACATCCCTGCCTTCTTTCTCCAGTGTCCAGGGAGGTCCTGTCTCAGGCTCCCTCTCCTCTTTTAACCACCACATGTCAAGGCACTATCAGGCTCCCAGACCTGAGTAGCCTCCTAGTAATAGCTTTACTTGTGTTCAGATGATTTTTCTCTCCTGGAGGGGTGGCAGAAGGGCAGGGTAACTCATGCTGTAGTCCCCCTCACTTCCTTGGCGTCTCCCCAATGCTGTTCCATGCCCATTTGTCCTCTGTTGCACCCACACACAGTTGGGATGATGGTGCAGGTCAGATTTATAAATGATACTTAATAAAAAGTCCTACTGATGCTGGCTGTAACCTTCAGGAACATGCTGGCCACACTTCATTATTCTGATGAATACACAAGCCCCAGGTGGTGAGACCAGTTTAACGAGAATCTCTAGAATTCTGTCTCTGGAATGCAGCTCTCTTCTCTGCTGGAGACTTGAGTTCCTCTCCTTCCACTTCCCTGTGCTGATGGTGCCTCCCATTTCCTGCCTTGCTATCCATGGGCAGGCTGGGGATTCCCTCAGGACCCGATCCATCTTGGGAGAGGGTGCTCTCACTGGATTGAGCCCAAGAGTTTGTAATCATGTCAACACGGGCAATGACTGGTCTGGCTTGATGAGGGCTACACTAGCCTTGAAAGCCATTATAGAACAGCCTGAGTCCCAGTGAGAAGGTGGCTTTAGGTATCAGATCTGTGGTGAGCCCATAGAGCACTCTCCACTCATCATCTCTGATCTCTTTGTTCAGGTAGGAATAGAGAGAAGCTGGGAAAACTGTTTGCTAAGTTTGAGCAGCCTTTGAGCTGCCGATCCCTATTCAGCTCACCTCTGTTCATAAGAGACTGAAAATTGTTGACTGAGGTCCTCCTGGAGTCAAGTATTGAAGTAGGCCCTGAAAATGCTCCTACCTGAGGCATCCTTTCCTTCTTTCTTCCCTTTCCAATTTAGGCGAGATGATTAATCGGAAACTTTATACCACTACCTAACCTTTAAGCTGTCACCATGAGGAAAGACAGCACCTACCTCCCGGGTGAATGAAGGCAAGACTGAGGGGGAAATACTGCAGGAATGAGCTTTTTGAATTCTTTTTTAGGTGCAGAGGTTGGGCATCCAAGGAACTGATGGGGTGAAGTCCTGTGGTTGACAAACTCTGAGCTATATGTGCCCAAGCTGGTGGGAAGAATGGGGTTAGTTGCTAGGACCAAGAACCATGGAAAGAGTGTCAGGAAAGCTTTCCAGCACTTCTGGAATTGGCCTGATATTGCTATGACGTGCCTAGAAGGATACCAATCTAGAGTCGAGTCTAAGTAAGTGTATGCATATATGTTTTGAGAATCAAAGGAGAGGATACAGTATGTGTGAGGAGGATTGGAGTGAGATATGAGATGAGAAGTCGTTAATAGTGTGCTTTTATCCCCTGCCAAACTACTTTTAACCAAGCGACTAAGACTGGCAGCCCCAGAGCCTGCTTTGCCCATAGAGAGGTCCCAGGCCTGCTCTTGTCTTCTCTCTGATTCTTCAGGGTCTTTCGTTCGCACTTTCCACCTGCTTCGAGGGCCCACTGAGGCGATCCTCAGTTAGCAGGTGCTACCCTCTGAGTGTATAATCCGTTGTTTATTCCTGTTTCCCACCAGGATCCTTAGGTTGCTGCCTTCCTGTGGTCAAGAGACTGTGTAAGGGGGCGAGCCCGAGCCAGGCAGCATGCACATCAAGAAAAGACCAGGCTTTCTTCAGGAGGAGGGCTTCGTTTACTAGGGAGGGCCCTGGGTGGGATTCACAACCTGATAGAAGGCTGCTTTCTGGGAACCTTCTGCTAGTCTAGTTCTCCCTCCTGCCTGTTCCTTTGCTGAGATTCCTTTCCCCTCTGCCTTTGCTCCTCATCTGCCTCTACAGCTGACTTTCCTGAAGGAGTTAAGGATGGCTGCAGCCTTATTCTTTGCTGTCCCACCAGATGACACTTATCAGTTTATAGCAAAGAACTATGGAAGATTGGAAGCTATTGGACATAGCCCTGAGGAGTGGGCTGCCTCTCATTCTGTCTTTGCCACCATCTGTGATGATTTCTCATCTGCTCTCTCTACCCTTCTACCCCAGAGTCCATTTCATCCCAAATCAGAATGGACTTCCCCATCCCTGTGTGAACCCCATCTCTATCTCTTCAGAAGAGTGGTGCTGGATCTCAGCTTGTATTGGACATTCAAGGTCTTGTGATGGCTATTGGAGAGTATCAGAGAGAATCCAAACACCCAGACCATGGACTTATATAGCCTGAAAGTGTCACAGGAATTCAGCATGACCAGACCACTAAGGAGAGCAGACCCCTGTCTGTGATCTTTCTGATGACTCAAGGTTTTCCAAGATGTCTCAGGGTTCTGTGTTGATTGTAAGGGGTCTGTGTAGATCTGCCGCTGAGGGGTTCACCCAATATGAGCCTTGGCCTTCCATGCCAGGAGCTTGGCTCTCATTTTTGAGAAATAAAGCAATGAATTCTCTATCACCTTGACCCTATATCTCTCTAGAGACCGTGGTAGTACAGGTCATGGATACTAATTTAGCTTCTTTTAGCCACTATGCCCCTCACCATTCGTCCATTCCAAAGCTGTTGTCATTAGCCCACAGAGTACCTGCTCTGATGTTCCCAGGTCTGGACTAGAGTTTGACCCAGCTGGGATCTGTTGGTCTTTGAATTAATTTGTCATGAAAGTCATCACAGGATTCCCACATAATTATATCCAGGACATGGAATTAATAGAGCCAGGCATCTCTCCTACTTCTGTTCAGTCTCTCAGTGGTCTCCATCCCCTCCCCCCATCTCCCTTGCAAAACAGTGTGTTCTATCTACCTCACCAGGACCTCAGAGGCTAAAGTCTGGAACCTGCAGGTTCCCTCTTGAAGGATCAATTACTTTAAAACTTCAAATCATCAAGAGAGACATTTAGGTCATGTTGCCTTGTTTACCTAAATTACTAAGTGATTTCCTGGATCCACTTCAGTCGTCTGCCATCCAAGGAGTTAAGTTCATCCAAATCACTAATGCAGCCAGCAGCCTCCTTTGGGCAGCTTTGGAAGTCCAACTTCTCAGGAAGGGAGGGTAATCTAGAGAAAAAGGCACATCTCAACTCTTCAAAAACAAAGAGAGATAAGAGATGACTTACTTTCTTTCCCCATCACTCCTCTACACCCACTTTGGTCTGCATATCTAGATACATGCCCTGGTCTGTAGAGATCGTCAAAAACTTGGAAACGTTTCTGACACGAGAGCTTCTCCAGGCATCGCCTGTTTGACATAGACCCCTGAGCTGTAAGAGTCTTGGAGCTCCTCTGCTCCAATTCCTTTGTTTTGCAGATAAGGCAATGGGCCCAGAGAGAAGAAGGGAAGGTGGCAGAGCTAGTCAATGGTAGAGCCAAGATTGGAATCCGGAGGGACTCCAAGTTGGAGCAGTCTTTCCACTATAACACATCACACAGATGGAAATGTATATGTATATTGCTCATGTGGAAGCATATGTATATGTGTTATATATGTGCATATCTAGACAGCCATGTATCCAATCTTTTTAATGAATGGAGGTGGGTGGGAATCTTTGGTTGAATTCAGTTGTAGGGAAGAAGAAAAATATCAGATTTATTGTTTTTATAGAGTCTATATATTTTTAGGAATTTTCTGTAGGAAGCAGCTGATTGCACAATAAAAAGGGTTTGGTTGGGTTTTTTTTCCCCTGACAATGATGGAGCTGGCTTGCTTCTTTCAGGGAGGGGGAAACCTAATCTGGGGGGGAGTAATAGTATTTTCCATTCTCAGGGGACAGCATAGTAAGGAAAATGAAGACTGCGACAATCCACTGCTCCCTCATTCACAAGCAAGGTGAGGGTCTCATGGGAAATCTCATTGGTTCATCATTGCAATGAGTAGGTAATTCTGAGAGAGCTTCTCTTTCTTCTCCCCCGAGGGATAACATAGGACCACAGATCTATACTTGCAGGACAACTTAGAGATCATCTAATTTAACCTTCTGATGCTTTTATATTTTTTTATTCTGAACTTAATGTCAAGTGAGATGAGCATTTCCATATACAAAGCAGGGCACAGAAAGATTGCCCTTGGAGTCACAAATCTCTTACATGTGAAGCTTTTCTTCCAACCACCTGACAAATTTCATGTTATTTCCAAAGCTCTCCTCCACTTCTTATCTCCTACAAACCTTCCTTCTGTTTTCTTCTGTGCATTTTAAAAATTCTTCAATAACCCTCTTTTCTTTCTCCCCATTTTGGTAATCCTATGGATAACTAGGGCCCACTCACTCTCCCACTTAGAACTTGAAAGAAACAAAACCAAACCTGCAAAACAAATATTTATAGAAGGGCAAGGCAAATCCCCACACTGACCACAACCAAAAAATGATATCTCATCACACACCTTGAGTAAATTATATCTCATCCCACACCTTGAGTTCATCATCTCGCTTTCAGAGAGTGGGAAGCATGTCCCATCAGTGGTCCTCTGGATTCATCTACCCTCTCACCTTACATACAAAACTGATGCCCAAAGGAATGAAGTGAATTTCACAAGATCAACATGGAAAACGAAAGAGCTGAGGTTTCAACTTAGGAACTGCTCTCTCCACTGCACCACCCTACATCCCAATCCTCATCAGTTAGGTGTGAGAGAATTGGTCCCTGTCCTGGTGGATGTTATTATATGAGGTGAAACTGATAGCTAGATCCAAATTTTCACTTTAAAAAAAAAAATTCATTTTATTTTTAGTTCCAAGTTCCCCCATCCACTAAGAAAGCAAGAAAAACAAATTTTATCCAAAAAATAGTCAAGCAAAAGAAATTCCCACTTTAGTAATGTCCAGATACATATGTATGTATGTATATGGACGGATAGATAGATAGGTAGACAGAGAGACAGACAGACAGATGAGATCCATGATGAATCTCTGGAACAGTGATTGGTTCTCCACTGTGTTGGTGATCCTACTTTTCTGAGTGTTTCCTTCCCCACTGCACTGGTTACCCTGTGCTTCCACAGACCTAACAAAGGGGTAGAGAGTAGTTTGTTGTCTGGGCCTTCAGGATTGGTTCTCCATGCCTGCAGATGGGGGCCATGGCTGTAAGGGAGGAGGAGGATATAGGAGGGAGCAATCAATGATTCGAAGCCTCCATGTCCTAATATTACCCCAACCCTGCTTCAGATCCTGTCCTTAAGGGGGGTTCTGGTGATAGCAGGCCAACTCTTTAATCATGCTTTCTTGAAAAGAGGGGGAGGAAAGGAAGGAGCAGAGAAAGAATAGGCATTGAGGCTCAGCCTATTTACAGTGAGTATTTCTAAAGGGAAAAGGAAGAGGCCATGTTGGGGCAGGCCTTAGATGTCCCTGGGTCTGATCCAGTTGAGTGACCCTGCAGTCATGAGCATGGGAAAACTCAGCCTCAATCAAGTTGATCTGAGGCAGTCTTTATGGGTCTTTGGCCTTTCCCCTCATTTGATTACTGAGAAGGCATTGAAGTAGAGAGCATTCGAACTCTACTATAGAATGATACCATGCCTTACATGTGATGGGACAGACCAGACAGCCCAAGGAGGCCAAAATCTCCCCAAAGACCAAATCAACTCGTCCCGCTGCATATCCATGGGGAAATAAAGGGGGTAGGATAATTATTTGCAAAAAGAGCTGCTGTTGTGCCAGCATGGACTGCAGGGAATGTTCCTTGGGAGACCCACCAGTCATCTGTGGGACCTACGGCCTTGCTGATGTAGTCGTTCTGTGTACACAATGCCGGTGGTCTTGTGTTTATGGCATGCACACACACACAAATTTTCATTCTCTACCTACACCTTTCCATTTCCTTGTCACCGCCACAGTTTTGGGCTGACATCCAGCACGAAACCACCACAGCACACAAGTCTGTTTGAAGAGAGAACAAAGCATTTTCATGTTTGCTGCTTCTCCAGAATGGGCAGGCAGGGAAGGCTAGAGAAGGAGCCCTGACCATGAGCCATCCAGCTCCCCCTTCCCCAGGGCCTGATGAATGCATAAAGTCCATGGTATAGTTTGCTGATGGGGTGATCGTAAGGGGCACTCTCCCAACCTGAAATTCTAGGAAACTCTAGGAGCAACAATGGAAAGTGTTTCTAAAGATGTTGAGTCTCTACCACCCTCCCTTCCACACCCAGTCTTTTCCAGACAAGAAGGTATAACCTGGTAGTGACTAGAAGGCTTGTTGGCACAAGCTCCAGGTCCTCCTGAGGCTCCAGGGCATGGCATCCATCCTGTGCTACACCAAGCTGGCTGTGAAATCTTGGTTTTAGTTACCAGGGCGTAAGGGACTCTCATGGGGAATGTTCCCTTGTTTTTCTGCTGTGGTTCCTGTCTCCCCTTATAGATACATGCCCTCAGAACAACATATCTTCCCTCCATCCCTAGTCTGTGTGTGTCTGCCTGTCTCTTCCTTTGTGTGTATGTGTATCTGTCTGCCTGTGTGTGTGTCTGTCTCTCTCTCTCTCTTTCTCTGTCTCTGTCTCTGTCTTTCTGTCTCTGTCTTTCTCTGTCTCTCTGTCTCTCTCTCTCTCTCTGTCTCTCTCTCTCTCTGTCTCTCTCTCTCTCTGTCTCTCTCTCTCTCTCTCGATCTGTCTGCCTCTCTCTGCTCTATTTGGGAACAAGGGAAGGGCATAAACATTTATACAGTATCTACTTTGTGCCATGCACTGCTCTAATGACTTTACAGATGTCTCATTTGATCCTCACACAACTCAGGGAGGTAAGTGCAAATCCCCAGTTTGCAGTTGAAGAACTAAAGCAGGCAGAGATTAAGTGACTTGCCCAGGGTGACATAGCTAATAAAGGAGGCTATATTTGAACTCAGGCCCTCCAGACTCCAATACTCTTATCTACTGCCAAGGACACCTAATTAGCCAATGACAAAGATATACCGTATATTCCTTATAACTGGGAGTGGGGTGGACTAGATAGTACAAGTATCTGCATTTTATATTTCCAGAGACAGGCTCAGAGACTCCACACATACAGTTGTACTGCAATGGAAACAAAAATCTGATTTTTCAATAACTCCAATTCCTATGCCCTTTACTCCTAGCATCTTAGCTTTTTCACTGCCCGTAAGAAAATCTGCTCTGAAGATTTCAATTTAACTTGCCAGAGAAAAGATCAATAAGAATTCCCCCCTCCCATTCCTACCCCTACCTTACCCTGCCATTAGTATAACTTCAAACAATAGAAGTCCATAGTTATAACCCCTGACTTCCATTCTAATGAGAAAATTCCTCCTACTCTGGTATCCAGGACCGATTCCTCTAGTGATACAAATCCTCTTATCTTCAGCTGTTACCTCAGCCTGGACAGGCTGAAAGAGCTTCTCCACCAAAGGCCATCCTCTGTTTATTCACCAAAAACACTCAAGGAGGTATTAATGCCCCAGCTCAGGCACACCAGGCAAACTCGTGGGAGCTGCCTGTGGAATCTGTTGGGTTACACAGAGAAGGAGCGGGTGCCAGTGTTTCTCCCTCTGAATAGATAAATACAAAATAAATAACTACCCCACATTCTGCAGCGATCTTTTTTTTTCCCTTTAACTGTGTTTATCCAGTCAGCTGTCTCTAATGCCATCTGCTAGCTACCCAGTTTCTTAAAGCATCTTCCAATTCATTTGCCACCTTCTCATTTTTGAACTGGTATGTTTATGAGGTAGCTCGCCGAGACAGAATTAAATTGCCAACACAGTGAAACAATCTTCTCAGCTAAAAGGAGAGAAGAAAGAAGACAGAGAGTGTTCTCAGACAAGCCAATGAAAGCCATTCACTGGGGAGCATGCTAGTATTTCCCAGACCAGCCAATTAATGAGTCCTGCCAGGTTCTTGAGCTAGGGAGGTTCCTGAGTCAGGACGGGAGTGGAAGTTGATACAAGTATCGCTAACACACTGATTTTAAAGTTTCACCACAATCCTGTATTCTAATCCTTCATTTCACAATGGCCTTGCCTCCTCCTGGTGCCAAGAGGCAGCATGGTACTTAGGTTCATATGCCTAAACAATATAAGGTCATTCGAAGGAACCAAGCATGTTTGTCCTGAGAAAGAAATGGATCAGGGGAGACCAAATAGTCATCTTCAAGTATCTGGAGGGTTATGAAATGGAAGAGGGATTAAGTTTATTAATCACCCTTCTCCCCACCAAGGAAGAAAAAGGAGCAGTAGATCTGGTTACCAAGAGGTAGACTTAGGATTGATGTCAGGAAAATGTTTTCTAGCAATCTGTAGCAATCCAAAAGTAAAATGGATTGCCAGGAGAAGTTGTGGGTTCCTATTCTTGAACAAAGCTTGGATAACTGTGCCAGGGGTGTGACAGAGATCCTTTGAATTTCTGTCTTGGATCAGACTGCTGCTGAGGTCCCTTCACACTTTGAAACACTGTGATTCTCACTCAGAGCTGGAAGGGATCATAGAGGCCACATCAGCTAACTGCCTCATTTTACAGCTAAGAAGGGAAAGGCCCAGAGAAATTAAAGATGTGCTCTCAGGTCATCAAAGTAATGAAAGAAAGAGCATTGTACCTGGAATAAGGAAACATAGATTCAAATTTGAACCAACATATAGACTCATTTGTGTGACTGTGAACAAGTTGCTTCATCTCCAAGCCTCGGTTTCTGCATCTGTAAAATGCCGCTCATTACACAGTGCTACTACACAGGGTTGTTGTGAGGAAATAATTGTTAGCCTAATTATGTGAGGTGTTGCTTTATTTTCTCAAATGAGCTCACCCTGTGTCTTCCTCTCTCCTTTCCTGTTCCCTGATGTTCCTGACTCGGGCTGCTCAGAAAATATCCTTCCTGCAGACCAGGCAAATTCTAGCAAGTTTGTTAGGCCATGGTGTAAAATTTCCATAGGATAGGACCTGGAGTGTGGAGGTAGGGAGGCAGAGTGGGGGTTAGGTCATCTGGGACTCCCCTAGCCTATTCCCTACCTCACAAATATACACACACCCCACCTTTCAATCAACAAAGCATTACTGAACATGAACTTTGCGCCCCAGCTAAGTGTTATGGAGATATATGAAAACAAAAAGACATAGCTCCTGCTCTCTAAGAATACATTTTTCATCTGGGGAGCTGGGCAGCCAGGTGGTGCAGTGGATAGAGTGTCAAGCTTAGAGTCAAGTGGAAGCAAAACTGAATAGAGTATTTAGTTTCTGATCTCAGTTTCTTAAGTAGTATTGACTCAGCTGAGTACAGGCTCCCTGTTCCCATGTTTTCAGAGCACTGAACCTGGAGTTGGTAAGGCCTGAGTTCAAATCCAGCCTCATCGATGACCTTGCTATGTGATCCTGGGCAAGTCATGAAACTTTTGTCTGTCTCAGTAAAATGCAGGGTTTTTATGAGGATCAAGTGAGATAATGTCTGGAAAGTGCTTAGCGCAGCATCTGCCACATGGAGTAGTTCCTTAATACATTTTTGTGCCTTTACTCTAAGAGGTCTATCCATTATTCCATCCCCCACCCCTTTATGGTGTTTTGTCTAGTTGTCTTCATAAGTGGAAACCTGTGCTCAGAAGCCAGAGAGAGAACCACACAAGCCCCCACCAAGCAGGGCTGGGGGGCTGATGGGCCAAGCAACCCCAAGAGTTCCTTTGTACAGCATCCTGTGAATAAGTTACTGCTTTTGCTTAGCTCGGATAGCAGGTTGATCCTTGTCCAATGAGCAGAATTGATGAAGGGGGTGCTGAGCTAAAAATGGACTAATCCTTCCATGCTGTGAACATGGCAGCTATCAGTATCATCCCTGAGAGGAGCGTGGGAGGACCACAGAGCACAGAGGAGACTGAGCTGTAAGTAAGGGGTTAAGGAAAAAGACAACTGCCCCTGGCGCTGAATATGTTCCCTAGAGGCTTACAGTCCCATAGTCTGTACCATATTTTTTTCAGTCACTTTTCAGTCATATCCAACTCTTTGTGACTTCATTTGGGGTTTTCTTGTCAAAGATACTGGAGTGGTTTGCCATTTCCTTCTCCAGCTCATTTTACAGATGAGGGAAACTGAGGCAGACAGGATTAAGTGCCTTGACTAGGGTGACTTGGCTAGTAATTGTCTGAGGCCACATTTGAACTCAGGCCTTCCTAATTCCAGACCTGAGCTCTATCTACTTCGACACTAGCTGCCCAATGTTTTTATGTGATAACCCCATTAGATCATGAGCTCCTAAAGAGCAGCGAACGTCTTTGCCTTTTATCCCCTGTGCTGTGAGCAGGACCTGGCACAAAGTAAGTACTTAATAAATGATTGTTGACTGACAGACTAGTCCAGCTTACCTGGCAGGGCCCTAGGAAATATTGCTCCTACCACAAATGGAGAGGATAACATTTTGAGCATATATCAGTCATGTGGGCCTTAGTGTGAATAAATTTCAATTCAATCCAACATTTATTAACCACCATCTATGAGCAAGGCACCATGATTGGCCTTAAATATTCAGACACTAAAACCAAACAATCCACTGGAGCTTATGTGCTACTAGGGCAATATAACGTGTCCATAGATAAATGCAGGAAATCGAGGGAAAGAACATTGCAATGAAGGGGATCAAGGAACCCTTCCCAGAGGATGTGGCAGCAGAGTTAAGCCTTGAAGGAAGATAAAGACTTTGTGAAATCAAGAGGATGAGGGGATGTATTCCAGGCAAAAGAGATGAGAGGTTGCCATGTGGCTGAACAAGAGGTTCAAGAAAAATGAGGTAAAGGAAGACATAGGAGGAGAGGAGATTGTGTTCGGAGAGAGGAATTTCAGAGGTCAACATACTGTAGGTAGTAGAGTAGAGGTCATGCGGATGCCCCTGTGAATGGCCAGAGCAGAATTAAGGAGCATGTCAGATTCTTTTCTAAGAGCCAATTTGGATAAATGGAAGCCTGCGAAATTATGAAGGCAATAGGAACCTAAGGCAGCAGTTGTGATGCCTCCCCTTTGGGAAAAGGGAGGCTAGAGGCACTGAGTCTGGCTGCCTACCTCCTCATTGTCCCCAAGACCTCTCATCCCTTTTCTTCCTCCTCCTTCCCCTTCCCTTTCTCCTAATCTCCTTCCTCTGTTCTCATGACTTCAACTGTACCCATACAGTAATGATCCTTAAATCTCCAGAGCTGACACCTCTTCTGATCTCCAGTTCCACAACCCCAATTACCTGTTGTCCATCTCTACTTGGATTTCAAATTTAAGGCTCAAAGGAATTCTAGAGGTCATCTTGACTAACCCTTTTATTTTATGGATAAGATGGTAAGTGGCAGAGACAGGTTAAGCAACTGGGTCTTTGAACTCTAAATCCAGCATTCTTTCCACCATATCTCTTAGTCTCCTCCCATCATCTCGAATCCACCTCCATGTCCAAAATTGAACTCTTCATGTTTTTCTGAAAACCAATACCCCATCGTATCATAATAGCATTTGCGTAGCACTTTATGTTTTGCAAATCAATTTACTAATAACTTTAACTAATAACTACTAACAATTTACACAATAACTTTGAATCATAGGCACCATTATCATGCCCGTTTTACCAATGGTAAAACCAAGACAAAGGTTAAGTGACTTGCCCAGAGTCACACAATTAGGGTCTGAGGTAGGATTCAAACTCAGGTCTCCCTCTTTCCAAGTTCCACATTGTGCATGACATCACCTGGCTTCCTCATCCTCCTCACCTTGAAGTCATTTTTTAACTCAATTCAATTAAATTGAACAAATATTTATTAAATCTCATGATTTTCAAGGCCATGGGATAGGTATTGGAGATACAAAGATAAAAACAATGTATAATTCCTGCCCTGAAGGAGTTGATATTCTAGGAGGATGAGGGCTAAGACCCGTGTACACAAAACAAAATATATGCAAAGTATAATACCAAGTAATTTAAAAAGAGAAGGCTAATAACTAGAGGAGGTCAGGGAAGTTATCATCTAGGAGGTGACTTCTGAAGGAAGTTCATTATTCCATATGCTAGAGGTGGAGAGAGAGAGAGTGCATTCCAGAAACAAGGTCACAGCTAGTTGTACTATGAAGAAAGTCAGTTCACTTGGAATGCAAAATTCATGCAGAGAACTGATAGGAAATAAGGACTGGAAAGTTGGGTCGGAGCCAGATTGTAGAAGGCTCTCGATGGATTTAAAGGGGATGTCCCCAATCTCTGTGTGTATTTTATCCTAGAGGTAAAAGTGAACCATTGGTGATTTTTCAGTAGGAAGAATAAGAAATTATTTAATTATACCTGTAATTAAGAAATCTCAATCAGGCCAACATATCCAGGAGGAATTGGATCTGGTCTCCTGCCATCTTTCTTAATGTCACTGCAAGATCAAGGAAAGGGAGCTGCTGATCATGGCATTAGGAGGAATTGTGTTCCTTACTAGCTAGTTGACCCTTGGCGAGTCTTTGAACATCTATTTGTTCATATATAAAATGGGTATTAACAAGAGTATCTCTACTTCTCAGGAGAGCTGTGAGGACCAGTCAAATGACATATGTAGAGTTCTTTGCAAATCTTAACACTATATAAATGTCAACTGTTTTATGATGATTCTGTGACACTGCCTATCTAATTTGTAATTAGTTTCTTTTTAATTGGTAAGAAATGAATTCTAATTACTCTTTCCCCAACCCCATGAGTGTCGTGGTTGTTGTTAAGGGAGAGAGGAGGTTGAGGGTGGGGAAAAGGTACACCAGGTAGTCTGAGTACGGAGGAAAATATGACTTCCTGGCTTTATCAAGGGTCTTCCTCCTCTCTCTCTCACTGCCCTTCACTGCACTTTCCTGAACATCTCACAGAACTGCAAACAACTCATAACTCCTCAAGCAAGCAACAAATCTGGCTTCTGAAACAAGCCAGCAGAGACTCACAAATAAATTTAGCAAATTGATATTGTAAATCTACACAGTTTTATGATGTGCAAATAATACAAGAAGTAATTAAGGTAAATGGAGCAGAAAAGGAAATTAGTTACTACAGTGGCCCACAAATGGGTATTAGTTTCCTATTTTGACTAATTGGAAACATAACCAATGGATACATGACATCATCTCTTGGTATTCAGTTCATTTAAAGGGAACTCGAGGAAGGGAAGCCAGGTAGCAAAGTGATGGAATGCCAGACCTGGAGTCAGGAGGACTCATCTTTATGAGTTCAAATCTGACCTCAGAAATTTTCTAGCTGTGTTACCCTGGGCAAGTTACTTAACCCTCATCTGTAAAATGAGCTAGGGAAGGAAATGGCAAGTCACTCCAGTATCTTTGCCAAGAAAACCCTAAAAGGAATCATGAAGGGTCGCACATGACTAAAAATCAGCTGAACAGCAACTGGAAAAGGAAGATGACCCCACCCACTCCCCAACATATTGGGTAGATGGATCCAGTCTATTGTAACAGAGAGAGGTGCTGTATTTTTTTCCTTTCTTGATATAAATAATGCCTTTAGAATAAACCTCCATTTCAGTGATAAATGGGCAGTCATACCTTCCTTCCGTGTTTTGCTTCCTTTTACCCTACTTCTAATGGACCAAAAGACAAAGACTACCCTGTCTCATGACACATTAGGAGATTAGGAAGTCTGAGATTCCTCTTCCCCAAAACTCTATAAATTTCCCTCAAGGTCAGTGATTGATTAATAATCCCAGTATTTGTTTCCTATATGTTATAACTCCCATTGAGAAGCCCACTTGTCCCATACATACACACTTCTCTATGTGCCAACTGATATGTTTCCTGCTGCCCGTGCTTGTAAGAATACAGTGATCAAAACTTTTTACTGACTTGTATTCTTAATTATCATAGAGGACATTCTTGTCTTGATAGAGTCTCATGAAAGGTATAGATGAGAATTGTATAGAATAAATGACTAAGGATAGGTTACTGAGATAGCTTTATGGTGCAGTAGATGCAACACTGGAGTCAGGAAAAACTGAGTTCAAATTTGACCTAAGACACTTAGCTGTGTGACCCTTGGCAAATCACTTGCCCTCTCTCTATCTCAGTTTCTTCAACTGTAAAACAGATATGACAATAATAACATCTATGACCCAGGATTATTGTTAACAAATTATCAGTTGTTTATGGTTGTCGAAGGGATACTGTTGAGCTGATATATTGATTCCCCATGAATTGTTCCAACTGGTATCTCCAGAGACATTTGCATTTTAACAGGAACCTCTGGGAAATGTTCTTTCTACAGGAATTCATTGAATTTTTAAAAGAGGCATAGTAGACAGTTGTCCAATCCATAAGTCCATGTGACTTTAGGTGAGTCACTCAACCTTCCTAAAACCTTAACCCAAAACTACGCATATAACTGTGGGAATTTTCATCCATTTGATAGGCATTATAGTATCACAAAATGGCAGTCTGGGAAGGGACTTCACAAGATCATAGACTTAGAACTAGAAGTGATCTTAGAGGTTATCTAGTTCAATACCTCATTTTATGTGTGAAGAAAATGCCATCTATTGAGATCAATTAATTGACCCAAGGTCACATAGTAAATGGCAATACTGGTATCCAAATAGAGCCTCTGACTTCAAATCTAGTATAGTACCTTTTCCATTTCACTATGCTGCTGAATCTTTTCATTTTACCAACAGGTGCTGAGACCCCAGAGAGATAAAGTCCCTTGTCTAAGGTCTCACCTGTCTTGGGCCCCCTTCCCTTCCCTTGGTCCTTCTCTTTGTCCTTTCCTTCCCTTGACCTTGCCATCCCTTCCCTTCCTTTTGTCATTCCCTTCCTTTCCATTGGCCCTTCTCTTTCCTTCCTGCTTTCATCACTGCCTACTTGGACAATCCAATAATCTTTTGTTTGGTCTCTGTGCCTCAATTGTCTCCCCACTCCAAAGCATCCTCCACTGAGCTATCAAATGAATCTTCCTAAAGAGCAAATCTGATTATATCATACTCTTATTCAATAAACTCCAAAAGCTTCCTATTACTTCCAGGACCAAATATAACATCTGGCTTTTAAAACCCTCCATAACCTGGCCGTTTCTCTACCTTGCCAGTCTTCTTACACGTCACTTTCCTCCACATACTCTGTGGTCCAGTACACTGACCTCTTTGCTGTTTCTTGAACAAGATGCTCTACCTCCAGACAGGAAATGTTTTTACTAGTTGTCCCTCATATCAGGAACCTTGCCTCTTATCTACTCCTTTTAACTTCCTTAGCTTTCTTCAGGTCTCAGCAAAAGATCCAACCTCTGTAAGAAGACTTCCTCAGTCCTTAATCCTAGTGCCTCCCCTCTGAGACTCCCTTCAATATTTTATGAATATGTCTTGCTCACACATAGTTGTTTGCATGTTGTCTCCCTCATAAACTCCTCAAGAACAAGGACTTTTCTGCCTTTCTTTCCATCCCTGACCGTATCTGGTGCATAATATGTACTCAATGTTATTTAACTAGACTTAGGAGAGCTCTTAGAAGCTGAATCAAAGTCTTCTAAGTCTTTGGACTCAGGTGGATGGAGGCTAAACATTTCCAGCATTCTCACCCTTCAAATGATCCTAATACTAACCTACTAGCCCTGACTGTATCACCAAAGCCTTAGCATTCATTTTGGAGGATCATCATTTGTTCCTTCATCTTTCATCCATCTCTAGTATTTAGAGCTAGAAGGGACTTAGAAAGAATCTAGTTCACTTCCCTCACTTTACATGTAAGGGAAATTTGTTAATTCAATAAGTACATATTAAATATATTATGGATGATCTTCTTCCATATACAAGCACATTTGCCAGTTTAAGTGCTCAGTTACACGTCTGGGGGTGGGTATCTACAAATACTTTCCTGAGGTTTGTCTGCCCTCAAGTGGCCATCTCCTGACATTACTGTCTCCCATAACATTTCACCGAAGTGTCTGTAGTGCAGGAGTTGTTGCAATTTGCTCCTGAGGCACACTCGCATCTTGGGACTTCCCTGGAGCCCTTATGGAGAAGGGGGAGCTTGGTAAAAGTTGAGCAGTTCTGCCTTAGCGCCATCATCAGTTATATCGTGGTCACCTTGATCACTTGTCCTATCCTTTCTTGGATCCTCTTCCCCAAACCGTAACTCAAAACAAAACCAAAATAAAACCACTCTTTGGTGATCCCCAGTACTCTTCTCTAGCCTCAGTTCATTCTGAGCTTTGGCACTTCCAACATCTGGAGAGGGCCATACCAAAGTGACCTTTAACTCTCTTTAAAGCAAGGAGGTTGCACTCAATGCCCTCTAGGATTCCCTCCAGCCCAAAATCCGTCATCCCAGTTGAGGATGTTGCAAATAAAATTCTGATACTGGATGGGAGATTACAGAATTGAAGAATCTCCATATTGAAAGAGACCCTTTTATTATCTCCCTTCTGAGCTCTGTAATTCCCCAAACGGAGCATTCTGTTTTTGATCCTGGAGCTGATAAAGAGCAACTACAGTTTATTGGGGGTTGGGAGTAAGCGTGTGACATGATCAGACGTACGTTTTAGGAAACGCTTTTTGTGGCTGAATGGAAAATGAATTCGAACAGGGGAGACTTGAGGCAGGCAGACCCACCTATAGACTATTTCAATAGTCCAGGTGTGAGGTTGATGCGGGTTAGAAGGGGGGGGTAAGACCCTCCCCCCAAAAAAAGACCAGAGTACCAGGGGCAGGTTGCCTGGAATGAATTCACAGACTCAAGCATTCTTGAAGTCAAGATGGTAAAGATTTATTACACTTTTCAGTGGGCAAGAGTTCTTAGGAAAGCTGTGATTTGAATGGGGTATAGTTAAAGTTTATATAGGATATTCTATAGTAAAACATGTGCCAAGTGTGATGACTAGGTGATTCAGGGTAGGATTAGGGAGTGGTTAGTTCTCAAAGGAACATGCACTTTTAGTATCTCATATGCAGGTATTTTATCCAGAATTCATCAGCAAAATAGCCAAGGGAGGGGCTACATGGAGGTGTGGTTTTAGGCCTGAAACATCACTAAGTCAACTAATGTTCAGGACTGACTAAGTAATACCAGGTTGCTCTCATCAATGTCTTGTTAGACAAGATAAATGTAAGGGAGTATATGTATGTCTAAGTCTAGGATACATATGATTGGTCAGTGAGTAGTAAATGTTGTGATGACCCAGTACACAGCCAGTTCAGCCAGCACAGCTGGCTACTGTAGCTGGAAGGGACATAACGATTGTTGCTAGGACAGGATGTTCTTGGAGTAAGGAGAAACTGCCTGGGATAGTGTTTTGAGGCTAGGGAGAAATGTGATTTTTAAAGAGAAATGTGATTTTAGAATTGGGGTCCAAGCACATGCACCCAAGCACCCCATCAAGATGATAAGGGTCTTGCTAGAGCTGGAAGTCTTATCAGAGGAGAGAAGGAGGCATTTTTGAAAGATATTACAAAGGTGAAATCAATAAGCCTTGGCAACAGATTGGATATAAGGGGAGAGAGAGAGTGAGGAATCCAAGATGACTCCTACATTGGGAGCCTGAGGGCCTGGCAAAGTGATCTTTACCCTTCTGTAAAACAAGGAGGTTGGACTCGATGCCCTCTAGGGTTCCTTCGAGCCCCAAATCTGTCATGCAGTAACACCTGTTAAGGATGTTGCAAATAAAATTCTGACACTAGATGGGAGATTACAGAATTGAAGAATCTCTGCATTGGAAGGGACCCTTTTATTATCTCCCTTCTGAGCTCTGTAATAGCTCCCAAACTTGTCTACCCACCTCCAGTCAATTTGGGAATACCTGGCTTTGGCCTTGTAACTTTTGACATTTTTATCAATTTATTTTTATCATTTTGACTTGGGTAAGTATAGAGGGGCATCCTTATCAAGTCTGCAGATGACAAAAAGCTGAGAGGGATATGGGCAAACAAACAACAAAAGTAGAATCCAAAAAGATTTTTGACAGCTAGAACATGGTTCCAGATCCAATAAGGTGGGATTTAACAGGGATGAATGTAAAGTCCCAAAACTGGGTTTCCAAAATCACCTTCAAAAATACATAATAGAGAATGGATAGTAAGATGGTAATTTATCTAAAAATGATGCAGGAGCCCTTCTATTGTACAGTCTAGATACAGTTTAGCAGTGTGATATGGCACCTGAGAAAGAGGATCCAATTTAGTACTACATTCAAAGCAGCTAGTTTCTAGGAATAAGGAGGGATAATCCATACTTTGTCTCATCTCTGGGCATCACAGTTTAGGAAGGACATTACTAAACTGGATAATATCCTAAGGAAGGTGAAGCAGAATTGGGAAGCAGCTTGATTTGCATGCCATAGAATTATTTGAATAAATTTGAGACATTTAACCTGGAAGAGAATAGGCCAGTGTGGCATGGATGATCCATATCTTCAGGTATTTAAAAGGTGGTTTTATGGCAGAGAGATTAATCCAACTTGCTCCAGTTGACCCCGGTAGCAGCAGTAGGATCCTTGGGAAGAATGCAGAAAAAAGAATAAGAGGTCAGGAAAAAAGTCCTACAAATTACAGTTATCCAAAAGGGTAATGAGCTACCATAAGAGAGAATGGAAGAAATCTGAAACAGGGAGACCAATAAGGGGTTATTTCGATAGTCCAGGCATGAAGGGTAATAGCTGTGTGAATGGAGCAGAAGGGATGCATACAAGAGGTGTTGGAAAGGTAAAAGCAATAATTCTTGCCAACAGATTGGTTTTGTGAGGTGAGCATGAATGAGGAATGTAACGAAAGATGAAATTGTGTGATAAGCCCGGGTACCTGGGACAATGGTGGTATCCTGGGCAGTAAGGAATTCCATACTATGTGAACCTGAATAATCGCACTGCCCTCTGGAGCAATAGGAAATGTCTTCTCTTTCCCATAATGCTTTTGTAGGTATTTAAGACACTGAGCATGAGGAATGGGAGTCTAGTACTGGAGACATCTCATGTTGCAGAGGATACTTAGCAAAGATGATACAACTAGCCAGGCCTACACTCAAGGCTTCTGACTCTAGTTCACTTACATTTAAAGCATCAAGAGCTTTAAAAATATCTATTATGTCCTTCTTTTCCATTCTAAATACACCTACTCCTTTATATAAAGCACTTTCTTTGTGACAACCCTGGAAGTGGGTACTCTTGGTATTAATATCCCCATCTTATAGATGAGAGGATTGTGGCTCAGAAAGGTTAATTTGACTTGCGCTAGGTTACCAGGCTAGGAAGTATAAAATTCTGAATTTGGTCCCAGATCCTTTAGGTTCATTGTTCCTTTTTTTACATTTAATTTTTATTTTTTTTCCTCACTCATTTTTCTTTCTGTTCTAGTACACAATTGTTTCCAGAACCTATTAAAAGTTCCTGAGATTTATATTGATAAATCATTAGTCATTATTATGGTATAGGCATAGGAAAAAAAATCTAGCTAGACTTAATTTGTCCCTTCTCTGTGTGTGATTCTGTGACTTGGGTCCAGTTCTGAATGCTATCATATTCTAGAGATTTCCTTCCCTTCTAGCTGTCAGTGAATTGCTGTGAATGTGATCCAGGAACTCAGACACTCATAGTTTTTGAAATGGAAAGTACCCTATAGACAGGAGTATACTAAAGCTCACATGAATGGCCTCAGGAGAACCACTGTTAAATTTTCTATGCCTCAGAAATCAGGAAATTTTATAAACCATGACTTGACGTATCAGTTTTCTAGAATTAAGAAAGCATTGATAATGCAGATAAAATTTAAAAGTGTGTCATGAGAAACTGTTCCCCCAGAGAGCTAGCTATTAAAATATTTACCAGCAGAACCCTGGACATAACTCTTAAGTGTCACAAGGGTCAGATCTAGATTTTGATTGATGCCAAGTTATGAGCTCTTTCTACTTTCCTGAGTCCCAGGCCCTTTTCCAAGCTGAAAAAGCTTTCTAGTCTGAGTCTGGCAACGAACTATGAATCTCTCATCTGAATAGCAACCTTACTAAGTTCAGAGGCTCATCGCCAAGGTGGTTGGCCTAGGTGAAGAAAGGTTTTTCTGTTTTGTTTTGGGTTTTTGTTTGTCTTCTGGTCAAAGAACACACAAAGACAATTTATAAGGTGTCAAATAGTTATAATTTACTTTAAGGAAGGGAAGGCGAGTGTTCAGTAGATAGCCCAGGAGAGGGCCTGAGAATCACTTTGCTCTACTACATAGTGATAGATTCAGAGACCAGGAGGACTGAAAAGCTCCTCAGAGATTACCTGGTTCAGTATCTTCCCTTTGTTGCCAATGTGGGGACAATTATGGGACACCTGTTGTGTGCAGAATGCATGGCAGGATGTTATGCGAGCATAAAGGAGGAAAGAGACTTCCTGCTCTTGTGGAAATTATAGCTTAATGGGAATGTGGGATAATAATAACAAATGATAGCATTTATAGAGAGTTAAGGTTTTGCCATGTGACTTACAAATATGATCATATTTTATCCTCAGAACAACCTTGAGAGGTAGGTGTCATTACTATTCTTGTTTTATAGATTAGGAAACTGAGGCAGACAAAAGTTAAATGACAAACCCAGCCAGGGTCACACAGCTGGATCGGTGCCTGAGGCCAGAAGAGAATTCAGTTCTTTCTGACTCTGGGCCCCATACACTATCCATTGGACCACATGAAGCTAGGAGCACGCATATAATCATTTTCAAACTGATCACAACTGGTATGCAATTATGTACACTTTATGTACATAAAGTCTAGGAGTGAGGAACGTGAGACAGGATTAAGTCGTTAGACTTTCGTGGAAGTGTTGAATCTAAAGAAGTGGGAAGATTTTTTGTCTTTGTTTTTTTAGGACATAAGTGGATAGAGGGGAAATGTGAATCCAAAAAGGAGGGAAGAAGGAAGAACAACGCAGGAGGTAGTGACAAAAGTTCTATGTAAGAAATGCCCAGCATGTGGGGGGAATCCCCCAAAAGGGCATTTCATCAGGGCCAGCAGAAACAGGACTGACCAAAAAGAGTCTCTAGGTTTTCATATTCTTAAATAATTTTTACTTTTTATTATGAACTTAAACATCAACAGACATGAACACACCAACATACAAAGCATAGAGAAAAGGATTGTACATGAGATTCAAAGGTTTTTTTTAAAGTGTATATTAAATTTAACTCAGTAAAAGAGTCAAGGTCAAGGCAAGAGATTTCACAAAGCTCTAGACTGACTCTCATCTTTGGCAATTCTCTAGCATATCCTGAAAGACATCCACCAGATTCCCAGAGGCAGACCCTCCGAAACCTGGGATACTAAGTTCAAGAACACCTTTGTCCGCCTTCCACATCGGGATGATTAGTAGGAAGTGAGAGTGGATTAGATGAGAGTTCCTCAGTGTCATACACGAGACTTAAGGGATCTTTCTAAATTAAATATGGAAGGCAGATAACAATTCTACTGTCAGATCCCTTTTTTGTTATTCGCACTGCCTTTATAGCTTAACTGACTGCTTTGGGATTAACATCTCTTGAATAGTTTGGCAACAGAGAATGTTGTATTAGATGGGAGATGAAGGAATAATCTGCATAATAAGTTACTTCAAAATAATCATACTGACTCTGGGGCTCCAGAGTGTGAGTTCTGAGATTAGAGGTTTCAAGGACCTCATACTGCTTTGTGCAGACTCTCTGGGTTGTGTGGTTGAGGAGATTTGGCTGTAATTATGTTTTAAACTATCTGCTTTGGCCTTGCAGGGATCCTTAGACTTTATTGGGGAGGAGGGATACAGTGTCTCTAGGCTACATGGATACTTCCAGTTATACAGAGTTTCCTCTCTTGGAGCATAACTGAATATAAAGTCAAGCAAACAGGCACGGACTGCCCAGTCCTCTGACTGGCAGGAAGGCCCGAGTTCAGTGCTAGGAGATGGTGATTAAACCCTCAGGAGAAGCGGAGAAGGACAGGTTTGGGGGACTTTATTTCCATAGTAGGCTGCCTCTCTTCATGCTTCACCATCAGGCTTGATTAGAATTCAAGGAAAGACTTCCACATAATCATCTTGGTTGACATTCACTGAAAAGAAACAGGAGAATAAATTGTGAGGGTTTTTATATCCCAAGGCACCCCCTCACCCAAGCAAAAGGGGGCAATTCTTCCCTCCAAAATGTTGGTACCCCGGGCTATATAACCTTTAAGAAGCAGTGAGGTGGGACAGCGAATGAAAGAAATGGGCCTGGGGTCAGGAAGATCTGAATTCAAATTTAACCTTACCAGTTGTGTGCCCCTGGGCAAGTCACTTAACTTCTATACACCTCAATTTCCTCAACTGTAAAACAGTGATCATAATAGCACCTCCCTCCCAGAACTGTGAGGATCAAATGAGGCGACGCTAGAAAACGCAGCCCAGGGCCCGGCATCGTTCTCATTGCTGCTCAGTCTCTTTTTTAGTTGTGTCTGACTCTTCCTGATCCCATTTGGAGTTTTCTTGGCACAGAAAGTAAGATGGTTTGCCATTTCCTCCTCCAGCTCATCTGACAGAGGGGGAACTGAGGCAAACAGGGTCTCACAGCCAGTAAGTGTCTGAGGCCAGATTTGAACTCAGGAAGACGAGTCTTCCCGATGCCAGGCCCAGCCCTCTGTGCATTCTCCTGGCACACAGTAAATGCTCAATAAATGCTTGTTTCCTTCTTTCAGAAGGTGGAGCTTTCTTGAGCAACATAGACCTAGCTCTCACCAAAGTCCAGGAAATGAGGCTATTTGTCTTTATTTGAAAGTGAGAAAAAATGAAGCTCAGAGAGGTTCTACAACTTGTCAGAAGCTGTGAATCGTCCACACTAGAGCCTGGAGCAGTTTTCCTGAGACTCAGGATACTACCTGTCCCAAGTGGGGACGTGGGGCTTTTAAACACAAGGGCTCTTACCGTAATCCTCCTCCTCCAAAGCAGCCGGGGTCAGGGAGTTTCTCTGACTCTGGTATATGTTGTTTTTCTCGACTGGATAACGAAGATGAGTCACTAGTCCTTGATTCGGTTTTTCATATTTGGAGATTAGTTCTTTTAGGTTTGGAAATAATGCCTTTTTAACATTCTCTGCTGTCTGTAAGGATAGAGAACAGTCATCATTGCGGGGCCACCAAAGAGCATCTCTCTAAAGAGAAGCAGATCCTCCATGCCTGGCTTGAAAATTGACTTTTGCTTCTATTACTATCTGTCCATTTTAAGGCTAAAACCCTAACTTGGTCACAGAAGAAGTAAACAGTGAATAATTATCAACCAATAAATCACTCAATAAAGGTTTTCTGTATCCTATGCCCCTCCTAGTTTGAGAGTTTCATGAAGGCAATGGCTGATAGTGTTTTATCCGAATTGTGCGTGTCTCATAATGCCTACCCCAGTCCTCTGCACACAGCAGTTGCTTCATAACTTTTTGTCGAGTTGAACAGAAAAAATAATCACTGTCTAATATTAGCTCATTTATTCATTGGAGTTTTGTTATGAAGAAATAAGCTAGTATCACTCCTCAGCACCCTTCAATGGTTCCCTATTAGGGCAGCTGGTTGGTAGTTGACAGGAGGTGGTGTCAGGAAGTCCTGAGTTCAAATCCTGCCTCAGACACTTATTAACTGTGTGGCACTAGGAAAGTCACTTAACCTCTTTCTGCCTCAGTTTGTTCTCTTGTAAAAGCAGAAGGGGTATTAATAGCACCTACCTCATGGGATTGCTGTGAGGGGCAAATGAGATATTTGTAAAATTGTTATAAGCCTTAAAGTGCTACCGGCATGTTAGTCATTATTATTCATGCCTATGTAATAGAGTCCAAACCCCGAGTGCACAGTGCGAGGCTCTGGGGGATTCTGGATTCAGTTCAATTCAACAACAAAACAAAATATTAAGTGAAAGCTCCAATGAAGCGCAATACTAGATAAGGGAACACTCCCGCCTTCAAGGACCCACTCTACTGGGTGATAAGGACATACAAGTTCAGCTGAGGTAGAAGAGGGCAGTCAGAACCACTGGGATCAGGGAAGATTTCCTCTAGGCAGTGGCTCTGGTACTGAGCACTGAACCAAACAAAGGATTCTAGGAGCAGAGGGGAAAGGCAGCGCGCTCCAGAAGTGAGCTAAAAACAACCTGTAGAAAGAGATACAGAAGATGGGATACAACATTGGGGGGATAGGAAGTAGACCTTTGTAGCTGTATCACAGACCATGTGAATGAGTATAATATGAAATAAATCTGGAAAAATAAGTTGCGAAGGACTTTGTATGTCAGCTGAAGGGTTTGCATTTTTTTTCCCCTAGAAGTAATGGGAAGTCAATTGAACATCCTTGGGCAGGAAAGTAACATGGTACAATCTGTTCTTGAGGAAGATGATTTTTGGCAGCTTTGTGGATGATAGATTGGAGAGACTTTAAAATGGAAGGAGAGAGGCCAAGGAGAAAGGGAGGTGACTACAATAGTCCAGCTAAGAGACGGAGATGGAGATAAATGACAGCAGTGGTTGTGTGAGCGGAGACAAGGTGACAGATGGAAGAGGTATTGTGGAGGACTGAACTGAACACACATGGTGACTGACTGGATATGGCAATGTAGGAAAGGGAAGAGTTAGGATGTCTCCAAACTTGCCATCATGGGTGACTGGAATGTGTTAGCTGTACCTTTAAGAGTAAAATGAAAGTTTATAGAAGGGATGGATGGGGAGTGAGGGGAAGGAAAGAAGGGAAATGAGTTCCTTTTAGACTTAGGGTTTTTGAACTATCTCTTAGACATCCAGGTGGAGATATCCAACAGATAGCTGATGGTATGGGACAGGAATTTACATAGGAGATTAAATACTGAAGCAATAGAACTGTAAGTCATCTGCGCAGAGATGATCATTCAAACCATAGGAGTTAATGAAATCACCAAGAAAGAAAGTATCAGGTCTTGATCAGTTAGGGGGCAGGGCTTGGATGATGATATAACCAAGCAAACTGAAAAAGACAGCACAGGGGTAAGAGAATAGGCAGAGTCTAGAGAGGGCAGAACCATGGAAGTCAAAGAAGTAGAGTATATATGCTTCACTTTGTATTACAGATATTTGTGTAGATGTTATACCCTACATAATACTTGTTTCAGTAGATTCTTCTCCAGAAGCTAAAGATATAATGACAGTAAATGATGTTAACATAGTTTAAAAAAATTAGGAGACAGATTATTATGCTTTAAACTGATTTTTAAAACATCTAAAGCTAATAGATTTTTTCTTGGACCTTTGATAATTAAAAAAAATTAGTGGCCTTACTGTTTCTCATATATTGTCTCCAACATATTTCTACATTTCTTTCCTTCTTTCTTAATTAGTAAAATTTTTAAAAATATACATGTAGATATAGGCAAAATTTTATTATTCTGAAAATTCTGCATCACTTTACCCTATTTTTTCATGAAGTTTTTTTTCAGTCACAAAACTTGACTCTCTCCTTCTTACCAACAACACTCCCATTACCACTTCTGAGGGAAAAAAAAGAAAACCAAGACTCTTGGAATAGATATAGTCAAGGACAACATATTCCAACACTGGAATATCCTATGTCCAAAAAAATTTACATCTCCTTCTGTACCCTGGATCCATCATCTCTTTGTTAAGAGATGAGTAACATAGTTCATTATCAGTAAACAATAAGGGAATATAAAGAAATTAATGTTAACAAAGATATCAAGAAGAAAAAAAATTAAAGACCTTAAGCATAAGCAGATAAACCAACAGGGAAAGTATTAGTAGCAGAAGAGAATATGGCCTGCAGATTATCTAAATAAATGTAAATAAGTATTGCAGGGCAAAAGAAAAAGAATCAGCATTTGTTGAGGTAAAATACAGTATGAGTTCCCAAAAGAGCATGAAAGCACATCAGAATGTTCCTGAATGGTTTTAAGAAAAAAACAAGAATCAAGAAGGCAAAATGTATGGATGACACAGAAGAAATAACTGGCAAAACAGAAAACCTTGAATTCCCAGTAACAAACTTCACTAAAGAAACAAAAGAGAGAATAATTGATTGTGATTGCAAATACTAAGGAGTAAAGGACATTTTAGAAGAAGAGAATAAAAAATAAAAATATTTAAAGAAAACATAGGAGAGCATTGTGGGAAGATGGTGGAGTAGGTCAGAAAATTCCAATCTCTCAAGATTTTCCCCACAAAAGTCATAAAATAGAGCCTCAGGGCAAATAAACAGCTGTTAAAAAAATAAATGAGTAGTAAGGGCATAACAGGGGTCCTCCTGGGACAATCTAAGAAGATCTGAAAAAAAATCCCAGGATGCGGTTTGGTCCCTTATAAAGCAAACACTTCCTGGCTGGTTCTGCTTTAACAGTAAGTGGCAAACCTTGAGGTTAACTGGGTGGGGAGGCTGCCTCAGGTATAACCACAGGAACTTTTACCCTAGGACAGTGAGGGGAATTGGGCATCTAAACCAGAGAAGATTTAGGGAACCTCTGTTGTAAAGGAACACCAGACCCAGCTGTGCTGCAGAGACCAAGCTGGGGGCAAAAAGGAACCAGCACATGTCTGGCGAGTGGAGAACAGTGGGGTGGGGATGCTGCTGGCTGTGGGCACTTACAGGAGGCTGAGGTCTTGGATTTGGTTCCAGGCCAGAGGGGAGAACTGAAGAAGAATCTGAGGTCAAAGGCATCATTCCCCCATACCCTAGGACTAGAGGTGATTACAGAAACTAAACTGCTACAGATAAAAAAAAAAATGCACAGGCAAAGGAGAAAGAATCTAACCAGAGAGAGTTATTATGGGAATAGAGAAGACCGAGATTCACTTTCAGAAGAGGATATTGAAGCAAAGAAACCAAAGAGTAACACAAATGGTCACTTGCCCAAAAAGAATTTATAGAACTTTAAAAAGACTTTAAAAAACAAATGAGAGAGATTGAGGAAAACCTAAAAAAATAAAAAGAATAATCCAAGAAAAACAAGAAGAGTGTGAAAAGAAAGTCAACCAATTAGAAAAGGAGATCCAGAATCTTAAGGATGAAAATGACTCTTTGAAAATAGAATTGGGCACACTGTACACAGTAACAGCTACAGTGTGTGAGGACCATTTCTGATAGACTAAGTCCTTCTCAACAATGCAAGGACCTAAAATATTCCCAAAGGACTCGAGACAAAATG
Source organism: Bettongia penicillata ogilbyi (assembly GCA_023548195.1). Classification (NCBI taxonomy): domain Eukaryota; kingdom Metazoa; phylum Chordata; class Mammalia; order Diprotodontia; family Potoroidae; genus Bettongia; species Bettongia penicillata. Next base: position 2,945,408 of record JAJHZJ010000155.1, on the reverse strand, counting down.
CCATCCACATCCAGGGAAACAGCTATGGAATTAGAATGCAGAATGAAGCAGACTATTTTCTCTTGTGTTATGTTTTGGTTTGGTTTGGTTTTTCTCATGGTTTCTCCCATGCATTTTAATTCTTCTATGCAACATAACTAATGTGAAAATGAATTTAATAAATGTATGTGTAGAACTCATATAAGATTGCACACCATCTTGGGGAGAGAGGATGGAGGGAGGGGGAGAAAATTTAAGACTTATGAAAGTGATTGTTGAAAACTGAAAACAAATTAATTTAAAAAAGAAAAAGAAATTGAACTAGCCATAAATGAGATCCTAAGAAAAAATACCCAGGACCAGATGGATTGTAATGCCAATGTGACACCCATAGCAGCTGCTATGAATATGCATGCTTATTCAGGGTAAGTTCACAAAATATAATAAAGTCTTTTCCTCAAAGGCAAAAAAGAAAAAAAAATAAAATAGAATTGGGCAAGGGGAAGCCAGAAAAGTTATAAGAGATCAAGAAATAACAAAATATAAAGAATGGAAAAATAGAGGAGAATGTGAAACATCTCATTAAAAAAACTGATCTGAAGAACAGATCAAGAAGAGAAAACATAAGAATAATCAGATTACCTGAAATCTATGGTAAAAACCAAAAAAGAATCTTGATATGATAGTACAAGAAGTAATTAAAGAAAATTGTCCTTAGGCATTAGAAAAAGAGGGGAAAGCAGAAATAGAAATAATCCACTGATCACCACCTGAAAGAAATCCTATGAGGAAAACCCACCGGAATATCATTGTCAAATTCCAAAACCCTCAGCTTAAAAGATAAAATATTAAGAGCAACAAGAAAAAAACAATTTAAATATAGTAGTGCCACAATTAGAATCACACAAGACCTAGTAGTGACAACAAAAAAGGATCACAGGTCATGAAACGCTATATATCAAAAAGCAAAAGAACTGGAGTTCTGGCCAAAAATATCATGCCCAAAGTTAAGCATAATCCTGAATGAAAAAAAATGGATATTTAATGAATTGTCAGACTTTCAAGATTTTGTTAAAAAAAAACAAAACCCTGAACTTAATAGAAGATTTGACATACAAAGCCAAGAGAAATATAAGGTACATACCAGAGAGTAATTATGAGGGACTCAATAAGACAGACTTTACCTTTTATGCATGTAAAATGTATGTCTAAGATTTTTATTATTAATTGGGTAGTTCTTAACAAAGATTGGGGTAGACCTGACTATGATATGTCTTTAAAAAGTAAAGCCATTTAGGAACAGCTGAAAACAGTAATTATCTCATACAAATGAGGTGCAAAAGGAATAACAGACACGGAAGAATTAGATGGGGGAGGAGGGCTGTTAGTTCTGGAAACCTATTTTCATTGGGAATGTTTTCAAGGGGGAACAATATATATACATATCAAGAAGAGTATAAGTCTTCTAAATTCAGAAAGAAATAAAACATTAAAGGGATAGGGAGCAGGTAGAGGGGAAGGTGAGAGAACAGGTTAAAGGGGGTATCAGAGGGTGTTTAAATTAATGGGAATGGGAGGATAAGGGAGGGATCTTGCGGAGGGTAAATAATAGAAAGGCAATATAGTGTGTAGAAGTAAAGTAGAAGAGTCAAGAGGGATGGGGAAAAACATGCATAAACATAAAATAAAGATTAGGAGTAGAATTTATTCGGGGAAATGTAGCAAGGGTAGTAGTCATGATCTCAGACAGTTAAGACTAAAATAGATTTAATCAAAAGAGAAAAATAAGGAAACTGCACTGTCAGCCATATTCATCGACACTGTTTTGGACCATTTACCACAACTAGGCAGTATAAGGTGGGAATATTGTTGCAGAATAGGAAATAATGAGTTGACGGACTTGGAAAAATATAGAAAGACTTGGACTGAATTAAATAAGAGGCTATTCACCCTCAGAGAAACAAAGGATAAATAAGTATAGTATGGTCTTACATAGATGCATATGAATGTATATGTCTACCTACGATTATGATTATTGATATCGAAGTATATGTATGTGGAAGTGTATTTATATACAGATACATGTGTGTATGTATGCATGTATATCTTTGTGTGTGTACATGTCATATGTGAAGGTATGTATGTATATGTATGTGTCTATTGGCATATATGTATGTATATGTTATATTTTGTGTGTATATATTTTAGCCTTCTGGTGGCAGGAGGGGGAGGAATGGAAAAGAAGAACAAAGTGATAAGTGCATGGTAGAGACAAAATAAAACTTACAAGGAAGTAAAGATGGACAGTTCTCAACACAATGCGTTGTATTTATTATATAGGCTTCCTTGAAATGGAAATTGATTGCCCTATATTTTGAATCCTCTCTCACATTCTGCTGTGTACCTGGTAATGCTTTTTTTTTTCTTATTTTGTATTGTTTCAGTTTCAGTATTTAAGTTTGTTTCTTTTTTCTCTTATTTCGTATTTTAATTTGAAATAAAAGTTTACAAATAAAAAAAGAAAACATGATGTCCACAAGCAAAACATACTGATCTTGAAGATAATCTATACAGGCAATTTAAGGATTATAGAATTTCCAAAAGCACACAAGTCAAAAAAAACTTGAACATCATAATGCAAGTAATAATATCAGAAAATTTCCCACAATTTTTGGTCACAGAAAACAAAGTACCAATCAAAAGTATCCACAAGATGCCTCCAGAAAAAAAAAACCAACCTCTGCTGCAAACTCCAAGACACATAATGATTAAACTTAACGGTTCCAATGAGAAACAACAGATTCTGCAAGGAACCAGAAGAAGACCTTCAAATATATAAAAAAAAGGAAATTTGAGTAGTACAAAACTATTTTGTACTCATTAAAAGCCACAAGAGGGAACAAAAGAGTGTATTCTCAAGAGCAAAGGAGCTCAAGATGCGATCTAAGGTAACATACCCTGCAAATTTAAGCCTGAGTACTAATGTTAAAAAGATGGCAATTGAATTTTTAAAAAAGACATTGAAACACTCTGACAAAGAAACCAGCCCTGAGAAGACTATTTGCTTTGTAAACACCCAAATAAGAGAAATATAAGAAAAGTAAACAAATAAAGACAGAAATCAAAGAAGGTACAGGTAATTAAACAAATAATCCCAGAATAAAAGGGGGAAACAAAAATGAATACATTTAGGAGTATTGAAGCAGAGGATGAGCTAAGACTAGAGGCTGGAATTAGAGGAAGTTCAGATTATTGTTTTCTAGCTATATGACAGTGAGTGATAATGTGCCTAAAGATATTACTGTCCCTGAATGGGACTGATGTAAAGTGAAGATGGGAGCTATGAAAGTTTAGAATTTCGATGACCTAAGAGGCTAGAGTATTCTTGAGCATATCTATGCATATATTGGAATACTCAAGTATCCATTAAAGGGTTGGAAAAAAGAAAAAACTAAATCAGGAACTAAACTGCTTAAGGAAGAAAGAGAAATAATACAAAGTTGAGCAGATCATTGGGACAGACAGGGGAACCAGGTGATAAAATGAACGGAGCAACCCGAAAAAGAGAAGCTGCTGAAAATAACAGGAAAGAAATGCTGCAAGTAAGAGCGAAGATCAAGGAATAAATTTCCTCTTCCTCCTCCTCCTCTTCCTCCCCCCCCCTTCCTCTTCCTCCCCCTCCTCCTCCTCTTTCTCCTTGTGGCTCAGTTTTTCATGGGGTATAAAAAAGGAGTACTTGAGAGTGAGGCCAGTGCTGCCCGGTCTTATGGAGAAAGCTATGTTTTTATTAGATAGAACGAGTGAGAAGTGAGTTAAAAGTGAGGTAAAGAGCAAGCTTGTTAACAATAAGCTAGATGTTCCAGAGGGCCCAGTGGAATAGAAGCAGCATAGGAACGACAGGCTGGGGTGGGGATGTGATAGTATGAAAAGAGACAGCAGGGAAGATAATTAAACCTGGCCTTGACAGCACAGAGGATGACCAACTGACCAATCACCTCAATCTCCAGGGTCCAGCAACGACAGCATGACTGCGGCCCCTCCCTGCCTCTGATTCCCTGAGACTCAACATCCATTATAATTCACTGACCACAGTACCCAAGGAAGAAGAGGGGGTGAGGGGGACCAGGCTGCTGCACTGAACTGCAACGGAAGCCTCTTCCCCAAACGGCCACACACCCAAAAGATGTACGTGACACAGACGCTTCTCTTCCCATCTCTGCATGATGACACTCAGGGATTTTCTTACCTGTATCGTGTAGTATCCATATTTTTCTTCTTTGATCCGATATGTGTAGATCTTATTTTGAAACCTGTGGAAGAACAACTGAGTGAATAAGACTACAGCAGAATCCGGTCTACAAGCCCGCGCCCTCGGGGGCTTTCCCGATGAGACGTTCGCTATTTGGGCTTCCACAAAGCTGAAGCCCCATTTTAAGATTAAGGAACGCGTTTCTTTGGCCAATGAACTTGAATTCTTTGAATGCTGGCAAAACTTTAGTTTGGAACACTGAAGAGATACTGGAAAACATCTGGAAACAGAAAACGTGGAGAGAGGATTCTGGGAAGACGGTGCAGTAGGTCAGAAAATTCCAAGCTCTCAAGACTTTTTTCACAAAAAACAAAAAAGATAAAATAGTGCCTGAGGGAGAGCAAACAGCTGCAATAAATAAATGCAATAAGTGTAGTAGGGCACAGCCAGGGATCTCCCGGGACAAACCAAGATAAGAAGGAAAAGATCAGGCTGAGGGTTTGTCTCTGGGAAGAATCAACACCTCCAGACCAGTTCTGCTTGAACAGTAAGTGGCAAGCCCTGAGGTTAGTCAGGTCAGGAGGCTGCCTCAGGCCCAGCCAAAGGAACGTTTACCCCAGGACAGAGGGGAGTGGGGCATCTAAGCCAGAGAAGATCAAGGGAACGTGTGCTGAGAAGAAACACCAGACCCAGCTGCGCTGCAGAGACCAAGCTGGGGGCAAGAAGAAGCCAGCACATGCCTGGTGAGCGCAGAACCAGCTGGGTGGGGATGCTGCCGGCTGTGGGCACTTGCTGGAGGTCTTGGATTTGGTTCCAGGCCAGAGGGGAGAGCTAAAGTAGAATCTGAGAACAAGGGCATGGTTCCCCCAGAGCCCAGGACTAGAGGTGATTACAAAAACTAACTGCTACAAATTAAAAAGAAAAGTGCACAGGCAAAGGAGAAAGACTCTAACCATAGAGAGTTATTATGGGAAAAGAGAAGGCCGGGATTCATCTTCAGAGGAGTTGGAGTCAAGAAGCCCTCTTCTACTCCACAGAGTAACGTCAAATGGTCACCTGCCCAAAAAGAATTTATAGAAAAACTTTAAAAAGACTTAAAAAATGTAAAATATAAAGCATATGTCTAAGATTGTTATTGGTAATTGGGTAGTTCATAAGAAAGATTGGGGTAGACATGAATATATGACTTTAAAAAGTAAAGCCGTTACATGTGTATGATCTATATTGAATTTCTTGCTTTATCAATAAGGGAGGGTGGGGAGGCAGGAAGTGAAGGAATATGGAACTCAAAGCTTTAAAAATGAATGTTAAAAATTGTTTTTGCATGCAACTGGGAAATAAGATGTACAGGCAATGGGATATAGAAATCTATTTTGCCCTACAGAAAAATAGGGGGGAGGGGATCAATGAAGGGGGGTGATAGAAGGTAGGGGCAGATGGGGTGCATGCTGTCCAGGAGTGGGGGTGGGGAGAGATGGGGAGAAAATCTGGAATTCAATTTCTTTTGGAAGTGAATGTGGAAAACTGAAAAATAAATTATATATTAAAAATAAATATATTAGTATATACAAAAAAAGGAAAGCCATTTAGGAACAGCTAAAAAGAGTAATTATCTCATATAAATGAGGTGCAAGAGGAAGAACAGAAACAGGAATTAGATGAAGGAGGAGGACTGTTAATTCTGGAAATATATTTTCTTTGGAAATGGGTTCAAGAGAGAACAATGCACATATATCTAGAATAGTATAAAAGTCTTCTAAATTCAGAAAGAAATAAAACTTAAGTGGTTAGGGAGGGGGGAGAGGATAAGGGGGGGAATCTCTAGAGGGAAGGGTGAGAGAATAGATTAAAGGTGGCCATAGAAGGGTGTTTAGCTCTACGGGAATGGGAGGATAAGGGAGGGATCCTTGGGGGGGTAGGTTAAGTAATTGGAGGGTAAGGGATCAGGTAAGAGAAGTAAAGTAGAGGAGTCAGGAGGGATAGTAAATAAGAAACATGCACAAAAACAAAGATCAGGAATAGAATTTGTTAAGGAAAGTAAATACATATATGTATATATATATACATATACATATATATACATATACATTATATATATACGTGTGTATGCAATTAATTGTAGCCTTCTGGGTAAGGGGTGCAGAGGAAGTGGGGGGAAAGGAGTAAAGTAAAAAGTACACAGCAGAAAAGAAAAGAAAACTTATAAGGAAGCAAAGAAAAGATGGCCAGCTCTCAACATAATGTGTAGTATTTATTATACAGGCTTTCTTGAAATAGAAATTTGTTGCTATATAGTTTGAATGTTCTCTTATGTTCTACTGTGTACATGACATGGTTTTTTTTACTTTGTATTTAAGTTTATGATATGTTTCTTTTTCTTTTCTCTATTGTGTATTTAAGTTTTGCTGTTTGAGTCTAAAATTTTTTAAGTGCAAAAAAAAAAAAAAGGAAAAAGGCTTTATCAGAAGAGTTCACTCCAGAGTAATCTTATATTCTTTATCTTTTTTTACAGTATTGTTAAACTAGTAGATTAGGATATAGTTTACCTGACTTTTTGGCAATGCTTTTCATTAAAGGTTTTCATAACATTCTTCTACAGAGGGTGGATAGAGATGGATTAGGCGATAGTACATTTAAATGGATTCATAATAGTTGGAGAGCTAAACTCAAAGATGGATGGGTTGTTCCATATACTGAGATGGCTTTTAACAGTTCACTGCCAATGTGGTAGAAAGTTTCCAGCGAAGGACCCAAGGGATCTATGCTTGGCCCTGCACTGTCACTATTTTTGTAAATGACTTGAGAGGCAGTGTGCTGAGTGGATACAGACATGACCTCAAATCAAGGAAGACCTGGGTTTAAGTTCTATCTCTGACATCTTTGGTGTGTCATCCTGGGTAAATCACCTAACCACTCAGTGCTGCAGGCAAATTTCCATAAACTGCAGAAAAGGTGCTGACATCCACTGGTAGATGGGATTTCCTCATCTGGCAGTTCCCTGGATCAATGAAATCACAGATCTAGCCCCTGACCCTATCAGTCCGTAAATAAACACATAGCACCTATTATAAGACAGGCATTGTGCTAAGCACTAGGATACAAAGAAAAGTAAAAGACAGCTTTTGCTCCCAAGGAGCTCACAACTAAGAGGGATAGTTGACACACTGGATGACAAAATCAGGATCCAAAATAATTTTTGGCTAGAAAATTGGGCTAAATCCAATGAATTGAAAAACAGTAGAGGTTAATGTGGAGTCTTGTGCTGGGATATAAGAAAAAAACCAAACAAACTTCACAAGTGTAATACGAAGAGGCATGGATCTCAAAAAGATCTGGGGCTTTTGTAGGCAACAAGCTCAATATGAATCGATAGGAGTGTGATGTGACAGACAAAGAAGTTATCCTGAGCTTGGGCTTCACTAAGAGAGACATAGCTTCCAGAAAGATGATGTTCCCACTGTTTTCTGTCCTGGTTGGTTTGTACCTGGAGTGTAGTATTCACTTCTGGGCCACAGTTTAAGAAAGTCACGTAGCTGTGTGAGAGCAAAACAAAGGCAAACCTGATTCTTCTGACTACATCCATTGCTATTTCCACTAGGCAATGTTGCCTCCCACAAGTAAATTTTGATATGGAAAAGTGAAAAGGGGACCAAGAAAGCAATCTGTGTTCCATGGGGACATGCCTTGGTGTTTGGATGTCAGGGGCCAGACAATGTAGGGCCGTGGAATATGGGGAGCATGGAGGATGAAATAAGTGCTGGTAAAGTTAGATCAGACTGAAAGGTATTGACTAGTGGGGAAGGTAGGATGGAGTGCACAAATAGGATGAAGAAGTACGGGAAGTAACCTCACCCAATACTCAGCGCTCTCCAGGGCTAGGATTATTCAGTTCACATTCAGTTAAAGTCATTTTGTTAAGTGCCTACCATTGGCCAGGCATTATATGATATCTTGAGAATAGAAAGCCAAAAATGGAAGTTTTCACTTTCACAGAACATATATTCCACTGGGGGTGGAAGGGGAACAACACACAAATAAATGAGTACAAAATATATATATATAACATCACCATGGGGCTTCACTCCTCCAGTCTGCAGTGACGCTGGTATAAAAGCACAGTAGTTACAAAGCATGCTAGAAAAAGAAGCAGGAGGAGGAGGAGATGATGACGGAGATGACCACAACCACCGCCATCACCACCGCACTTTCCAAAGAATACACACAGAGTGCACGGGAAAAGGCAGGCACAAACTTAAAACAGTAGTAGTGAGGCACATGTGTATGTGATACATCTAGTCAGGTCAACTCACAACTCTGGTGAAGTAGGGCCTCGATGCTTTTTTCTTTCTTTGGAGAGTTTTTATGAAGTTCACTGTGAATCAGGATGTTTGTATCAGTGATGGATGAGTGGTTCCATATGCTGAGACATCTCCTCCCTGGGTTTGGCTAATACTGGGCTAGAACAGGAAGCTTGCTCTGCCGTTGGACTGCTGGACTAGGCAGAGCAGGCTCTTACACTGTGGCTGCCTGAGCAGGGTTCCTGGGTTCTTCCCTGAGCATGGTTCCTCTCTCTACTGGTCATGTTGATCCATTCAAGGGGCAGTGTAGTTGGGTGTTACAATACTGTTTTTGCCCAGCATTCTAGTACTGTTTTGCTGCAGTATTACAATGTTCTTTTTAGAGAGGGAAAGGATCCTTACCATAGAATTGGCAGGAATCTCTCCTCTTTGACCTCAACCTTGGTGCTGAGATATGTCAACAGGAGTCAAGAGGTGAGAGGGCTAGACTCTTAAATGGTTCTTTGTAGTGTAGAGTGGGTTGTTTCAATGAAAAACTATACCCTTACTTTTTAAAATCCTTTTTTAAATACAAGTATTTATTGATGGATTGAAGAAGATAATTTTAATGGAACGGGTGAGGCACAACCATGGGCTAAAACAGCTTGCTATAGAGCCAAAGGGAGAAAACGCATTTTTTTCCCTAAGAATCTTAAATATCCAAGTCATAAAGTCACTAAGGTACCTCACCAACAGATCAAATTGGACAAGTCTTCTCTTTTATACAATTCCTATATTACTTATGGTAATCAGTCAGCTACACTTCCTATCTGTTGGGGTATTATTCAAATGAATGAGGACAAAGGAAGTGAAATAATCTATGCCCTGGAGTAATATTATGTCTTATTGGTCTCTTTTTTTATAATTGAATTATTCAAGTACCAGACCCCTTTGGAAGTATGGTCTTCAACTATTCTTTCTGAAAGAGCTTTTCATTTACTTGTCAATGTTGCCGGTTTTGCCCTTTCCAACTCTAAGCTTTGCTGAAGTTTCAAAAGATCACATTAGTCACATATACACAAAATAAACATGGGACAGAACACTAACAGGGAGAAGGTAGGGGAGTGATATGGTTAGATATGAACCTTTGGAAAATCATTTTGACATCTATGTCAAGGATGGTTTGGAGTGAGGAAAGACTTGAGTCTGGGAGATCAAATAGGAGACTGTTGAAATAGTTCAGGTCATGACGGCTAACTGTATGGGGGTGAAAATATGGGTATAGAGGAGAAAGGTATAAATAACAAACTTCAGCACCTAATTAAATGTGGAGGATGAAGGAGAGAAGGGAATCAAGGATGTCACTAAGCCTAATGGACTGGGAGACTAGAGAGATTTTGAACAGAAATAGGGAAATTTGGAAGAGGGATAGCACTGAGGGAAAAAATAATTGATTGTGATTTAGAAATACTGAGTTTGAGATATCTGTTTTGAAATGTCCAATTTTGATGTGGGAATAGAGCTCAGGATAGAAATTTGGGATAGCCATATAGATCTGAAAATCATAGGTATAGAGAATAAATTCACAGGAAAATTGGTGAGGCCACTAAGAGAGAAAGAGGAGAGGAGGCCTAAGATAGAGTGCTATGGTTAGGAGAGTATGTTATGATAATAATCCTGTAAGGGTAAAAATCTTTGACTTAACACCAAGAGCTTTAAGACCTAGGGGGCTCACTCAGCACCTATACCCCACCCCTTCCTCAATACAAACTCACAGACTTATGCCTGGCCTTAGGGAAAAGATTTTCACCCCACAGGCCCCAAACACTCTACTGGCATATTCCTATACCCAAAAGAAAAATATAGTCTTGTTATACTATGCACTGAGGTCAGCTTTTTCTTTTTTTTCACAGTTCTATCATTTTTTCACATCAAATAACATTTCCTGTCTACTGTTACCACATATAGCAGGTCAATACCGTAAGTTCCTGGCCAAAATTCTATTGTGTCATTTCCTGCCTTCATGCCCAATCCTCTCCACCACTCTCATTGTGAGAACACAGGTATTAGTAATGTCACCTGTGGCTTCCTCTCCTTTCCACACTTATTCATCTCCATGAGTTGAGTTAAGGACATTCCACAAAGCAAGCCCACTGTCATGACTCCAAGAAACCCCATCAAGGTCTTTATTAGCTAGTCCATAGGAGAGCATCCTCTAGAAATAAGGGAAAGGGAAAATGGGGACAACAGCCAGGGACTGTGCTGCATTTGTGTTTATGATGACAATGGTGACCAGTACTGTGCTGGAGCCAGCCTGAACCTGAGAATCAGAGAAAGTGGTTTAATTTTCACTGTAAACATTTACTCCACAGATATAGGCACATGATACAAATCAAGGTTTGGTTTACTGTTCTGTTGATTGTGTAGACTCAGGAAAGTGGAGAAGAGGTTAATAATACAGATTAACCTTAAATGTGCCCTGTGTACGTTTCTTAGTGCAGACGGCCCATTGTTAACGGTAAATGTGCCAGTACACCATGGTGGCGACTCACACGCCTTTAGTTTCTCAAGGATTTTCTCTTACACAAATAATTCTGTGAAGTAAATGGGCAGAAATGATCCTGATGTTTTAGATGAGGAACTGACATCCAAAGGAGTGAGCAGATTTGTCCATGGTACCGTTAAATGTCAGAGCAGGTCCACATCTCAAGACATCAAGTTCCAGAGTCTTTCCAGCCTACCATACTGCTCCCTCATATATGTTTGTCTCAAAAAACATGACTTACCTAATGCTGTATGTGGCCAGTCAGTAAGTATTTATTCGGTATTTTCCATGTGCCAGGCACTGTGCCAAGTGTCAGAGAGCAACCTTCTCGCTCAAGGTCCCAGGAAGTCTAGCTCAGGGCTTGGGACAAGGTTCCCTCTCGACTCAGGGCTCATGGATGGTGTTTTGACAGATCTCCATCAATCGGCACTCTTCTTGATCAAACGTGGATTTTCAAATCTCTGAATATGGCTCATGTAGGTGTCACTTCTGATAGCTACCCAGGAGCAGACTGATGGCTGGGGCCTCCAGTGAGCTTTTATGCCTTAGGGTGTTTATAAATTACAAATAAATTCTGATTGGCAATCAAGTATCTAGGTGTATGATGAAGTGAAACTATTCTTGTTAGCTTTAGTTTCCTTACATCATTAACAAGTATTTGTCAGTTATTCCTCAAACTTGGGCAATATACATGTTATCTGTAATTGTCAGATTTGAGAGATACACGTCATTGTCAAACCATACCACTCAAGTCCTTATCTTATTACAGAAAAACAACTTACAATAACAATTTCTCTATCACCAAATGGAGTCATTAAACAAAATGGAGCTCCTCAACCTAAGTTAACATAGGTATTCTCATTACACTTAGTCTCTACTTGAAGACTTCTACTAATGCCAATTCTATTTTTAGATAGCTCTCATTCTTGAGAAATATTTCCTTTCATCAAGCTGAAATCTGCCTGTTTGCAGCTTCTACCCACTGCTCCAACTTCTGCACTACAGGCCCAAGAAATCCTATTCCTGCAACGTTCCTTCAAAAACTATCCGATCTTCCTTAAACCTTCTTTTCTCCAGGCAAAACATCTCCAGATGCTTCAACTGATTTTCATCTGGCATGGTCTCTAACTGCCATCTGTTAATGCTTCCTTAACTGTGGCATTCAAGAATGAAAACCATACTTGTGATGGCAGAGAATGTTGGGACCATCACCTCCCTCAGTCTGGACCCTATTCTCTCTTAATATAACTTAGGATTGCATGTACTTTCTTTATTGCCATATCACACCAATGACTTATTCTGGATTTGCAAATCCACTACAACTCCTAGGTCCTTTTCCTAGGAACAATTATTTGGGCACACCTGTTCCATGCTATACTGACAAAGTTGATTTTTTGAACTCTGGATTTATCTTCATTGAATTTCATCTTGTGATATTTAAGCAACCATTCCGAGTTGTTGAAATCTTTTTGGATGCTGGTTACACTGTCTAACATGTTCTCCATTCCCTCCATCTTACAAGAGACATCTCAGAGAGTGCTTTCAGAGATTCCTGGGGTAACAAAAAAACCCACTGCTTTTAATACATCTACTTTAGCTAAACTCCCTAAAGTTGAAAGATAACCTACTGAAGATCAGCTACTTAGTCTGTTGAAGGTTAATTATCCCTGGGTCTGTGGCCTGTATGGCCAGCCTCAGCTACCTGCTGATGGTGTGACCCTGAGCAAGTCACAATTTCGTGGAACTTAGTTTCTCATCTCTAAAATGGAGATCAAAAATAACACCTTCTTCACACAGTTGTTGAGAGGACCATCTGAGATGCTTTGTAAACCTTAAAGCACCATATGAATGCTATCATCATCACCAGCACCATCATCATCATCATTATTATGAGTTGAAGGGCTGTACTGTGGGAGAAATAAGGTTTAATTCCTCTGCTATGCTATCTATCCAGCTGACACATTTCAAGGCAAATGAAAAGATCCTGTGTCCCATCAGCCATGGCAGAAAAGCAGAAGGGAATGCATCCTTCACATCATTTCCATTAATAAAACCATAGGCATCGATGATATTTCACCATTTGACAGCACCAAGGACGTGGATGGAGAAAACTTGCTTGCCTGGATCCTCAGCAGCTGCCCCTTGGGAGGCAATTGCCAGGTCATATCTCCACACAGGTAGCTCCCCTAAATAATGGCTGTGGGGTCCAGTCAGAAGCAGATCACAGATACACTCAAATACTGAAGTTATTGAGTGCCAACTCTATGCACTAGACTGTGAGCTCCTTAGGAGCAGAGGTCATTTGTATTTTGTCTTTGTATTCCCAGCATTTAGCACCGTGCCTAGCACACAGCTGATGCCTAATAATGACAGTTGACTGACAGACTGCAAGGCCCTGAGTTCAGTGCAGGGAATTCAAAGACAAAATGAAAAACAGTCCCTGGCTTCAAGAAACTTATGTTCTACAAGAGGAGTACAATATTTACAAAGATTAAGTCAGACAACATGAAAAGGTTGAAAGAGCTAACAACCAAGGTGGTCAGGAAAGGCTTCCTATAGGATGTGGCACTTGCACTGAGTCTTGAAAGAAGCTAAGGATTTTAAGAAATAAAAATAAGGAAGGAATACATTCTATGGCACAACCTATGCAAAGGTGCAGTAGTGGGAAATGGGATGTGGAGTCCAGAAGACAATACATAGACCAGTTTGGCTAGAGCACAGAGGGTTCAAAAAGGAATTCTATGAACTGTCTATAAAAGTAGGCTATAAATTGATCCAGACACAGGGGTGAGGAGGCAGTCTACTGCTTTGTTCTCTAACCATCAATAGTGTGTCTTCAGGATCCAAGTACTCCAACTAAACAAGGAGGACATGTAGATCCATCTGACAACACTGAGTACAAGCTATATGCAGAGCACTAATGAAATCACATACAGAAAAGGATACTATTCTTTCCTTGGAAGAATCTAAAATCTTAAGGGGATACTGGCCCTACCAGGAGAAGAGGAATTAGAAAGTTGACTGGTACAGCTTCCTGCAATGGTGCCAGAAGGGTATGAACCAAATACTAAAGGTGCTGATGAGAAGTTCATGAATATTGCCTTACACAGCAGGTACACCTTGGGGACAAGCAGCCTTATTTTCACAATGGAAGAGCTTGAGTATGCTTTCTGGGATGTATAAAGCAACAACTTTAACGTTAAGTTTTTAAGCATCTGTCAGGAAGCCAGTAAAACAATCTCAAGCCAGATGAAGAGATTGGAGAGAATACAACAGAAGGTGATAAAAAAGGGACAACTCGCGGTGGGTTAATGGAGACACGATAGATATGTTCAAATGATCAATGATCTGATAGTACGCACTGTTATTTTGAAAACTCCAGCTGGAGGAAAACTGAGACAAGCTGCTCTATTTTTCCAGGGTTAACTAAGTCCATCCAAAGAGAATCAGCAAGGAGAACACACTCACCTAGCTCAACAAACATGGGCCCTAAGTGAAAGAGGAGAGGCTCAAAGGTCACCGTCCCTTTATCTGAATCTGCTTGGAATGGGAGGATTTACACATCTCCCACTCTGTCCTGAACATAAAGTTTTGGACCCGGATTCAGGAAGCTATTGCGTTGTTGTTTGGTTGTCAGTTGTGTCTGACTCTTTATGACCGCATGAACCACAACACACCACGCCCTTCTATCCTCCACTATCTCCTGAAGTCTATCCAAGCTCATGTTCGTAGTTTCCACGACACTATCCATCCATCTTATCCTCTGCCCTCCCCTTTTCCTTTTGCCTTCAATCGTTCCCAATATCAGGGTCTTTTCCAATCAGTACTGTCTTCTCATTATGTGGCCAAAGTATTTAAGCTTTAGCTTCAGTATCTGACCTTCCAGGGAAAAGCCTTAATTTCTTTAAGTAAAGACTGATTTAGCCTTCTTGTTCAAGGAATTCTCAGAAGTGCAGCAACACAATTCAAAAATGTCAATTCTGTGGTGCTCAGCTTTTCTTCCAATCCAACTCTTATAGCCACATATTGGCTTTAAATGATTAAAATAATCATAGCTTTGACTATACAGACCTTTGTTAGCAAAATGATATCACTGCTTTTTAATATGCTATTTAGATTTGCCATAGATTTCCTTCCAAGGATCAAGTATCTTGTAGTCACCACCTGCAATCATCTTTGAGCCCAAGAATATAAAATCTGACACTGCTTTCATTTCATCTTTCCCTATTGCCAGGAAGTGATGGGACCAGTTGCCAAGATCTTTTTTATGTTAAGCTTCAAGCCAACTTTTACAGTCTCCTCTCCCTCTCATCAAGAGGCTTATTAGTTCTTCTTTGCTTTCTGCCACCAAAGTGGTATCATCTGCGTATATGAGATTGTTGATATTTCTTCCAGCAGCCTTAATTCTAGCTTTTGATTCATCCAGTCTTGCATTTCGCATGATGTAGTCTGAATGTAAGTGAAATAAACAAGGTGACAAACATAGCCTTGTTTTACTCCTTTTCCAATCTTAAGACAAATCAGTTGTTCCATGTTTGGTTCTAACTGTTGCTTCTTGGCCTGCATACAGATTCCTCAGGAGACAAATAAGATGATCTGGTACTCCCATCTCTTTGAAAACTTGACACAATTTGTTGTAATTCACACAGTCAAAGGCTTTGACACAGCTAATGAAGCAAAAGTAGACGCTTTTCTAGAATTCCCTTGCTTTCACCATAATCCAGCAAACGTTGGCAATTTGGTCACTAGTTTTTCTGCCACTTCAAAAACCAGCCTGCTCTTTTGGTAATTCTCAGTTCACATACTACTGAATCCTAGCTTGCAGAATCTTAATCATAACCTTGCTGGCATGTGAACAAGTACAATTTTTTGATAATTTGAACATACCTTGGCATTGCCCATCTTTAGGATCAGAACATAAACTGATTTTTTCCAATCCAGTGGCCACTGTTCAGTTTCCTAAATTTGATGACATGCTGAGTAAAGCACTTTAACAGCATCATCTATTAGGATTTTCAATAGCTCAGCTGAAATTTCATCCCCTCCAATAGCCTTGTTGTTAGCAGGGCTTCCTGAGGCCCACTTGACTTCATTCTCCAAAATGTCTGGCTCTAGATCAGTAACCAGAAGAGATGGCAAAAATGCACAAAAGAACTATACAAGAAACATCTTAACATCACCAATAACCATGATGGATTCAGGAAGACCTCAATGAAAACCTAGCCTCAGACACATTCTAGCTGTGTGACCTTGGACAAGTCACATAACTTCTATCTACTTCTTGTTGGAAAACGGAGGTAATAATAGCACCTACCTCTCAGGGTAATTATGAGGATAAACTGAGATAATACTTGTAAAGTGCTTAGTAAACCTTAAATCAACACACACACACACACATGTTGGTTGTTGTCCTTCATCTTTCAAGAGGACCAAAATGAAATCACCATTGTAAAGTGAAATTTCACTTTACTGCGGCTGATCAGACCAATAAGAACTCGAAATGCTCTACTACAGGTTGGGCACAGATAGTCCGTGTGAATATCTGGGGTGAACATCCCAAATTTGTGCATCCTGCATTTACTTTGTGCTGTCTCAATTCTGCTTTGCTCAAAGAACACAGCACCTTTTCTTATGTGGACATGTGATGCTGAGCGGTCCTGTGCCAGTGTCTCCCATATTGCACAGTCAGATCCAAAGTTCTTGAGAGAGACCTTGAGGGTGTCCTTGTATTGCTTCTTCTGGATACCATGTGACCACCTGCCCCATGCAAGTTCTCCATAAAATAGTCTTTTTGGCAAGTGTACATTTGGCATTTGAACAACGTGACCAGCCCATTGAATAGTTTGAATACTTGGCAGTTCAACTCGAGCAAGGACTTCAGTGTCTGGTACCTTATCCTGCCAGGTGATCCTCAGAATCTTCCTAAGACAGTTCAAATGGAAATGATTCAGTTTCCTGGCATGGCACTGGTAGACTGTCCTGTTTCACAGGCACACAACAATGAGGTCAGCACAATGGCTCTGTAGACCTTCAATTTGGTAGTCAGTCTAATACCTCTTCTCTCCCACACTTTTCTTCAGAGCCTCCCAAACACTGAGCTAGCTCTAGCAATGCGTGCATCAACTTCATTGTCAATGTGTACATCCCTGGAAAGTACACTACCAAGGTAAGTGAACTTATCCACAGCATTCAAAACTTCTCCATTTGTTGTAATTGATGGTTCCACATATGGATGCTGTGGTGGTGGCTGATGGAGCACCTGTGGTTTTTTTGGTATTAATTATTAGACCAAAATTAGCACAGGCAGCAGAGTATGGATCCACAGTTGGTTGCACCTCAGCTTCAGAGGCTGCATTGAGTGCACAGTCATCTGCAAACAGAAAATCATGCACCAGCACTCCCTCCACTTTGGTTTTGGCTTGTAGCCTTTTCAAATTGAAGAACTTAACATCAGTATGGTAGTTGACCTTGATGCCATGTTCATCCTCACTGAAAGATTTTGACAACATGCCTGAAAACATCATGCTAAAAAGCATGGGAACAAGCACACAGTCGTGTTTCACTCCACTGGTGACTGGGAAGGCCCAAGAACTTTCTCCATTGTCTAGAACCCAGGCAAACATGCCATCATGAAACTGGTGTACAATATTGATGAACTTCTCCGGGCAACCAACTTTTGACATAATTTTCCATAAGCCCTCATGACTAACAGTGTCAAAGGCCTTGGTCAGATCTACAAACGTTGTGTATGGACCTCTGTTCTGCTCCTGGGATTCCTCCTGGAGTTGTTGGGGCAGCAAACACCATATGGACTGTTCCTCAGCCCTTTCTGAAGTCACGCTGGCTCTCAAGTATATATTTAATAAATTTATTGGGAAACGTGAAAACACAATACAACACAGATAATGCTAATTTATGATTTTCTAAGTCAATATGCAGCCAGCATGGATCCATTTAATAATAATAATAGCTAACTTTTATTTGGTACTTTATGTATCAGGCACTGTGCTAAGCACTTTACAATCATTATCTCAGTTATTAACTTTAGGAAGTAGGTGCTATTATTATCCCCATTTTACAGATGAGGGAACTGAGGCAAACAGAAATTGTGACTTGCCCAAGGTCACACAGCTAGTAAGTGTCTGAGGTCACATTTGAACTCAGGTCCTCCTGACTCCAATTCCAGTGCTCTCTATCCACTGAGTACCCTAGCTGCCACTGTTGTAGATCACTAAGACTACAAGTTTCAGAGAAGTTTCCTGACCTATATTGGGAGGTAGAGTTTCCTAACCTGGGCCTTCCTATATCAAAGAAATCACCCATCCAATCCCTATCCCTATCCTTTCTTTACATCAAGACTAAAATTGCCTTTTTCTCATTTCTACCCATTGTTCCTCCTTAGGTGAGGATTGCACCTTTTCCATACAAGTACTTGGAGACAGCTATTGCATCCTTCTCAAGTCTTCTCTCTAGGTCAAACATCTCCAGTTACATCAACCAACACTTATCTGGTATCATCTGGAGGCTACTCAACACTCTATTTTTCAGTCTTACTTAAACTATAGAGTACAGAACTAAACACAATGTTCCAAATATGGTTTGATAAGCACAGAGCACAATGGGACTCTCACTTTCCCTCTCCTAGATATAATAATAGCAATAACCCAGGTGAGCTTAAGTGCCTATTATGCGCCAAACATTATGCTAAAAGTTGGGGATACAAAAAAAGGTAAAAGACCATTAGAATTTAGATAGTACTTCACATTTTACAAAGTGCTTCACAAATATTCTCATTTGGACCTCATAGAAACCGTAAGAAGCTGGTGATCTTATTAGCCCATGTTATAGTGGAGGGAACTAAGGCAGACAGTGATAACGTGCCATGGCCAGGGTCACACAGGTGGTGAGTGTCTGAGGTTGAACTCAGGCCCTCCTGACTCCAAGTCCAGCACTCTCCATGGCATCACCTGGCTGCACTTTTTGAGCACCTTTTTTAAATTATCATTAATTTAACTGCTTTAAGTTTTCAGCAATCACTTCCATAAGTTTTAAATTTTCTCCCCCTCCCCCAGCCCTACCTCCCTAAGGCAGCATGCAATTTTAAAAGGATTCTATGTATACATGTTCATTAAACACATTTTCACATTAGTCATGTTGCGTAGAAGAATTATAGTGAAGTGGAGAAACTATGAGAAGAAAACAAACCAAACAAGACATAACACAAGAGAAAATAGTCTGCTTCATTCTACACTCTAACTCCAAAGTTCTTTCTCTGGATGTGGATGGCATTTTGTATCAAGAGTCCTTTGGGAATATTTAGGTCCTTGCTTTGCTGTGAAAGCTAGCCACTTCTCTTAATAAAGTCTAAATTACATTAGTTTTTAAGGATAACCTTATCACAATTTCATTGAACTTTACAGCCCATGAAAACCTTCAAAATTTTTTCAGATCCCTATTGTCTGGCCATGACTCCCTCGTACTGTATTTGTGAAGGTGACATTTTCTAAACTCAAGTGTAAGACTACATTTTTTTCTATTAAATTTCATTTTATTAGATTTGGCTCAATGGTCTAAACCAGGGGTGGGGAACTTGCAGCTTTGAGGACTTCTAGGTCTTTGGGTGTGGCTATTTGATTGAGTCCAAGTTTTACAGAACAAATCCTTTTGTTAAAGGGATTTGTTCTGTAAAGTTTGGATTTGGTCAAAGGGCCACACTTCAGGATCTAGGGGGCCACATGGCCTTGAGGCGTCAGGTTCCCCACATCCTGACTGTCATCCAGTGGACTGACTCTCTTAGCATTGGGACATCAGAAAGTTGGATAAGTGGGCTACGTGTGCCTTTTTCTGTCTCACTTCTCAGCTCTGAAATATCTGCACTTTGCACCCCATAGTCAAATTGGCATAGCTCCCGAGCTGTATGTGTTCCCAATACTCTTTGATGCTGGATGCCCAACTGCCTTACTGTTCCCCTTCTGCCATCCCACACATAGCTAATGATTTCCACGATTCAGGTGTGATCCAATCATCTCCATATATGATGACTTCTTTTACCAGCTACATGAATTCTCCAATTAGTGCATACACCTTGGGTATATGACATTAGAGGAAAGGTCTTTTCTATTGGCTGAATTTTTGTTCCATCTCTTATGAGCATCTCACGTGAGATGTCTATATATTTTTTATCTCTAATCTGAAAAATGCATGGCCAATCTTAACTCCAGAGAAGTGATATGGAAATTTATCTCCATCCTCTCAGCAGTGAGGTAGTGGTCCATATGTGGTATGGAATGAAGCTCTTGGATCTGATTGATGTGTTATTTAGTTTTCCATAACTATGCTTCATTGAATGAGCATCTTGGTGTATGAAAAAAGATCTGCCTTGAAATGAAGAAGAATTGGATTCAAGCTTTACCTCATACACACAGTAGCTGTATTGCCTTAGGCAAATCCTTATACTCCAGCCAGCTCTCTAAGGCTCTGAATTGCAGCCAAGATGTTGACTTCCATTAGTAGAGAGCTTCATGTGCCACTGAAATCACACGTAAGTCCAGTCTTTACTTACAGTTCTTTGTTACAAAGGTGGTGGTGGTTGTTGTGTCTGTCCTTCATTTTTAAAGAAGATTATGACATCAGAGAAAAGATGACGTGACTTGCACTTGACTTTGTTTTGAGTGAGGGAGGGCTGTGCAAGGTCATCAGTCTCACTTTCTCCTCCCAAGCCACCTGGATCCAGTGATCAGATATTCATTCATCAGGATGACTAAAGAATTTGAAGATGGAAATAAAGGAAGTATTTGGGGGTAAATCTCACTGAGGAAACTCTCTTCATACACAGAGGTGAAAACTATCTCTATCACGTAAGTTCCATAGAGTTTAAGTGACTTGCCCAGGATCACTGCTTTGAATGCATCTTTCATCTTGGGCATATGGCATTATATGAGAGGTTTTTCCTATTGGCTCCATAACTGCTGTAACTATCTGCATTATCCATAGTTATCTGCACAGGGGGCCTAGAACACTATCTACTATAACATGCTGATTAAATGAATAGGAATATTATCTACAACGATAACAAAAAGTACCAATTGATGGGAAATTCTTAAAATATAGGCAGTCCTGTACAGGTGGCACTCCAAATGTTAGAAATCATGGGCCACACAAGCAGACCCATAAAAACCCATATCACCCACAATATAGTTTAATTTATATATAAAAAAAAGGTTCTTCAGGGGTGAAACAAGGATGTCTATTATCACCACTATTATTCAATATAGTACTAGAAATGTTAGCTGTAGCGATTAGAGAAGATAAAGAAATTGAAGGAATTCGAATAGGCAAAGAAGAAACTAAGTTATCACTCTTTGCAGATGATATGATGATATAATTAGAGAATCCCAGAGATTCAAGTAAAAACTACTTGAAATAATAAACAACTTTGGCAAAATTGCAGGTTACAAAATAAACTCGCACACATCTTCTGCATTTCTATATATTACTAACAAAGCCCAACAGCAAGAGACAGAAAGATAAATCCAATTTAAAGCAGGGTAGACACTATAAAATATTTGAGAGTCTACCTGCCAAAACAAATCCAGAGACTATATGAACCCAATTACAAGACACCTTTCACACAAATAAAGATATATCTAAGTAAGTGGAAAAACATCAGTTGCTCGTGGGTAGGCCGAGCCAATATAATAAAAATGACAACTCTACCTAAATTAATTTACTTATTTAATGCCATACTAATCAAACTATCAGATAATTATTTTCTAGAGCTAGAAAAAGTAATATCAAAATTCATCTGGAAGAACAACAGGTCCAGAATAGCAAGGGAACTAATGAAAAGAAATGCTAGGGATGGTGGCCTAGCTCTACCAGTTCTCAAATTATATTATAAAGCAGCAATTATCAAAACCAGAAGGGCAGATGAGTGGAATATGTTAGGTACTCAAGACACAGTAGTTAATGAATACAGCAATCTACTGTTTGATAAATCCAAGGACCCCAGCTTCTGGGATAAGAACTCACTGTTCGACAAAAATTGCTGGGAAAACTGGATAACAGTGTGGTGGAAACTAGGCATAGACCAATGTCTGACACTGTACACAAGTATAAAGTCCAAATGGGTACGTGATCTAGGTATAAAGGTTGATACTATAAACAAATTAGGGGAGCAAGGAATAATGTATTTATCAGATTTATGGAGAAAGGAAGAATTTTTCACTAAACAAGAAATAGAAAGCATTATGAAGTGCAAAATGGATAATTTTGATTACATTAAACTGAAAAGTTTGTGCATAACCAAACCCAATGCAACCAAGATTAGGAGGGAAGCAGAAAACTGGGAAAGAATTTTTGCAACTAGTGTCTGTGATAAAGGCCTCATTTCTAAAATATATAGAGAACTGAGTCAAATGTACAAGAATACAAGTTATTACCCAGTTGATAAATGGTCAAAGGATATGAACAGGCAGTTTTCAGAGGAAGATAAAGTCATAAGAAAAAATGATCTAAGTTACTATTGATTAGAGAGATGCAAATCAAAACAACTCTGAGATACCACATCACACCTAATAGATTGGCTAATATGACAAAACAGGAAGATGATAAATGTTGGAGAAGATGTAGGAAAGTTGGAACACTAATTCATTGTTGGTGGAGCTGTGAGCTGATCCAATCATTCTGGAGAGCAATCTGGAACTAAGCCCAAAGGGCTACAAAAATGTGCATACCCTTTGACCCAGCAATGTCGCTTCTAGGACTGTATCCCCAACAGATCATAAAAATAGGAAAGGGTCCCACATGTGCAAAAATATTTATAGCAGCACTTTTTGTGGTGACCAAGAACTGGAAATCAAGGGGATGCCCATCAGTTGGGCACTGGCTGAAAAAGTGTTGGTATATGAATGTAAGAGAATACTATTGCGATATAAGAAATGATGAACAGGAAGACTTCAGAGAGGCCTGGAAAGACTTACATGATCTGATGCTGAGTGAAAGGAGCAGAACCAGAACTTTGTACACAGTAACAACCACAGTGTACAAGGATTTTTTCTGGTAGACTTAGAACTTCATTGCAATGCAAGGCCTTAAAAAATTCCCAATGGTCTTTTTAAGGCAAAATGCCTTCCACATCCAGGGAAAGAACTATGGAATTTAATCACAGAATGTAGCAGATCATTTTCTTTTATATTATGTTTTGGTTTGTTATATGATTTCTCCCACTCATTACAATTCTTTTATATAACATGACTATGGTGAAAATGTATTTAATAGGAATATATGTGTAGAACCTATGTAAAATTGGAGCCACCTCAGGGAGATGGGGGGAAGGAGGGGGAGGGAGGGAAAAGAACTTAAGTTATATAATAGTGATTGTAGAACACTGAAAATAAATTTAAAAAAATTTTTTAAAAAGACTCTTACATTAAGCCCAGTAATCAGTAAGCATGAAGAGGACAATAGTTATAGTGAAGGAGGAGAGAAAGTCAAGGACATATAGTAATTACTTCTATACTTTGTTTAAAAGAGTGCCTTCAACAAGAAAACCGTTTCATTAGCTTGGCACTTCTGGTTTAAATCATAGTATGGAACAAGCTCCAGGCAGGGGAGAATTACAGAAAGGAAAAAGTACTAGGCTTAGAGTCAGAAAATCTGATTGAAAGCTCTGACTAATATACTGGGCAAATTACTTAAACTCTCTGAGTCTCTCTATATCTGTAAAATGGGAGCATAAAAGACTTGGAGTATCACAGGGCTGAGAAGATGATCAAATGAGATGAGAGTACTTTTATTTTTGTATTCCCTCACAGTACCTGACTAACACAGAGGATCCCAAATCCCCTAACACTCCATAACTACTGAATCACTTGAATGAATGAATACTATTTAGAAATGCCTTGGAATTTGAAGGTTTTTTTCCTAGTAGAGGCATTATCAATGCAAGATTAAATCTGGGGTAAGGCCCTTGAATTACAAAATAAGCAGATGTCCAGGAGAGAGATAACTCTTCCTCCTTCTCTCTGTGCCAAACACCTTCTGCACTCTGCCCTGTGCCATGCAGACAGGCTACTTTTGTAGCTCACCTATGATCCATCTACTATCCCCACACATTTGTATAAGCTATCTTCCATGTCTGGGATATACTCCTTCCTCACATCTTCTTGAAATCCTTAGCTTCCTTCAAAATTCAGCTCCTAAATGAGGCTTTTCCTTATTTTCCCAGTATCTGTTGCCTACCCCACCTGTGCCCCCCTCCCCGCTCCCCTGCCAATTGCTTCATATTTACTTTGAATATATTTGGTACATAATTGTATATGTACATGCTGTTTCCTCAAGTAGAACAGATGAATTCACTGGATACTAATCATATTTGTCACAATTGTTGTTTTTATTCCAGATCTAGGATATGTGGGATATCTAGTACAGACACTTCCTCCACTGATTCAAATTAGCAAATTTCCTATAAATGATATACTTAAAGAGGTACCTGGAGCACTGAAAGGTTCAGTAAATGATTTTGCAAGGGGCACAAAACTAGGTGTATCAGAAACGGGAGTAGAATCAAAGCCTCCTCGAAGTTGCAAGGTCAGTTCTCTCCTATGACAATAACCCACTGTAATGGAGCCCTCTGCCATCCTTCCAATTTCTCCCTTGTGGTCTTTAGCCATTCCCCTCCCTTCTGGGGTTTCCCAAGTTCACTGCTGCTCTATTCTTATTTCACTGATCCCAGAAAATTCTAGGAGGCTAGGGTTAGAAGCAACCTTAGGCAGTACATGTAAAACATTCCAATAAAAGCAAAGAGCAGAGACCACTTACAAGACACAGAGGCACAGGGCTCCTGGTACTGATTCGCTGTCTCTTAAGAGAAAATTGCCTTCTTTCCCTTCCTGGAGCAGTAGAGTCTCACAAGCTTTTTTGGTCAGAGGGCCATGGTAGTAGGGTAGGTCCATGGAGAGAGCCAGGCAGTTCCTACCGGTGAGGAGCCCTGATCTGAGGAGAGAGGTCTGAAGCAGTCACTTAAAAAGTCTCAGTTCTATAGCAGCAGTTTTTTCCACAACAGTGTGTGTGTGTGTGTGTATGTGTGTGTGTGTGAGTGAAATGAATTTGGGAGGGTTCAATCTGGCCTGATACAGGAAATGCAGAAACTGAGGGTGACAAAATGACCACTATCTCTTCATAAAGGAAAAGAACCCATATGACTTTAGTAAATTAACAGCACCAAAGTATCAAATGCTTTGACTTTAAGAAAAAAATCAGTCATGGAACTGTAAGATGTCGTTAGGAGGTTTTTGACCCTGGGGAGAGAGTCGCAAAGGCCAAAGATTCAAAAACAGCCATGGTTATGATGACTGGCCACATCCTTCTTCTACTTGTTCATGCTCATTCCATAGAAATTGCCATTGTCTTATCATTCGAACATTAGAAGGTGTTTTGTGAATAGGCATTATGGAAAATCACCATAGTGTCATAAATTTAGGGCTGGAAAGGATCTTAGCAGCTATCTGACCCAACCCTCTTCATTTTATAGATGAGGGAGCTGAGGTCTGGGGACCTTAAGTGACTTGTCTAGGGTCACCCAAATAGTAAGTGGCTGAAGCAGAAACTGACCCTGACCTTGGGCAAATCTATTTGCCTCTCTAGGTCTCAAGGTCTTCATCTTACAAGGCCTTTATGGTCCCTTTCCATTTGTGATCCTAAACTGACAAAAAAAAATATGCTAAAAATTATTTGTATAAGGAACTACCAAATGAATCACCTTTATAATGCAGGTCATCTCTTTCTCTGAAACTTGGGGTTAGAGAGTTGTTCTCTCAATGAGGAATTAAAGGATTTAGCCAGGGTCACAGTTAATAAAAACCATTCTTAATTGGTTACTCTGAGTCAACTTCTGTGCTAAACACTGGGGATGCTGCAGAAGAGAAGTTTCACTCTATTGTCTGATAATCTTTGTTTTCCTGTTTTGCCGTTATCCAAGTAAGAGAAAGGCAACTCATTATCTAAGTGTCTAATCTGCTTTATGTGAACCAAGTAAATTTCCTTGGTTCATATTTCTCCCTGGAGATTAATAAGCTGGGGACAGGAACCCTTCTATACTCATCCTTTAGTCACACATCCTTCACATCATTTGCCATACAAATTTACAAATATATCATCTACCATAAATTTGAATATAGAGAATTAGGGCTTTACATGGTATGGATTAGGGATTATCCCAGGCTGAATAACATGTGTCACTTCAAGCAACTTTAGGAGTAGGTCCTAGATGTTTCAGAATTAGAAAATGATCTTCAAGTTTTGTTTCCTTGCTCAACTTTTCAGAAATCTTTCTTATCAAAATCATAAAATGTTGAAGACACTTTAGTTCAAGAAGACATTTGAAGACACTTTAATTCAAATACTAGGAAGTAACTTACACATGATCATACATTTAATTACTGTCAGAGTCAGAAAAAGAACCTTGTCTTCAGTCAGCCAATACTTATTAAGCATGTACTGTATGCCAGGCACTGTGCTAAGTTCTGTGGATACAAAAATAGGCAAAAGACAATCCCTGCTATCAAGGACTTTATAATCTAATCAGAGAGACAGTGTGCAAACAAATATATGAAAAACAAGCTATACATAGGATAAATAGAAAATAAGTAATAAAAGGAAGGCACTGGAAGCAAAGAGGTTGGGAAAGGCTTCCTGTAAAAAGTGGCATTTTAGTTGGGACTTAAAGGAAGTCAGGGAAGTCAATAGTCAGACTGGGGAAGGAGAGCATTGCAGACTTGAAGGATAGCCAGAGAGAATGCCTGGAGCTGAGAGGTGGAGTATATTATTCATGGAATAGCAAGGCGGTCAATGTCACTGGATCAAAGAGTACATGGCAGGGAGTAAGGTATAAGCAGACTAGGAAGATAGAAGGGGGATAGGTTATGAAATGCTTTAAGTGCCAAACAGAGCATTTTATATTTGATCCTGGGTGCAATTTAGTCATTGGAGTTTACTGAGTAAGGGAAGTAACATGATCAAATCTGCACTTGGGAAAATTGCTTTAGCGGCTGAATGAAGGATGGATTAGAGTGGGGAGACACTTGAGGGAGGCAGAGCTACCTTCAGGTGATTGCAATAATCCAGGCATGAGGTGATGAGGGCCTTCACTAGAATGGTGGCAGTGTCAGAGGAGAGAAAGGGTTGTATTTGAGAGATGTTGCAAAAGTAAAATCAATAGACCTTGGCACAGTTTGGATAAGAGAGTGGGAGTGGGATTAGAGACAGTAAGGAATCCAGGATGACTCCTAGCTTTCGAACCTGAGAGACTGGGAAGATGGTGTTGCCCTCCACAGTAATAGAGAAGGTGGGAGAGGAGGAAGATTTAGAGAGAAAGATAATGAGTTCTATTTTAAATACATTGAGTTTAAGATGTCTACTGGACATTCAGTTCAAGACATCTGAAAAGCAGTTAGAGAGCATCAGAGAGATTGGGGCAGGAGAGGCAGATAGGAGAATCATCAGCAAAGAAATAGTAAATAAAATCCACGAGAGCTGATGAGATTACCAAGTGAAGCAGTACAGAGGGAGAAGGGAAGAGGACTTAGGTCAGACCCTGAGGGGCACAGGGCATGATCTGGAAGAGGGTCCAGCAAAGGAGAGGGAGGAGGAGTGGTCAGACAGGTAGGAGGAGAACTAGCAAGAGTGGTGTCCTGAAAACCTAGAGAGAAAAGACTATCAAGGAGAAGAGCATGATCAACAATGCCAAAGGCCACAGAGAAGTCAAGAAGAATGAGGACAGAGAAAAGGCCATTAGATTTGGCAACTAAGAGATGAATTGAAATTTTGGAAAAAGTAGTTTTGGTGAAATGATAAGGTTGGAAGGAAGCTGTAAGGGGTTAAGGAGAGTATGAAGGGAGAGAGAGTGGAGACACCTATATTGTGGATGGCCATTTTGAAGAGATTAGTTACAAAGGGCAGAGGAGATAGAGGATGATTTATTGTAAAGTTACTCTTTCTTTCTGGGTTTATCCCTTGAGTTTCTCTAATTCTAAGGCTTTTCTTTTTGTTGTGTTTTCTTCTGTTTACTCATATTTCCAAACTTCATAATCCATTTTCTTGCACTTGGATCAAACTCCACCACCATCTTCTTGAGTGATGTGGGTAGGCCCTGCTTGATTTTAAGGTTGGTGGCTAAAACAAGGCCTAATCCTGTGGAGGATTTGTCTGGCCTTGTCTCCTTCTGGGCTGCCTGGATGTTATTTCGGATTTATCTCCTGTTGTAGATGGAGCTCCATGGGTCAGTGAGCATTAAGCACTGCTTTGGTCCCATCTCCTGCTATGGAACCAGGCTGATTTGCACTTTGCTTTCCACCTACCCTGGCCTGAAATCCTCTCCATGTTTCTAGAGGATTCTGACAGTTTAGCACAATGCCTGGCACAAAGCAGGTGCTTTAAGAAAAAAAGCCTTTTTTTCCTCCTTCCTTCCTATATCTTGTTGTTGTTCATTTCAGTCATGTCTGACTCTTGTGACTTCATTTGGAGTTTTCTTGGAAAATATATTAGAGTGGTTTGCCATTTCCTTCTCCAGCTCATTTTACAGATAAAGAAACCTAGGCAAACAGGATTAAGTGATTTGCCCAGGGTCACACAGGTAATCTGAGGCTAGATTTGAACTCAGGTCCTTGTGACTCCAGGCCAAGTACTCTGTCCACTGCACCACCTAGCTGCCCTCCTATAGAGTAGGTATCTAATAATTATTTATTAAATTAGCCAGATTTGGGGCTCCTAGACTTTGTGTTTCAAACTTTCTCAGTTCCATTCTCCCAACTTTATGTTCTAAACTCTCCCTGATCTTTAAGGCCCCAGCTTTTCATCTCTTGTGTTTAGGTCCACTTATTTCTCAGCCCTGAAATATAATTCCACATTTTCTCTGTACTTGAGCTGAGCAGGAGTCCTCAAGGCCTAGATCCTTATACAGAGAGAAGACGCATAGGATGACTGAAAAGGCAGAACAGTGGTGAGTCTCTGTGCACTGAGATGTAAGCTTGGGTTCTGTCCAGGTCCACTGAAGCCAGGTTGATCTCTCTCATTGCTCTAGATTTTCCCTGTGAGGTCTAACAGGCGGCTGTGCAAGGAAGAGTAGGTCTTTTCCTAGAATTCATATCAATGGACTGATGGTCAGGATAATCAAATACACTTGGATACTTTCTTTGGGGCCTCTGGACCGAGGAAGGAGATGAATTGAAGAAAGTAGCTACAGTAGAGGTAAAACATGAGAGAGATATGGGCAGCAAATGCAGTGAGTGACATAGGAGGAAATAACAAAGCAGTAGGGCTGAGGACCCTCTACTTCTAGATCAGTGGTCTTTCATTAAGGGGATTTGTTGTGTGAAGTTTAGATTTAGTCAAAGGGCTGCACTTGAGGATCTAAAGGGCCACCTGTGGCCTCAAAGTCTCAGGTTCCCCTGTTCTAGATTACTTTGCAGGACTTTCTCTACATCATAATCTCTTGCTGTCCTTCTACCAGAGTCTTCTGGATAACACAACCCAGTACACTGAGGAATCAGAGCTCAGTCAGTAAACATTTATGAAGCTCCTACTATATACTAGGGACTAAGTGCTAGCTTAGGGAGTTAAAAAAGTCCTTGCCCTCATGGATCTCCCCAGTGATAAGTGTGCAGGGATTCCCAGAATAAACATCACATCCTGGATCTTTCTCCTTCGGCTTTTATGACTCCAGGAAATCCATCCACTTTCATCCTCTAGAAGTAGTCATCCCTACTGGCCTAGTTTGGCTATTCTATTTTTCTCGACTAATTCTATTATCATTGATTTTCTGTGTGCAGCAGTTTTTCAAAATTTTACATAGTCAAAAATGTTTATTATCTTTCATGATCTCCTTTATTCTTAATAAGTGTTTGTTAAATTGCTTTGAGTTATGAGAAAAGAGGAAGTAGAATGGTCCTTCCACTCAATTCTTAACATTTTTAGCTCTGAGAAGAGGAGCACAGAGAGAAAAAAAAGAAGGAATGGAAAACTGGATAATTTTGAACACCTAATATTAAGAGACCACTGCTGGACCCACAGGGGCTGGTGTGCTATGTCGTTCCTCTTTCTGAACATGGACATATGATTTGGACCATTTAGTCCTTGGCAACTTGGTCTCTGGTAAGAAGGGGATCCCTTTTTTCCACATTCATTAATATATTTCCCCTATAAACCTAGGGCACATCCTTTTATAATACACACAGCATCTAAAGGAAGAGTGAGTACAAATGTAGAATATAATGGTGGTAAGGCATGTATGCACTAAGCACTTTTGGTCAAAGCAAATTGCTTCTGTACTGCAGGGACTCAATGTCCTTTTTCTTCTTGTGGAGTCCTCATGCAACTCTCCCAAGTGCATCTTGTTGAGATGCAATGTTACACACTGGCAGCCAGAGTGTGAGAACGTGACTTATGACTGAACTGTAAACATAAACTACCTTGAATGATGATAAACATCAAAAGAAGCTCCAATTATTCTATGGGAAAAATTATATGTGGCCACAGGCCATCCCTGATACTATGCCTTCTTTGTTCTGTTTCTATATAAAATCTGGCCTACCCTAAGGGCAAGGGCAAGGATCCACCATTTTTCCTATTGCTGCCCAGGATGGGTCTTCTGTGAGTAAATTCCCCCTATTAACCAAATAAATCTGCATATATACCCATTCTAGAATGGACTGCCCTTCTTTCTTCACTATCTTGGTAGTCTCTCAAAGGGTCTGCTACCTTTTAAGTGGCAAAATCAGTAAAGAACAGATTTTACATTTGGCACAGTTGGCAGGATACTAAAAAAATGGAGTTGGAGAGAATGGCCTCCACAATGAAAATCCCTGCCATCTTCATCTCTGGTGGATAGCTCATTTGCCCAGGTATGGAAAACCCCAGATTGACCACCTACATCCATAGGGGTAGGGGTGACTTGAGCCACCACCAGAACAGGGACACCTGGAAAATGAACATTGTCTTGTGCCTTGTCGGCCTTCCATGAGGGGAAGGAGGAGAGAGGGTGAGAATCCCATATGCTGCTGGCTCTTTGTGTTGTTAAATGGAAGATTTATAGCCTAGGCAAACATGAAAGCCTTCCATCCTGTTAGGACAGATTTTGAAATAGCAACTGCCTTCATTGTCATAAGATAAAAACTAGAATAGCTTCAAGGTGAAAGACAAGGTGACTAGAAATTGTTTTTTGAGGGGAAGACAGAGTAAAAGAACAGTTTTTCTTTCTCTCTCTCTCCCTGTCTTTCTGACTGCATGTCAGAGAGTCAGGAAAGAGGGAAAGACTCAATGAAGCGAAGATTATTTGGGATATGACTAATGAAGGAGGTTTCAGATCAGAATATGAAAGCAACAAGATAGATGTGGTTTTAAAGGAATTAATACTTTCTTAAGCTGTGTTTCTATGTGTGTGTGACTGACAGCATGGCCTTTGGAGACATCTAGTGAGGACCAAACTGAGGAACAGTCAAATGCTTGTGAAAAAAGGCTAATAACTGAAAAGCCTCACTAGTAAGAGAACATTACTAGGGACACTGTCTCACCACTGTAGGTCTGTTCATGTTTTTTTCTATGCTTGTGTTGGTGCGTATTTCATAGACTCTGTATGTCTATAGTTGTGCACATGGAGCTTGGAAAAAAAAAAACTTTGCTGGCATTATCTCTCTCTCTCTCTGTCTCTTTCTCTCCCTGTATCTTGTTAACTAATATTTTCCTGGGGGAAAGAAAGTATATGATCCTCTATAAATTTTCAGAGAGATTCTTCCTTTTTCTTTAGATTTGTGAACTGTGGCCAGGTTCAAGGAGTATGGAGGGAAGGAGAGTTAAGAAGGGAATCTTTTCCCTCAAACCATGCAATGTTTTTACATTACATAATTAGATTAATTTTTAATATTACATAAAAACCTAAAATGTCTCTACTGTGAATCCCTAAATTTTAGTTTGAATATCTGAAATATTCTAGCAAGTTTGGGGTTGACATTCTTAAGAATGCATTTTAAGGGAACTAAGAGCATTTCCCACCCCCCAGAATGACAGGTTTTATTGTTTTATATCTAGAGAAGAAGAACTTCTCATTGATTATAAAAAGAAAGGGGGAGAGAGGGTGTCAGTGAAGGTTCAGAGAAAAAAAATTTAAACTGACACTTAGAAGCTATCTGCCCACTGTTAACTCTTTCCTGGTTCACAGGATTTGTGAGAATCAGGAAACAACCACAAGGTAATTGAGTTTGATTAGAACAATTTAGTTAGATACTAAGGGAGTCTTACAAACTAAAGTACTGATCAATTGAAAATTGATTTTAAATTTAATTTTTAATTTTAATTTAATTTTTAATTGGTATGCATCTTGAAATTGGAAATTTTGCTGTAAATTATATGAAACTCTTATCCTCTTTTTGTAATAGATTATTTTCAATTTGAATTTTAAGAATTGTCTTGTTTCCTACCTACACAAAGAAAAACTTATTTAAGAGAGCAGAAGAAACAAGCCCAAATTCTCCTGAGAAATCCCAGACAGAGGAGCTGCAATAGTTGGAGGAAAATCCTGCCAAATAGGTCTATTACTGAGCAAGAAGATGATGTAAAAATAGAAAAAAATTATGTGAAGAGGAAAAATTAGAAATTACTTTGTAGGAAAAGATATAAAGGCCTTATTTGTAAACTTACCAGGTTTCTTGAAACTGTCTAGGCAAGGTCATCAGCTCCATAAGAGCGTGTTTGGGTTATAGAAATTTCTAAACAAAGAATGTGCTTACTGAGAATTTACAAGTCTGTTTATAATATAGAAGTAATTTCTAATCATTAATCTTTATCCTAGGATGAGCTTAAGCTTGAGAAGAAAAAGAAAAGAATCAGTTGAAGGTGTTAAAGGAAATCTTTTATATGTGTGCATGAATCCTAGTAAACTTTTATTGGTTACTGTAATACCATGAGAGTGATAATAACTGTATCTAGCCTTAAGATGTGATCAGTGAAACTTGTTATTTAAGGCAAAATCTCTTAGGACTTCTTTCAGAGTTGTTAGAAGAGTCTTTGATGCCAGTGCAAGTCTATATAAAAAGTGTGGTGGTGCATACCTATAATCTCAGCTACTAAGGAGGCTAAAGCTGGCATATCATTTGAGCTAGGAAGTTCTGGGTTTCAGTGTACTAAGTCAATTAGAAGGCCATACTAAGTCTGACAGCAATACAGTGAGTCCTGAGGTTAGAGGAGAGGTGGAAACCAGGCTGCCTATGAAGAAGAGACTCAGCCTAGGTTGGAATTGGAGCAGGTCAAAGGTCCCATGGTAATCACTAGTAAGACTGGGTTTATGAGTAGTTACTGAACTTCTGGATTATATAAAATAGGGAAGGAGAAAGAGAGAGAGAGAGACAGAGAGAGAGAGAGAGAGAGACAGAGACAGAGAGAGAGAGACAGAGAGAGACAGAGACAGAGAGAGAGAGAGAGACAGAGAGAGAGAGACAGAGAGACAGACAGACAGAGAAAGGAAGGGAAAGGAGGGAGGGCGAGGAAGGGAGGGAGGGAGAGAGAGAGACAGGGAGGGAGAGAGAGAGAGAGAAGGAGAATGAAGAGAGAAGGAGCAATGAGGAATGATGATATGGGAAGATTCCTTTTTCACAGCACAACTGATGCAACGAAGCATTATAGGAGCACCAATTATGCAAAAATTAAGAAATTTTTCTTTCTAGTAAAAATTTGATTTGGTATAAATGAACAACAAGAAAACTGCCTACTGTTTCCGAAATAAAAAGATAAAAATTCTTTGATGGCATCAGCATGCACATAGCAAACAAACCAAAAGCAGTTGTGTATATTCAGAGATGTCTGTAGTTTCTGGAGTTACATGCTAAACAGGAATGGGGAGTTTGATGGCTCCTCAGCTTTAAAGTTTTAAAGAAAATACTTTCGAATCATCATTT
This sequence comes from Bettongia penicillata ogilbyi, assembly GCA_023548195.1. Taxonomy (NCBI): domain Eukaryota; kingdom Metazoa; phylum Chordata; class Mammalia; order Diprotodontia; family Potoroidae; genus Bettongia; species Bettongia penicillata. The sequence continues at coordinate 2,911,415 of JAJHZJ010000155.1, read as the reverse complement.
GACAATGGAACTGCTTCTAGTTTTTTTCTTCTTTTCCAGTTCATCAAATAGCTTGACTACTTTCAGGACACACGACTTTTACTAAAGTACCTCCAAAAATTGGTTTCTTTTGTTTGGTAATCTAGTAATCAAATTTACAACATGCTTCAAAAATAGGATTTTTTGTGAAATGGCAAATTCAAGTTGTATAAGTGTTTCAGCTTTTTTGAACTGAGCTTTCTTTCCATAAAACGAAGCTGCATCTTTAGATACATATGGGTACTCTTTTAAATTTATTGGTTTCATAATTCTGTTCATAAGAATATCCTACTACAAAAATGACTATGGATTTTGTGTTCCATCATGTTTAGTAATGCAAGTGAAATCACATAATACATAGTCTTCACTTCACTTCCATTTCTTTGACATTTTCAATTAAATTGTCTCTAAAAAATATAAAATAATTATAGCTAAAAAAAGTATTTGATTCAATTGGTATTTTTAACTCAACAGTTTGATGTGGTTTTTAAGTGATTTGTCTGATAAACTTACACAGAAATTTTATGTTAAAGAAAGACATTCAAGAAATTTGTGTGACTACTAAGTAAAATAAGACAGATTCTACAATTTACTTTTTGTATCTCAGTTTACTTTTATTTCTCATGGTACATGACCAAGATGAGAGGTCTGAGTTTTCTCAAACTTTTACAGCTTTTACAGAGACCAAGCCTGAGGCCCCCAAAATTTTATCATATACTGCAGATAGTGCTATAAATATCTTGTTCTCTGAGTGTTTTGAGATTAGACATGCTCCCACAGAGAGCAAACCCATAGTAACCATACTGTTTCAAGAGCGTGTATCTCCAACCACAAATATCTTGTCCTCTGAGTGTTTTTCCCCTCCCTGTTCCTGGAGGTGAGGTCCACTGGTGTTATACATTGCATGTTTTTCCAAATAAATCAATCAGTTGGTCTGACTTCTTTCCTCCCTCACACCCCACTCCATACAGACACTCAGGATCCTCTCAGATCAGTTCAGGTGAGGGGAGGAAGACAAAATGGGGATGGGGTAGGGAGGTAAAGAAGGTGGGCAGGCAGACTTTAAGCTGCCCCTGGCCCCCTCTTCTGACTCTAGGGAACTCCCCAGATGCAACTAAGCATTATAGAAGCACCAATTATGCAAAAACTAAGAAACTCCCCAGGTTTTACATTTTATCTAAAATTGTAACATAATGGTTTCTAACCCTTTGACAGATGCACAAATTATAGTAATAGCTCAGGAGTAGTTTTCTGATTAGAATATGGCTATTGTTGTACATAGAATCACAAGGCTTTCTGTGACTTTCTAGAAGTAATGGCTTTTTAAAATGTGCAGTACTTCACAAAATAATAATATGTGAATACCACATGTACAACATAGTGCTTGTGAATTACCTCACGTTCATAACATATTGTACCAAAAAATGGGAGGAGGGGGAAGTAGAAAAAACAATTTTAAAAAAAGAACTTCTCTATTCACAGAATTTACACCATGGGATGTGACCTTATCATTAACAATAAAATGTTACTTTTTAATAACACATCCTTACAGTTATCTAAATTGCCAGACATGTACAGTGAATTGCCTGTTCTGTACTCTTAGCCTGTATGCTGATCTGTGCTGCAAAAGTCCATGCTGCCTTAGGGGAAATTATGATTTCTCGTTTGTACCACCTGATTTTACAAAAATTTTATAAGCAATAAAAGAAGATCACCTTCTCCACATATTGATCACTAAACAAATGCAGGTAGGGAATATTAGAAAGCAGTATAGATTTCTGGGTCACCAATGTGAGACAACTCCACAGTTTGTAAGCTGAAGGACTATTAGACGCAGAGCTGTCCACTTTTGCTGGAGCATCTATGGTCAGGGAGACTGGTTGGGTTGTGACCTAGTGGTTGGTGTAATAACAACCTCAAAAATTTCAAAGTAGTTGTAAGTATAAATGCTACATCAAGATACCTACCACAGCTCTGAGGGGATATGAAAATATGGTTTCTATTGCCGACAGATACTGCAGTGGTTTGTCACCCTACATTTGTAACTGAAAGAAATGCTACATTTCAGTTAGAGGTTAGTAAAAAATAAAGATGTTGTTTTTTTCTCTTCTGAGTTAATAGACCCCCTGAAATCTATCCACAGACAGTTCAGAGATCTCTTGGCCTTAGATTAGGAATCCCTGCTCCAGGGAGCTTTAATGCGGAATGCTCTGGGTTAGTCAGAAACGAAGCCTGAAGTACTCTGAAAGGCATATTTCAGTGAGGAGCTGAAGCCTACAAGCACCCTGAGCACAGACGCACTAGAACTGGTGGAAGCCAGTGGCAGGAGCACCAGAATTCAGAGACAGTACCAAACAGGCCCTGATCACTCCATCTAAACCTATGGGAGAAGTCAAAATTGGCCTTGGCACAAAGTCCCAAATAAAGAACTGAGGCTAGAGATGCAAATAAATAAACAGAAGGAAACACTAAATACAATGAAGAAATATCATGGATTAAGTATAAGAGTTAAACCCAAAAGAGGAAAATAATTCTATAACAAGTACAAATAGAACCTCAGATTTTAAAAAAAGTGGCTTGGTACAAAGACTTGGTTAGAGGCAATGAAGAAGAAAAAAAAAGAAAGGAAGGAAGGAAGGGAAATTATTAGTGAAATAAGATCTCTGGAGAGAAAAAATAGAAGGAAAATAAACTTAGAAAAAAGAAAACCTTACCCAAGAAATAAACACAATGAAAAATATAATGAAGCAAAAAGAACTCAATGACTCCAGACACCAAGAAGAAATAGTCAAAGGAACTCAACAGATTAGAAAAAATTAGGGGGGAAAACCCATAAGGTGTCTACTAGAAAAATGACTGACCTAGAAAACAGATTGAGAGGAGATAATATAAGAATCCTTGGAATCTCTGAAAACCATGACAATAAACCCCTTTTGTATATCATATTTCAAGAAATCACAAAAGAAAACTGTCCAGATATATTATAAAAAGAAGGCAACGTGAAAATACAAAGAATCCACTGTTTCTTCCCCGCCAAGAAAACACCCAAGAATATCAGATCCAAACTCCAGAGCTTTCACTGGTCACATCATTGACATAGAAGGCCTTCCTCCTAAAGAGATCAACACTAGCTAATGGGACCAAGAAGTTAAGAATTAGTATATCAGTCTCCATCCATCTATTCAGGGAAAGCCACTACATGCATGTGGGCACCAATAAAGTTTTCTTTGACTAATTTGATACTGCATGGTTGAAAAATCCTGTCATACTTTGTATAAATCTTGTCCCTGCTTTATCCTTTTATAGTAAATTTCTATAATCAGAGCAACTGGTCAATAACAGATATAAGCACAGTACAAATGTGTGAGTTCTTGCTGTTTTGACCTGAATGTGAAGTCATTCTGATGGGGCACAGACTGGGAACCTCCTTGGACTCTCCTTGAATCTTCCCACTTAATCTGGATTTTCATACCCAATTTGTTACCCTCTGGTTTGCCCCACCTGCTTCCTACCCAAGCCCTCCACTGTCTGATATCTCCAGATTGCCTCCAACTGTTTCTCAGCTTTGATCAGTCACCCCAATCCCTTTAAGATCTTCCCTGGACTCCTCAAGACCCGCCCCCCAAACTCCTCCTTCCATTACCCCAGACTACTAGACCACCCCCAGATCCCTCCCACAGTCTATCTGCATATAAATTCCATCTCACCTCCATGAAGTCCCTCAGATTAAATCTGGCCCACTTGTCAAAACAAGCATCACAAATGCTTCTTAAGAATCAACTCAACATGGTGAATCTTTAATAAACTTTGTTTTACTTTGGTTGAAAGAAGGCTTGAGTCAAATTAATTCAGGGAGGACCCGGAGTGTCAGTAACTGGACATAACCCTGAGCAACCCAAACTTCAACATTATGGGGTTCCCTGACCTCAACAATTCCATACCCCAAATTACTGAAATTAAATTAGAAACATCTTCACATTGGTTTGGGGAAGAGAATTTCATTGCAATCAATTTTCTTTGAGGGAGGTAACCTGCCTGACCTAATCATACTTAAGTACCCTCCCAAGGCTCTGGTTGTAATTGTAGTAAAAAGTCAGTCTCTAGCAAATTCGTTTGTCTAACTATTGAACCCAGGGGTGGAAAACTTCTACTTGCAAAAGTGTTACTTAAATTTTTGAGAAAGTAACAAAGTCAGATAATCCTTTGAGTCAAATGTAAATGATTTCAATGGGGCTCATGCACTTTTACTTCTCCCTATATTCAGGCCCTGACTTACTTGTCCGATCTGTGTCTTGTAGACTTACCTACAGTTGGTAGCAAACAGTAGGTACCAGCTAATGTCCCCCCATTGTCCCCTGGATATAGCCTGTGCTCACTTTCAGTAAACCTCCCTTTTGGGACCCCTTCCCCTACTCTCCCCAGGCAGGGACATCTCTAAGCCCCTTGCCAGCAGGAAGTAGTTTTGGAAGCTGAAAACTTCACTATTATCCCCCAAAGAATTTGGATCCCTTTTATTTGAGGGGATGATGGGGATGGGATCTGGACCCCAAAAAGGAAAAAAACCCTGGACTTTACTATGTGACCCAGGTTCCTGTCATTCACCTGAGGCAATCAGCCCTTCCCAGTAGTCTGCATCTGACCCCACCCTACACTGCCACTTCGTTAATTCCATTTAGACCCCTTCTCTGTTCCCATAGACTTCTGTATATAAGATCCATCTTGCCTCCATTAAGGTGCTCCAATTACTTAAGAATCTGACCAAATCTAGATTCCTTAAGAGTGGTCAATATGGCAGATTATTAGAACTGCTCCCACCCTCTATTGGTGTTTTAATAAATCTTACCTTTAGCTTAAAAAAAAAAAGGAATATGCTCTGGGGGAAAAGCAGGAAACTGTGGCACTGGCCCCTCATGTAAAACTCTCAACTCTCAGCTCTCAAACTCAATTAGAAAAAGTCCATGGAGGGCTCCCTGAGAATTCAGAAGAACTAAGAGAAATCATCAACCCTCCAGAAAAGCTTTGTAACTGGATACAAGTGCAAGAGCATCCCACAGTCAGGAATAGTATATATACAATGAAACTACCCAGCTTCCAGCCAAGTATTACTGGAGTTCCCATGTCTCCTCCTCCACATTTTTCTGAGGAAGTGAGAAATACTCACCTTCCCCCTAATTCTCACCCACAAAACTATTCCTTTACAAAGGGGTTTCTGAGTTTGTACTCTTGACATAAGGATGAAAAACCTTATATTACCCTTTTCCTCATGGTCCAGCAAACCTTGACTCTCTTACAGCATTTTCCTTTTTCCCTGTGGAGTTGCTTCATAATAGACAAGGACAAAATCTATAACCAGACTAACTTTTCTGTGTAATGTATCTGTAGAGAAGTTTCAAATAGCTTTTTCTTAATTTTTGCATTGATTTGTATTGTAGAGATTAGTAGTAACTAATAAAGGTAAAGTGCTTTTAAAAAAATCTTTTAAGGCAGTATCTTGCTTTACTGAATCAAATGCTTTTTTTAAAAAAAAATAATCCACTAACAATAAATTTAGTGGTTATTGTATTCACTGCATCTTCCAGGTGTGATGGTCATGATATGGCCTAATGTGAAATGTCACTTGCAAAAAGCTTATCTATTTCTTAATAATGCCTTCATCAAAGATGTCCTCAACGTCTGTATAGTTTCCTAAAGATCATGTGTAAAGGAGAAAGTAAATATATAGACTTGTGGTCACTAATATCTCTTGGCCACTTTTTTTTTTTGGTATTAATGAGGTCTGAGGGGTTTTTTTTTCTATTCCTTTAGTATATTATCCTTTAGATACTTTGTGAATTGATCCTTCAAAGTGCTTGCAATTGTGTGATCTCCATCATCAATTTCTGTTGAGGTTTAGGAAAGTAACAGAGAATGGGGGGAGATTGGGCATAGGCTACAAAGAAAGGCCAGTTGAGAAGATTACTAGAATGGGTAGAGCCAGAGACTTGACTGTGTAGGAAAAGTTCAAGGAGAGGTCAAGGAGGTTTCCAGAGCCCTTGTCTCATCATTTCCTCTATGTACACTTAATCTAATCCAACTACCTTTGTGGTCATTGTTCCCTCTAAGATCCTATCTATACCCTCTATAACCCAACTAGAACTGTGACATTAGAATCAAACAAGGCGCTTTATTATTATTCAGCAAAAACATTTTATCAAAATATGTATAGATCTCTTCTATTTTTTTCTGTTAATTAACCTCCTTCAATTTTCACCCTTAAATGTTTTCTGGAGAACTTTTGTATTGATAATGCATTTCTTGTCTATTGTTAATATAATTTTGCTTCTTAATGGGCCCTTGTGACCTGCTTAAGTCACATGGAAGCCTGAGTCACATGAGTAAGTCACAGGAAGAGGTGGAGCAGGAAGGGTAGAACAGGAAAAGGTGGAGCTAGAGCAGAGATTGGTCAGAGTCTAGTCAGAGCTAGGAAGGAGGCAGGCAAGTAGACAGCTAGCTGGTGTGAGAGAGCTTGTGATTTGTTCAAGGGAGCTGGTTAGTGGGAAGGCTCAGGGCTGGTGTTGTCCTCGGCACTGCTGCTGTTTATAGATTATGATGAATTTGGCTTTCTGGAGTCTGAATAAATGTTTTGGTCCTGTCTTTCACGTGGAGAGTCCGTGGTATTCTGTGATTCAGAACTGTGCTGTGCTGGGATGTTCATGGCCCTTCTGGGTGCTGTGAATATTGCACTGGGGCTACAGCTTTGCACACTTGGGCCTCCAGTAAAGCTTTCTTTAAACTGGCCTTGCCATCTGCCACTTCTCTCTGCTTTATATGTCAGTAGAGTTTATAATCTCCTATCATTCTTCATCGTAAAATTTTATAAATTAAGTTGTACTTTAAACTGGCGGTACTTCTGGTTGCTATCATTCTCTACTTGTCAGGCAAAGTAAATGTTTGCCATGGCATTTCTTTTTGAAATTACTTATCATGAACACTGCAATTTAATATGACCAAATGTCCCATGAAATATTTCTTACTGTCTTTGGGTAATGATATTGTAAAACTACCTCTACTAATTCCTTTATTTGTCTCTTCATAGAGTATTGATAAATCATTTCCATTTAGATGCAATTCCTTCATTCTTATTTAATTCATAGTGAGATTTATATGATTCAGTTTCTTCAGTAGCATGTTGCTAAACAAAAACCTCACACTGCACGGATCAATAGTCAAGTTAAAGTTTATAGATTGTATAGAAGCACATTGAATGTCCCTTGGGCCTCCATCCCCATTGTCCCCTCAGGCTATGCCTAGCAAATAATTTTAGGACAAGACTTTCATTTGAAGTCTCAGCCAAATGAAAAAAATCCTTGTTGATACTTATTCCAGTTTCTTGGAAAACAATGCCCTGCCTGAAATCTTTTCATATCATCCTTGTTGAAGGTCTAATCGTATTCTATCGATCCTTGTTCAGAACTGGGATGATTCTTTCCAGAGGTGAGAAGGATAAGGATCAGACCTAAAGAAGGAAGATATTTTTGTTTGCAGTTGTTGCTGAGTTGTTTTAGTCATGTCCAACTCTTTGTGACCCCATTTGGATTTTCCTTTCCAAAGATACAGGTGTGGTTTGCCCTTTCCTTTTCTAGCTCATTTTACAGATGGAGAAATTGAGTTAATTAAGGCAAACACAGTTAATTAACTTACCCAGGTTCACACAGCTAGTAAGTGTCTGAAACCCGATTTGAATTCAGAAAGATAAGTCTTCCTGATTCCAGACCCAGGACTATGCCACTTAGCTGCCCTATTTTTAATTATTTAATTTAAAGGAAGTATCTCTTGAGTCTACATTCAACCAGGTAGGATAGAGAATCCTCAGAGGAAGTAGTGAAAATAAAATGGGATAGTTTTAGGAAAAGTCATTCTCTCAGGTGTGCCAACTTTTAATTTACTATTGCTCTGAGCTACCTGAACTCTGAATACTTGCTTAACCTTGACTATAGAATTTTTGTTTTTTGTCTAGGAATACTACAAATTGTAGCTTCAAAATGGCCTGTGTTAGAGGGGTCTTCAAAGCCTTTTTCTCCAAGAAGAAGGTGCGTATAAGAAGTTTAATTTAATAAACTAGTTTCTGGCAGATTTGTACCCCCCCAGCATAGTTTGTTTTTTTTTTTTCAATCACAGAGGTTCAAATACTTTGTGATTTTTAGCACCTTTTACCCTTCCTCCTACCAGTGCTACTATCACTGAAGGGGCAGCTAGGTGGTGCTGTGGATACAGCACCAGTGCAGGAGTCAGGAGGACCTGAGTTCAAATCTCACCTCAGACACTTGATACTTGCTAGCTGTGTGACCTTGTGCAAGTCATTAACCCCAACTGCCTCATCCTGGGTCATCTCCAGTCATCTTGATGAATATCTGGTCACTGGATTCAGACAGCTCTGGAGGAGAAGTGAGACGACTGACTTGTACAGCCTTCCCCCTCACTCTAAACAAAGTCAAGTGTAAGTCATGTCATCATTTCTCCGATGGCATGGTCTTCTTCAGCAATGAAGGATGAACACACACACTGTTGCTGAAGAAGCAAAAAAGATTTGAACAGTTCTAAGGCCAATTTTATATTTTTTTTTGGTCATGGACTACAGTGGCCAAAGAATTAATCAACAAATGTCCACGAAACTATTGATTAGCTTCTCCATATTTAGCCATCCTGGTCCTCAGAAAGCAGATGTGGTCCACTGCTAGGACCTAATACTAAAAAACTTAAGAGTCTGCCAGAGGTTATCATCCACTGTCATAACTTGGGATAAGCAGTCACCTCCAGGCCACAATGAGGTATCAGAATAGCACATTGTAGAGAGACACCAATAAGGCCTCCATAATCAGGCTCCGATCTACCGTACCTGTCATTTTTCAAATTATTCCCTTTTCACACGTTCTACATTCCAGCCATAACTACCTGCTGTCCCTTGTACACATCTTTTCATACCCTGCTTTCATGACTTTATACAGATTCTTCCCTATGCCTGGCACATTCTCCTTCCTGGCCTCTGTGTCAGGTCAGGAATCCCTAATTCTGGTATATTCCACATGCAGTCTTTCCCGATTTCCCCTGGTTGTTATTGTTCTCCTCTACCCCTTATATTCCTTGGGGTTTATTTTTTTATTTACTTATCTAGGTGCATGTTGTTTCCCTCCAATAGAATGTAAACTCTTCAAGTTTCACTTTTGGCTTTGAATCTCCATTCCCTTCCAAGTACCTGACATGCAGTGGAAGCTTGGTAAATTAAATTAGTGCTTTCAACTCTGAGTTTACCTTCCATTTACACTATCTCTCTCTTGCATGTGCCTAGAGTTTTAGTGGTATTTCCCCCATTAGAGCGTGAGCTCTTTGAAGGCAGAGACTATGTTTTTGTTATCCTCAATGCTTAGTACCATCCGTGGCACATAATACAGGTTTAATAAGTGCTTGTTGACTGACTGATTTGAATTATGGAAATCACTATAAAATATCACTTTAAAAACCAGTAACCTCCCTCCCTACTCACTCTGACTTGGCAAACCTCAGTATTTCTTTTGAGTTACACAATGGAATAGAGTATCATATTATTTGCCCTTTATTTCTCCACTCCACAGAAGGTCACACATGCACAGGAGGAGCAGTGAAAGGTCTTGAGGCTGCTGTGGTCTTTCACTACCTTTGTCTCTTCTCATATCCTGAGCTCCTCAGAGCAGCTTCTGAATACCTCCCAGTAGACTTTTTCCCTCCCCACTACCCCAACCCTAGACCTTTTATTCCCAAGACTTCTTGTTCCCCTTTGAGTGCTTTCATATCATGGTTCCTGACTGTGCTGCAGATGGATCTCTGCTTTTTCTGCTTTGAAGTCATGGTTGGAAAAACCTCAGAGTGAAGGTGGACACTGGTCTAGAGGTCTATGACTAACTTTTATTTTGAAAGGAGAGACATGGGGGTTGAAGCAACAGGAAGGAAGTTATGACCACTATGAGCCAGAATGATTAAAGAACTGAAAGAACAACCAATAGAGGCGGAACACATTCACACTTGTGCTCTGGAAGGAAGGAAGGTAGATATATCTCAGGTAACTCTGGAGTTGGGTTCGTGAAATCTCTCTATTGCTTCAGTCTTTGAAAAGGAAAAGCATATAAGATCGGAGCTAGAAAAAACCAAAACATCTAACAAATGAGCACAGGCTTATATATTTTGGCACAGCAGGAAGCAATCTATTAGGAAACAAACAACTCTCTGAGACTTTAAAGAAGCTGGATTCTGAGGAGTAAAGATAAAAGAAGGTCCTGCCACAGACATAACACTTGGAACTCTGTACACCCGGACCCCCGAAGAAGCTGACCAAGGTCTGACAGGTTTTGCAAGTCCACACTCACTCAAAATGAAAACTCACAAGCTGTTAGTAATATATCTATTTTTACCAGACGGTCAGCCAGTCTATCAACAAGCATTTTTATGTGCCCACCATGAGCCAAACTTTGTGCTAAGTTCTAGGGTTGCAAAGAAAAGCAAGAGACAATCCCTGCTCTCACAATGCTCAGAGACTCATGGGGGAGACAACATGGAGATAACCAAGTACAAACCAGAAAAGGACAATTTGGTAATAATCAAAATAGGAAAGGCACTAGCCTTAAGGGGATTGGGAAAAGCTCTCGTGGAATTTTAGTTAGGAGTTGAAGGAAGTCAGGGAGGCCAAGAAACAGAAATGAGGAAGATAAGTTCAGGCATTGGGAATACCCAGTGAAAATGTAGAGTTGGGAAATGGATTGCCTTGAGTGAGAAACAAAAGAAAAACAGTGCCACTAGAATGCAGAGTGGAGTGAGGGTGTGGAGTTGTTAGTAACTTTGGAGTAAGGTGCAATGAGAGTAAGGTGGGGGTCAAGTTATGAAAGGTTTTGGACACTAAACAAAGGATTTTATATTTGATTCTCGAGGTAGTAGAGAGTCACTGAAGTTTCTTGAATAGGGAGTGAGGTGACAATGTCAGAACTCCTCTTTAGGAAGATCAGTTTGACAGATGTCCTAAAGTGAGGAAAGACTTCATGCAGGGAGAATAAACCCACAGGCTATTGTTACAGTCCAAGCATGAGGTGATAAGAACCTCTACCAGGTTGTTGGCTGTGTTATCAGACAGAAGGGAGCATATGTGAGAGACGTTACATAAGTAGAACCTACAATTTAACTAGATAAGGGGGTATGGTATGTGAGAGTGAAAAGTTGAAGAGAACACCTAGGTTGTAAGCTTTGACGCAATCTAAGGAATCAAATTAAGGATGGTGGTACTCTAACAGTAATAGGGACGTTAGAAAAAGGAGAGGACTTGATGGGGGAAAAATGAGTTTAGTTTTGGACATAGTAAGTTTGAGATGCCTTTGAGACATCCAGTTTGAGATGTCCAATAAACAGTCAGAGATGAGAGACTGGAGAGAGGTCAGTGCTGGATAAACAGATCTGAGAATCATTTGCAAATAGATTATAATTCAATCCATGGGAATTGATAAGATCACCAAGAAAAATGGAATGCCCATGGTTAATGGGCATGACCTGGATGAAACTCCATCACCAGTGACTGAGGAGAGGTCAGATAGGTAGGAAGAAAATCAGGTTAAAGTACTCACAGAAATTTAGGGAGGAGAGAGTATCAAGGAGAAGAGTGATCAATAGTGTCAAAGGTTATAGAAGGATCAAGAAGGATGAGAACTGAATTAGAGGCCATTAGATCTGTGGTTTGTTATTGTGTTCATCCTTTGGTGTGAAGACCATGACATCAGAGAATTGACATGATCTGCACTTGACTTTGTTCTGAGTGAGGGAGGAAAGCCAGGGAAGGAGAGGGAGAAGAGGGAGCAAGATGAAATGATGTCTTTGTCCCAGGTAGCCAAAAACAGTCCAAGCAAGAAAACTGATATTTCCTAGTATCTCTCTTTTTTCCTTTTCACACAGGAAAAGGAAAGCACTTCCAAGTAAAAGATATTTAGTCAAATAGAACTGCAAATAACATAACAATTTTAAAAAATCTCATATATACTTGGAATTCATTCCTTCACAGTTTAAAAACTACCAATGGGGAGGACACATATGCATAGAATACATGTGACAAGGAAATATGTATAGAGGGCACACAGAACAAGTAGGAAGGGACACATGCCAGGACCATTGTGATTAGGGCATCAGTGCATCCACATAGGAGCAAAGGTAGTCAGGGTACATAAGTAGCCAGTTCAGCTCATACCATTGATACTACAGGTCTTTTGATGCCTTCTCCTAATGACAACAGACAGCTATCTAATTAGGGGTTGAAAAATTTCTTTTAATTTCTATTAAATCTGTAACAGCAAGTCCGCTTTCCTAAAATCTATTTGGGAGACTCTACCAAAGCAACAACAACAAAAGGAATATGTGGAAACTAGTGACAAACATCCTTTGACTGCCAAGATGCTCTTTGATTGGCATGCAAAGGAAATTAGGACCAAGACCCCTCATCCACATTTTTGTACTTATTATGCCTCTCTAGAGGCAACAAAAACTTCTGGTCTTAAAGCTTAATGGTCTCTCTAGAGAAAACCAGAAGCTGTACCAGATCTCAAACTCTATTTTAAAAGTATAATTATCAAAACAATCTGGTTCTGACTAAGAAATACAGTGGTAGATACATGTATGTATGCAGGCGGCGCAGTGGATACAGCACCAGTGCAGGAGTCAGGAGGACCTGAGTTCCAATCTCACCTCAGACACTTGACACTCACTAGCTGTGTGACCTTGGGCAAGTCACTTAATCCCAACTGCCTCATCCTGGGTCATCTCCAATCATCCTGACGAATATCTGGTCACTGGATTCAGATGGTTCTGGAGAACAAGTGAGACTGGTGACCTGCACAGCCCTCCCTCTCTCAAAACAAAGAAAAGCGCAAGTCATGTCATTATTTTTCTGATGGCATGATCTTCTTCGGCAACAAAGGACAAAACACACACACACACAGTGGTGCATAAGTGGAATAGATTAGGTATACATTACATTACAGTAAATAACCATAGCAATCTAGTATGTGATAAACCCAAAGATCTAAGTTTTCAGAACAAAAACTCATTATTTGATAAAAACTGTTAGGAAAACTGGAAAACAGTATGGTAGACCAACTTCTCATACCATACCAAGATAAAATCAAAATGAGTATATGCTTTACACATAAAGGGTGATACAATAAGCAAATTAGGAGAGCATGAAATAGTTTATTTTTCAAATCTATGGATAAGGGAAAAAATAGGATGAAAGAAAATATTGAGAGTATTACAAAACATAGAATAGATTACTTTGATTACATAAAATTATTTTTTTTGCACAAACAAAACCAGTGCAACCAAAATTAAAAGGAAAGCAGAAAACTGTAGGGAAAAAATTTTGCAACAAGTATCTTTAATAAAGGTCTTATTTCTCATATATGGAGAGAGATCTGAGTCAAATTTATAAAAATACAAGTCATTCCCCAAATGATAAATGGTCAAAGGATATGAACTGGCAATTTTCAGACAAAGAAATCAAAGCTATCTATGGTCACGAAAACTGCTCCAAATCACTATTGATTAGAGAAATGCAAATTAAAATAACTCTGAAATACTACCTCATACATATCAGATTGGCTAATATGACAAAAAAAAGGAAAATGATAAACATTGGAAGGGATGTGGGAAAACTGGAACACTAATGAACTATTGGTGGAGTACTGAACTGATTCAACTGTAGAGGAATCTGGAACTATGAGCAAAGTGCTATAAAACTGTGCATACCGTTTGACCCAGCAATACCACTGATAGGTCTACATAAAAAAGAGAAAAGGACCTATAAGGACATTTATAGCAGGTTTTTTTTTTGTGGTAGCTAAGAATTGGAAATTAAGAGAATGTCCATCATTGGACAACAGCTAAACAAGCTTTGGCATATTATTATGATGGAATATTATTATGTTATAAGAAATGACAAGCAGAATAATTTCAAAAAAACCTGGAAAGACTTACATGAACTGATGCAAAGGGAAGTGAGCAGAACCAGCAGAATGTTGTACACAGTAACGGCAATATTGTTTGATGAATTGTGAACAATTTAACTATTCTCAGCAGTACAATGATCCAAGACGATTCAAAAGGATGAAGTACCCTATCCACCTCCAGAGAAACAACTGATACTGTTGGAATATATACAGAAGCATGCTAATATTCACTCTTTCATTCTTTTTCTTTTATTTGACTCTTCTTATACAAAATTACTAATATGGAAATCTTACATGAATGCACATGAATAACCTATATTTGATTGCTTACCATCTCAGGGAGAGGGAAGGGAAGGTATGGAATAGAATTTGGAATTAAAACTTTAAAAAAAACATCAAATGTTAAAAATTGTTTTAATATGCAATTGGGAAAAAAATAAAATATTATATATGTATGTACATATATATATAAGAAAAATAGAGATTTGAGGTAATTATGTATTTGCATATGGTGAAGTGAAGACCTTTAAACATCAAACAAGGATGTTTCCATTTGCAATGGAAACCTATCAGCAATAAGACTCCACTGGAACTCCCTAAGCAGTGAGGGGAGATAGTAAAACTTGTGCTTTAGGAAAATTAATTAGCAGCTGTGAGGAGGATGGATTAGAATGGGGACAGTGGAAGAAGAAAGAGCAACCAAAAGTTTTTATCTTTGTATGCCCTTCCTATATCTTCCACTTGTTCAAAAGTTACAAGATTTCTGGAAAGCGGACTCACTGTTACAGATCCAACAGAAATTAAAAGAAATTTTCCAACCCTTAATTAGATAGCTGTCTGTTGTCATCAGGAGAAGGCATCAAAAGATCTGTAATAGCAATGGTATGAGCTGAACTGACTACATATGTACCCTGACTACCTTTGCTCCTATGTGTATGCACTGATGCCCCAATTACAATGGTCCTGGCATGTGTCCCTACCTACTTGTTCCATGGTCATATGTGTTCCCTTTCTGTGTGACATAGTTCCTTGTCACATGTATTCTATGCGTATATGCCCTCCCCACTGGTAGTTTTTAAACTATGAAGGAATGAATTCCAAGTTATATGAGAAGATTTTTTAAATTGTTACTTTATTTGCAGTTATATTTGACTAAATATCCTTTATTTGGAAGTACTTCCTTTTTCCTGCCTGAAAAGGAAAAAGAGAGATACTAGGAAATATCAGTTTCCTTGCTTGGACTGTTTTTGGCTACCTGGGACAAAGACATCATTTCATCTTGCTCCCTCTTCTCCCTCTCCTTCCCTGGCTTTCCTATAGAAAAAGGGGAGAAGTACTATCCCAGTGTCTCCCCACACTGACACCTCTGCCTAAGTGGCATGATTTTCTGAGAGGATTTCCCCTTGGAACCAAGCCTCTAGGGATGCTGATAACCTACTGGAACTCATATTCAAGAATTAACCAATTCCTATATAAATTCCAGTAATTATGAACCTCTGGTTGTCACTGTTCAAACCCTTTTCTCTAGCTCTCATTGCTGTTCCCTTATTCCTATCTCCTCAGTACCCACCCAACCCCCCATATCCCATTCTAAAGCTATCTAGCAGTTTTTGTCAGATAATGAGTTTTGGGTCCAAAAGTTTAGATCTTTTGGTTTATCTCATACTAGATCACTACGGTTATTTACATCCACTGTGCTCTCTGGAATGCCTGCTCCATAGGTAACAGATTTGCTTTCTACTCACATCTTTTCCTTTCCAACTCCTTCCATCTTCTGTATCTCATTGAAACTTGGCTCCCTCTTGATGGCAGTCTCCCTGGTTATCCTTTCCAGCACTGGTTGCCCTTTGACTCATTCTCTCTGACTTATTAGTTCAGGTAAGAGAATCAAAATACCCCTTGCTCAATATTGCTACTTCCAATCTCTCTTTCCACCACTATCACTTAGTAATTTCTCTTCCTCTGAACATTGGCAAGTGTTTCCTGACCCTAGGTCTAAATTTGCTTCTTTTCAATTTGCATCCATTACTCAAGGGACGTGATAAAGTTTAAAGAGATTAAAATGAAACATTGAAATATTTCTGGTACCTGAATTAGTGGATTGTTTGAAAATGTGAAGATGAGCACCGTAGACAAACTGCTTGAATTATATCAGCAAGAGGAGATGTTAGTTTTCATTCTGAATGTCTTCTGAGATCTCTTCTCAAAGGACAGCCCCCACTACAACCCTTTTCCATTGCATCAGGAATCCCATAAGCATTTACTAAGTATTTGTGCATATTAATTATCACAGTGATAGTGATTCAAAGCTGAGTATCTGTGCACTAATTTAAAATATTCCAGGACTTACGGCATTCATTTCTGTCTTTTCAAAGACTAACAAATTAGGAATAGAAAGATTTTTTCTTACTATGAACATTTATCTAAAACCACCCTGGTGCATTCCCTTATTGATTCATACCAGGACTACTGCAGTAGCCTGCTAGCTGGTCTCTCCATCACAAGTCTTTCCCCATTCCAATCCACCCTCCAATTAAATAAACTCCAGTGACTCCCACTCACCTGCATGTTCAAATATACAATCTTCTGCCTGGTGTTCAAAGCCCTTTATAACCTGCCTCCCCCTACCTTTCCAGTCTTCTTACACCTTATAGCCTCCTCCACCCCCACCTCCACCCCCTCCATTATACTCTGCAGTCCAGTGACACTGGCTTCCTTGTTGCCCCTCAAACAAGAAACTTCATCTCCTGCCTCTGGGCATTTTCACTGGCTGTCCCCCATTCCTAGAATTCTCTTCCTTTTCATCTCCACCTCCTAGGTCACCTAGCTTCCTTCAAATCCTCACTAAAATCCCACCTTCTACAAGAAGCTATTCCCAATGTCCTAGTGATTTCTGCTGATTATTTCCAATTTATCCTATCACATGGTTTTGGTATGTTGACAGAGATTGTCTTTTGTCTTTCTTTGTATTCTCAGCACTTAAAATAGTGCCTGGCATATAAGCAGGCATTTAACAAATGTTATTGACTGACTGGAAAAATATTAGAAGCCTTTCCAAGAAGATCAGAGGTGAAGTAAAGATGCCGTCTATCTTCATTATTTTTTCATAGCATTTAAAATAGCTACTGTAGTTATTATAGCAGTAAGAGAGAAAAAAGTGACTAAAGGTATAAGACAAAATTATCTCTGCAGTCAATATGATTGCCTAAAAACAAAACAAAACCTTGGAAAACCAAGAAAGAAACTAAAAACAATTAATAGCTTTATCAAAGTAATCAGAAAATAAGTACACAAAAGTCATCAGTATGTCTATATATTAGTAACAACGGCCAAGAGGAAAAGACAAAAAGAGATATTACATCTAAAACAATTATAAAACACATTAAATATCTAGGAATTAGTCTGCCAGGACAAAAATATAAAATACAACACAAGAGATTATTTAGATATGTAACACTAGTGGAAGCTGTATGTGTGCTTGATAGGTATCCCATGGACACTTCGGGTATCACACTAGCTATAGCAATACACATTGATTTATGACCCACAGGAGACAGGATGTCAGTGTACAGTTGATTTACCAGGGGGTGCAATGTATAATTTGCCCATCAGATGGCAATATATTCAACAAACCAGACATAAATGAGAAAATCGTGAAGAGAAAAAGAATATTTTCATATACAGTACGAAGAAGACACAACAGCACTATTCCACATAAGACACATATACTAAGGTGTGTTTAGCCATTTTCTAGTTGATAGGCACTCTGATACAACAAAATGTGAGGTAATAAATATTTTTTTTTAACATTTAAGTCCTTCCCCTCTGTTTTTGATCTCTGGGATATATGCCATGAGTGGTATTGTTGGATCAAAGGGTGTACATGGTTTGGTGACCTTTGGGTAAAGTTCTAAATCACTTTTCAGAATGGATGTACCAATTCGCACCTTTACCGATAGTATATGTATCTTTCTACTGCCTCTTGAAGAATTTTTATTTTCTTTTTATCATCTTTTTTCAATTTGATGGGTGTAAAGTAGAATCCCAGAGTTGTTTTAATTTACAATTCTCAAATTATTAGTGATTTGGAATTTTTTTACATATAATTGTTGATAATTTGGATGTCTATCCTTTCTGTTAATATCCTTTGACCACTTATCAATTGGGAAATGATACTTGTTGTTATATAATTGTATCAATTCTCTACATATCTTGTATATCCAAGTATTATCAAAGAAATGTGATGCAAACATTTTTTCTCAGTGTAACACATATAAGCTCCGGAGCTACTTTGCCAATTCAAGCTGTAACTGGTAGAGTAACACCATAGAGCAGGGCTAGCTGGTATATGTCTGAGGTTTCTTAGAAACTCTGAGGAGTTGGGAGTTTCTTCTAATACTGTTACGCTTGATGATACTAGAAATACTTTCCAGTACAATTAATAGTTAATATTTCTACTATATCAACCAGCCAGTGATTAATTACCCAGTATCAATTTACATATTGATCTCTCTTCAACATCAACATCACTCATCATCAACATTAATTAGTAAAGGGATGTTTACAAGAAAGATAAAGCAGGACTGGAAATACAATCAGTTCCAAGCTTCCCTTCAAAACTCAGCCAAAGTGACATCTCCTATATGAGGCCTTTCCTAATCTATCTAATAGCTAGGGCCACCTTCCTCCCACCCCCTACCATTACACACACACACAGAGTGCCCCTTATATTTACTTTGCCTATATTTTGTATTTTCTTATATATTTACATGTATTTTCACATGATAGAATATAAATTTCCTGAAGGTGGGGAATGTGTTGGGTTTTGTCTTTCCATCCCTGGGACCTATACTATTGTCTGGTCCGTAGTAGGTACAGAATAAATATTGATTGATTGATTGTATTATACTATAACTAATTATGCGCATAGTAACCAAGAAGTAGTCAGTGATCTCTAAGACAATTCTCTCTATTAATGAAGGCAATGAAAGCGATTCTGGATATCGAATCAAGAGCCTCTTGCCTTCTGGTGTGTTCTGGAATTTCAGAATCAACGAATCAGCAAGCGTGTACTAAAATGCTTACTACGTGCTGGGCACAAAGAGAGGGAAAAGCAGTTCTTGCCTTCAAGGAACTTACATTCTAGTGGCAGAGATAACATGAAAATAACTAGGTAGTAAAAGATACATAACAGTTCATCCATTATCTGATGGAGCATCTGGAGGAAGCTTATCATCTAGACACAGTCAATCCACAGCCCAACCAATAGTGTACTATCAATGTGTCTGGCTTCCTACAGTAACATTGACTATTTCCACCTTTCGTCATCCTGATAATTTTCAGGGATTAAGGTGAAGCTTTGGGGATGGTTAAATTTGCATTTTTCTAATAATTAGCAATTTGGAATAATATTTTATTTGGTTATGAGTAGTTTGAAATTCTTTTTGAAAACTGTTTACTCCTATTCTTTGACTACTTATCTATTAAAAGAATGGCTTTTGATCTTATATATTTGTGTTAATTCCCTGTGTCTTAGATATCACAGTGTTATGAGATATTTGACATGAACATTTTTTCCTAATTGACAATGTCCCTTCTTATCCTAGTTGCATTGATTTTGCTTATACAAAAGTTTTTCAATTCGTGTAATCAAATTGTTCATTGGATCATTTATGATTAACTTTATCCCTTGTAGATCATCTCCCCATACATACCCAACTTCACCATAATTGTGCAAGATAGCTCCTTCCACTCTCCTCCTTTCTTTAAATGATGTAACATCTAGTCACTAACTGTAGTCATTCCCCAAGGCTTTCTTCTAGGCCCCCTATTCTTTTCTCTATATGCTCTTTCTCTAGATCACCTTATCAGGCTCTATGAGTTTAATTATCACCTCTATGCCAATGATTCATAGATCTATATATTTAGTTCTAGTTTCTCCGTTGAGTTTCAATTCCCCATCACCAGCTACCTTTTAGGCATTTCAAACTGGATATCCTGGAGACTCAAACTTAGTAACTCCAAAACCGAATTCATTACATTTTCTCCCAAACTTCCTTTTTTCTTTCACAGATACCACCTTCTTCTCCAGCCTCCCAGGATTGTAACCCTGGCATAATTTCAGACTCCTTACTTTTTTCCATACCTCGTATGTAATCAGTTGACGATCATATTGTTTCTTCCAATAGAGTATTATACAATATCTCTTTCTTTGAACACATCTACCGCCTTAGTTTGGGCCCTTATCACTGTTCATCTAAAATACTGCAAAGACCTCCTAATTGGTCTCGCTCCCTCAAGTCTCTCTCAAATCCATAATATCCTCCACACTACTGCCAAAGTAATTTTCTTAAGTAAAGATCCAATCAAGTCATTTCCCTACTTAATCAACTCTAGTGGCTCCCTACTGCTTCTATGATTAAATACAAATGACTGTTTAACTTTTAAAGCCCTTTTATAATCCTGCCCTAACGTATTTTTCTGATCTCATGGTACATTATTCTCCCTCCAACATTCAGTGCTCCAGCCAGTGACCAACTGTCTACATCCAGGTTCGGAATGCACAGCCTTTTTACCTCTGCCTCATCCCAGTTTAAGCACCATCTTCTACATGGAGCATATATTAGGCTCTTCCCCCTCTTCCCTGTCAGGGGCTGTTACCGGGTCCCTTGAACTTGAGTTTTTGAGTTGCCCAGAAACACCGAAGCCAGAGCATGCAGGAGGCCCTGAATGTGTCAAGGATGATGCACCCCAGCACACACAGCTGATATAATTTGATGTTTGCACCCCAAGATGGATTCCCTGTGTCCTTGGGGAGCAAGACAGGCGCCAGCCAGTCTGTGCCAGGCTGGCACAACGCTCGTTCAGCTGATGTCCTTTATGGACCCTCCCCTCCTATCTTCATAGTCTAGTGATTCTGGAGGGAAAAGAATGAGGCTTTTGCCATTGCCTTATTACTCCCCTTCAGGAGGGGTTATTACACCTTTCCTCTCTCTAGCCATGCCCGCTCCTGTGTTCTCCTCCTCCTTTTGTAGTACTGCCATAAATATGCAAACTTCTATAAGGACTTTGAACTCATTGGGTTCCATGTGCACGTTCATTTCCCATGTAATAAACCTGGTTTTCACATAAGGCTTATGACTGTTGACATCCCCAACTGCTAGTGCTTTCCCTCTCAAACCATTTTGTGTTTAACTACTTGGTATTTACTTTTAGAGAGGTAGTGTGGTATGATGGTTCTGGCCTTGAAGGGAAGAAGACTGAGTTCAAGCCCTGTTTCTGATACATGTTGGCTATTGGACTCTGGGCAAATCACCTAAACCCCAGTGTCTCAGACTAAGGGTATAAAACACAGCGTAACCCACAACATTCTTGAGTGCTACCTAAAGCAGGTTAAAATGTAATTGAGAAATATTTAACAAAATAAATAAAAATACACTAAAACATAGATAATAATATATTTTAAAACCAAGGCAACATGCAACTTACAGGGATCCTTAGGTACAGTTTAATGGCCCCATTCTGTTTCAATTTGACACCACTCCTCTAGACAACTCTCTAAGATTCTGTAGAGAAAGTGCCAATTTGCACTGGTAGAATAAGTATCCTCATCCAGGGGTTCCCTAGACCAATGAAATTTACAATTTTAGGCCTTAGATCTATTTACTTGTATTTATTCTGAATCAGATCTGGTTTGGATATCTTCTTATTTATACTCATTTACTTCATATGAGTAAGGATGTTTCATTCATTGTATTTGTATCCCCAGTGCCCAGCATAACATTGGGTACATAGAAGGCACAGGTGTTTAAGACAAAGTGTTCAATATAAATTTGATTATATGACTTTTTAAACTTAGGTCATATGTCCTTGAAACTTATTATGGTAAAGAGGGGGTTTAACCAGTAAAAAGTATCAGAATGAAAAATTATGTCTTACCTTATTCAGGAAGGAATTGATAAGAAAAGTACTACTTAAGATGAGGTTCTTTGAGGAAAATAGTTCAGTCTCACCCATCATAAGGGCTCTGAGTTCAGAATCACTTCTTTGCTTCCGTTTTAAGTTGGGAGACAAGATCATTCACTTCAACATGCTGGGGAAAATGGACCAAGTTTCCTTTTGTTTACTATTTTTTGAAGGGTACAATTCTTGGAAAGCTGTGCAGAGTGGACACTTATTAAAAAAATGAATTCAGTGTTTTATTCACACCACTGTTGTTTCTCAATAATCTGCTCTCCCATTTAACCTTTTTCCCCTTCACTCTCCTCCAATCCCTGTTCCTGTCTTCTCCAGAGCCCACCTACCTCTCTCCCTTTTGCTATTGATGAGTTCCTTCCTTCCTTCCCTCCTTCTTTCCTTCCCTCCTTCTTTCCCTTCCTCCCTCCTTCCTTCTCTCCTTCCCTCCTTCCTTCTTTCTTTCCCTCCTTCTTTCCCTCCCTCCCTCCTTCCCTCCCTCCCCTCATCCCTCCCTCCCCTCCTCCCTCCCTCCTTCCCTCCTCCCTTTCCTCCTTCCTTCTTTCCTTCCCTCCTTCTTTCCCTCCCTCCTTCCCTTCCCTCCCTCCTTCCCTCCTTTCCCTCCCTCCCTCCCTCCTTCCTTCCTTCCTTTCTTCCTCCCTTCCCCGAAAAACAGCTAAACAAAACACCAGCCATCTGACGGCAGATGGAACTCCATGCCTGGAGCCCCCCACCGTTTCTATAGAGAGAACAGCAATGTTTTGTTACCAGTCTTCTCAGGCCAAGACTGATCGTCACCTATAAATGGGAAGTCTGCCATTTTGTAGTGTAGAATATATGCTTTTTTAAAAAGACTGTTAAGAGCTGATAAGAAAAGGCCCATGGCAGCTGACAAGCTCCTGGGTCGGCAGCCGGTTACGGCCCCGTCGACGCACCCATAAATAGGGACCAGAACGAAGGGGGTGGGGAAAGGAAATAAGCATTTATTAAGCGCCTACTACATGCCAGGCCCTGCGCTAGCCACTGTCTCGTTTGATTCAACTGAATAAGGGCAAGGAGACGCTTCCTCGAGGGCCTTGGCGAGGCACCCGTCGTTACGAGGGAGGCGGGGGCCTGCTGGGAGGCGGGCGCCGGGCCCCTCCCGCCTCCGCCCGCTCCTCCCCCCGCGCTCTAACGCCTGTCCTGCTGCCTCTTAACCGCGCAGGTCCGCCCTGCGTCGGCCCCGCCCACTTTGTTTGTCCCGCTTCGCAATTGGTTCTTCTTGGACTTCCGGCAGCGCCGGGGGCTTCCGCTGTCATGGCGGCCTGAGGTGCGGGCCGGCGCGCTGGTCGCTGCGGCCGTCCGTCAGGCAGCGGAGTCGCCGGCCCCGTTGACGGGGATGTGACCGCGGGCCCCTCCGGCCTGCCCCGGGCTCCGCGCCAGCTCTCCTGCCCGTCTGCCACCTTCCCCTCAGCCCGCCATGGCGGGGTCTGGCTGCGTGTGGGGCGCGGAGCCGCCCCGCTTCCTGGAGGCCTTCGGGCGGCTCTGGCAGGTGCAGAGCCGGCTGGGCAGCGGCTCCTCGGCCTCCGTGTACCGGGTGCGCTGCTGCGGGACCCCCGGATCGCCGCCCGGGGCCCTCAAGCAATTCCTGCCCCCCGGCACCAGCGGGGCCGCGGCCTCGGCCGCCGAGTACGGCTTCCGCAAGGAGAGGGCGGCGCTGGAGCAGTTGCAGGGCCACCGGAACATCGGTAACCGCCCCCGCCGCCTCCCCAGCCCCCGGGGCGCCTCCTGGACCCCCTTCACCGCGCCCCCGCCTCGGGGGCCGCTCCCCTACACCCTGCACGCCCCGCTTTTAATCGTGAGAGCTCGCGGGGGGACCTATTGCTCATGGGGGGGGCAGAGTGGGACAGGGAGGCGGCTTCTCACAGCCCTTTGTGGATCATGTCTTGTCACCTCCGTAGTGTCAGGACCCGAAAGGGACATTGTGCTGCTGCACAAGTGACCTCTCCTACCACATCTCTCCGCATCTCCCCCAAAAGGCTTTTTCAGTTCAGTAAACATGTATTAAGTGCCTACTATGTGCCAGGCACTGTGTATAAGAAAAGTAAGGGAACTATTCCAAATGTCCATAACATGATTGATTAAGTTAGGTGCTGGTACCAATGCATACCCATCTGTTGGTTTATAACTGCCGTTAAATTGACATTATACTCAATTATAGAGGAGAGCCTACCCAAGTATTGTTTTCTGAATTGGAGTTGTTTGGCTTGCCCATAAACAGATGCCTAAAAGCATTTAATGTAAGTGGAAAAACCACTGCCTCGTACATAGTAGGCACTTAATAAATGTTTTTTGTTGTTCTGTCCTTTCAGTCCTGTCTGACCCTTCATGTCCCCATTCGGGGTTTTCTTGGCAAGGGCAGTGGAGTAGTTTGCCCTTTCCTCCTCCAGTTTATTTGTGTAAATGTTGATGAAATGAATAAATTAATTTGGAGTTGGAAACCCTTGGGCAAGTAATAGCTATTATCATAATAATTGTGTGACTTTGTGTAAGTCACTTAATAACTATTTTATAGTATATGTGTGACTTTGGGGAAGTCATTAATAGCTATTATTTTTATTAGTTATCATTACAGTAGCATCTCTTCCTTAAGGTTTGCAAACTGCTTTACAAAACTAACTCATTTTATCTTTATAACAACCCTGGGAGGCAGGAGGCAATTATTGTCTCCAGGTTAAGTGACTCCTTCGGGATCATACCACTTAATGTGTGAGACTGCCATTTGAGTTCTGGTATTACCATATTCTACTCACTGACCTAGCCTCCATGTAGGTTTGAGTTTCCTGTTCTGGAAAATGAGGGTGTAGACTAGATGATCTATAAGAACCTTTATAACTCGTAAGTCTGTGATCCTAACATGGTTACCATTTTTCAGGATGATCTACTTTGAAATAAAGAGTGCTTTTCAAGAAAAGTAGCCTACCCTATGTGAGGATATAGTCTTGAAATAGGTCTGAAGATACAGGGTCATTTTTATGTTTTTCAATACTGTGAGATTACAAAATGTGATACTCTTTTTTATTTCTTATATGAAATATAATTGTTATTGAAAATTGACCATGAAAACTGCCTTCCTTTATGATCCTCAGGTTCATGATGAACAAAGGATTATTTGTAGCTATTTTAACAAAAGGCAGCACTTTTCCTTTTTGGTTTGCTGACAGTTTTCAAACTCCTTTTTGACAGAAGAAATTTATACTACTAGTGATGTATTTTTATTACTGATTGATGGATGTCTCTAAAATATGAAGAGAACTTAAGAAAAATAATAAGGTGCTAAATTCATTTTACAGTTCTAAAAGACTTAGTGAATTTCTTTGAAAATTTGAGTTTAAATGTCATTGAGCTTCCCCAGTTTATTAAGTGACTAAGGATAGGAACTAGACCTGTAATTTTATTGGCCTAAAGAACTCATTGAGGAAACTTCCTCCACCAGTGCTAATCAACATTTTCTTTGAAGCACTGAGAGAGAGGTTGTGACATCCCTTGGCTCACATAGCCAGTATGTGTCAGAGGCTAGTCTTAAACCGAGGGCTTCTTGGCCCTGAGTCTGGCTTTCCTTCCACTTGACCCCTCTACCTCTCCTATTATGACTAATAATTCCTATTAAAATCACAGATAATGAACTAACATATTTGGTTTCAGAGGTACTCTTACTGCCCCTCCCCCCATTGATTTATTTTATCTTTTAGCGTTCATTTTATCTATTGATCAGTTTTATTTTGCATTCTAACTTCATATTTCTATCACTACCTAGTTCTTGTTGAAATTTGAAACTATTTGTAATAGTTAATGTGTTTTGTAATCAACTTTTAAAGATTATCATATGCAGATAAAAATGTATGTGTTTTGATCTGGTTGCCAAGAGGCTTGTTACTAGAATATGTGTTTATCTTTCAGGATTCTCTCGGTGATCTATTCAGACACACCGTTAACTTCTCATATTGATTTTGGGATCTATAATTTGTTTCTTGTTTTAGTGACCCTGTATGGAGTATTTACAATCCAGTTTTCTCCAAATATGCCATCACGCTGTCTACTTCTTGAACTACTGGATGTCAGTGTTTCGGAACTACTTTTATATTCCAGTCACCAAGGGTGTTCCATGTGGATGATCCAACACTGTGCCAGAGATGTTTTAGAGGCCCTGGCTTTTCTTCACCATGAGGGTTATGTCCATGCAGACCTAAAGCCACGTAACATACTATGGAGTGCAGAGAACGAGTGCTTTAAACTCATTGACTTTGGTCTTAGCTTCAAAGAAGGCAATCAGGTATGAGGCTGTCCTTTTTCTTAGTTGAAAGCAATGTGATTTAGTAATCTAAGCCAATCTATGGGCTTATATTTCATAGCAGGAGTACTTTAACTGGAATTTGGAGACAGTGTTATCTGACGTAATGGAATGTCAGAGAAGAAAGGAACAAAATTTCTTTTATGTCTAGCAAGTTTCCTGAGGGCACTGAAATAGGAATCTTGTATTTTTTCTGCTGCTACCGCCTTTAAAAAAAAATTTTAAAATAAAATTTAAAAATTTAAGGGTTGTAAGTGCAAAATCATCACAGTATTTGTTGGTAGAAAAAAAATTAAAAGGCAACTCTCTGTGGTAATATTTGTCAGATGTCTTCAGGGATATCTGCCTGACTGCTGTGATCCTAATGTTTGTTAAGGGTCTGGGCCACCCTTCCTAGCAGAATTCATCTCATAGGTCTGGTAAGCTCCCTTTATCATAGTTTATTGGGTCTCTGTTGAGTGCCCTAATTTCTTGGTGCCTCATGTGTATGAAAATTCTGTCTGAATGTACTTTTGTGATTTTATTGCCCTGGAAATCTAAGCATACAGGATATGCTTGATTGTAGGAACAGTTTAACTACTATGCCAAAAACTAGAGTAGCGAATTCATGATTCCATTAACATTGCTGATTAGGAAGAGGATATTGTATAATAGAAAAATGTGGAAGATGGAAGCCTTTTCTCTTCTCAGTTGGGTGGTATTGTTCTATTCTTATTCATCTTTAGGATGTAAAGTATATCCAGACAGACGGGTATCGAGCTCCAGAAGCAGAATTACAGAATTGTTTGGCCCAGGCTGGGCTACAGAGTGAAACGGAATGTACCTCAGCTGTCGATTTGTGGAGCCTCGGAATCATTTTACTGGAAATGTTCTCAGGAATGAAACTGAAACATACAGTTAGATCTCAGGAATGGAAGGTGAGCTGGTCCACTACTTTGATTTTGAGCTTGTTAATAGATATTTGCATCATATTGACCCATGTAAAAATGCCACTTACAAAAGAATAGTCACACTGAAGACTCCTTCTCTTACCCTCTGCTGTTAACTGTTTTCGCATCTGGGAAAAAGTCACTTTCTTTGAGCCTGAGTTTTCTCATTTCTAAAATGGGAATAATGCTTGTAAATCCTGCTTACCTTACAGAGCTATCATGAAAGTTGAATGAGATAATTTATGTCAAAAGCTTGAAAAATGTAAAGCACTTGAAATGTTTTTCTTTGTTATAGAGGATTATCCAGTAGAAGGGAGGGTGGTTAAGGAGAAAAAGAGTACGCTATGAAAACAAAAGGCAATCACAAAAAAATTTTAATGTAAAATTCTATACAAATGTAAGTTTTCTTTTATAATTTCAGTACTTTAGGGAAGTTAGTCCTGATATATGAATAATGCTATGCCAAGAAATCAGAACAATTTCGTATCTGTTAGCAAGTATTTATTGAGTCCCTGATCCAGCACTTCGTAGCACAATAGAACATGGAGCAGCCCCAGCTCCTGCTCATTATATTGCTGACATTGCAGGATATGGAAGGAATACTCACCTAGTGTGTGCTGTTAGCATTTACCTTGGGTGGAGTGAATATACTCGGGCATACAAAAAGGACAGAGCAGAATTAGGATTTGAACCTGTGTCCTCTGACTCCAAATCCTTTTTTTTTTCACTCGGGGATTCTGCGTCCTATTGTGTGTGAGGGATACAGTAACAAAACAAGTGACGAGGAAACACATTGCTGCTGTTCTCCATGATGCTTATTCATTTCAGAAAATGAGATGTAGTAGGAGAGAGATATAATTGTAAATGAAATGTGCCATATAAACAGATGAGCAAGAAAAACTGACTAGAAACCAGAGAGGATCTTCAGGTATCACAAAATATAAGTCAGATATGAAAAAAGATACGTTTTAGATACCAAGTAGGTATACTTACTGAATCAGAACACATACAAAAGTACATCCGTGTTCTGTACTTTTTTTTGAACACTAGTGTAGATAGAGGTTGACATAATTTCATAGATTTTTTTTTTCTGCATTAAAGAATATCTTCAACAGGGCCCACGTTCTCATCATATGCTATGGCCATTTCTAGAGTATGTTGCTCATTCAATGTAATAATAACAAGTATGAGTTTTCAAACCAATAATTACAAAAGAGAACATCACCTAAGAGTCTTCAATTAAGTAGGCAGGAAAGATTACCAATGAAATCATTGCCTTCTCCTGCTTCCTGTGTTAATTCAACATTTACCAACATGGCTATTTGGTGTTGTCCAGTTACTGAACAGGAGGATGAAGTAAAAATAAAGAAAGTTTGAGATCTAGCAGGTGCTCCACAGAGTATCTGTTCAATCCAGTTTGCGCTTGATGCTCCACTGTCTCATGTGAACGATGCTATTACACAGCTGGCAGCTAGGTGGCTCAGGGGATAGAGTGCCAGGCCTGGAGTAAGGAAGACTCCTCTTCCTGAGTTCAAATGTGGCCTCAGACCCTTCCTAGCTGTATGACTCTGGGTAAGTTAGTTAACCCTATTTGTCTCAGTTTCCTCATCTGTAAAATGAACTGGAGAAAGAAGTGGTAAACCACTTGTGTCTCTGCCAAGAAATCCCAAAATGGAGTCATGAAGAATTGGACATGACTAAAAATGATTGAACAATGACAGAGTTCATTTGCACTTCACTTGTCCTTCATTATATTTATGTTGTAAAATCATTGAGGCCAGACACTATGTCCTATATTTTTTTATCCTTATAAACAATATACTGTTACAAGAAATATTCAATGCTAGTAGGATTGAATCCAGTTACCAAATGATGTCCTTATTTCTTTCTCTCTTCTCCGTCAGGCAAACAGTTCAGCTATCATTGATCACATATTTGCCAGTAAAGCTGTGGTGACCTCTGCAATCCCAGCCTATCACCTTAGAGACCTTATCAAAAGGTACATTATACACTTCTTAAATTTGCCATAACTAGTAAATGATGTTCAAACCTATGAGTTTTTGCTTTTCAAGAAGTACTTGTATATCCTATAGAAGTTACTTTGTATTAAGAGTCAGAATTCTGAGATGGCTTAACTGTTACATTGTAGTACAGTGCACTGCTGGATATGGGACCAGGATGCCTGGGTTTGAATCCTGGTTCAGATTATATGAATTACTAAACTCCCTGTATGTGATGATTTCTTAATGTAAATTGTAGGAGCAGATGAAGTTATGTAAAAGTGCTCTGGGAATCTTGAATTGATATCTCAATCTTTTGTCATTAATGTTGTATTCAAAAGTGTTATGAGCTTCTTTTTGTTGAGAACCAGTTGCCGTTCCCTTTCTAAAACTGATCTTGCAGCTGTTTATTAACTATTAGTTAAAAAAAAAAAATCCCAATTTCCTTGGCTTCTTGAAACTTTGGACAGATGTTTACACTTTAGGGAGGAGAACATTTTAAGGTCACTTAGATGTTGAATTGGTTACTTAATCTCTGTGCATTGGTCTTGCTATCCATAAAGGGAAATAAATATATTAATTACTTTATATTATATAAAATATATATATATATTTTATATAATATAATATTTGTGAACATGCTTATGAAAGAAGAAGCACAGTAATTCAAGTTGTTGAATTTTATCTCCCCCGCCCCCAAGTTTTCAAGGAACTTATTGATCAGAAGTCAGTGATTAGTGGACTTCTTGGTGAAAAGGAAAAGGAGCTCCCAAATGATCCCAAAATGAAGTACAGTTTTGACTGTGAAGTTTAAAACAAAAAGCCTGATACTTTTTTTTATAACATATCAAAAATTTACAAAATTATATCTTTCACATAAATTCAGGTACCCTGTGTATAGCTTATAAGTAAATAATAATGTGGCATATTAAGATGACATTTTTGGTTTCTGGCCATTTGGAGCAGAAGTGAGCATGCTGTGGAGATAGGGAGGTTGTGAAAAAATGGATGTCTTGATTGAATTATGGTTTCACAAACATTATTTTACACCTAGGTTTACAAACTCAATTTAATTTTAAATTAGCTGGAATTGTTTTAAATCATTTACTCTTGCATTTAAAGTAACTGCAGATAGTATAAAATACTCAGTCTAACTGCCAAGACAAACATAGGAACTCTATGAACACAATTAAAAACCCCTTTTCACACAGATATTGTGAAATACAAGCAATTGGAAAACTATCTGGTGCTCATGGTTAGACTGAGCCAATATGAAAAAGACAGTTCTGTGTAAATTAATTTACTTACTCAGTGCCATACCAATCAAACTACCAAGAAAACTTTTATAGAGCTAGAAAAAATAATAACAAAGTACATCTGGAAGAACAAGAGGTCAAGAACATTGAGGGAATTAAGGGGAAAAAATGCAAAGGAAGGTGGCCAAGCCATATCAGATCTCAAGCTACGTTATAAAATGGCATTCATTAATACTATCTGGTACATACTAAGAAAGAGTGGTGGATCAGTGGAATAGATGGTACGCAAGACACAGTAGTAAGTGACCATACTAATCTCGTGTTTGATAGATCATTTGCTGTTACAGTAGCTTAGGTTCAGCCTTGAAAAGATAATTTAAAGACTGAGAAAACTGGATAATTGACATTTTATTTGAAAGATAGAGTAACCTAATAAAAAGAGACTAAAATGAAAAAATTAGGAAATTTAAGTTCCATCCTTGGCTTTATTGTTTAGAGAAAGTTATCTTGGGCGAGTCATGCATTTACTTGACCTGTGTCTCCTGTTCAGAAATTTTCTTTAGTTTGTTGTAACCTGTTGAGTAAAGTTGTTTGGTGTTCAAAGCCCTGCACAATTTAGGTCAATTCAACAAGCATTTATGTAATGTGTGTTCCGTCAGGTACTATGTGTTCGGTTCTGGGAACACAGGGAAAAGATAGGCCCTGCTGACATGTAGTTTACCTGTTAGCTGGAGGGTGGTAGTGAGGGAGGAGAGCATAGAAAAAAAAAGTCTCGCATGGGGAGAGTAAAAGCAAGCTCAACTGGAGAGCTTCAGACAAAGTCTTAGGTTATATCTGAAGAGGAGCTGACCACACTTTGGTACTGCCTTTTTAGACTTTTCTCTTAGTACTCAGGGCTGGTCTTTGTTCCAAGAACACACCCTCTGTGTGAACTCTCCCTCTGCTGTGTCTGTGCTTTATGGCTTGCTAAGACTGCAGTATCCTCTGCCCACTCTATTTCTTTCATAATCTGACTCAGGTGCCACTGCCAGGAGGCATTTCTCAGCCCTTCACATCAGAGACTTCTTTTGCATTTCTGTGACAAACTTGATACAAATTATTGTATGCCAGAGTTGTTTGTATTTGTGCCTTACCCCACCCCCACCCCCACCCCCTTCAGCCGTCAGCTCCTTGAGGCCTCTTGTCTAACCTTTGGATCTCCCCTTATGGCCAGCAGGACAGTTGCACCCAGTTGGGGCTTAGTGAGTTTTTAATGTTGAATAGGTTACTTAAATCTCTTTGTGCCTTGGTCTTGCTATCCATAAAATGAAATAAATATATTCATTACTTGCTATTCCCCCCCACCAGCATTTTTGTAATGGTAAAGTACAATATTTATGAAAGTGCTTCAGAAGTAAGCACAGTAATTCTAGTTGTTGAATTTTACTTCCCCCCCAATTTTCACTGAGCTTATTGATCAGAAATGGATACTCAGTAGACTTTGCAGTACAAAGGGAAAGGGGATCCTGATGAATGTTGTGGCTCTTTAACATTACAGTAAATTATATTTATCATTTCAGGTGATATGCAACAGTTTCATTTACCCTTAAATTCAGTTTCTCTTCTTTCTCTCTCTGTAGATCAATTTTGTGATGATACCAGGAATTTTTCAATATGTTATTTAAAAATGGTTGTATTTTAGAGACATTGAATTAAAGAAGAAAATTCTTTCCTATTTTAGCATGCTTCATGATGACCCGGGCAGAAGAATTCCAGCTGACATGGCACTGTGCAGTCCTTTCTTTAGCATTCCTTTTGGTAAGTGACAGTTGTAAAGTATAAATTTTCTTTTGATCAGTTGAAAATCACCTGTGTTATTGGAGCTAATTCTCAGTCAGTTCACTTTTCCTTTTGTCCTTCTACTGCTTTCTACTAAATTGTTTTTCCGGAGTGTTCTCATTTTAATAATGTAACCTGTTTCAATAGCCCCTCATATTGAAGATTTGGTAATGCTTCCTACTCCTGTGCTAAGACTGCTGAATGTGTTGGATGATGACTATCTTGAGAATGAGGAAGAATATGAAGGTAAATCAGTAATAACTTATCTATAATCTTAACAGAATTAGGTAGGGCCACTAGTTTGAGTTTTTAGATATTCTTAGATATATATTGTAAAATTAAGATTTGCTTCAGGACATTTTCTTTGTTTTTGTTTTTAGGTCTTTCAAAACTGCTCATGAGTTGCCTTTTCCTTTCTTACCATGCTGAGTTCCTTTTTTTGTTGTTTTTCATTGTGCTCTAAATTGTCACATCTTTTCACCCTTTCCATATTTATTGCCATTCATCCCTCTTCTCACTTGTTTTGCCCCAAACTCCTTTTTCCATGAAACTTCCCCATACTAACTTCACCTACTTTTAGTTACCTGGTTATTGCCTTGAACCTTTCTTTCCACTCTTCTTCATACTTAGCCAAGTGTACAATTCCAATAGCTGTTACTAGTTATAGACTCTCTGTGTTTTTGTCTGTGTTTATTTTACCTTTGTGGGTATCTTATATCTTTCCTTATATGTTCTTTAAAGGCAGGGCCACATATAACATTTTCTTTGTTTTTACACTGTGCCAGCCATAAGGCACAGTGCTTTAAATGTCTGAATTACTGTTAAATTTTGCAAGTTTTATGCTTCTGTGTCTCTGATATAGTATTAGGATAATTCTTTACTGAAATAGCTTTCTAATGCTTAAATTTTTATTCAGGTGGGCAACAGTATTGTTATGATTTTGTTTGCTGAGCTCAAAACAGTTTTGTCAGAAGCTGTCATAACAATTAAATAGTTATTTAATACTTTCACTGAACTTTAGACTATTAGAGAAAGTACCTTGGTTTCTCATTTCTGAACTATTTGATACTCTTAAATCAAATGAATTTACATGTGCTAAATACTTAATGAACTGCAGAGTGCTGTATAAATGCTAGCTGGTATTGAAATGTTGTAATGAGAGAAAGCTTGCTAATTACAAGCAAGACAATTACTGTCATTTTGTTTTAACAATCAGATGTGGTAGAAGATGTGAGAGAGGAGTGTCAGAAGTATGGGCCAGTGGTGTCTCTGCTTGTTCCAAAGGAGAATCCTGGCAGAGGTCAGGTAAGCAAATGGTGTGGGAGCAGGAGAGGTACAGTCCATATGAATTAAATGAGCATTTAGAAAATATTTTTTCCCATTTCAGCATTTACTAAGCACCTGCCTGTGCAGTACATTGTATTTGGTGCTAGACATTCAGAGCCAAAGATGTAACAGTTCCACTTTTTAAGGAATTTACACTTTGCTGAGGGATGGAGCATATAGTAAAGTGGGAAAAGCACTGACTTTGGAGCCAGAGGATTCAGGTTCAAAACTTTACTCCTAATGCTTATTACCAGATAAACTTGGGCAAATTACTAGACTTCCTTGGTCTTTGTTTTCCACATCTATAAAATAAGGAGATTATATTGAATGAGTTCTGTAGTCCCTTCCAGTTCCACGTCTATAACTCTGTGTACACAGATACACACAAGATAGTTTAATAATAAATGAATGGTAGTTTGTGGAAGGAAAGACATCAACAAACTTGAAGAATTAGAAAAGGTAGAAAGGGAAGGTAAAGTGGCAGCTGAAAACTGAGAAGAACCTAAGGATTCTGAATTCTAGAAATGAGGTGGTGCTTTCAGTAGCAGCAAGGACCCAGTATACCCAGGAAGGCCTGCTGTACAGGTTCTTAGATCTGCTTTTCTAAAAGGAAAGCAACTTTTGAGGGGTCAACAGTCACTTTAATGAAGCACATATCATTCACTCAGTTCAGAGGAAAATATCAGCACCCTGAACTTCAGAGAAAATACAAATTACAAACAGAAAGACCAACAGACAGGACTTCTAACTGTCTGACCATAGACAATACATATATCATTACCAGAGAGAAAAGCACCAACATCTGGGTTTTCAAAACCAGGGGTCTCCTTAGTGGCTTCCCAGAGTCTCCTCAGGCACACCAACCTTGTTCTAAAAAATAAACCCCAAAGCCAAACCACCTTAGAGTATATATACACTTTTCAGAGTGGGAAGGCAGGA
Source organism: Bettongia penicillata ogilbyi (assembly GCA_023548195.1). Lineage (NCBI taxonomy): Eukaryota > Metazoa > Chordata > Mammalia > Diprotodontia > Potoroidae > Bettongia > Bettongia penicillata. Next base: position 2,876,861 of record JAJHZJ010000155.1, on the reverse strand, counting down.
CTCTTATGACCCACTGCCTCATTAGAAATTAACGATAGGCATCTGAGACCTTTTAATGGGCGGGGAAGATCTTTAACTCTTGCTCCCACCCACCATTAACATTACATATGGGGACAGATTATGTGAAGATGGGAAGCTAGGTTATGGAAGTTGGATATGGTAATCAAAAGATCACAGATTTTTGGAGTTGGAAAGGACCTTAATGGCTGTCGAGCCCAGTCTGTATATGAAAGGAATCTTTCCTATAATATACTCAGCAACTGACTATCCAGTCTCTGCTTAAATAGTATAAATTAAACACTTGCTGTGCGCCAAGAACTGGAAAGCAATAAGTAATCCAGTTTGACTGGAACATAAAGTTTATGAAGGAGAATAATGTTAAGACTGAAAAGACGGTTGGAAACAAATTGTAGAGAGTTTTAAAAGCTAGGCTGACAAACTTATATTTCATCCTGAATTATCCTGTAAGCCATAGGTATCAGACTGATAACCTACAAAACTCCTAAGTGTTGCATGAATCAGATTAAAATGTTAATTGGAAATGTTTTAGCAAAATAAATAAAAATGCAATAAATTAAAGATAATGTTGATTGGGGGGGAGGGAGTTAAGTCACCACACAGCCTGTAGTACTCTCTTCTTATTTGAGTTTGACTTTACTGCTATAGGCAGTAGGGAGTCACTGAAGGTTTTTGAGTAAGGCAGCTTTATTTTTGCATCCATGCAGAGGTTGAATTGGAGAAAGCAAAGTGTGAGGGCAGGGAAATGACTTAGGCTATTATAATAATCTCAGTGTGAGGCAACAAAGTCCTGAACTCTGTTGATGGCATTGTGAGTAGAAGAAGCAATGGCTATATATGCGTTATTGTAAAGGTACAATTGACAAGACTTAGTCACTGATTAGGTATGGATGAGTAAAGAGTCAAGGATGATGTCATGAATAAAAATCTGAGTGACTACTAGACTGTTGCTTTCCAAAGAAACAGGTTAGACTTGCTATAAGGAGAAAGATTAGGAAATAGATTTATAGATTTGAAATCCAGGATTTTTATTTGTTGACGATTTACTATATTCGGTATACATACGCAAAAACAATTTATAGTTTTGCACTAAGTTCAAACAGAGAAATTAAGTGAATTTACATTTCTATTATTGTCTGATGCATGGTATTTATAATGGAATTTTCTAATAGCAAGACTTGAGGAAAACAAAGTAGGGTTAGAGAGGTTAGGCAGTATAGCAGAGCAAGCATAGTAAAATCAGGCTAAAAAAGCCAAGGTTTTAGCACAGACTGCCAGTAGCCAGTTGTGGCTTTGGGGAGCCTCCATTTTCACAGCTCTAATATGAATGAAACTATTGTCCTGCGTGATCTTTTTCACTTTCATACAATATGATCTTGTGGTTCTAAATGAAATTCAGTGCTTAGTGGACTTAAGAGGAGGGTCTCCTTATGTCTGGAAAATGTCTGTATGTCAAAGCAGTGTGAAAGACAGATTCTCATTCTGCTTTCTTACACAGAGAGGTTCCTATAAAATTTCACTGACTATAAATTCGCATCTGTGCTTGAAAAGGTCAGTGACTTTGTATTGTCTCTCTCTGTTTAGCATTTAAAGACCTTAGTGATTTGGTTCCAGTGTACCTTTGCAGGTTTATTATATGTTAATTCTCCAAACTGACTTCTTGCTGTTTTCTCTCCTTTTTCTCTGCCTCTGGACAAGGCGGTCCCCATACTTGGAAGGCCCTTTCTCCTCACTTCTTCCTCTTAGAACTCTGAGCTTAATGCTGCCCTTTATATGAATCAGCAAGTCTTCATTTAATGCCTGTTCTTTGCTTAGAACAGTACTAGGCATTGGGGATACAAATTCAAAGAATGAAACAATTTCTTCTTTCAGGTAGCTTATGTCCTAACATGAGAAACAAGCAGATGTAAAAAATGGTTTGTGTTTATTTATATGTGTACATGATAACAGTAGCAGATGACATTTATATAATAATTTGAGGTTTGCAAAGTGTTTTACAAATATCTCATTTTATCCTCACAACAACCTTGAGAGGTGGTTATTCTTATCTCCACTTTATAGTTGAGAAAAATGAGGCACAGAGAAGTTTATGTGACTTGCCCAGGGACACATAACTAATAAGTACCTGATGTTGGATGTGAACTCAGGTCTTCCTGGCTCCAGGCCCAGAAGTCTATCCACTGGGCTGCCTTGCTGCCCCTGGGTGTTGTTTCCCTTCAATAGAATAGAACCCAGGGATTGTTTTGTTTTGTCTTTGTATAGCCAATGTCTAGCATATAATAACTTCTTGTTCGTTGATTGGAAGGTGGGTAAGTTTTTTTTTTAGTATTTCTGTCATAACTTGTTTAAAGTACTCAGGCATCTCTTCCCTGATCACATTCTGTCTTTACTTGATATTGTTGAAAGTGGTACGTTGTGTAGCAGAAACGGAACTTGGAGACATCAAGTGACTTGGGTGATAGTTGCAGTTTTGTCAGTGTCTCCAGCTAGGCCACCTTGGATTTATTGATTGAAATGAATGTAAACCTAATCATTTTCCCTCTCTAGACATGTTGAAAGCCAAATATAAAGGATAAATACCAGAACAAAAAAGTTTTTTGAAGACAAGAAACATCTGCCTCTTGTGTAGTATGGATAAATGGAGTCTTCAAGGAATAAAGGCCATTTGCCAGATGTATATTATAAATATTTTTTTTTACCTTTAAGGCAGAGTGAATATATGACTGTCATAACAAATTGTCATAAATGCTGCAGGACATCTAAGTTCTAATTTTGAGAATGTTAGGTTCAGATACAATTAAGGTCAGATTTTAAAATGATAATAAATATGAGCTTACAATTACATACAATATAGTACTTTATAGCTACCAGAGTATTTTTATATCCATTATATTATTTGCTTCTCAGAACAACCCCTTTGAGACAAGATAGATACTTAACGTATACACACATTATATGTACATATACAGCCATACACATATCCCAAAACAGTACTATCCCTGTTTTATAGATCAGGATATGGAAACTTGGGTAAGTTAAGTGATTTGCCCAAAGTCACATAATAAGTGACAGAGGTAAGCATTAAACCTTGGTATTTTGACTCATAAACCCAGGCTTCTGGGGGGGGGGGGGTCTCCCTTATATCAATAATGCTTATTAATAGACATTTAAGAAATACCTATTTAAATAAACTCAATTTTCATTTGAGGAGGGGTTATTGGTTCTGAACCTGTGATTTCATTGATACAGAAACTTATAGGGAAAAAAATTACCTCTACTAATGGTGATTGGCCATTGTTTTACAATTTAGAGGCTGTTCTGCAATGTTAAAGTTCTTTGTGGGTCTTTTCAAATGAAATTTAAGCCTCAGAGATGTTTCTTTGGGAGGGAAAAAAAATGCCCTACTGGGATGAAATTCACTGTTGTGTTACACCTCAGATGTTTTGATGAAACACAAATCAAATTGCAGGGTTGTTGTTTTCAGTAAAGACCTAATGACTAAATTTGGGCCAGAACCAAAAAAACAATTACTGACTTGTCAGTTTTTTAAAAAATTTTGAGATTACAGATAAAAGTGCTAAAAATGTTCTGAATTCAGAACGTGAACTCTGTAATTTAGAATAAGGAGAATGTGTAAAAGTGGAAGCCAACAATTGAAAACCTGATTAATCTTTTTAATTTAATTTTTAAATATTCAATTTAAAATATACTCATTTTATACTGGCTGACTCCTTAATCAAAAGGCATGTCATAAACCTAGCTGTCTTGTTGTACCCAGAATTTGTTATTGAGGTTTATAAAACCTCTACTAAAGCAGGCTTTAGTAGGAGAAAATGCACGGGGTAATTATGAACCAAACATGGTACTAGATATTATCATTTAAAAGGAGACAAATATATTTGAAATGGAGAGAACATCCATCTAGAGAATAGTGCCCATTATGTAACTTTGATGTTAAATTTCAAAAGATAGGCCGCAGAAGTGTTTCTCACCCTTTTCCATCCTGCTGTTCGGTCAGACAATGACAAACTCCTACCTCAGATGAGAATGGAAGCACTGTGACAATGGCAGAGAAGTAGTAGAGTGTCAACATATCAATTGTATATAAAACTACTTGTAATTGCCCTTTGAATGGACGATCTCCATATATCAGACTAGATGTTTTGGGGAAGACAGGTCAGTAGGCTAAAATTTAAGCATTATTTGGCCAGTTCTCTCTCTAAAAAGGTGAGGTTTCCTCTAGGAAAGTGTACACTGCTTTCTGGAACCATCTAAACCTGTTCTTCATGACTAATATTGTCTATGTCTATACTGTTCATATGGTAAAAGCGTAGTCATTTTCGTTTAAACTCTTAACTTCTAACTAGAATTGTATTTTAAGGAAGTGCTAGAACAGGTTTTGATGCACACAAAATTAATATTACTTTTTCTGTCCTTAGGTTTTTGTTGAATATGCAAATGCCGGCGATTCCAAAGCTGCCCAAAAATTACTGACTGGAAGGATGTTTGATGGGAAGTTTGTTGTGGCCACATTCTACCCACTGAGTGCCTATAAGAGGGGATATCTGTACCAAACCTTGCTTTAATCACTGACCTGCTATCTGGAGACTTGTTAGCTCCTTTTCTTCCATTTTCTAGGTTATTGTGTTTCCCGTCTGAATGCAAAAGAAGCTTACCATCCTAACAGGAGTAATTTGTATATTTAATCCTATTGGCCTTCTGCGTTTTCCAAACAGTGATTGCAAACTAAATCATATTTCATACTGGGTAGGACAGGAGACCCTCTGCCTAAACACTGAAGTGTTATTATAGCATCTCTGTGGCGTCTCTTGTCTCTGCAATAGGGCAGGTGCTGACATTCAGTATAGAATCCAGAAAAGTAATTCAGTAGTATGGTCATGGAGCAAGAGTTATTGATAACATGTTCCAGTGAATGTTTCACCAAAAATATTAGAATGTTAACACCAGTTAGAGATTATTTTTGTCTTGTCAGGTAATTTTTCTTATAATTGATATCCATAACTGGCATTGGGTGTTCTCAGTACTATTAAGTCATGAATGCTTAGGCAGTAATTTACTAGTTGGTTTTTAACATGAAGTTGTGATTTTTTTTTTAGAAGGACTACTTTAGCCCTGAATGTTCTTTAAAGAAACTCCAGTGAGGCTACCTAAACATTTTTATTTTAATTGAACCATCTAAATTGAAAAGTTAATGATTAATCTTGCACAATTTTTATGCCTGGTGTGTGTGTGTGTCTGTTTATGTGTGTGTGTCTGTGTGTGTCTGTCTGGTTGCCAAAGTCAGATGTGTATCTTCTGTTGGTTAATACAGTTTAGGCTTATTATTTTCCCTCATTTGTCTCAGAGCTATAAGATATGAGAAGGGAAATTTGGTAACATAGGTGCTCAGTTGTAATTTCTATACATTTCAAAATAGGCCATTCATTCCTGAGTAGTTTCTACTAAGCTTTGGGATTGGAAGAATAATGAGAAGGGGAGAAGTAAAATCTAAACTGTAATTTTTGTAATGTGCATTGAAATCCTCTTAAAAGTGAATCTAAGGAATTGAGGAAATTTATTTACTATAGGAGTTTTGCTACACATACATTTTAATAGTATCCAGTCTGTTGTAGGGCCTGTATAAGCCCAGCATTAAGACTTCTTGAGCTATGCTTTTCTCTGCTGCAAAAAAAATTGACCTGGGATCAAAAAGGATGGAATTAGACTGAATGTATAAGAAGGGGAAGAAAAGTCAGACAAAAGAAGTAGAAGGTCAGATTTTTCTTTAATGCTCTCATTTCTTTTTGGTAGAAACAGCAGTTGAAGGAACTGAGTGGACTGACTTTGGATTGCATATAGTTTAGGAGGCAATAGCGATGTGTTGTTAATGGAAAGGTGGAAAGCAAAGGGACAGAGAAGAGTACCTCTGTACTTGACTCTAAGGGATTCAGAATCTGAGCAGCTAAATCAAATGTGATATGAGGATTTCAATATTCCTGAGTTCATTGGATGTATATTCTATTTATGCAGTTATGTTCTTCATAGTGGTGCTTGAGACTTATTTTCCCTAATATGTTTTCTTTAAAGGATTTCACTGTATTACAACTAGGAAGTGTGAATATCAATAGATAGCACTGATGCTTTCAACTTCTCATGAGTGTAAAAAATTGTATGATAATATGAATTGTCTATTTCCATATATGATCCAAGTGTTTTTGTAAAAAGGAAAATGTCTTGTTCTTTCCAGACTGGATATTGATAGCAGTGACCCACTCTTCATGGTCTTGCCTTGTGTGTGACATGCGTAGGCCACTCATTGTAATTAGAATTAGAATTTTCATTTTCGAGTGAGCTTTTAGCGTTTTAAGTGACTCTGTGTTTGCCACCTAGATTATTTAGTGTTATTTAGGCATACTGGAATTTCTCCATAAAATAGTCTTTGTTGTAGATGACCTTATTTATTGACATACTAAAAGGACTTTGTTGTAAGGTAGTCTCATCTATGCGATGATCCTATGGCATGTGCCCCAGAGATACCAATATAGTGAGGCTGTACTGTGTTTTTTAAATGAAGAACCGTTACTGTTATTTTAACCTTCTTCCTAGAACTCCTTTTTCTAGATTTAAGATTCACCCATAGATCCAGTGATGCAGAGAACCTAGGTTTACCTGAAACATGAACTCATCTTCCTTTTATATAATGGTAACTTCCATAGTGGTTAGTAATACCAGTTCTTTACTTTGAAGGCATAGAGGTTGATGGGCACAGAACACAAGTAAATTCTTCCTAATGAAAAGTATTCTATGTCGATAGATGTAACATTTTCATCTCTCCAAAAATATCCTCAGAAGTAAACTGCAGGTAGACTATTAAGCTTATTAGTTCAGTGTGCTGCTGGCATCCTGATGCTGAACTCAGCATTTTTTACTTGATTATTTTCCTGCTGATGACATCTTTGTATACATACCTTACACTTGATTGTGTAGTTAACACAGAGACTGTAGAATTTTTATTACACAACATTTTGAGGTAAATTTTTGGGATCAAGAAGATTATGGTGAGCTTAAGCAAGATTGTGCTTTGAGATGCCACAGTGATTTTTAAAAATATTAAGTCTAAACAGAACAAAGACCTATAGCCTCTTACAGTTTGTTTGAAATTGTAAATCCTTTCATGGATCTTGGCTTAGCATTACTACCAAAGATGATATTGGCTGGTCTTTTCCCCATCCTAAGTTTAGCATAGTTTAATCTTTTGAAGTCAGACCACATAATGCAATTTATTACAATTCATCTTTAGGATAAAATGTAGGATAAGATTTTGATGATTTGAAATCAGTAAGGATCTTCTGATCATTTTTCAGTGGAGCAGGATAAAGGGGTCTTCTTAGCCCTTAGCCTCCTGGCCAAGTTGTAACTCAGGTAATTATTTTTCTGATTTTATGCCTATACTTCCTTTTCTCAGCTCTTTTTCCAGCACGTGTACTGATTGAATTGAATTTTTCTCCCCTAAATTTCCTTCACTTAACTGTTCCATAGTATTAACATATAACTATCAAACAGCTGCCAGAAGTAGTGAATACATGAAATCCTTTCCAAACAATCTATTTTGGTCCCTTGGAATCCTTCAGTGAGAGGTGCTGTGAGTAGTAACTTTCAAAGCTTTTGTGTGTATAGAGGAAATGGAAGTCATCTTGACTAACTGAGTTACACTTGGACACCTCACACTGTGTAAGAATAGCGCTAACTAAAGGTTAGTGTCAACTGTTCCAAGGGAACTACAAAATATGAAGTCACTTGCAATAAGGAAACTTCATAATTATTACTATTGGATGTCTTCCCTGCCTTGCAATCATCAAGACAATGTCACTCTTTTGAGGAATTCCTTTTCTGCTCTGACTTGACCTGAAAATAAGTCTGCCTTTATTTGAGTCATCCTGTTCCCCCAAGTCTCACCAAGGCAAAGATTTGCCTTCTTATTTTGGATTCATGCTGCTAAACAGTCCTGAGATTACCTTTCTATTAAATGAACCTTTTAAATATCCTGAAATCTGTGTTTAATGTGTTCTCTCTTACATTAATTATATTAGTTTTACTGATGTTATAACTGTTGATCACATTCATTATAAGTAATTCTAGAATACATTGTAGTTATGTGCAAAGAAGGCCAAGAAAAAAAATGATAGGTTTTGTATAGTAGAATGTTCATTGTAACGTTCCATGAGGAATTTAATAATGTGGCCAACTAAAACCTGCTGATAAAGAGGATGCTATCCTGCCGTTGATTTGGCATATTTATCGTATATAATTGATGTTAGTTATAATTTAAGTCTTATTTTATTTATAAGTTGGGCCCATTACAAGTTTGTTCATTAGACAGTACCCTGCCTTATCAGTTATTATTGCAGCATAACATGTCTTTAAATTGAATTTTAAAAAACTATTTTGTGGAAATGAGTGTATCAGCATCGTTGCACTTGAGGGTTCATCACTAAGTTACCATGTGCTTTACCTGTAACTCTTACCTAGGATGTATAGAACACCTGGGTATGGCGTTATTTAGATTCAAGTCTACATGCACTTAGATAACTAATTTTAGCTTAATGGATGTGGATACGCAAAGATTTAAGCAAGTGCCTTGTATTTACTGGAAAATACTAATAACGATTTTAGTTGTCAGCCTTCTAAATGGAGAAATAATTTTTGACTTTTCCCCTGGCAGAACTTTCAAAATGAGTTATATAGTAACTGTCTTGAGGATTCAGTATTTACTTAATTTGTTTATTTTTTTGTAGAAAACTGGGTTATGTTTAGTTTTCTGATGACATAAATGATGTAAAGTAGAATTGTCTGGCAGAATTCCTTATCTCCCCCCTCCAGTTTGATTTTATTTTTGTGATGATCAAGTCATTGAAGCCAGTCAGTCTGACTCTGCTATAATTCACCAGTGCTCTAAATTTCCTTTTTAAAGTTGCCACAGTATCGGCAGGCATAGATGGTTGATCTTTGATCTGTATTGTTGTATTCACATTAGTAGTATCACAGATGTCTGGGATCATCTTTTAACATGCAGAATGTGGTCATTTCTTCTTGAAGTGACCAATATATCATTTTTGTTTGGGAGAACTGTGGATTTTTAAGCAAGGGGGTTAGTAATCTCAGCCTTCTCAGTAAATAAAAAAAAATTATTCAGCCTCTATAAAAATGTAACTGTACCATATCTTTTGTGATACTTTTGGTTTAGATATTATCTTAGTTATAGAGGAATATGGCTGTTTTAAGCTTTGGGAGCATCATGGATTTAAATGTGGCAATATTTATTAAAGTTAACTTTCTCGACCTAATTTCACAGGACAGTACCACATTTATCATCTTCCCCTCCCCATAAGTTGTTTTTCTATTACATAATGACTAAAATAGAGATACACCGTGGCATATAGGTGGCACATATTATGGATATGTAAGCAGTTTCACAGTTGAAACTATTTCCAGTATAATAAGAGTAGTGGATAATAGTACATTACTGTAAACTAAATGGCAACTTGGATTAAGTGGTCTTCAGAAGGCAAAACCATGAATATAACACATTTTGGTCTCTTAATACAGAGTTTTCCACTCCTTTTCCTATATAGCCTAAACTTTTCACTTTTTTTTGTACTGAAGGCAGCTTCATTGGATCCTAGACTTTAGACCTGGAAGGGACCTCTCCTTTATAGATTAAACAGGTGGAGAGGTTAATTGGATTGCCCATAGTCAATGGACGTAGCTAGTAAGTGTCAGAGGCAGGATTTGAGCTCAGGTCTTCTGGCCTCCAGGTCCAGCTCTCTGTTTGCTAATACTCTGCTGCCTTGTCTCAGCTTTCTGGGAATTGATGTTTCACACCTGTTTCATTTGCTTTATTTCAGAATTATACGTGGAATCTTGTATATTGTAAGCAATCTTGTTTTGTTCATGGCAGCATAACTATTGGATTACATATTATTCAGTGAATGACTAAAAGAAATACAGTTTCCCACAAAGTAGAGAAATTTTTACCATAATTAGGAGAAAACAAGTGGACAATTTTTACCTTTCTGGTCTTGATTCTCATTGATGTTAATATAAATTCAGGAGGAAACTCAATTTACATGTTGATGATTGACCCTGATTTTTTTGGTAGCAAGTGCATTTTAATACAAAGTATAGCTAGATTACAGATCTAGAGTTAGAGAGAACCCTAGAGGCCAATTTAGGCCAGCCCCCTCATTTTGCAAAAGAGGAAACTGAGACCCAGGGAGGGTGAGTGATTTGCCCAAGGTTACCTAGGTAGTATCAGGGATAGCATTTGAACCCCGGGTCCTCTGCCCATCAGTCTTCTTTTCACTTTACAGAGCTATCTATAAATTATAGAAATAATTCATATTTCTAACCCAAACTGGAATAAATAAAAAATTTTTATAATAAACCCTTCACAGAAGACTTAGGGTTACTTGTTAAAATCAACTTTCAATGGTCAGCATGTGAATTATCCATGGTAAATATTTTTATCTCTAATTGTAATTGCTCTCCCCTTTCTTCCAGTCAGCCTACTACCCTTCACTTTCCAGCATTCAAGTATGCAAAGTATTATTAATTTAATGTTATTTGTACATGGAATCTATAGAATAAAATCTTTTTAAAATAGTCCAAAACCACATGTAAATGACTTCTGAATTGTTTTAAGTAGAGTTGGGTAGAGTTCCTTATATTTAAAAGTAGAGAAATAGTAGTAAGAAAATGGTCTTACCTATACTGGCTTCAGTAATCTTATGCATTCTTATTTACAAATTTGAATTCATTTAAAAGAAAAAAAAGTGACATTTCTTATTCAGGACCTGAAACAGAACTATTCATTATCTTTCCTCTAACATCTCCCAGAAAGTCCGTATTAGACCTTATAAAACCAGGCTTTAAAAAAACCCAAAACAAACCTAGTACTATATTTTGTTTTTGTTTTGTATTTTAAACTCAGTGAGCTCTGACTTTAGTGGGAACTGGTATTTGGTATCGCCCATGTGAGTAAACTCATCATAAACTGGGAAATAGCCATCTCTATATTTCCATTTGCACATTGGATATAGTAGGTGGCATTAGTATGCACTAGCTGCAAAGTAATAGCACCTTATTATTGGAGTAAATAGTGTTTATTTATAAAGATATGTAGGGTTTTTTATGTGTGCATCTATGTAGAATATTCACTTTAAGAAATGTGAAACTAGGTATAATTTCATATTTTTTCTCATAGTATTTATCCTTTGGTTTATTTTGCATAAAATCTGAAATTATTCAACATTCCTTGAGATTCTCAAGCTTGGGTAGCAGGGATTGTACTCCCACAAAGGGCTTTCTGTCTTTGCTACCTTTTTTCACTCTCAGAAATCCATTTATTCTGATCAAAAAGGTTTAACCTTTAATTTACTTCCACAATCAGCTGTAAAATGGTGGTGGATGTTAAGACCTACCACATTGATTCCAGAAATACATAACTACTGTGGTTTTTTTTAGAGTAAGTTGTGATTGAAAAAAGAGAAAGAATACTTAAACCAAAGCCAGTTATGGGGAGTATTCTCTTCCTGACATCCATCTTCACCTCAGTACTACAAGGAAATTGCAGTGCATAGTGAACAATCCCAATGCATTATCTCTGTAACATTTCTACAGAAGGTCTCAGTGCTTAGTCTGTTTGTCTTGGCCTTTCTTGGCTCTATGGATGGGGTCTGGTCTAGGTGAGTTTCTTACTACTTCTGTAAGGTTTTTGCTTTTAAATAATTGAACAGAACAATGAATTTCAACTTGTGTCAACACCAAGAAATAAACTGCTTTATTCTAACTGTATTCTAAGACACTAATTGTTTTTCAACTTTCCATTCGAGCTTTTTTGGGTATTAAGGTTTTTTGCTATTGAATAGCAAAGAACTTCCATTTGTCTTCTACTTTTCCTTTGCCCTAAAAGTATAAACACTGCATTTCAGTTTTACTGTGTTGCATATAGTTGGTTTGCTGTAAATTTTCTTGTAAACACAATTGCCTTGTTCAGTTTTGCTGTAAACTGACTCACCATATGATGCACTGTTGATATGTTTTCTGATGTGTGCTTGATAAGAGTGATGAAATAAAGCTTAAAATATATATTGTTTGCTTACTTAGTATAAAGCTTCTTAAACTCAGAGAATCTCTTTTTTTAAATTATATTTTCATTTATTTTGTTAAATATTTCCCAGTTACATATAAAAGAATTTTTAACATTTCACTTAAAAAAAAACATTCATTTTGGAAAATGTTGAGTTCCACATTCTCTCCCTCCCTCCCATTCCTGGAGAAGGCAAACAGTATGATATCAGTTATACATGTGAAGTTATGCAAAACATGTCTCCATATTAGCCATGTTGCAAAAGAAAACACACACACAAACAAGAAAAATAAAGTTTAAAAAGTATGCTTCAATCTGCACTGAGTTTATCACTTCAGAGTACTTACCTTTCTGGTAGATTATTCTTCACCTAAAGGGACTTTGAAGAAATTTCAGTGTGTGCTAAACTTTTTAAGTATATCATTTCTCTGTGGGACCTGAACTATTTTGGTACGTTTTATCGTATAGCAACAAAACAGAGCTGAAATCTGTTTCAGCCAAGGCTCTTCCATTACCTTGATATATTAGACAAATCATTTAACTTTTCTGCCATTTATTTGTTGAATGGGGATAGTTAATGGCTGCCCTATTAACTACACGAGGTATTATAAAAGACAAAATGTGCAATAATAAATAAACACCTTGAAAAAGCAAAAGGCATTTCTGTATAATACTGTAAAGCATGGTTACATAGCAAATGGTTGAGTAAATTTACCTAGTTGGCAAGTGAAATGGCCTGTAAAATTAATTGCTCTTGTTGATGGTAATAAATAGTTACAGGGTTCTCACCTGTAATTGGTGAGTTTCAGAATTGATTCCCGTCCCATTCTCATACTTTTAAGGAATCAACATGATCTATACAGGCATAATGGATAGACACATGACCTCTAAGACAGAAAAGCCTCTGATCAAGTCTTTCCTCTGATACATACTAGTTATGTGACTCTGGGCAAATCACTTAAACTTTCAGTGTTCTAGGCAATTTTCTAAAACCCATTTACTGCTGAGACAGTCTCAATCTGCAATAATTAAGGATGTGTCATACCAAGAGCTCCCTATTGCTTTGACATCATCAGTTTAGTCCCTATTCCATTAATATTGGGTATTATGCCTAATGATCAGTTTTTAGAAAGTTGTAGGAACAGAAGAAAGATTTGAGCCAAAAAAGTAGAAAAGCATAAATGAATTGGAGGGATTTGGTCTAGTGAAGGTCAGAAGTTGAGTTCCAAGAAGAGAGACTGAGGAAAATTTGGAGAATAATCTCAAGGTCAGATCCAAATTCTAATTCTGAATTGAAAAACAGGATCATCAGTAATTAAGATATGGCTTCTTTCCAAACAGGGAATGCCAGAATGACCTACTTTTCTTTCTACCTTTCTTTTTCTTCATTCCCCCCCTCCCTTTTTTTCTCCCTCCCTCCCTCCCTTTCTTTCTCTTCCTTTTGTAGATGAAGCCAAATGCTATGCATATAGTTTGCTCAGATTTTTAGCAAAGCTTTGTATAAAGCATCATTCTCTTGTAGAGAAAATGGAGAGAGATGGATGAAACAATATAATTAGATTCAGAACTGGTTGAATGGGCAGATTAAGAGAATGGCAACAGATGTTCAGTGAAGTTCCCTAGGAATTAGTGCTTGGTACTGTGTTATTTGACATTTTTTTCAATGACTTGGATGTATGGGTGGCACATTGAGTTTGCAGGTGATGGGACGCCAGGAGAGAAAGCTAAAACAATGGACAATTGAGTCAGAATTTTTGACAAGCTAGAGCATCAGCCAAACCTAATAATATTGAATTAAGTAGATGTTAACATAAAGTCTTACATTGGGCTATAAAAATCAGCTTTACTAGTAGAAGATGTGGGAAACATGTTTGCACAGCAGGTCTGAAAAAGACCCAAGTGTTTTAGTGGACCGCAAGCTCAGTAAGAGTCAGCAGTGTGATGTGACAGCCAGAAAAGGTGGTGCAATCTTGAGCTGCATTAAGAGGGGCATAACTTCCAGGAAAAAAGAAGTTCTACCTTATCAGAGCTCATCTAGAGTATTTGGTTAAGTTCTTGATGCCATTGTTTAATAAGGAAATTGATAGATTGGAAGATTTCGAGAGAAAAACAACCATTATGTTAAAGGGCCTTGCAGCTTGTTCATATAAGAATCATTTGATAAAACTGAGGATATTTTAGCCCAAAGAAGAAAACTTAGTAGGGATAGGGGTTGGGGAAAAAGAGGAAGAGGACTGACATTTTCCAAGTATATGATAAACAGCTGGGAATCCTATAGAGACATTTGGAACATACAGACGTTTCCAAGCAATAATAGCAAATGCTGATGTCATACTATCTGACCTGTCAAGTGTAACTGAAAGCTAAAATGAAAGAGTAGACTCTGAAGGCTCTCTCTCCATGAACAACATCCACATCCACATGGTTTTAGCCAATGTTATCTTGACAAAGAAATACAAACAAATGGCTAAAGCATGTGGATTTGTTTATCGAGACAGAGGAGTTTATGATGGCAATTTCAGATGGAAACATTACCACCAGAAAAGTATGGAAGGATTATTCTTAAGGAATTTGAATTTAGTGATACAGTGAAGATCATTTAAAGAAATCAGAATCATCTGGGAACAGCATCATCCTGTTTGATATTGGAGGGGCACTGAGGATGCTTCAGCAATCCCACAGAAGATAGCTTTATATCATCATACTTTTTATTTATCTGTCAAAAGGAATTGTTTTATCTACTGAAGCAGTAGGTCACAAAATATTAAAGGGAAACAATAGCAGGATAGCAGCTCGTTCCTGGACCATTTCTATATGAACCCATTGAATGAAATGGAATTTTTTCCCCATAATAGTAATGTTCCTAAAGTTCTACTCTAGGTTCTATTATAATAATAATGTGGTACCTCTTCTAGGATATCTCCCCAATTATACTCAAAAGCTGAGTATCATCTAGGGGATGATTACCTCAAATTCAAGGAACTCTGAATCTGCACTTCTGAAACTAGCTCATAAGCCCCAATTTGTACATTTGCCTTTAATAGCTAGATAATACAGTTAGCTTAAAAGAGCATCATTCCCAAGAGACAAGGAGTAATTCTCTCTCAAGAGATGGGTTCTTTGCAAAGTTAGTTCTCTCTTGGCTGCCAGTATTCACGCTTTGAGCTATGTCCTGCCTCAGCTCAACTCCCTAGAGAGTGTTTCGAGGCATAACTGAGCCTTTGTATCATCCATCTAGAGCTGGAAGGGACCTTAAAGGCTGCTGACTCCAACTCCCTCATTTTGCAGAGAAGGAAATTGAGATTGAAAAATTCAGTGATTTTCCCAAGGTCACACAACTTGTAAGTGTTTGATGCAAGATTCAAAATCAGATTTTCTGGACTCTGGGTTCAGTCTTCTAGTCCTTTATTCACTATACCACCTAACTTGTTCCATTTTATATCTCCTTCCTAATACTTATATTTATTGGGGGGAAAACATGGAATGCTTCATAACTTTCATTATTTTAAGTTATAAATGCCTGGGACAGCTGACCTGTGGAGACTCTTGCTATGGATGTTACTCAAAATAGGGCCCCACTGCTCAGAGTGACAGCAACCTGGATTTCGGGCACAATTCCTATTAGAAATAGTACTAGTTTCCAGAGGATTTATTTTCAAATTCAATCCTATTCATATTTGTGTAGCATTTTTTGGTTTACGGAGAACTTTCCTTGCTACTATACAGTAGGATAGATATTATAAGTATCATTCTCTTCATTTTACTGATGCAGAAACTCTCCTAAAGAATTTGAATGACTTTACTAAGATCTCAGAGCTAAGTTCCAAAGCCAAGTCTTCCGACTCCTCATAGAGTATTCAACATCACAAAACTACCATCAATTCTTGTTTGAGGGATTGAAAGGACAAGAAGGAAAAAAAACTGGGGCCCAGATCTTTAAAATTGTTAAGTAAGTAACAGACTTTAAGAAGGAAAGGAAGGATGCACTGGGGCTCTGAGAAATCTAAGCCAGGGATGGGGAGCCTGCAGCCTTGAGGCCACATGTGGCCCTTTAGGTCCTCAAATGCAGCCCTTTGACTCAATCCAAACTTCAGTGTTGTTCTGTGAAGTTTGGATTCAGTCAAAGGACTGCACTTGAAGACCTAGACAATATATGACTTCAAGGTCATAGGTTCCCGATGAAAAATATTTTTTTTATAATTATATCAAGTTCAATGACTAGTAATGCACAACATAACATTGAAAGTAAGTCTAGGCAGAGTAACAAGATACTATTGACTTAGGAAGTGGGACAAATTTTAGACTCAATGATAAGTTCTGATCCCTATCAGGAGATAAATTATTGATAATATATTTTTTAAACAATAGCCTCACTTTCCTTTGAAAGTATAACCAGTATGAACTATAATTTACTTTTCGGCATTGTATAAACTAGATAGAAATTAGGAGATAATGAGGGCATCAACACTGCCCCATTGACTAATACTTAACACTTTCTGACTGGACAGGGGTGGGGGATGATGAGACATGATGTATGGGATGACTTCAGCTAGTTCTCATCTGGAGAATCATTACTCCGTGTTTAATGTAGAGGTTTTCTGCTGTCCACATGTTTTCACTCTTCATGGCTCATTACATCACTAGATAATTACAGTCACTCATAGACCCTAATTACACTGGGAGAAAGTGGAAAGAGCATACAAAAATTCTCCAAAGTTGGAGGACATGCAGCATTTAGCTATGGTCAAAGATGCCTTCATGATAAGGCAGCTAGGTGGTGCCATGGATACAACAATGAGCCTAGAGTCTAAAAAAACCTGAGTTTAAATCCAGCCTCAGACGTTGACTGGCTATGTGACCTTGAGCAAGTCACTTCACCACTGCCTAAAACTGAATTTTTGTTTCCTAGGGATACATTTTAACCTATTGTAATTCCCTCCTGCCTCACAGGCTGAACATCCTCTTACTTTTTTTGTGGGGTTGTTATGTGGAATCTCATTTTGCTTGAACCCAGAAGACAAGGATAGAAGTTAGAGGATAGAAGTCTCAAAGGAGCACCTTTTGGCATGATGTCAGGACACTCTTCTGCAGAGCTCTTCAGAAGAGGGATGGACAGGCTGTCTTAGGAGGTACTGGGATCTGTCTTCCTGACCCTGAAAAGCAGGACATAACACCAGAACTGGTCAGTTGAGCCTCATTACTTTGATCACCTTGTTTTTATGAACCGAATGAAAACACGAGATCCAATCCAAGTCTACAAGTTTCCAAGTCATTTCAGAGTAGTTGCTGTCATGCCTTAAGTTGTTTTTCCCCCCTAGAATAAGGAGTGGGAGGAGTGGTACCTCTTGCCTCTGACTTTGCTGCTGCAGATTAAATTCCATTCTCAGTCCCCAGCTGAGCTCATTACTCATCCACATGTTTTCAAAAAGGACACCCTAAGGTTTGATTCCAAGCTCTGTAACCACTTTGGTATTTCTTTGGAGTGACTACAGGCTGCCTCATTTGGTTTGACCAAAAGACAGCTTTAAAAAGGATCTGATTTCTTTAGTTGAAGTGAAAAGACCACTCAGTCATTTAAAATTTGAATCTAGGACAGGCATTCCATAACTAACACAATTAAATGATTCTGTGAACACAAGGACACATTAGTTCTGGAACAGTGGGCAATTAGTTCAATGGGGTTATAGCAAGCTTTTTGATTGGATTTCATTATATAGTATAAATTTTTTTTATTTAACAAACACTTATTAAATGGTTATAATGTTCAAGTCACTGTGCAATACACTAGAGATAAGACACAAAACCAAAACATTTTCTGCCTTCAGGGAGTTTATGTTCTAGGGAAAGGAAGCAACATATTTGCAAAGAAGTCAATACAAAATAAATACAAAGTTACTTCAGATGGAGAAGAGACTCCTAACATTCAGATGAGAAGAGAAGAGAAGAGAAGAGGAGAGGAAGGAAGGAAGAAAGAAAGAAAAGAAAAAAAGCCCAGTTTCTAAGAACTCACTGTTTGATAAAAACTGCTAGGAAAATTGAATAATAGTGTGGCAGAAACTGGGCATAGACCAATGCCTGACACCATGCACAAGAATAAAGTCCAAATGGATACATGATCTAGGTATAAAGGCTGATATTGTAAACAAATTGGGGGAGCAAAGGATAGTATATTTGTCATATTTATGGAGAATGGAGAAATGTGTGACCAAACAAGAGATAGGGAAAGTTATGAAGTGCAAAATAGATATTTTGCTTGCATTAAATTGAAAAGTTTTTGCACAAATCTAATGCAATCAAAATTAGGAGGGAAGCAGAAAACAGGGAAAGAATTTTTACAACTAGTGTCTGTGATAAAGGCCTCATTTCTAAGATACATAGAGAACTGAGTCTAATTTACAAGAATACAATACCCTCTATTTTTATAGATAAAAAATATATAAAAATAGAGGGTTGGATCAGGATGACCTCCTACGTCCCTTCTACCTCTAAATCAATGATCTTATGAGCCTGTTACCTGATGATCTTTTGATTGCTTCCAGAATTTTCAACAAGAATGCTTGGAAGTCCTCCATTTCATTGAAGTTCTATTTTTCCCCCTGAAGTATGATAGTCAGTTTTACTGGGTTAGGTGATTCTTGGTTTTAATCCTAGTTCCTTTGACCTCTGGAATATCATATTCCAAGTCCTCTGATCCCTTAGAAGCTGCTAAGTCCTGTGTTATCCTGATGGTTTCCCAAATTTGACTATAATATTCCTAGAATTTTTCCTTTTGGAATCTCTTTCAGGAAGTGATTGGTGGATTCTTTCCATTTCTATTTTACCCTCTGGTTCTAGAATATCAGGACAGTTTTCCTTGATAATTTCTTGAAAGATGGTGTCTAGGCTCTTTTGTTGATCATGGCTTTCAGGTAGTGGTTACTGGTAATTTAAATTATCTCTCCTGGATCTATTTTCCAGATCAGCTGTTTTTCCAGTGGGATACTTTACCATGTCTTCTATTTTTTTGTTCATTTGGTTTTGTTTTACAATTTCTTGATTTCTCATAAAGTTATTAGCTTCCATCTGCTCCATTCTAATTTTTAAAGAATTACTTTCTTCAGGGGTGGAGCCTAGATGGCAGAGCAGAGAGTTGGACCTGCTCTAACTCCCCCCCACCCATAGCCCATTAAATACCTGGAAAAAATGACTCTAAACAAATTCTAGAGCAGCAGAAGTCACAAAACAACAAAGTGAAAGAGATTTCCAGCCCCAGGCAGCCTGGAAGGACAACAGGGAAGGCCTATCACACTAGGCTCAGAGCGGAGTGCAGCCCATGGAGTACAGCCCAGCCTTAGCTGGGCTACATGGTGGGATTGAAGCAGGTTTCAGGACATGGAATCATAGACAGCAGCTGCGGTTGCCAGATTTCTCAACCTACAAATGCCAGGCAGCTTCAAAGGTCAGTGAGAAAGCTCTTTCACCTGGGTGAGAAAGGAGCAGGGTCTAGCCCTAGCCCCAGGCCCATGGTGGTGGTAGCCACTGCAGCAGCAGAGCACTTGGCCTAAAGACCCTGGGGGAATTGAGTGCCTGATCTGGATCTCAACCCTGAGTGGCAGTCCTGGGGTGAGGAGGAATGCTGGTGTGGTGGAGCTGGAGGAGGCTCTGGAGAGGCAATTCTACTCACAGATCCTGGGCAGGAAAGCTTGTGGTTGCTTCCACACCAGAGCACAGTCCAGAAGAGGAGTAAACTCCTATTCCTTGATTGTGCCATATTGGAAGAACTGAGAACTTACAGGTCCCTGGACTATACCCTCTGTCTGACAAAGGACCCAAAAGTCAAGTAACTGGCTGAGAAAATGCCCAAAAAGGGGAAAAAATAAGAATATAGAAGATTACTTTCTTGGTGAACAGGTATTCTTCCAACCTTTGGATGAGGAAGAACAAAGCATACCATTAGAAGAAGATTGAAAAGTCAAGGCTTCTACATCCATAACCTCCAAAATAGATATGCAATGGTCTCAGGCCAAGGAAGCACTCAAAAAGGATTTTGAAAACCAAGTAAGAGAGGTAGAGGAACAACTGGGAAGAGAAATGAGAGTGATGCAAGAAAATCATGAAAAGTGAGTCAACAACTTGCTAAAGGAGACCCCCAAAAAATGGTGAAGAAAATAACACCTTTAAAAATAGACTAACCCAAATGGCAGAAGAAGTCCAAAAAGCCAATGAGGAGAAGAAGGCTTTAAAAAGCAGAATTAGCCAAATAGAAAAGGAGGTTCAAAAGCTCAGTGAAGAAAATAGTTCTTTAAAAATTAGAATGGAGCAGATGGAAGCTAATGACTTTATAAGAAATGAAGAAATTACAAAACAAAACCAAAAGAATGAAACAAATTGAAGACAACATGAAATATCTCATTGGAAAAACAACTGACCTGGAAAATAGATCCAGGAGAGACAGTTTAGAAATTATGGGACTACCTGAAAGCCATGATGAAAAAAGGAACCTAGACATCATCTTTCATGAAATTATCAAGGAAAACTGCCCTGATATTCTAGAACCAGAGGGTAAAATAGAAATGAAAAGAATCCACCAAACACCTCCTGAGATCTGAAACAAAAAATTCCTAGGAATATTGTAGCCCAATTCCAGAGTTCCCAGGTTAAGGAGAATATTGCAAGCAGCCAGAAAGAAACAATTCAAGTATTGTGGAAACACAATCAGGATAACACAAGATCTAGCAGTATCTACATTAAGGGGTCGAAGTGCTTAGAATATGATATTCCAGAAGTAAGGAACTAGGACTAAAAGCAAGAATCACCTACCCAGCAAAACTGAGTCTAATACTTCAGGGGGGAAAATGATCATTCAGTGAAATAGAGAACTTCAAAGCATTTTCAATAAAAAGACTCAAACTTAATAGAAAATTTAACTTTCAAACACAAGAATCAAAAGAAGCATAAAAAGGTAAACAGAAAATAGAAATCATGAGGAACTTACTAAAGTTGAACTGTTTACATTCCTATATGGAAAGATAACATTTGTAACTCTTGAGACTTTTCTCAGTATTTGGGTAGTTGGGAGGGATTATATACATATAGACAGAGGACAGAGAGTAAGTTGAATAGGAAGGGATGATATCTAAAAAAATAAAATTAAGGGATGAGAGAGAAATATATTGGGAGGAGAAAGGGAGAAATGGAATGGAGCAAATTATCTCTCATAAAAGAGGCAAAAAAAAGCTTTTCCAATGGAGGACAAAAGGGAGGAGGTGAGCGAAAAAGTGAAGCTTACTCTCATCACCTTTGGCTCAAGGAGGAAATAACATTGAAAATCTATCTTATACTACAGGAAAGTAGGGGAGAAGAAGATAAGTGCAGTGTGTGGGGGGATGATGGAAAGGGTGACAAATGGGAGGAGGGAATGATTAGAAGTAAACACTTTTGGGAAGGGACAAGGTCAAAAGAGAGAATAGAATAAATGGAGGGGCAGGATAGGATGGAGGGAAATATAGTTAGTCTTTCACAATATGACTATTATGGAAGTGTTTTGCATAATTATACATATATAGCCTATATTGAATTGCTTGCCTTCTCAGTGGGGATGGTTGTGGAGGAAGGAAGGGAGAGAAGTTGGAACTCAAAGTTTTAGGAACAAATGTTGAGAACTGTTTTTGCATGCAACTTGGAAATAAGAAATACCAGTAATAGGGTATAGGAATCTATCTTGCCCTACAAGAAAAGAGAGAAGATGGGGATAGGGGAAGGGAAGGGTATGATAGAAGGGATAGCAGATTGGGGGAAGGGGTAAGCAGAATGCATAGTGTCTTGGAGTGGGGGGAGAGGAGAGATGGGGAGAAATTTTGGAACTCAAAATCTTGTGGAAATGAATGCTGAAAACTAAAACTAAATAAATCTAATTTTAAAAAGATTTATTTTCTTCAATGAGTTTTTAGACTTCTTTTTTCATATGACTCATTCTACTTGTTTTTTTAATGATAAATTGCAACTTGGACTCAGGATAGGTAATGGAACAAGGTATTGTCTGTGGGCTTGCATTGTGTTGATTGTCCGCTCAGGGGTTGGGGCTCCAGGCCCAATGCCAGGTCTTGCCAAGAGGCTCTCAGTCTTGGATACTGGTGATCTGAGGGCAGTGGGGCCTTTTTGTTGCAGGGGAAGCAGTATGGTGATGCCTTTAAACATAGTGTTCTCTGTTGCTACTGCTACTTCTTGGAGGCTGCCTTGCTGGTCAGGTCCTCGGCCTTCTCAGTAACTGCCAGAGCAGTTCCTTCACCTTTTCAGTTGCTTCCTTAGCTATTTCAACAAGTGTCTCAGAGCTTCACCTTGCAGTTTGACCAAGATGTACTCAAAGCCTTTGATGGTTTTGGTCACATTACTTTTGAATCTAGCTAAGTCAAACTCATGTACAGCTCTGGAGACCCCAAACGCAGTGGAAGAGACCTAGGCCTTCCATCAGAATTCAGTCCAGCCACCATTTTCAGGGTTCACGTAGCAAACACATCTTTCCTCCACCACTATCAGCCAAGTATGGTTGATGTTCTAGGTGAGAGTGGCCATGGTCTGGTTCTGTGGGTCCACAGTAGAGTCCTCGAGGATGTATGAGTGGACTACATTAACGAAAGAGAAGCACTCTGCCCAGTGGGGCATTCTGTTCACATTCATTAGAAATTGTCTGGTCAGCAGCTTCTGATCAGTAGTTACCTCCTGGTGTACAATGTCCTCCGTCAGCACACATTTCCTGCAGGGGTTGGGGTAACACTTCCAGAAGGCAGCAAACACTTGGACTGCCACCACCCTGGGACTGGGGCTGGGCCATACCATGCTCCCTTCTCAGTCAGGTGAGAGACCCTTTCCACTGAACTTTGAAGTTGTCTTTAGAGTTTGTGGGTTGAGAAGACTGGAATCCACAGCAGCCTCCAGCAATTCAGTCCCCTAAGGCCCATGCCAGCTTGGCTCACTTGGAACTGCACTCTGTTCCCAGCCTGGGGCAATAGATCTTTCCCATTGACCTTCCAGATTGTCTTAGGCTGGAATTTTGCTTTAGTCTGTCACTTTGTGGCTTCTGTTGCTTTAGAATTTGTTTAATCATTTTTACAGTTTTTTTAGGGGTTTGGGGAGAGTACTGTAGCAGGTCTCTGCTTCTACTCTGCCATATTGACTACACCCCCCCTTTCAGTAATTTTTAGGCTATGATTAGTACAGAGTAGTTTTTGTAAAAATAATGAATTGACATACTACCTTCTTTGCTATTTTCTTGATTTAATGAAAGCCACACTCTTCATACTATATTTGATGGTTATGGGGAAGTTCCCCTTAGATGGAAGGACTCAAGTTAAAGCCCTGATCTACATTCCAGGGGTAGAGGATCTGTGGCCTTGAGGCCACATGAGGTCCTCAAGGTCCCCAAGTATGGCCCTTTGACTGAATCCAAATTTCACAGAATGAATCCCTTTAATATAAGGATTTGTTCTATAAAATTTGTACTCAGTCAAAAGACCTCACCCAAGGACCTAGAAGGCCATTTGTGGCCTCAAGGCCACAGGTTCCTTACCCTTGAATTTTAGGCAATCCCACTGATAGGGCAAAAAATGTTTTCTAGAAGTCTAAATACCTTAACATACTGAGACTGCCATTGATTAGGCCGTGTTAGATGAACCTATATTTTACATAAAATGATGATTGTTTTGGTTAGTTCTGACAGAGGTATGAACTTACATGCTTTTGACCAAATTACATGGCCACTCCATTATGCAGGGTCATCTTTCTCTGAGGATACAGCATCAAGAGTGAAGAGACCATATTGCTTTACCTGCCTGTATTAGTGTGTTCATTTTGAATAATGGAGGGGGGTGGGAATCAAAAGCAACACTTCTCTGTTATAGGGAAATATTGTGTGAAATGATATGTTGCCCAACTATGACACTATTTATCTCAGTGCTACTTTCCTTAAGTATGCAATATGTCATTGAATTAATCATCCAAGCAAGAGGTTTTATTTGGCTGAATATAACATCTGAATCAGTCAACTGATGCCTCTCTGCCCAAACATATGAAGATTTCCCTGGTGAAATAGGTGGATGAGAACAGTTTGTTCCTAATAGCCATGAATGTGGCTGAAGCAGGCACTATGGAGCAGTTAGGTTAGATAACAAAGACACAAGTCACCTTGACTTTTGTTCTAACACTGGACTTCAATGACTCTGGAAGAGAGAAAGGCTGATGACATTGTGCAACTCTGCCTCACAAATCAAATTCAAGTCAAATTCGAGTCAAGGCATCACCCTATGATGTCATTGGTCCTATTTGGACAAACAACATGGTCCTAGGATCTTAAGTTACTCTTGGTGACATGTATGTAAACCCTAGGCAGGACCAGTAGAGGATGGTCAAACCAGCAAACACATAGCCTACACCCCCAAGCAATATTTCCTGTGACACTTTACTGCTTGATTTGGAAGTGGCTTTTATATTACACTCTTGCTGTCTGGGTTCCAAATAAGTCTAGGAAATGGAATGAAATATTGGTTAAATATTAAAATATGAAATATGCTACCTATCTGACTCAGAGTTCCCATTCCATAAGAGATCTTTCTCTCAGGTCTTTTCTCATGGCATTCACATACTGGAGGACTAGGATTTAGACATTCAGTATGTGGTGATCATGTGGTGATTTTGTACATGGTGTGCTAGAAACACCCCACAGCAGAAATAGTCACCAAGAATTATTTGCTTTTCCTAGACTTCTTCACCTGAAGAAGTAGGATTGAGAGAATCCTATATACAAAAGGAATAGGGGAGGGGTCTGCACTCCCTATCTTAGGTGCAAAGACTAAAAAGTAAAAGCAACTTCCTCACACTTATCTCCCAAATTGAATTTAAGATAATTGGTAATTTTCAGTGACTCTGGATCTCTTTTCTCTCCAAGGCCACCTTCATCTACCCATTCTGCTGGGAGAGGTCTTCATATGCTTGGGGTTGACATCCCCCTAACTCCCTGATGGGTTACCCTCAATCTAGTTCAGCCTAGCTGCCAAAATGGTTTTTACTAGGGTGATGCTGCTGCATATACTACAACTTCTTGTACCTACAGGTGAAAGACAGGTGGATATCAAAAGTAGATGAGCAACCCTAAAAAGGCTTAGCAAACCCTAATACCAGAAGTACTAGTCTTCCTTTAATACTCCATGCACCCTAATACTGATATAGAATAAATTATTCCCCAGGTTCTTTTCACTTCTATTTGCATCAGTTCATACAAATCTTCCTAGTATTCTCTGAAACCGTCCCCCTCATAAATTTTCACAATACAATAGCATTCCATTCTTGTATCATATTTTGTTTAGGTTGCTCTGTTGGTAGAAAATGATTATATGGGGGAGCTATATACACACAGAGTTGATTACCTACAACACCTCACACTGAGCCTGGGGTAGTGAGGATTCCCAAGTCATGTGGGATGTGTCCCATGCATGTTTATAGACAATAATATAATACCAAAGCAGAAGTCCACACAGAAGGAGTGCCAGAAATTACATACCTTTTGCTGTTTTAGCACAAAGAATGATCTCTATCTGGACTTTAACTTTTTTAAATGATGGAAAATGGAAACCACACAGAGTTTAAAGAGGAAGAAGAGCATTAACCCAGTCCTATGACCTAATAGTTGGCTCTTATACAGAGACTAGAGCAGATGTTGGGGAAAGGGAGGTGGTTGCAGGAATATTTGCTTTACCCTCTCCCAAATCCTTCTTCTTCTGATTCAGGACTTTGTTCTGTATATAGGATCTCTGAATGTCTGCTCTGTTTATATCTGAATTAACTGTTTTTGGAAATAGCAGTTCACACACAACATATTTCATATGTTATTTAAGACTTACAAAGTACTTTATTTGGTCACAGTCAATTCAGTGGGTAAATAGTGAAAATGTATCATTCTTGTCATGGAGAGAAGGAAACAGGCCCAGAGAGAGGACAGGTATTCTCCTACAAACACATAGCTAATAAGTGTCAGATCCAGGAACAGAAGGCAGGCCTTGTGGCTCCAAGACCAATATCCTTCCAACAAAGACCTTAGAAACCACCCATTCCAATCCCTTTTGAGTCCCAGTAAGGTTCAGTAAGCTGGCCACAGTTATACAGCTAGATGATGGCTGTAAAGATTTCCTAACTCTAGTCTTCCCATACCACCATGGTCCAATCTGCTTATTTTATACAATAATAAACTGAGCCTGAGATATGTTGTGTTTTAACCAAAGCCTAACAACTTTTTAGTAGCAGAGCTGGCAGAAACATAGTTCTCTGAACTTCAGTGTTCTTTCCACAAACCCATGCTGAATATAAATAACCTCATAGAATAAATAACAATGGCTCCTCGCTACTTTTTTGTGTAGCTTCATGCATAGCCTCATGGGAAAATACCTTGTTAAATTATGATTCATGAGTCAGTTTTTTAGCTTGGCAGGAATGCTAAAAGTTATTTAATCTGTGGAATCGAATGGCTATTACCTCTAAAAGTACAATAAAGTGTTAACTCTTTCATCCAATTAATTTACCTGTATCATATAAACATTTAATCCATACCAGTGGGAAACTAGAGCAGCTAGATGGTGCAGTTATTAGAGCACAAGGTCTGGAGTCAGGAAGATCTATGTTCAAATCTGCCTTCAGACACTTAGTTAGCTATATGACCTTGGGCAAGTCCCTTAGCCCTATTTGCCTCAGTTTCCTCATCTATAAAGTGCGCTGGAGAAGGAAATGACAAAATTCCAGTATCTTTGCTAAGAAAATCCCAAAAGGGGTCATGAAGAGTCAGACATGACTGAAATAACTGAACAACAAGCTGTGCAACTGATGGGAAGATAAATCTAGAAACCACACAGTTTGACCCAACCCTATGATCTAATAATAGTTGGCAGTCACTCTACCAGATCCAGGCAGTAGAGTTGTTTTTGGGTCAGGGATTCTATTCAGAAGTCAAACACATTTTATAATTTTGAAGTGAAGGTTTTCCTGGTGGTGCTAGTTGTTTTTCTCTCCTTTTTCCTTTTATCCTAGTTTTAAGAATCAAAAATGCAATAGAAAAATTCATTGTCTGAGTCCATACTGCCTCTGCAGACAGAGGGTCTGGATCCAAATCTCACTTTTGCACTTACTACGCATGTAACCTTGGGCAAATCTCTTCACCTCCCGTGGATCTTGGTTTCCTCATTTATAAAATGAAGGCATTGGACTAGATGTCTTGTGAGCTCTGATCCAGTCCTTCATCTACAATCTTATAAGGGAGCATCCACAGGATGGCCATGGTGGACAAGGTGCTCTCTCAGTGCCCCACATGTCTGAAGCAGCCCCACACCCACTGCAACAATGAAAGTCTCCCTTTCTGCCAGTAGGTGAGAGTTTCAAAGGATCTTTAGGAATCTAGATGTACATAGAAATCACAAAAATAGTGTCATTGGAAGTTGGAAAAGAAGGATGACACAGAAACGTAAACATTCATCTTGTCTCACCATGGCATTAGGTGCCCTTGCCCTACACCATCTCCCCTTCTCACCAGGACTTTTGAGGTTGCCATTGTGGGCAATAGTGAAATGGAGCTACAAGTGCCTGTGTCAGTAGGCATGCTTCCATGGAGAGAGCTAATGAATCCCATATGCTCAGAGTCTCTAACATCTCCCAAGTCTTAGGTCCAAGGGAATGAAATTAGGGATTGGAGAGATGATGATGATAACTACTATTATTATCACTACTAATAATAGATTACACTTACGTAGCTCTTACTTGGTACCAGGCACTCTGCTAAGAGCTTAAAAATTATTGCCTTATTTGATTCTCACAACAACACTGGATGGTAGATACAGATAAGGAAACTGAGGCAAATAGCAGTTAAATTACTTATCCAGGGTTACACAGCTAATGTGAGAGGCTGGATTTTGAGCAATTCTTGAAGGAGAAAGTTGAAGTCAATGGAAAAAAGGGAACCTAGGGAATGTTGTTCATATTGAGCACTTCAAGAATAAGATCACCATTTTGTCTGAGGAGTTCTCTAAATGATACCTAAAATATCTTACCAAGAAATATCTTTTTTTTAAATAAAAATTTATTTAACTTTTTACATTCATTTTCACAAAATTTTGGGTTCCAAATTTTCTCCCCTTTTATCCCCTCCCCCCACCCCAATACACCAAGCAATCTAATTTTCCCTATCACCAATCTGCCCTCTCTTCTATCATCCCTCCCTTCTCTTATCCCTGTCTTCTCTTTTGTCCTGTAGGGCCAGATGACTTTCTATTCCCCATTGACTGTATTTCTTATTTCCTAGTAGCAAGAACAATACTAAACAGTTGTTCCTAAAACTTTGAGTTCCAAATTCTCCCCATCCCTCCCTCCCCACCCATTCCCTTTGGGAAGGCAGGCAATTCAATATAGGCTATATCTGTGTAGTTTTGCAAATGACTTCGATAATAGTCGTGTTGTGTAAGACTAACTGTATTTCCCTCCATCCTATCCTGCCCCCCATTGTTTCTATTCTGTCTTTTGATCCTGTCCCTCCCCAAGAGTGTTGACTTCAAATTGCTGTTTACTTTTTCATGCTTCTTCTCATTCTTGTGTTTGAAAGTCAGATTTTCTTTTCAGCTCTGGTCTTTTCATCAAGAATGCTTGAAAGTCCTCTGTTTCATGGAAAGACCATATTTTCCCCTGAAGTATTATACTCAGTTTTTCTGGGTAGGTGATTCTTGGTTTGAGTCCTAGTTCCTTTGACTTCTGGAATATCCTATTCCACATCTTTCGATCCCTTAATGTAGAAGCTGCTAGATCTTGAGTTATCCTGATTGTATTTCCACAATACTGGAATTGTTTCTTTCTAGCTGCTTGCAATATTTTGACCTGGGAATTCTGGAATTTGGCCACAATGTTCCTAGGAGTTTCTCTTTTTGGATCTCTTTCAGGTGGTGATCAATGGATTCTTTCAATACTTATTTTGCCCTCTGGTTGTAGAATACAAGGGCAGTTTTCCTCGATAATTTCCTGGAAGATGATATCTAGGCTCTTTTTTTGATCATGACTTTCAGATAGTCCCATGATTTTTAAATTGTCTTTCCTGGATCTATTTTCCAGGTCAGTTGTTTTTCCAATGAGATATTTCACATTCTCTTCCATTTGTTCATTCTTTTGGTTTTGTTTGGTGATTTCTTGGTTTCTCAGAAAGTCATTAGACTCCCATCTGAAACATTCTAATTTTGAGAGAACTATTCTCTTCAGTGAGCTTTTGAACCTCTTTTTCCATTTGGCTAATTCTGCTTTTGAAAGCATTCTTCTCCTCCTTGGCTTTTTGAACCTCTTTTGCCAATTGAGTGAGCCTATTTTTCAAGGTGTTATTTTCTTCAGCATTTTTTGGGGTCTCTTTTACCAAGGTATTGACCCATTTTTTATGCTTTTCTTGCATCTCTCTCATTTCTCTTCCCAGTTTTTCCTCCACCTGTCTAACTTGATTTTCAAAATCCTTTTTGAGCTATTCCATGGCCTGAGCCCACCAGACATCCACCTGGGATGTCTGGGATACAGAGGCCCTGACCTCCACGTCTTTCCCTGATGGTAAGAATAGTTCCTCGTCATCAGAATTGAAAGGCGGGGAACATCTGCACCCCATCAAAGTAGCTCTCTATGGTCTTATTTTGCTTCCTTTTTCTGGGCATTTTCCCAGCCAGTTACTTGACTTCTGAGATTCCTGTCCACCCCCACCTAGATCAGCCCAGCTAGTGCTTAGGGTCTGAGATTCAAATGGGCTTTCCGCGGCAGGCAGGACTGCTGTTCAATGTGAGCTTAAGTTCTGGTGCTTGGGTGGGAGCAGGGCTACCTCCCAGGCTCAGTTCTCTCAGGGGCTTTATGCAGAGACCTTCAGTAATGGGGCGGGTGGGGGCAGGGCCATCTCCCAGGCTCAGTTCCCTCAGGGGGTTTATGCAGAGACCTTCAGTAATGGCCCTGAACTTCTGCCTGCTGGTCTGGGAGTCCCGGGTGCTGCCGCCTCTGCCGCTCCCTCCGCAGCTTCCTCCCGAGGGGGCCCGAGCCATGGAGACACCCCCGTCCCCTCTTGGCCAGCCCAGAAGTCTCTCTCACTGACCTGTAGCATCTGTGGGTGGAGGGACCTTCCCGGCTGCCGGAGATTCCGTCCGTGAAGCCTGCTCGGATCTGCTCCTCTGGGGCCATGGCCAGGGCAGCTCAGGGGTGGGCTTGCTTTCCGGGGTGTGGGGACCGCTCTCCAGGGCTTTCTGGAATGGAAATCTTTTCCACTGTGTTTCTGCGTGCCTTGCAGTGCTTCAGAATTTGTGGGGAGTTCTTCTTGCAGGAAATATATGGGCTGTGGGTTCGGAGCTAGCATACATGAGTCTTTCTACTCCGCCATCTTGACTCCACCCCGTCCCCAAGAAATATCTTAAGAAGAACAATCTTCATGATTGGTTTCATGTAGTTACATCTGACAAGGAAATTCATGAACTTCATTATTTCCAGATGAATCAACACGAGGAAGTTCTGAATCTGAAGATTAAATGGGAGGCTGAGTCATTTCTTAGGGGCTTTGAATTTTAAAAGTGTCCAAAAGAATAAAACGTTATGGAAACACTTTAATTTACTGGCAAATAAAACGTAAAAAAATGTTTAAAAAAGGAATGGAAAATATATGTGTCTAAGTAGAGCTTATTGACATTTATAGAATATCTAATAGCTAGTGTCTAAAATGGCTAATAGAATATCCTAAAATGATGGAAAAGGGTGCTGGAATGTTGGGATGTGACTTTTGGTGGTATTCCTTAAGGGACTCTGAAGGAACTTCACATCTCATCAGCCCTCTGTATAGATGTAGATACACATACCCTTACAGTCCTGTATCAATGACTCTGCCTATCCAAACACTTCTACCCCACCTTCCGTCCCCACCACCACCACAAGTCTTTAGCCCTTCCTTCTTCCTTAGAGGAATACACTTGCCAGTATCCCTTTAAGTTTCCCCATCCAGGAAAAAAGCCCCAATTGGACCACCCAGGATAGGGCTCTGCATAGGTGGCTCTAAATTCAGGAAAGGGGAGGAAAAGAGCAAGGAATAAGGGGAGAGGGAATACCAGGCCCGTAAGGGTGCATGCATGGTGAGGATGGAGACAGTTTTTGGACCTAAGGAAGGACAGGCTGAAAAACACCAGAGGTTTCTCCAGATAATACATATTTATATTCAGTAATTTATTGCAGATATCCATTGTATATAAGCAACCACCAATGTTATCATAATGTTCTTGTAAAAAAAGTGTCAAATGAATCCCTATAGAGTGTATTGCATTTTCCCAGTGAGGTAACTGAACAATAACTCATTGTGTATTGTTTTGTAAGATTTAAAATACATTATATTGGATATTTAGGATATACTTTAAATACATTAACTCATTTGATTCTTGTAACCACCTTGCAAGGTGGTTGTTATTATTATCTCTATTTTACCGATGAGGATACTGAGGCAAACAGATTGAGTGACTTGCTCATGGTCATAAAGCTGATAAGTGTCTGAAATGGGATTAAAACCCAGACCTTCCTGAGTCTAAGCCCAATACTCTGGCCACTGTGCAGTACTGCCTCTTGGAATCAAGTTATGATTTGGTTATATTATATGTGTATACATACCGACTCATATATTCACATATATGTAAATAAATATATATGTACATATACATACATATGTTCATTTGTATGCATGTGTGTTTATAAATACATACACACACATCCTGGAAAAAAGTGTAGACCTGTTGTCAGGATGGCCTTATAGTAGACTGAAGTCTTTACCTTGTGCAAAATGACATGCTTGAAATAGAATTTTCCTTTTTGTGAGTGCTTGTGTCTCAGCTTCTGCCCAATTATGTATTAAGCCAACTTCTAATTCATAAACTTACTCTCCAAGAATGTTTGTTTTAGAAACTGAGATAATTGGGTGAGGTCACTAGGCTACCACTGAAGGCACTTGAGGGGGCTATACTCTAGTGTAAGCCACACCCCCAATATTGACCAAATGTCTAGAAAATCTATGTTATTTTCAAAGGAGACTACAATTCATACCACAAATATCATATTTCACCACATAATTGCTGCCACCACATAATCGTTGCACTCTGTTTTTTCAATTCAAAAATTGGTTTATAACTTTTCATTGTTTAATGGTCAGATGGCATAATTCTGCTTAAAAGGTAAACAGAGCAGCAATGTATTCACCTGTCGCACATGAATACACATTTATTTCTTGCACTGGTTGAGAGCTGTGAGCCTAGAATTCTCAGCACATACGCATTGTCAATGTATTTCTGAAAGGTGACTTGCATGGTTTGTTTAGAGTACTGCAATACTAACTAACAGTATTGTCACTCAACCCAACGAAGAGCTGTCGGTGCCAGGGGAACAGCTGGGCAGGGAAAGCTGCCATGAGTAAGTCACGTGATATGGGAAGACTTGCATCTTCCCAATTTTAACGTTTTCACAAGTATTCTGTGCATCCTAATCTTGCACCAAAGACAGATTAGTAATAAATGACTTTTAAATAATACCAGTACAATTTTTTAATAAAAGCTTCACATAATGGTCATACCCGCTTTTTTGCAAAAAAGATTTGGCATGAAATCTTTGACAATTAGGTGGTGAAATATGGGAAGCACGCAAGTCTTCTTGTACTGACAGTTCCTGATTCAGGAATGAATGAATGATTCACTCAGTGTTAGCTAAGTGGCATCTATGCTTCTCAAGGCCTTCACTCCTGTATTCCTCCGTCCTTAGCAGGGTTCCTGAGCTATTCAGAGGAGCACCAGGAAGGGAAGAGGTAAGCGCTATGCCAGATAGTATCAAACATGTTCTAAAGCTACTAGACAGTCAGTCAGTCCTAAATATTCTATCAGCAAGGTGAATACATGCGTCTGGGCCTCCTCCCCATTACTCTCTTATAGCATTACTTTTATTCAGCAGATGACTTTCTACTACATGGAAGATGCCAAAGGATTTTCTCTGTCTAGGGGTCCCATAATATCAGGGTTCAGAGGTATGGAGAAGAAGCAAGAGAAAGATGTATAGGAGAACCAGGTTAATAAATCCATCAATCAATACACACTTACTCAGTACCTAATCTATACCAGGTTCTATACTATGTTCTGGGGATGCAGAGACAAATCCTAAATAGTTCCTGTTCTCCTACTGGAGGATGAAATATATACCTATAGAAACAGATGAAAAGTGTATGCAGTATATACAAATATCATCCTCTAGTAACTTTGCAGATGAAGAAACTGAGGGCTAAAGAGATAAAATGACTTAATTAAGGTCAAACAGGCACTTATTAGAGCCAGGATTCATATATCTATCTTCAAATTCAGCAGTCTTTGCATAGACTTCTTATCCCTCCACCCTCACAACTAAACATCATTAGTGAGCCCTTTAAATACTTAGTTGTTGCAATGTAGGCTATTTGTGTTTTTTTTTCTTAACACAGTTTATAATAGATAAAGCAATTCAAACTTTTGATCAGGTGATACATCCTTTTAAAGCATTTACAATACGGACCACAAAATAATTTTTTTTTAAAACATTAACCAACTGAGACACAGATAATATTTATGTTGCTAACTTCACAAGCTCTTGACCTCATTGTCTCCACAGTATTACTAAGAATTAAAGGACCCTAACTTTTTATTGTTGGTCTAAAGTCCTGTGCCTAATAGCTTAATTTTAGACTTAACGTTGGATGTTCTCCTACCAATAATCTATAATTGAACAGATCTGCTATTAAGCTTGCAAACCTTTTGACCATAGGAAATTGCCACCAATAGTAAGGACACTGCAGGGATACAATGTCTCCCCAACTTCATGTCAGCTCCAGGCAGGATTAGGTTATCCACTTGCATTCATTCAGGCTTAAAGTCTGCCAGGTGTCAGTGGGGAAATTGGGTCAGGAGAATCCCATCTCAGCCCATGCTGAATCCCAGCTGCTCTCCCACCCTTCCCTTGAGATCACCTATGCAGTTCATACCAGCATCTCATCAGCTTACTGGCATCATGTATTGGAGGCTCAGATCGCCTTTCTTGCTTCCCATACCTGGAGTTAGACTCAGAAGAACAGTCACTTAATAGTCCCATAGTATCTAAAAATGGCAAGTTCTAATAACCAGGTTTCAAATATGATTATAGTTTCACTTTGGCTAAGGAACATCTTTTGAGGCAAGTCTTAAGTGGTTTACATGCCTTTCTATACATGTTCTAGTTCCTGATTAAATGGCAATCATAAAATCAAGTTTACCATTAAAATCTTGACTTTTCCATCAATGCCAAACTTTATCCAAGGTTACTTTCCTCTAGGAAATTTAGACTGAAATTCTTTTCTCCAAACTAAAGATGTCACTGATTTATTCTCAGTAATTAATTCAGTCTATTGTTTTAATACTAATTGCTTTTACCTCACTTTGTAACATGTCCAATTTTTCTCCCCATCACTCCCCTCCCCCCACTTCCTAATACCTTGCATTCTGATTACTCCTTCCCTCAATGTACCCTCTGCTCCATCACACCCCACCCCTCTCCTATCCCCATCTTCTCTCTTTTCTTGCAGGGCAAGATAAATTTCCATACCCCTACCCCTGTAGTTCTTATTTCTCAATTATATGCAATAAAAATTCTCAACATTCATTTCTAATACTTTGAATTCAAACTTCTCTCCCTCTACCCCCTTTCCCAGCCCCACTGAGAAGGGAAGCAATTCAATATAGACTAAATATGTGTTTTGCAAAAGACTTCCACAGTAATCATGTTGTGTAATACTAATTATATTGCCCTCTGACCTACCTTATCCCCCCTTATTTTCTCCTCCTACAATTGACCTTGTCCCTTCTCGAAAGTGTTTATTTCTAGTGACTCCCTTCTTCCATTTGCCCTCCCTTCTAACGTTCCTCTCGCCCCACTTGTTGCCTCCTCTCCTACTTTCCTGTGATGTATATACATTTTCATATCAAATTTAGTAAGCATGTTATTCTCTCCTTCAGTCACACGTGGGGAGTGTAGCTTTATTTTGCCCTCCTTCCCCTTCTCCCTTATCTCCGCCATTGAATAAGATTTTTATCGTCTCTTTTATGCATTATAGCCTGCCCCATTCCATTACTCCCTTCCTCTTCCTGGAATTTTCCTCCTTCACCCCTTAATTTTTATTTTATTTTATTTTTTTGTGTGTGTGTATGTGGATATCATCTCTTTTGATATAACACACCCTGTACTCTCTATCTATGTGTATGTGTGTGTGTGTATGTACAATCTCTCCAACTACCCTCATACTGAGAAAAGATTCAAGAGTTAAAAATATTTTCTTTCCATATAGTAATGTAAACAGTTCAGCTTTAGAAAGTCTTTTATGATTTTTCTTTTCTGTTTACCTTTACATGCTTCTCTTGATTCTTGTCTTGGGAAGTCAAAATTTTAAATACAGATCTGGTCTTTTCCTCAACATGAAATCTTTAAATTCAACTATATCACTGAAAGACCATTTTTTCCCTTGAAGTATTATATTCAGATTTTCTGGGTAGGTGATTCTTGGATTCAATCCCAGTTCCTTTGACTTCTGAAATATGCCATGCCAAGCCCTTCCATCCCTTAATGTTGAAGCTGCCAGATCCTGTGTTATCCTGATTGTATTTCCACAGTACTCAAATAGTTTCTTTCTAGCTGCTTGCAGTATTTTCTCCTTGATCTGGGAACTCTGAAATTTGGCCACAATATTTCTAGGAGTTTCTCTGTTCAGGTTTCTTTCAGGAGGTGATCGATGAATTCTTTCAATATCCATTTTGCCCTCTGATTCTATAACATCAGGGCAGTTTTCCTTGATAATTTCATGGAAGATAATGTCTAGACTCTTTTTTTGGTCATGGCTTTCAGGTAGTCCAATAATTTTTATATTATTTCTCCTGGATATATTATCCGGGTCAGTTGTTTTTCCAATGAGTTGTTTCACCTTATCTCATATTTTTTTGAATTTTTGGTTTTGTTTACTAATTTCTTGGTTTAACTCATAGTCATTTGTTTCCCTGGACTCAATTCTCTCTTTCAATGAATTATTTTGTTCAGTGAGCTTTTAAACCTTCTCCTCCATTTGGCTAATTCTGCTTTTTAAAACCTCCTTCTCCTTGTTGGCTTTTTGGATCTCTTTTTCCAATTGAGTTAGACTCTTTTTAAAGATGTTATTTTCCTCAGCATTTTTTTGGTTCTCCTTTAGTAAGCTGCTAACTTGTTTTTTAAGGTCATCTATTTCCTGAGCCCATTTTAAGTTCCCTTTGGAGGCAGAGGCCTTGACTTCCTCTGACAGTATTCCTTGTTCTTCCTCATCTGAAAGGATGGGGGGGAGGCACCTGTTCCCCAAGAAAGTAACCTTCTATGGTCTTATTTTTTTTCCCCTTTTCTGGGCATTTTCCCAGCCAGTTACTTGACTTCTGAGATTCCTTTCCACAACCACCTCGCCTCCAGTTCTGCCCAGCCAGTGCTTGGGGGCTGAGATTCAAATGCACTGCTCCCCAGCCTCATTGGTGGGGGCAGGGCTGCTATTCAGTATGAGATTAAGTTCAGCTGCTCAGGTCGGGGCAGGGCTGCCACACAGGGCTTAGTTCCCTCAGGGGGTTTACGAGGAAACCTTCAACAATTGATGTGGGCTCCTGTCTGCTTTGGGAGCCCCTGTCCCTTGCTGCCTCTGCTGCTGCCTCCCGAAGGGGCCTGAGTTATGCGGACACCCTCTCCCCTCTCAGCCAGCTGAAAAGACCCTCTCACTGACCTTTGGCACCTGTGGATTGAGGGAACTGCACTGCTGCTGGAGATTCTGTCCCTGAAGCCTGCTTGGATCTGCTCCTTTTGGTGCCAGCAGGGCTGGCTCTGCTCCGCATCCAGTGTGCAACAGACCTTTCCCATCAGTTTTTCAGGTCTCTCTGGAACAGAAATCTCCTCCACTCCGTTGTTCTGTGACTTCTGTTGCTCTAGAATTTCTTGAAAGTTCTTCTTTACAGGTATTTTATGGGCTGTGGGGTAAGAGCTAAGTGTCTGTGTATCTTTCTACTCCTCTACTATCTTGACTCCTTCCCCAGTGAAAGAGAATGTGATTTGTGAATTTGTGAAAGAGAATGATTCCTGGAATTATTATGAAACACTTATGCTTTCTATAGAGAAATTCCTAGAAAAGTAAGGTTTTCATTTGAATTTGCTCAACAGCTTTTGTTAATGACTATAAGATATTTAGAGGCAGCTAGGTGACACAGTGGATAGAGCTCAGGGCCTGGAGTCAGAAAGACCCATCTTCGTGAGTTCAAATCTGGCCTCACACATTTCCTAGCTGTGTGACCCTGGGCAAGTCACTTAACCCTATTTGCCTCAGTTTCCTTATTTGTAAAATGATCTGGAGAAGGAAATGACAAACCACTTTGATGTCTTTACCATGGAAACCCCAAATGGGGTCACAAAATCCAAACATGACTGAAAAATGACTGACAAAATAAGATATATAATATAAATCATCTCCCCAAAATCTAGCATTATTAACTACATAATAATAGGTAGCATTTATATAGCACTTCAAGGTTTGCAAAGCAGTTCACATATTATCTCATTTTATTAAATGTTTAATGTTTTTTATTGCAAGCTTGTTAATTTTAGATTTATGGTAACTTTTAAAAACTGTGCTCTGTGTGCACTTTATAGTACACTGCTAACCCTTGTATAATTGATGTGCATAGTATATTTTTGCTCCCTGCATAGGATTTTCCTAATAGAGGCACCGTGGTGGAAAAAACCCTGAAGAAGGAACTCAGGAGCGGTGAGTCTCATAGTCATGGCCTTGAGCTGTGTGTTGCTAGGTAAACCACCCAACTTCAGTGGACTTGTTGAGAAGGTTGAAATATATTATTTCTAAGGTACTGTCTGGCTTCAAAATTATTACTTGAAACATAACTTTATTACCTTAAGTTGTTATAAATGTTTCCAACTTTTTTATCTGAATCATTTCCACCTTTCTAAGATGGACTACAGTCTATGGATAATCATAATTTTTGTTATTGTTCAGTTATTTCAGT
Organism: Bettongia penicillata ogilbyi; assembly: GCA_023548195.1. Lineage (NCBI taxonomy): Eukaryota > Metazoa > Chordata > Mammalia > Diprotodontia > Potoroidae > Bettongia > Bettongia penicillata. The sequence continues at coordinate 2,838,593 of JAJHZJ010000155.1, read as the reverse complement.
TGTGTTGTACTCTGCATGACCCACTGGGGGCTTTCTGGGCAGTGGAATGGTTTGAGAGAGTGGAATGGTTTGCCATTTTCTTCTCCAGATCATTTTGCAGTGAGGAACCTGAGGCCAACATGGTTAAGTGACTTGCATTGGGTCACATAGCCAGCAAGTATCTGAAGTCAGATCTGAACTCAGGAAGAGGAATCTTCCCAATTCCGAGCCCAGTGCTCTATCCACTGAACCACTTAGCTGCCCCATAATGGTAATAATAACTAGCATTTATGTAACACTTCAAGGTTATCTCATTTGATCAGTGGTTGAAAATGGTACAGTCATTGAAAATGCCCAGAGATAGAAGATGGAGTTTTTCGTATGAGGAATAGATAATTGGCCAGTATCATTAGGTTGCAGAGTAAATGAAGGGCAGTAAGATAGAAGAAGACTGGAAACATAGGGAAGAGGGGGAAGGTTATGAAGAGCTTAGAATGCCCACCAGATGATATTTTTGATCCTGGAGGTAGCAAGAGCCAGTGGAATTCAGTGAATGTATGAGGATATGTGTGGGGGTAATGTAGGTAGATCTGTGTTTTAGGGAAAGCTGTGTTTGGCAGCTTACTGGAGGATTTATTGGGGTGGAGGGAGACGTCAGGTAGGGGAACCAGAAAACAACCCTTGCAGTAGTTCAGGTATGAACTGCTCCAAGGTGGTTACAGTGTCAGAGGAGAAGATGGGACAACATATGAGACATGTTATGAAGGTAGAAGCAGCAGGACTTGACAAGTGAGGAACTGAGGAAGATTCTTAGCTTTTGAGCCTGGGTCTTTGGGAGGATGGTGGGACCCTTTATAGTAACAGAAGTTTGGAGGAGAGGATATGGGGGGGCAGGGAGAGATGATGAATTCTGTTTTGTACATTTTGAGTTTATGAAGTCTATAGGATATCCCATGTGAGATGTCTAAAAGGCAGTTGGAGATTTATGACTGGAACTCTGGAGAAAGGTTAGCAATAAACAAGGAGATCTGAATGTTAGCAGGATACGATGATAATCGAAATCACAGAAGCTAGAGAAGGGAACCCAGGACTAACCCTGTGGCTTAGCAAGCATGACCTAGAAAGAAGGAGAATGGAGAAGGAGAATGAAGGAGAACTAGGAGAGATCAGTGAAAACCTAGAGAGGAAAAGGAGGAAAACCAAGGAAAAGAGGCTGATTGACAGGGTCAAAGTCTGCAGAGATCAAGGATGAGAATGGAGAAGAGATCATTAGATTTGATGATTAGGAGACCATTGGTAACTTTGGAAAGAGCACTTTGGGCAGGATCATTACTGCAGAAGCCAGATGACAAAGTTAAGAATGAGAAGAAAGGAAGCAGAGGCCTATTGTAGACAGCCTTCTCAAGGCATTTAGCCACAAAAGGGAAAAGAGTCATAGGATGGCAGCTATCAAGGACAGAGAGATAAAGCAACGGTTCTCGATTGTGGAGGAGACACAGGTATGTATTCATCTAAAGAAGAAGGCAGGGACAAAGGCCTGAGGGGGGGCAGAAACTGGGGTGAGGGCAGGGAGGAACCTGGTGGTGGAGTAGAGGTGGAGTTTTGGCCAGGTAGAGCCATCGACAGGCTGAAGGAGTACCTTGGTTATTTCCTGAGGTATTGCTACATTTCTCTGTAGATAGGTAATAATAATAATAATAACAATATTAAATAATAAAGATAATAATAAATACTACTTGCATTTCCATAGTACTTTAATGTGTGCAGGTCACTTTGCAAATATCTCATTTGTTCATCATGACTGCCCTGAGAGGTAGGTGCTGTTATTATTGCCATTTTACAGATCAGGAAACTGAGGGAAATAAAGGTTGAATGACTTGCTCAGTGTCACCTAGCTACTAAGAGCGCAGGATTTGAATTCAGGTCTTCCTGACTTCAGAAGGGAAAAGATCTAGCATGAAGCAATAGTCACTCCAATCAAAGGCTGGACTAGTCTACTAAATACCATAGCAGATGCTTAGACCCCTGACCAATCTGACTGACTTTTCTTTGGGAAGTAATAGAGAAGGTATGTCTACAAACCAACTCTCACTTTTGTCCTGTTTCTAATCTTACAATCAGCTGACCTTTACCCTTATTTCAGAGACTTTTTGCATGCTGTTATTACTTTTTATTCCTCAAAACATCCCTTTATTTTTACTTTATTGATGAAGAGTTTCAGGCTGAGAGAGGTTAAATAATCTTTCAAAAGTCTAGTAGTCAACCAATCAGTAAGCAGATACTTAGTGTCAGGGTCAGGACTAGAACCTAGGTTTTCTGACTCCCAATTTGTCTAAAGTCCCTTTCATATTCAAATCCTTAATCTTCCCATTCTTCTCTGTTTATTGAACCAGTTTATGCATCTTTTTGGAGTCAAATTGAATTCCACTTCCTTTAGGAAGACTTCCCTGATTGCAGAAGTCCACAGAAATGTCTTTTCCAAATTCCTATTTTACCTAAAGTATGTACTTTTCATTTGGCACTTGTAATTTACTTCTTGCTACAGTTAACATTTATGTCATATACTCAAATAGATGTAAGGACCTTGAGGGTAGGAATTGTGTACTCTCCCCTTCCATGGTACCCAGCACAATGTTTTTTCCCAAAGTAACCATTCAGTGGAAAATGCATCAGGCAAATCTTTATTGGTCCTAGAGTCCTCCTTAATAGGCTGATCCTTCACCTGGAAGATGGTCACATACCTGAGAGTCAGTGTGGCTTGAGAAAGAGCAGAGGAACAGTCGATATACTGTTTGCTGCTCAACAACTCCAGGAGAAATTCCAGGAGCAGTTGTCTAACCAAGGTCTTTGACAATGTTAGTTGTGAGGGCTTATGGAAAATTATGTCAAAATTTGGTTGCCCAGAGAAGTTCATCAATATTGTATGTCAGTTTCATGATGGCATGTTTGCCCAGGTTCTGGATAATGGACAAAGCTCTCGTGCCTTCCCAGTCACCAATGGAGTGAAACAGGGCTGTGTGCTTGGTCCCATGCTTTTTAGCATGATGTTTTCAGGTGTGTTGACAAACGCTTTCAATGAGGATGAACATGGCATCAAAGTCAACTACCTTACTGATGGCAAGTTCTTCAATTTGAATTCAATTTGAAAAAGCCAAGGCCAAAGTGGAACTAGTGTTGGTGCATGATTTTCTGTCTGCAGATGATTGTGCACTTAATGCAGCCTCTGAAGCTGAGATGCAACAAATATGGACCAATTTTCTGCTGCCTGTGTTAATTTTGGCCTAATAATTAACACCAAGAAAACAGGTGCTCCATCAACCACCACCACACCATTCATACATGGAACCATTGGTTATAACAAATGGAGAAACTTTGAATATTGTGGATAAGTTCACTTACCTCGGTAGTATACTTTCCAGGGATGTACACATTGACAATGAGGTTGATGCATGCATTGACAGAGCTAGCTCAGTGTTTGGAAGACTCTGAAGAAAAGCATGGGAGAGAAGAGGTATTAGACTGACTACCAAACTGAAGGTCTACAGAGCATTGTGCTGACCTTGTTACATGCTTGTGAAACATGGACAGCCTACCAGTGCCATGCCAAGAAACTGAATCATTTCCATTTGAACTGTCTTAGGAAGATTTTGAGGATAACTTGGCAGGATAAGGTACCAGACACTGAAGTTCTTACTTGAGCTGAACTGCCAAGCATTCAAACTATGCTTCAGAGAGCGCAGCTCTGATGGGTTCAAATGCAAAATGTACGCTTGCAAAAAAGACTTTTATGGTGAACTCGCATGGGGCAGATGATCACATGGTGGCCAGAAGAAGCAATACAAAGACACTCTCAAAGTCTCTCTCAAGAACTTTGGATTTGACTGTGCAACATGGGAGACACTGGCATAGGACTTCTCAGCATGGCGTTCCCACATAAAGAAAAGGTGCTGTGCTCTAGGAGCAAAGCAGAATTGAGACAGCATAAAGTAAATGCAGGATGTGCAAATTTGGGATATCCACCCCAAATATTCACATGGACTATCTGTGCCCAACCTGTGGTAGAGCATTTAGAGCTTGTATTGGTCTGATCAGCCACAGTTGGACACACTGAAACTTCACTTTATCATGGTGATGTAATTTTGGTCCCCTTTGAAGACAAAGGACAAAAACCACCAATTGGTGCTGCAAGATTGGGCTACTTTCTTTTGTCATGCTTTTTTATTGATGGTATCTTGTAGGTCACTTGTGTATAAAATGTGAATTGCAATTAGCTGTGGTCAATTTCCAACCCCCTAAATATTTAGTACATTTATCCCTTCCACAGGAAGGGGGTTAGAGGTGCAGTACCCCTGTGATCTGAGTAAAATCTCAAATGCTGCCATCTCCTCCAAGGAGGAATTCCTGATAGGAATTCATACCTCCTTAGTAGCCCAACCCCAGAGTGCTTCTCTCCCTCTGGCAGGCAGACATCCTCTTCTGAAGTCAGTTGCCCAGGGCAGACACTCATAATTTTCCATCTGCCATATGGACTTCATGCCCTGGAGTTGGGGACCTTCCCTGACGTGGGCTTTACAGCTTCTTTTGTGCAGTCTCCTCCATTCCGGGGTAAGCTCCTAGAAGGCAGGGAGGGTCTTTAGCCTTTCTTTGTCTCAGCAATATTTTGCACCGTGCCCCATCACCAATCAGTAATGGGACTTTGTTTTTCATCTCTCTGGAGTACTCATTTTGTATTTGTTTGCATATGTATCTTATCCCTTACAAAACTGTAATCTCCATGAGAGAGAAGGGAGTGTATCTTACCTGAACTTCACATATAGAGAGGGAAAAAACCTCCTTATAGAGGCATTCAGAAGTGGAAAGGGCTCTCTCATCAGTTCCCATGGGTTTAACCATCTTTTTTCCCAGATGCATATAGCCCAAGTCTCTATCCAAAGACTCTTTCCCATCCTGGTATACAGAGCTATCTGGATGTCCTGTGGGTATCTCAAACTTGTGATGCACAAAACAGAACTCATCAGCTTTTCCACCAAACCCACCCTTTGGAACTTCTCCGTGACGGTAAGGGGTAATAATCCTTCCAGTCACTGAGATTCGCAAATTCAGTGTCTTCCTCAAATCCTAACTCCCACTCATTCCACATGTTCAATCAGTTAGCAGTTCTTGATGTTTCTATTTTTATAACATCTCTTGTATATGTTCGAATCTCTCCATTCATACCATTGCCACCCTAATTCAGGTCCTCATCTTCTGGAGTGTTTCAATAGCCACCTAAATGGTTCCCTTGCCTCAAATGTTTCTCCCCTTACACATCCTCCATACTGCTTCCAAGGTGATTTTCAAGTGCATGTCTGACCTTGTCACCACCCCTGCCCAACACACACACACACACACACACACACACACACACACACACACACACACACACACACTCATTCAATAAAGGCCTGTGGTCCTCTATTTTAAAACTAAATATACTGTAAACTCCATTTTGTATTTAAAGCTTTTTACATCTGGTCCCCTTCCTGCCATTGCCATTTCACTAGGCTGTCTTCTACATTGTTCCTGTGAACTGTTCTCCTTATAGTCTCTGCCTTTGAAAATCCTTGGCTTCCTTCAAGACTCAGTTCAGCAGCCACCTTCAGTATTCGTCCGCACTCTGCCTGCCCTTCCCACCCACCTGCTCCTAGTAGCTGCAGTACTCTACCTGTCTCTTGTATATCTCTGCCTTCTAGGTTCCCGGGCTTCTTTCGAAGTCTCACCTACAAGTTTTACCTTCTGCAAGAGTCCTTTCGTGGTTAATCTTAGTGCACTCCCTCTCTAAGATTCCCCTCCAAGGTTCCTGTGTAATATAACTTGTTTGGACGTAGTTGTTTACATGTTGTCTTCCTCAAAGGACCGGGTGCTCCTTGCGAGCAGGGACTATTTTTTGTTGTTTTAGGTTTCTTACAAGAGAAATGAATATGCACGCGGAACCCAAAGGGTTTCCAGTCTTTACAGAAGTTTACATTTTTCTAATAGTAGAGCAAAGGGAAACGGGTGTACCAGGAAGGGGTGTGATCTGGGAGGGGGAACGGTGCAGCAAAGGTGGAAAAAAGACAAGACTAATCCCCACGGGGAGGAGCCAGGTAATGGCAAAAACCCCATTCTTCTCCCTTGGGAACTGCTAGACTGCAAAGCTAGGAGGGTCTGCTTATCTGCAAAGGACCCCAATGCACAAGCATTTTCCCAGTCTTGCCTCCCAAGGACACACAGGGAGTTCAACTTGGGTGCAACAAAAAATTATGTCAGCTCAGGGAGAACTTCATCCTTGACACATTCAGGGCTTCCTGAATGCTCTGGGTCCAACGTTTCTAGAAAATATGCAACTCAAAAAGACAAGTTCAGGGGACCCCTTAATACTTCCAAATCAAAGATTTTGTGCTTCTCTATTTCACCCTACAACTGCTATAGTGTTACACACAACAGGTACTTTAAAAAGTGTCATATTGTACCTGCAAACCCTTCCTTGCACAGATGGGACCCAAATTCTTTTGGGGTGAAGGAAGAAGGTTTTAGCTTGGACCAGTACCCTGGCAATATGAATACAAGGCTCTCTTTGGGATAGAAGCTATAAAGAAAAAGAAGATAAGGTACTGGCATTATACCATTCTGAATTCTTTGAAACTGATATACAACCTTAGCTTTAAATATATTTAGTTTTTAAGTAAATTTAATAAAATGTATAAATACTACTAAACAAATGTTGCAAATAATTAAACTATACGATTGCTACTAAAGATATAACAAATAAAATCTATGAGAATACTAATTCTGACCTGAGTATAAAGTATATACTTAATAAATATCTGAATGGTAATATGATTTTTATATAACTTCTGGCTTTCTTAAGGTGAACCCCTTAAGTAGTTGAGATGAGGATTCATCCCATAGCAATGCTACATTTGGATGTGAATTGGAGGAGCCAATAGTTATGTAGAAACTGTACTGTCTGAGAGGACTATGGGAGATGCTAGCACAAGCCCATCCAGCGTGGTGTGCCCACATCAAAGAAGGCACTATACTCTATGAAGAAGCCAGAACTGCAGTAATTCAAAAGAAACATGAGATACGTAAATTTTGAGACATCTCTACACCAAACATTCCTATGAACTATATGTGCCTGACCTGTGGTAGAGCCTTCAGAGCTCATATTGGTCTGATCACCCACAGCTGGACACACTGTATGTACCTTGACCCCAACATAGTGATGCCATTTTGGTCTTCTATGAGAATGTAGGACAATGATCAACCAACCAACCAGTCAACCATCTGGCCTACTTTCCCCAGACCCTGAGGTGATAGAGGGAAGAGTATGTCACTGAGGGATCAGAGCGTAGAATATAGTTTTATTCTTGAATATATCTTTGAAGTAAATATTCCTTTGTAAAAGTTAATCAGTGTTGTTAAATTGAACCAGGGCACTAGTCACTGATGGCTAAAAGTACTGTGGAAGAGAACATACCAGGAATAAAGGCATTATGGCATCAGAGATACCCCTAATCCCACAGGGGTGCCCCTAGACTGTGAGGGAGAGGTGTAGCAGCCTGACTTGCTCATTTTTATAGATCACAAAAGTCCATCCCCATGAGTCCCAGCCAGTTTACCATCTTAAAGGCAACCCCTGTTCCAGGAATTACTTGTGTCCTCTAACTAGGATTATAACAGGCTATCTATGCATGCTCCAAGGGCTCTCCAGGGATCTTTCACTTGCCTCTAAAGCAAAAAGGGCTCAGCTCTGGAATTTGTGGTTAAATGAGGAACTCATTTGGAGTTGGGACGTGTAGGCTGGAACCCTTACTCTCGCTTACTGCTTGTGTCTTTATTTGAGTTTTCTGGGCCTCAGTTTCCAAATCTGTACAATGACTTAGATGGCTAAGGTTCCATCCAGCTCTAAATCCAAAGATTCCAATGAAATTTTATAAAGTAAACTTGCAATCCCACTTCCAGCTTAAATTCCTGTGAGCCCTATTTTTTTTGCGGGGGTGGGGAGAATTCTGGAAGGATTCAGGATCCAACAGGAGGTGACTCCTTGAACTAAGCCTCTAAGCGAGGAGAGGATTCCGGGTGGCACAACTGGCGGCGGACTCGACCCCAGGAAATGCCCAGAGGCCATTAGGGCGGGAGGAGGGCAGGAAGCAGTCAAGGTTGGCACCAGGTGCTAAGAGCCTTGAATGCCTACATCCTTTCGAATCCATGCAGTCCGGCCCGGGAGGGAGGGGAACGACGGAGTAAGGGCCCATCTGTCTTGGCAGCCCCTCGAGAAGTAACCAGTTCCAGACAACGGCCCCTTCACTCGGGGCGCATCCAGGGAGCCGCCCCGCCCGTCCGGCTGACGCAATCGCCACCTGGTCACGGACCCCCAGGGGAGGGGCCCGCCTCTTTCCGGGAGGTCCAACCCCATTGGGCCGCCCCGAGGGAGTGACGTGTGGGCGTCCCGCCCCCTCTCGCTCGGCAGCCCCTCTCAGGGCCGGCCCCGTCGCCGTGGCGCTCCGGGCGCTGACGTGTCCGGCCAGGGGGCGCGGCCTCAGAGCCCGCCCCCGTCAGGTCGAACCACTGCTCGCGGGCAGACGGGGTGGGGGGGGGCGGGCTGGCAGGAGGCTCGGCCGGGCCTATAAAGGAGGGGCGGCGCTGAGCGCCCCAAGCTGTCCGGCTCAGGGACGGAGAGCGCGGTGCTTCCCGGGAGGAGGTGAGCGACTGGCCGGCCGCCCCTCCGGCTCCCCTCTGCCAGGGGCTGGGCTCCATCGCGCACGCGCACAACCCTCTTCTCAGCTCGTGCCCGGACCTCGGGGCGCAGACGTACGCGCCTCGTCCACGCGGGTCCACGCAGATGGGCAAGCGTGAGCCCGGGTACCCTGCCAGCCTCTCTTCCCCTCGCCAGTTAAGCGGGTTGGGCAGCTGGGCACAGGGTAGGCAGTGGGGTCGCAGGGAGAAGGATGTAGGGGGACGAGGGCCAGGGAATAAGCACGAATTAAACGTTTACTGTATGTCTGCCATGCTCCGTACCGACACCCTCCTTTCGATCCTGGGGATGGGGGAAGGTCAGGGGGCGCCTGGGCTGATGGGGGCTTGCCTTGGGGTTGGGGAGGGGGAGGTTACAAGTGGGAATTGGGTTGGGGTTAAGAGGTGGTGGAGATGATCAGACGTGAGGTCAGGGTGGGCACTGGGGGGCCGGGGGCTTCTGATGCAACTGCCTCTGGCTGTGGGTAGGGGAGCCTAGCCAGGAGGGGTGAGCAGTGATTCCTTCGTGTGTGTGTGTGTGTGTGTGTGTGTGTGTGTTAAAGCTTTATCCTGGAGGGAGGAGGCAGGGAGTGGTTGTTGATGATGTTTCTTGGTTGAGGTTCTTGGGCTTCGAAAGAATCCTTTTTCGAATGGAAGGAAAGGGGGTCGTGCATCCTGGACCTGGGAGGTTGCTGATTTTGTGTCAGGTTTGGCCCAAAGTCCTGCCAAGCCTATCCACAGTTTATAGGAGTATTCGGTGAATGACATACCGATGGTATTTGATTTTATAGGGATATGATTGCATAGTACCTTTGGATTAAGGAAGTCCTAGGGAGATTTATTGTGTGTTTTGGGGGTGGGGTGAAGACTGTGGAGTTGGAAGAAACTGAATGTAATTGTCCACGTCTTCTCCACTAGTCATTTGGCTCATTTAGCAGTGACCAAGAAATGCTTCCTAGAATATGTTATCAGTCATTTACAGGATCAAGTAACCTTGTCAGTTCTCCAGCAATAGTTTTAAAACAATAAGGGCTTTTACCTTAGCAAATGATTGCTCAAGAGAACTTTGACTCATTTTCATATTTAATGTCATTTTTCCCCGCTTTGTCTTTTTAACAAATTGTTGAAGTCTAAATACTTATTGTATGTTGGGGTACTGGTGATTATTTAATAATCATATACCACTACTAAAGGAAATGACTTTATAATACTTTCTAAAGGAATCAACTACTCACTCTATGAGAGACAAATATTAATTGGAAAGTGTCATAACAAATTTTGTTTTTGTGTTTGTGGAAGTTGGCTTAGAAACAAATATAATATTAACAGGAGAGGTACTAGACTTCCTTTCCATATGCCAGCTGATGGCTCTTTTTCTAAGCCTTTGCTTGAGGGTACAGTTAGGAAGGGGTTACTTTTCTCTCCCTTAATTGGATGTATCTTACATTGCCATTTGGCCATTTGGTGATGAATCCTTTGACTGTGGCAACCGATGGAACCAAAGGAAGGTAAAATTTCACAGGTTAAAAATGGACATTAAGAAAAAAAGCAGACATTAGGCTTCTTGATTGTATTAGATCTTATCCTGATTTTCAGAACAGTATCGTGTTTGTTTTTAATCTGAAAAGCAGAAGTCTAGAAATTAGAATTGCAAAAGGTTTCTTCTGATGGAGGTGCCTCAGAAACTTTAGAAAGAGGACTAACACTGGACACTTTATCCAAGTGACCTATTTGAAAGTTACTTATGTGTAGCTATGTTACCATGAATGTATCCATTCTCATCTAATCCTAGAAGCTAAGCAGAGCGTAGGGTCTGATTAGTATTTGGATGGCAAAAAGTACTTGGCTTCAGTTTCCATATCTATAAGAAGAGGAGTTTGGAAAGAGCTCAGTAGTCCCTTCCAGCCCTAGTTTGACCTATGTCTTCTGCATCATCCCCAAAGTAATTATCCAGAATCTGCTTTTAGGAAAGCACTTTATGCAGGCCAAAAATTTCTCAGACTAGCGCTCCCATTTGTTGCTGTTTGTTGCCAAAAGCTCATATCTCAATGAAATTCAAAGGAGTTCCTAAATGGAAGTGGGGAAGGGAATAAGGATTTTTATAGTGCCTACTGTATTCCAGGCATTATGCTAAGTGCTTGATGGAAATGGAAAGACTAGTCCTGTATTTGTGAGAACAATGATATAATAGCTGTCTGTTAAGAATAAATTTAAATCTGTATGGGTATTCCTACATACATGTAGCTTGCAAACCCTCAACTTTTTTCACATAATCCCAGAATTTCAGTGTAGGAAGGGACCTCAATGATCCTGCAATCAAACAATACCTGAACAAGAATTCTTTCTGACAAATCTTTGTTTGAAGACCTTCAGTGAGGGGAAACTGAATCAACTGATTCTATTTTCAGGCAGTTGTAATTATTACTGAGTTTTTCCTCATCCATCCTAAATTTCACTCTTTGCAACTTGTGTCTGTTGCCTACTGGACCAGAAGAATAAATCCAGTCTCTGTCTCACTCCATGGAGAGAACTAGCATTGTCCCCTTTCTCCCCACCCCAAGTCATTTTTCCTTCAAGCTGAACCTTCTGTGTTCCTTGAACTAAGCCTCACGTGGCAGAAACTCAGTGCCCAAAACCATCTTCCAGCTTGGCAGTGTCCTTTCTGAAATGTATCCCTACTTTTTGTCCATGACTGTACAAGAGGATTGTCCTTTCCTTGTTCCTGGATGCCAGGCTTCTCTTGCATTTTGGTTTTCCCCCATCACCTTCTTTTCATCTTCTTGACTTTACGGAAATCAGGCTCATGATGAAAGACTTTGTATCGTTGGCCATTATCTCCATTTCTTGGAGCTTCTTGTCTCATTCCCTCCTTAAACTCCTCGCAAAAGACAGGGCCAGGAAGGATAGTAGGCGTCCTTCTTGCTCTTATTATATCTAGATAGACTACCATCTTCCCTCTTTGACTTACAAGGGTCTCGCCCCTTGAGATTCACTCCATCTAGACCCTGATTATAATTTTCTTTGAGACCTTGGGTAATTCTCCCTTTTTTCTTAAGGAGTTTAGGCCCTCACCCTCCATCTTGCTCTTTCCTCCTATTGGGGGCTCTTACTTGAGGACATCAATATCTATGTTAATGGCCTTCTGACTTCTCAGTTTGGCTACCTCTTCAAAACCTGGGACTTGTAAGTTTTCTTTAACAGTGCTATCTGTATACATATAGCAGTGATCAATATGTTTGATCTTAAAATCAGTCATGATTTTCCTACCTCAAACCATCATACCATGACTCTTTATTTTCATGAAAAGCCACAAGGATGATAATGACACGTATCTAGTACGTTAAAGTGCTTTGCATATTTTTATCCTGTGATTTACAGTTTTTGATGGACTGGCTTCTGGCCGTATCACCGAACTGAAGCTGCCCTCTCTGCATTTCTTGGTAGTTTCTTAATCTTGTGACCTTTTATCATTACACGTATTTGACTCCTTTGCAGTATTTAGCACTGTTGACCAATCTCTTTGGGATACCGATTCAATAGTTGTATTGAATTTTTGCAATCCTTACCATACTTTAATAATATGTTGGAAAAGTTGCCAGAAGTCTTAGTGTGCAGACTCTACTCTCCATTTTAAAAAAAATCATAACATTTGCTTATCTGCAGTTCTGTACTACTTCTCTTACCTACCATCTTTCATAAATTGCTAATAGTGATTTGATGATCCATTCTGCTTGTTCTTTTAATAATTTATAATGTAACTAATCACTGGATCATAGATTCAGAACTGAAAGAGACCTGATGGATCATTGAATTTTAGGGTTAGGGCAATGAGGCCTATAAAAAATCAGTAGTTCTCCCAAAGCTTCATATATTAAGTGGCAGAGGAAGAATTTAAACCCAGGTCCTTTGGCTTCAAAGCCTGCACAGTTTCCAGTATAATACCCTGCCTTCTCTGGGCTGAGTGACTTGAATTCATCGTTTCTTTACTTATCTTGGATGCCACCTGTTATCCATTTTTCTTTTGAGTTCAGAGATCACTTTGGCAGAGAAAGCAGTAATCAAATACAAATTGATCAGTTTTGCCTTCTCTAGCAGACACCATCCTCTCTTTTTTCTTCTCTAACTCTTTGCACTATTTTAACATAAAACGACTTTCCTTGTCATCCTTGCAATTAACAAAATGTATTTTCTCCCTCCAGTGGAAAAGCAAAAAGTAAACTCTTTCCTTGTCATCATTTCCTCACCAGCCTCATCTTATTTTCAGCTTTAGCACTCCCAACACTGTTACGTGACTGAGCCGTGCACTGCATTCATTGTTATTATAACTGTGATGTTAAAAATTTAAGTTAACTGGTGGACACCTTTTGTATCCATGTAAGTCTTTAGGAACTGTTTCTTCAGATTTTTATTTTTGAGAGCTTTTCATCCCTTCTGGGCTGACTCTGCCTTTGGAATTATAGTATAGGGACATCTGTTCTTTGGAATCCTTGGAAATGTTCAAAATCTAGGGTGCATGTCAAATTAGGCCTGGCTTTCCTATCTTCTGTTACAAATTATATAAGATGTAAAGGTTTCCATCATTTACATGCAAACAGCCTGTTCCTTTATGTTTTAAGAATTAGAACCAGAACCTAATTTCATTTTGGATGTTCCTCCATCTTTTAGAGGAAGAAATTATCTTTAAGTCAACAATTTTTCTGCTTTTGGCAGGGAAAGAGTTGCTGCATATGTTCAGATGATTGACATCTCACTTATATGTACAGAAATATTTAGAGTAGTTCTTTTTTGGTGCATCAGAGAATTGGAAAGTAAGGGGCTATCCATGAATTGAGGAATGACTGAACCAAGTGTGGTGTATGGATGTAATAAAGGACTTTCAGGCCATAAACATAATGAAAGGGGCAATTCCAGAGAAATCTGGGAAGACTTAGATGAAGGGATACGGAGTGAACAGAGTCATTTATGCAATAACAACATTGTAAAATCGGTTTTGAAAGACTTAAGAACTCTGACCGGTGCCTTCAGCAGCCATCATTCCAGGTCAGTACTGCAGTAGCAGTCTGCTCTCCTCCTGACGAGGTGCAGAATCAGACATTTCTGGATGTGGCTAATGTAAGAACTTATTTTTCTTGATTTTGCATATTTGTAAGAAGGGGTTTTTTTTTGTTTGTTTTCTTTTCATTGGGGGTGGAGGTGGAGGGAGGAAAGAAAATACATTTTGTTAATTGAAAAAAAATTAAATTTAGTTTAAAAAAATAATTGGAGTCTCTCCTTATTCTTGTGTCATACCTGTATGCCAGAACTTGTGATTTATTCCCCTGTCTCCTCATCCATTTTCTCCTTCTGTCCTGGTGATCTGTGTAGTACTCTCTGCTGATAAAGCTGCTTCTGGTTTTCCTAACACTAATCTTCACCCAGATCCATCTTTGTTCTGTCTTCAGGATTTTTTCATGAGGATGTCTTTTACATAGGGCACCTAATGCACCTGAACCCTGTGCCCTTAAAAAATCTATCCCATTTGCTTTGAATTAGGTATATTCTTCCAGAGCTATATTCCAGTCACAGATCTTATCCCCTCCATCAAGGGTAACAGAAATGTGCAGGTATTATCCGTGTGAGCATTTATAAGGAAGGAAACTTATTCCCATGTGGCCTATGGAGAGCTTGCTTCACTTCAGCTCCCTCCCCCAGAAGTCCCTTCCTCTTATCTCTTCCTGGGTGATCTGTCCCCTGATAGCAGCTGCACAGCCCTAGCATTGCTTGTGGCAGAATAATCAGCTATTTGCCCTTCAGTGCTTGGAGCTCCCTCCTCTTGGGAAGAGTCTCACATTGGTTTCATAGTTCCAAGTTTTCAGATGTCTTTTTTCTTCCTTTCTTCCTCTTTCTTGTTCTTCTACCCTCCATCCACATCCAGGTCAGAATAGGACTTCAGTGGAGGCTTAACACCTTCTTTCCCCCCTCCCACCTCCCATGTAGTCTATTTCTGTCAAAAAGGAAGGAAGGCACAGTATGAACACATACAAGGAATCAACCCACAGTACCTTGTGGATTTTCACAGACCATCCATGGTGTACTTTGACAATTATTTTTTATGATGAAAATGTTTGTTTTTGTAACTTGCATGTTTTCTTTTTAGTTATCTAATTTATCTCCTATAGTGTGAAAATGGTGCCTTTTTAAAGTGACTTTTTTGAATGAGGTTTTTTTTTGTTTACTCACTTATTGTGGATACAGAAACATAAATGACACCTAGAAAAGACCTAGTTCTCTAGAAAATTCCTTAAAGCTTCATTATTTTGTCAGGAAATGAGAATCACTTGCAAAATCTTGTTGATTCTACCTCCATACGTCTTGTAGAGAGGCAGCATCAGGTAGTGGGGAGCACTCTGGACTTGGCATCAGGAGGACCTGTGTTCAAATCCTGTGGATTCAGACATCTGTCCACTGTGTGACCCTGGTTAAGTCATTTATTCTCTCCGGGCCTCAGTTTTCTCAGCTTACTAAAATGGGAGAGTTGGATTTATTGGCCTCTTATACTCCTTCCAGTGTTAGATTTATGACCTTAAGATTTCTTCTCTCCATTCACACAGCCCTGACCCTACGCCACATCCTCATTGCCTCTGTCTCCCTCCTTTTATTTCTTATTTCTAGCCTCTCTTTTATCTGATTTGCCCTTCATAGCCAATAAAAGAATCTTCTTAAGACACAGGTCTGAAACACGGAATCCAAACTCCTTCGCCTGGCACTGGAAGCCATCCACACTCTCACTCCTCCCCACTTTGCTAGACTGATTGTAAATTCCTGCCATAGTAAGTGGACTGCTCCATATTCCCAGAAGCCCACAGGGCATTTCTTGTGTCCTCTTAGAAGGTCTTCCTAAGGCCTGGCCCGCAGGCACTTCTCACCCCTATCTTTCAGAAGGCTTGTTTTTCCTCCAAGCACAGCTCACGGGTTACACCTTCCACTCCTGCTTCCCTGGGCCCTTCTGGTGTTGGGGTTACAGTGTATCCTGTTGCAAGTCATTTTCGTTTTTATGTGGCTATCGAGTATCTCAGTTTATTATCAATTGGAAACACATCCAGTGCTGATAATGGCAAGCAAATATTTTCCTTGCTTTGGGGCCTCTTGTCTGCTAATCAGTCATTCTGTTTTGTGATCCTACATCCAGTACTTGCTGGTTGATTCTATCTCCACAGCATATAAAAAATGTTTTATTGATAGCTTTTGTTTTTATATCACTGGCATTTTTGTATCCATTGAATCCTTTCATTTGACAAAAACTGTTAAGCACAAACATCCAATTAATGACTGCTTCTGGTCACATATGGAGGATTCTGACTTAATATCTTCCTTCCTCTCTGGAGGGAGGAATGTTTCATTGTGTGTTTACGGGGGACTTTGGTGGATTTTCAGTTACCATATTTGTAATTGAAGGAAATTAATGAGGTTAGTGAAAATAAAGCTGTAATTTTTTCCTATCCAAACTGGCAGTCCTTTCCTCCTTTGAAATCTATCCATGAATCCCTGATTTGTCACCCTGCTAATTCACCAGGGAAGGATACTGAGGCACAGTAAGCAAAGTGAGTTGCACAAGGTCATACAAGTATTAAGTAGAAGAGATGACCATGGGGCTATCTACTTTGTTTTCAATTCTTTTGCTAACATAAAAAGTGCAGCTCTAGTATGTTTTGGTGCAAATGGGGACTTTTTTTTCCTATCAGTGGCCTCCATGGGGTTATAGGCCTAATAGTGGATTCTCTGGGTCAGAGGATATGGACATTTTATTTACTTTACTTGCATAATTCCAAACTGCTTGCCACAGTGACCAGTGATTCACAGTTCCCTGAACAATGCACAAGTGTGCCTATTCCTAATATTCTTCCAGCATTGATGATTCTCATCTTTTGTCATCTTTTCCAGTTTGCAGAGTGTGCAGAGAGCTCAAGTTTATTTAGATTTGCATTTCTCTTATTATTAGTGATTTGGAGCATTCTTAAATATACTTGTTAATAATAGTGTGCAGTTCTTTTGAAAGCTATTCACATCTTTTGACCATTGCTGTATTGTTTCACTATTTTCCTTTCATCTTATAGGTTGTTAGTTTACATTTATGACCTTTATAAAAAATATATGGTGTCTGGAAGATGGAAACTAATGCTTTAATATGTTTTGTAAAACAGCAGTTATTTACATTTCAGTAGAACGAAATACTGAGCCTTGCAGATGAAATGTATGGTTATTAACGATTCTTCTCTTTCATCCTTAGTTATAGCTCTCATAGCCTTTTTATTACGAGACTTGGAAACTGAGACATTATGAATGTGAATGACCTCAAGTGCAGGTTGTCCGTGGCTGGACAGGATCACTTGCTGCAGTTCTGGGATGAGTTGGAAGAAGCCCAACAGGAGGAACTTTATGAAGAACTACAAGCTATTCACTTTGAGGAGCTGAACTGCTTTTTCCAAAAGGCCATGAAAGAATTTGATCAGTCCTCTTGTCAGGAGAAGGTTGATGCACGGATGGAGCCTGTACCCCGAGAAGTGTTGGGCAGTGCCACAAGGGACCAGGAGCAGATCCAGCACTGGGAAAGGGAAGGTATTTAACATATTGTCAACTCTTGCAAGACTGGCACTTAAGATTTAATAACTTTTAATAAAGCAGCCTAAACAGAATAGATGACGTTGATCTAGTCTGACTCTGATACTGGCTGAATCCTTATATTTCTGAGGGACGAAGTGCCCAGTCATCTGTTCTTCTGGTCTAACCCTAGGAGCAACCTGACTTAATAGGTAGAATTCTGGACTTAAGTCAGGAAGACCTGGTTTCAAATCTTACTTCTAGCATATAGTACCTGTGTGATCCTGGGAAAGCTTCTTAACTTCTGTTTTTCTCAGGTAATTCTCCAGGACTTCTCTTCTGTGATTTCCCATACTTAGAGTTTCCCATGCTGGCATAATTCCTTATGTAAAATTCTAACGCTTTTTAGAAAAGACCCAAATATAGTCCAACTGACTAGAGAAGTCCTTTGAATCCTATAGTACCAGACGCTGCTATAGTCCTTGTAAGATCAGCTGTCCCCTTGTTTGGCATTAGAAGATTTCACGTTGGTCACGTGCCCTTTGGTGTCTGCCTCTTTTTTTTCCTGCTAATTGTTCTGCCTGATTGTTGCTGGGCAAATGCCCTACCTTACAGCGGTCATGTCCAACTCAAATTGAAAAAGGGGCCAACAGTTATTTACATTCTAATAGAAAAAAAATCCCTAGTCTTGCAGAGGAAATTTGTAATTATGGTTAATAATTCTTCTCTTTCATCCTTAGACATATACACACACACACACATACACACACACAAACATTCACATATATTACATATAACATGTACCACACAAATATATATGTATATATCCTTATATAATCTATATGGGAATACCTGTAGCTGGGTATTGATTTAGAAAACTGCATACCCACATTATTTATGTTCTATTGTGTTTTTATTTATTTTGTTAAATATTTACAATTGCATCTTTAATCTGGTTTATGCCGCACTCAGGAGTGTTGTGATGGAGGTCCTACCAGCAATGTGTTTGACACCTCTGCCTTCAAGCCCTTGAGTTTCTGGTAGCTGCGCTTGATGGCGCTTGGGACTCTCTCACTAAGGTGTGAAAGAATTGCTTCCAAATGGATGCTTCAGATATCTTCAAATGGTACCATGACTCCTAGTGTTAGACTCCATGGGCTCTTCTTTACATGTGTTGATTTTTAAAGGAACAATACCTGAAGGCAAGAGTTACAGAACATGCTCCCTGCCCCTACCAAAAATATCTTATGGTAGTAAAAACTTTACAGTTTGTAAGTTGTTCATTTTATCTCTCTGATCCTCACAACAGCCTTGCTGTCCCCATTTAACAGATGTGAGGAAAGCGAAACTCAGAGAATTTGTAACTTAGCCATGGTTTCACAGCTAGAAATGCTGGAAATAGGATTCTAATCTAGATCTTCTGACTAGAAATCATTATTTTTTATACTACCTTACACTGTCACTCCTTAGTTGTGGCTGCTTCTATTGCTTCTTGAATGTTGTGCTAGTGATTTAAAGGGATCACTTGCCTCAGAGCCTGTGGAGTGAGGTTATCTCATACTCTAATC
This sequence comes from Bettongia penicillata ogilbyi, assembly GCA_023548195.1. Taxonomy (NCBI): domain Eukaryota; kingdom Metazoa; phylum Chordata; class Mammalia; order Diprotodontia; family Potoroidae; genus Bettongia; species Bettongia penicillata. The sequence goes on along the minus strand of JAJHZJ010000155.1, from coordinate 2,819,712 downwards.
CGGCCAGTATTTCTGGAATGAAAACGGCATTGCTCTTTGTAGGAACTAAAAGTAGCCCCTGCTTTGGTCTTATCATCAAGAACTGAAGTAGAAAATGAATGGAATGCCCAAGTCTCAGGTAGTCCTGATAGGAGAACCAGTGAGTGTTTGGTGTGATGTCGTTTTCACATTCTCATATTAGAAACCTGAGAGTGATACCCAGCTTTGCTTTACAACAGAAAAATTAAACACATGCATCTCAAATCTGGCAGAGAACCAGTGTATAATATTCATTTATAGTTTAAAGGACTAGTGGCAGTGGTCAGTTTTGAAATTGCTCATGTATTTCTGTGTTGACTTAATCTACAATGTGTTTGAAAGTTGGCTTTAACAAAGTGTCATGTAATAAATTTTCTAAGGGAAAGAAAGTTGCATATGTGAGAACTGAAAGAGGATTTCATAGATATATTTGTTTTTAAAATGTTTTGATAGTACATTTTCAATAAATAGTAAATGTTTATAGTGGTGTCAGTTTTAAAGTAATGTAGAAGTATATACAAATCTCTGTTTTAGGCTTAGGAGTTTTCTTTCATTTTATAAATATGCTTAATTAAGAAATAGTCAATGATTTTTAATTTTTATATTTAAATTTTAAAAATTTATTATATTTAACATTCTTTGTCTTTAAATTTTGAGTTCTAGATTTCCATGCCTTCCTCTCACCCCTCCCCGACACACTGAGAGGACAAATTATGTGATATTCATTATACTTATGAAATCATATAAAACAGGTTTCCATATTAACCATACTGAAAACAAAGCCAAGAAAAAGTGACCAGATATTCATTAGGATGGCTGGAGATGACCCAGGATAAGGCAATTGGGCTTAAGTGACTTGCCCAAGTTCACACAGCTAGTTTGCACACAGAGTACATCAGTTCTCTCTGGAAGGGAATAGAATTTTTTTTTTATCATAAGTCCTTTGGAATTGGCTAAGATCATTATATTGATCAGAGTAACCAAGTGCTTCACAACTATTCATCATTACAACTTTGCTGTTACTGTGCACGGTGATCTGGTTCTTCTCACTTCACTTTGCATCACTTTGCATTGTTTTGATAGTACATTTTTAATAAATAGTAAATGTTTATTTATAGTGGTGTCAGTTTTAAAGTAATGTAGAAGTATATACAAATCTCTGTTTTAGGCTTAGGAGTTTTGCATCAGTTCGTATCAGTCTTGCCATGTTTGTTCTGAAACCACCCCCCTTCATCTTTTCTTATAGCACAGTAGTACTTCATCACAATCATATGCCACAACTTGTTCATCCGTTCCCCAGCTGATGGTCATTGCCTCAATTTGTAGGTCTTTGCTGCCACAAAAAGCTGCTATAAATATTTTTGTACGTTTAGATCCATTTCTCTTTTCTTTAATCTCTTTGACATACAGCACTAGTAGTAGTATTGCTGGATCAAAGGGTATGTAGTTTATAGCCCTTTGGGCATAGTTCCAGATTGTTCTGCAGAATGACTGGACCATTCTATACCAACAAGGTCAGCTAGGTGGTGCAGTGGATAGAGCACTAGTATAAGTCAGGAGGACCGGAATTCAAATCTCACTTCAGACACTTGACACTCGCTAGCTGTGTGAACTTGGGCAAGTCACTTAAGCCCAATTGCCTTATCCTGGGTCATCTCCAGTCATCCTGATGAATATCTGGTCACTGGATTCAGATGGCTCTGGAGGAGAAGTGAGGCTGGTGACCTGCACAGCCCTCTGATGGCATGGTCTTCTTCGGCAACAAAGGATGAAACACACGCACACACACACACATACATGCACACACACACACACTCATGCACACACACACACACTCACACACACACAAACACACACACACTCACACTCACAAACACTATACCAATAACACTACCATGCCAACAGTTTATTAATGTACTTATTTTCCCTCAACCCCTTTAGTATTAGTCATTATGTGAGGTGGTACCTAATTTACCTTTCTCTAATCAGTATTGATTTGCTGTTGTGAGTCATTTCAGTCACATCCTAGTCTCTGTGACCCCATTTGGGGTTTTATTGGCAAAGATACTGGAGTGGTTTGCCGTTTCCTTCCTTTGCTCACTTTGCAGATGAAGAACTAAGGCAAATAGGGTTAAATGACTTGCTTGCTTATAGTCACACAGATACCAAGTGTCTGAGGCCAGATTTGAATTCAGGGATTTGAATCTTCCTGACCCCAGGCCTACATTCTATCTACTGTACCACCAGCTGCTCAGTTAATAATGATTTAGAGCATTTTCTCATGACTTTAGGTAGCTTTGATTTCTTCTTCAGGAAACTGACTATTTATGTCCCTTGACCATTTATTAATTGGAGAACGGCTCTTATAAATTAGACTTGATTCTCTATATTTGAGAAATGAGGCCTCTATCAGAGAAACTTATTATAAATTTTTTTGATATTACTTCATTGTCTATTGTACTTTTTAGCAAAATGTACTTTCCCTGATTATTTCTTTCAATGAGGACTGTTTTTACTTTTCCTTTGTCTAACATCATGAATGCCGCCCCTGCCTTTTTTACTTCAGCTAAATCATGATGGACTGTGCTCCAGCCCTTTATTTTAATTCTTTGTATGTCTTTCTGTTTCAGATATTTCTCTTGTAAACAGCATGTTTTTGGATTCTGGTTTTTAATACATTCCACTATCTACTTCTGTTTTATGGGTGAGCTCATTCCATTTACATTCACAGTTATGATTATTAACTGTTTATATCCCTCCATTCTATTTTCTTCTGTTTATCCTTTTCTCTTTTTATACTGACCCTCCTCAAAAGTCTGTTTCGCTTGTGATCACTGCCTCCCTTTATCTGTCCTCCCTTTTATCAAGCCCCCACCTCCCACTATATCTTTTTATCCCCCTCTTCTATCTTTCTGTTGGGTAAGATAGATGTCTCTACTCAACTGAGGGTATGTATACATACATACATACATATATACACACACATGTGTACATGTGTGTATGTATATATGCTCTTCCCTGGGTACCTCTTATGTGAGACATTTTACCCCATACTACCTCTTCCTTCTCCCATTTCTCATCTTCCCCTTTCATCTTTTTGAGAGCATTGCAGTGTAATCAACTTATACCTTTGTCTATGTGGATTCCTTCTAACTACTCTAATAATGATAAAATTCTTAGGAATTAGTTGTATTATCTTCTCATATAGGAATATAAACAGTTTAACTGTAATGAATCCCTAATGATTACTCTTCCATGTTTGTCTTCTTATGCATCTCTTGAGTTTTGTGATGGAATATTAGATTTTCTGTTCAGCTCTGGTCTTTTCATCACAGATGCTTGAAAGTTCTCTATTTCATTAAGTGTCCATTTTTTCCCCCTGAATGATTATACTTATGAGCAAGAACTTCTTAACACTATCATAATGTTCCTTCTGGCTGATATATTCAGGGGTACATTCCTAACTATTGACAGGGTCCCAGGCAGATGTGTTAAGAGCAGTCTTTTTTCAAGAAAGGATAGGATACAACTACAGTATAACTACTATTAATGCCTGAGTTAGAAAATTATTCATTACTAAATGTCCAGTTTTCTCTGGGTTTGAGGTCTTTTTTTAAATGTTCATTAACTCAGTCAAGCTTGTTATATAAAAAAAGTAGTTAGGAATTTCCCTTAAAAGACTGAAAGCTTAAGATTTAATTAGCATACTAGGAAGAGTGAATATTTCATATGTGTGAAGAGACTTACATATTGAGAAAATATTTATACAGGAAATACTTTCAATTACAAAATGCAAAAATAATCTTAGATACTTCCTCCTAGTATCTCTTTTGGATTTTATTTTTCCTTTTTTGGTTGGGTAGCTTGTGCTCTCAATTCTCTCATCTCAGGTTGCTGATAAATAAAATTAAAAGCCTTTATCTATTTTACTACACCACCAGTTGTCAGACAGATATCTGAGTTTGTATGTGTTTGAGGTAATGTAGTCCAAGCAGGAAGTTATTCAGGAAGCATTTGACCTTGGGAGCATCATTATAACTACTCAGCACTGTTTGCCATAGAATTGTTCAGGAAGGACATCCAGATTATGCATTGTCTGTGATAACTGTACATAAGTGAAGAGATATGTGTATACTCACACTGGGAGTATCTTACCCTAGCACAGTATTTGGCCTGTCTTGATAAAATTGATAGATGCAAAAGAGAAAGAAAGCAATCTCCCTTTTTTTTAATTCTAGGAAATCATAGCAATTTATACTTACAGCACTTTCAGGTTTATAAAATGATTTCTTCCTGGAGGATATTGGCTATCTGATGCTATTACAGGATTAGTCATGCCCTTGGTGGTACCTGTGGGGACCCAAGGTAGGAAGAGTAAGAGATAGTGGTTGGTGGCTGTATTTTAGAAAGGGCCTCAGAAAACCCAGATAGAGATTAGAGAACTTTGTGGTACATGGGTCATAAGAAGTATTCAACTTAAAAAAACTCCAGAACTTTTGAAGAGAAAATGAGGAATCACAAAGATTGAAAATCAGGAACAGCTTGGGAGAGTTGATCATGGCCCAGGAAAAAAGCTAGCAAAGGGAGATTTATGCAACTCAAGGAACCAGAGTCAAAATTTGGGTATCTATAAGGAGATTATATTTAGCCTAATTTGAAGTGGATCTAGGGCCTAGGCAGAATAGAGCTTTAAAAAATATTCCAGTAGTATTTATTACAGTATCTACATTACTGCTAACTAGATCTCACCAGGGGGTATAGTAGGTGATAAATTGATCAGGGTCCCTCAATTGCTTCTAGATGGGAAATGCACTTTTTTTTTAGACATGTGGAGATGCTTTAAACCTTGTTTTCTCAGGTAATCAGGAAAACTGAGAGATAATTGACTTAGAATGAGTGTAGAAGTAAGAGTGGTCTAACAAGGAATACCAGAATGGCAGAATTGGGGCTTATGGGAAGAGACAGCCAAACTGAGATGGGGAGTGCCTCCATCAATGAAATTACAGGTCTGTATTTTAAGATAGGGAGCCGTGATTAACCACAGATACCATTACTGTCTTTTAGCATATTTGTGCCATTTAGTGAGCAGACAGGGGGACTATCTGGCTCCATGTCTCTTAATCCCTGTCGTTCATATCACATAGGAATAGTTCGACTTAATAAAGTACAGGATAATATTGCACCAGAAATTTTTCCTATTTATTTTTTGCTTTTGGCAAGGATCCTGACTTTTCTGCCTTTTCTTTTTTTGCTTCAGCAAGCGTGCTCCTCAGGGTGAGGAAACATTTATAATCTTCTTTAATTTCCTGCTTTGTTTTAGGTTGGTTTGTTTTGTAACTTATTTTTTCAGAGTACTTTTTTAGTTACTAAGTTCATTGGGGATTTTGAAATGTAAACCTCAACTGACTTTTTTTTTATTATTTCATTTGTTTTCAGTGTTCTACAGTCACTTCCATAAATCTTAGATTTTTTCCCCCTCCCTCCCCCATCTCCTCACTCCCTCCCTGAGATGGCGTACAATTTTATATAGATTCTACACCACAGCTGGCTTTTCAAGTAAACTGAAAACCTAATGTTTGACTTCCTTTGAGGTTCGGGAATGTTTCTTTGTTTGTGAAGAAAATGTCATAATGTTCAAAGGAACATTTCTTTCATGACTGAGGAATTTAGATCATGTAGGGTTTTATTGGCAGGTAGTCTTTGGTTTCTCACATCACTTGAAAGCTAGGGAAATTCTGCAGAAAGGATTTCTCTCTGAGAACCACAGCTGGAGAAGCAAGCAGATCTCTTCTAGGAGAAGAAAGGGCAGGAGGCAGCCAGGACCTGTGGCAAAAGGAAGTTTTTATCAATCCTGACACTAAGTTAGATTTAAGTAAGAGGAGAATAACTCTCTCAAGAACCAAATGTGGATTTTAAAGGAGGTAAGATTAAGTAAAAGACCTGTAGGAAAGCAATCTGTCAGAAGTTAGGTGTAGGCCAGCAGCTTACACCATATGCTAAGATAAATTCCCAATGAATATATAACTTTATATATATAAAAGGTCACATAATAAATTAGAGGAACAAACCTATCCATAGATAAGCAAAAAGTTCACGATTGAGTGAAGGATACAAAGGATCACAAGATAAACTGGAAAATTTTGTTTGAAATTTAAAAGGTTTTGTACAAACAATTCCAATACCACTATAATTAGAAATTTCCCAGTTAACTGGGGAAAAAAATCTTTGTATCAAGTTTCTCTGAAATAGGACTCATTTCCATGATATGTAAGAAGCTAATTCAAATTAATAAAAATAAGAACCATTCCTATCCCAGATTTTGCCCCACTAATCCTTAGCCTTGGATTATTCCCACCTTCTACTGCACTCATTCCTGTTCTCTGTTGCCAAATAAATCTGGAGAAAGTCATAGAATCGTGTGGTCCACATCCATTACAAATTCATGTTACAATCTTAACTGGGTCCTCGCTGCAGCGAGGCAGTTCTTTCATATCTCCCTAATCAACTCATCATCCCATTTGTTGCCATTCTGAAGCTTTACATCCTTTCTCAAATGTGTATAACTCTCCTCCCTCCAGTCCCTCACGTAGCAATCTTGCCTTACATGAGATGGTGGTCCTTCTTGCCATTGATTGATTCCATCTCATCCTCTCTAGCAGATGCTGCCTCAGTTTTCCATTTCACTTATCTTCCATCTCTCCCTGTCCATTGACTGCTTCCCCACTACCTATAAAAACATGCCCATGTCTTCCCCCCCCAAAAAAAAACAAACCCCAAACCCTCACTTGATCCATCCATCCTCAGTATTTATCATTCCATCTCTCTCCTCTTTTGTGCCTAAACTATTTGGGAAGTTCATTGGAAATAGGTGCTTCTACTTCCTCATTGTCTTTTTAACTGTCTGCACACTGGTTTCTAGCCTTTTCATTCAATCAAAACGGCTCTCTCCAAAGCGTGATCTCTTAATTGCCAAATCTAATGGCCTTTTCTTGATCCTCATCCTTCTTGATCTCTTTGCCGCTCTTCACACTGTCAATTGCCTTCTTTTTCTTAATATTCTCTTCTCTCTAGGTTTTTGTGACACCACTCTCTTTTTGTCTTTTCCTACCTATCTGAGCCTTCCTTTTCATTCTCCTTTGCTCAATCTTCATCCAGGTCATGCGTGCTAATTGCAGGTGTCCCACAGGGCTCTGACTTGGACCCTCTTCTATTCCCCTTCTGTATTATTTCATTTAGTAATCTTGTCTTTCAGGGATTAGATTATTGTTTCTATACTAGTGATTCTCACATCTGCTTATCTGGCCCTGACCTGTCTGCTAACTTCCATTTATGCATTTCCAACTTAGGGCATCTCAGACTGAATGTTCCAAGGATATTGTAAACTCAGTGTGACAAGAGCTGTATCCATCTTTCCTCCCTCTTCCTTCTTTCCCTCTACATCCTCCTGGTCACCACTGTTCCCAAACTGGGTGTCACCCTCAACCCCTTAGTCTCATCAGCACCCCACCGTGTCCAATATGTTGCCATTTTACCTTTGTAACATCTCTTGTACGTGCTCCTCTGTTACTGTCACCACCCTAGTGCCGGCCTTCCTCTGATGATTATCTTCCATGTCTTATCTTGTCTATGGCTTGTTTGTATGTTGTGTCCCCCATTAGACTGGGAGCTCTTTTAGACCAGGAGCTCCCTTTAGCCTTTTATTGTTTCTCTAGCACTTCACACAGTACCTGGAGCATAGTGGGTGCTTAATGAATGTTTATTGACTGACCCGAGTTATTCCCTCATTGCTCAAAGGTCAAAGGATATGGATAGAGAATCGTCAAGGAAAGAAATTAGTTTGGTAGAGTTGACCAAAAAAATGAAAATGACAAATGTTAGAAGGGCTACTGGAAACCATATTAATGTACTGTTGGTACAGCTATTAACTGATTGATTCATTCTGAAAAGTGGTTTAGAATGGTGCCCCAACAAGTTACTATAATGTTCATACCCTTTTACCCAGCTATATCACTACTCAGTCCCTACTTGAAAAAGATCACTGAAAGAGGAAAAGGCCCTTTATGTATAAAGAACTATTTCTAGTAGCTCTTTTTGAACCATCAGATAACTGGAAAGTAAGAGGATACTCAAGAATTGGGCAATGGCAGAACAGAATGTGGTATATGAATATCCCAAGCCTCCTTAATGTTAGTCCCTTCTCTACAAGGTTATCCCCAATTTGCCCTATGCATTCTTGTTTGTACATAGTGGTTTTCTTCTCCATTAAACTGAGCTCCTTGAGATTAGGGGACTGGTTTTTACCTTTCTCTGTATCTGTAGCAATTAGCATAATGCCTAGCACATAGTGGGCATTTATTTAATGGCCATTGACGTGACTGTTGTGCTTTAAGAAATGACAAAAGAGATGGTTTCAGAGAAATCTAGGAAGATTAGTATGAATGAATCAGTGAAATGAGCAGAACCAGAACAATGTACATATTTGCAACAATATTGTCAAAATAAAAGATTTTACAAAAATTCTTCTCAGTGCGTTCACCAGCCATAATTCCAGGCGACCAGTTATGAAGAATGCTGCCCCCTCCTGACAGAGATGGTGAACTTGAGACATAGAGTAAAAAAATTCATTTTTGGATAAGGCCAATGTGGGAATTTGTTTTACATGATTGTACATTTTTGTTAAAAGGATTTTGTTTTTCTTTTTCTTTTTTCCTTTCTCAGTGCAGTTGGGGAGGTGAGAAAGAGAGAACATAAATGAAAATGGGAAGTATGTCATGCATGAAGCATGGCTTCTCTTTCAGTTTAGTGTCTTTAGTTAAGAAAAACTTGTAAATATAACTATATGCTAATTCCTAATCATTCATACCCTAAAGCTAGAAATCACTCAACTGGGACCCCATTGTCGCCTGTATATGTTTGTTGGTTGTGGAAACAGTTGCTTTGAAAAAAAGTTATATCCTTAAAGATAGAAATAGTCATGCAACTGGACAACTTTGTGACCAGTTGATATCAATCCATTTTTTTCTCTTGTAGGTTTTTTTCAGATTTCCCAAAACAAAGTGGCAGTCCTTCTCTTGGCTGGTGGTCAGGGCACAAGACTTGGTGTGGCATATCCCAAAGGAATGTATGATGTGGGTTTACCATCACGTAAAACTCTCTTCCAGATCCAAGCTGAACGCATTTTGAAACTGCAACAGCTAGTTGAGAAACATCATGGCAGCCAGTGCATCATTCCTTGGTAAAAAGGCCTTTGGCTAGCATTTCCTAATATAGATTGGTTTGTGATATTCAAAATGCATACCAAGTATAGCAGCTTGATAAGGGGGCATTATGGAAACCTAATTTTTCATTTGTTTTAATATCTATATTAAAATCATCAAATAGTTCACCAACCATATTTCATGAATCACTGTGGCTTCAAAGAGTGATGTACTTAACGTATTTATTGTGGGCATGTTTTTTGAACAACCTGCCTCAGGGTAGCAATAAGAAAGACAATTAGATATGTTGTAAAAGTGGTAGGGATTGAGTAGAGTGCAACTGTACTGAATAAATATGGCTTCTCAATCTGAACATTTGTGTTACTCTCCTAAGGAGTTTGTGTTGTGATTGACAAAGATAATATCTGAAAATCTAGGTTTATAAATATGATAAATTAAGCTTATCTTTAGGTTAACTAATATAAAAGATTCTTTACTTTAGAGAATTTACCATAGGTGCATTATAAATAGGGTATTTTAAACTTCATTTTACACTGGGTTTTCCATGTGACATTTGTTGCCCTAATAAATCAAAGAAGGTACTTTGTCTTCATTTATAAGTGTACTTTTCCTGCACTTTGAGGAAGGGCAATTGTGGTAAGTATGAAAAATAATTTCCTCAAGCTAATTGTAGTTTGGTTTCTTTAACACCAGATTTACTAATTTTTTTCAGTGTTTTTCCTTTTTAGTATTACTGGGACAGGGAAAACTGAGTTTCTTTATTACTTTGTACTTTTTAAAAAGTACCTTACAACTGAAACCATATTTTTTCTGTTTGAGGTTTTGAATTACATCTGCCTTTCTATGCATTTCCAAATTTCCTGGAATATGTGTCATTCATTTTACTATTATCTTGAAAAATATCCCTTCTAGGATTCTCTGACATATGATTAATACTCCACATTGAGGGTATTTGTCAGTCTGGAGTGAATATTTCTGTGCTGTTCTAGTATGTGTCCATCACATAAAATGGCACTCATCATCATGTGTGCGTGTAAATTTCTAGAACAGAGTATGTATGTAACAAGTAACATGTAACAAGTATACATGTATACTAGAACAGAGTATGTATGTAACAAGTATACATGTAACAAGTGAGCCATTTCTACAGGTAACCTTTGTGCCAGTCAAAGTAAAGGGTTATGTATCATTTTATGTTTGCAAAGTCAGTGGAAGTGTAAAAGAATATTTCTAATTCCATTTCAGAATTTTTATAAAAGCATCTGCAGTTGAGCATTCGACGGGATGCGGCTTCCACTCTTTCATTTCTGTAGAATGCCTTGTGGTGACTTAGAATACATTTCATATCATAAAATGTATGCTGAGGTTAGTTGGAAGAGTTCGGGTTCTCTAAGAGTTTTAGACATGTCCCTTGATTGTGTTTCATGGCAGAGTCCTAGTACTGGGTTGACTGAGAATACTGTGCTTGGGAAGCAGCTAATAGCAACTATCTAGGGAGAAAGGAAAGGAGACCAGTCAAGTCTAGCACTGCCCAGACTCTGCTATCAGTCAATGCAGGGACAGTCTTCCTGTTGTCTGGTTCATAGAGAATCATGAGTTCTGGACATTTCTTCTGTCTTTCCAGGTATATTATGACCAGTGGCAGGACAATGGAATCTACAAAGGAGTTCTTCTCAAAGCACAAGTACTTTGGTTTAAAAAAGGAGAATATCATCTTTTTTCAGCAAGGAATGCTACCTGCTATGCAGTTTGATGGGAAAATTATTCTGGAAGAGAAGAGCAAAGTTGCCATGGCTCCAGGTCTGTGTTGGTCACTAATGTGATTAGAGGGGCTGATGGTCTAAATAATCAAACTTCAATTAGCTGAGTCTTAATTGTCCTCTAAGGTAGTAATGAATCAGGCTCTGGCAATACTTTCTTAACTAAAGATGAACATTAGTGGTCTTCAAAGGACTGATTTATCTATAAATCTATAAATATAAATTGCCTAATAAAATGAAAATCGTTTGCATAGTTACCCAATAGTTTTGAGATTTGTTTTAAAGTTTCATTCTCAAAAACTCACAATTGAATTTCTATTCAATTCTTTCTCATTGAAGTCATTGTTATTGAAATACCTTTCAAAGCATTTTTTGTGATTTTGTCAGATGTTAAGAAGTGAAAAGTCATATACAAAGTTATGGATGTTTTAAAACTGGGAGAGAGATAATGAATCCTCTTAGGACATTTCTGTTCTTACTTGGGAGAGATTACATAGGCCCACAGTTCCCTGCTTTGTCCTCCCCTCACCTCACCCTGGCACCATCTAGTGGTAGAGGGATCCATGATTTTGAACCGTTGGTTCTCTTAGGACAAGCCCAGAGTGGAAAGTCCGCAAATGTCTGCAAAGGATCTTTTCTAGATAGGCCAGGTCCTGTGTTTGGGAAGTGTCTGAATGGTAGACAGTGTTTTGTGGAATACAACAGGGAGTAGATTTCAGCAGTGTATTAGAATTAAACTTCAAAAGTGGGATGGATTGCCTTGTGAGATGAGTTCCTTTTTATTGAGGTATCAAGCAGTAGCTGAATGATCACTTCATGGGGATGCTCTGGAGGAAATGCATGTAAGCTGGCCTAGATTGTTTCCCTGTGGTTCTTTCTAAATGCTGTGAGCCTATGAGTATACTGTAATTCACACATGCACACACACACATGCATACATGCACACACACATACAAGTAATGAAGATGGTGTACAGTAATTCTTAGGGGAGAATAGTAGGGAAGAGGAACAGGAAGACTTAGGGCCATCATTGCATAGAATATGAGTAAAGAAACAAGGCTAACTTGAATTTTTAACACATGAAGGTAGAAAGGATCTATTAAGTGTCATCAAGATTTAGTGGGATGGAATTCATGACTAGAAAATAGAAATATGAAATATACCTTGTTTAATATAATATTTATATAATAAAAGGAGTGAATCAGTCTAGATTGTTAAGCAAGTATATTATGCCTATTTGGAAACTGAGCCAGTGGTTGGAAGCCTGTTAGAAAGAGATGATTAGGGGATTAAAAAAAGAGAAAAAAGGTGTTATTCTTGTGGGAGGATCAGTTCCCTGAGACAGCCAATAAGACTAGCACAGGGGAAAGACAAAGTCTTCGGCTGTGAAGAAATCTGATGAAAGTCTTATTCTGTGAGAAGCTTTGATTTAATTCTTCACTTGTCATATTGATTTTTATCTCTAAAGGTTGAAAAAACAATTTGGCCCACTTCCTTGGGCTTAATGCAGGCTAGTAAGGAAAATTACAATAATCTCTGTAGTCAAAATAACCACATTGTCTTAGAGTAGGAAGGAAGAGAATGCTGGGCCTCAACTTAGGTGTTCTACTTTTGGAAAATAGATTTCATAAAGATGAGAAGGAAGCTAGAGTTGATGGCATGGGCTGAGATTCGGAAAGGGAAGGATGCTCATGGAGCCTGAAAAGCTCTGACTCATGAAATTCTGATGATGTAGATAGAAATTATTTTAATGAAACCTAAAGAAAGCATTGTGTCTGGAAGAAGCAGGACCTCTCTGAGTTTAAACAATGAAAGGAAGTGTGTGAAGTGTTGGGATGCAGGTGTGGGTCCACTAGGACATCTTAGGAGGAACATGGTAGCCAATGGAAGGGGTTACCTTTCAGTTAGATAGGGTGTTCTCCATCCCCAAATGTGTTCATATGAGGCTACTCATCAGCTTTTAGAGATGTGGTGAAGGGGATGATTGTGTTGGGTAGTAACTAAGATTCTGTGATTGTGGTTTTGTTCTGAGATGTCCTCTAGGGACTAAAAAATTCTTTTTGATGCTTGCATGGGACGCTTGCTGGGAACTGAGACCCAGAGAGGTTGAGTGGTTTGGCCAGAGTCATATGACTAGTAAGTGTCAGAGGCAGAATTTGATCTCAGATGTTCCTGGTTCCAAATCCTGCCTTTTCTTCCCTCTGCCCAACTGTCCTTCGTAGGTAAAGCTGCCTCTCAGGTGCTGCTTATTGGGAGAGCTCCACGTGGACAGCCGACATTTATCAAGCATTTCATATGTGCCAGGTGCCTCTCTAACTTCACAAGGTTCAATTTCCCCCAAACGTCTTCATGCTTACGTAGATGTGTGTGTATGTGCACATACACACCCCCACCCTCCCCCCCCTTCTGGGGGAAAGGTTGTGTCTTGATGATTTGTGATGTTTGGCTTCTGGCTTCATACCGTCTAGTGACTTGGACAGAAAGATTTTAGAGGTGGAGGTGAGGCACGGTAGACAACCCTTGGGACCCCTGTCCCCCATTTTGCCTTTTCCCTCACCCGTAAAACTGGCATTCATTTTCCATTAGAGTGCATTGCTCATGCCCTGTATTGGTGTCTAGTTGGTACCCTCTCACTTTTATTTAATTACTCAATTTCGATTTTTTCTGGGAGAAGAACACATAATTTTTTTAATCCTTTTCCTTTGAAACCAAAATACTCTCCTAGTTTTAGATATTTTAGAGGGGCTTAACTGTGAAGCAAAGAAATAATTGGGGGATGAAACCCTGACTTCAACTCCTGCTTCAGACTTAATTAGCTGTGTGACCCTGCCTCAGTTCACTCTACAAATATTGTTGTTTTTGTTATTATTATATAACAGTAGAGGAAATTTACAGTGTTGCAAATATTCTAAATAAAATTCAGTCTTTCATGAGTGCCTCTCATAAAGATGTTCTGTCCAATATCATTCTACGGTAAGCTTCAGCTTGCCAAGGCACAAATCCATTGTAATCTAGCTCAGCTTTTCGACAGTTCAGTGTTGAACAAGAGAACCAGCATTGGGACATCCCTGGGGGCAGTCTTCACAGAGCAGACGCTCTTCACAATGCAGCGTGCACTTAAAAGTTGTTTCTGTGGAACTAATTTTGCCCATAGCATTCATTCATGTAATTTTGTGTTTTCATGGAGCCATATAATGATGTTCACCAGAGAAATAACTGGAGCTGGAGCTGGAGCTGGTCTTTCTTGAATCAGAGGATCATAGATACAGGCTGGAAAAAATCTCAGAGGCCATCTGATTTTACCCCTCTTAAGGGGAACTGAGGCCCTTAGCTACACAGGCGGCAGGCAGCAGAAGTAGGATTGGAATTCAGGGCTCTGACCACAGAGCCTTTATTCCTTCCCCTTAAATATGCTTCATTTGCCTCTTAGCTAATAACAATTTTTATTCCAGAATTAACATGAATCTCATTCATAAACCAATAAGTTAAGCTTGGTTAAATTTGGTAAAGTTTTTGGAAAAAAAAATGGGTAAAACTTTAGATGTAATTATTTTCTTAGGGTTTCCTTTCCTAATCTTTACATCCAGTTCCTCTCTTCCTTCATTTTCCCCAACAAGCTCTTGGTTTTAGGCTTAGACCTTCTGCCTGAGGGTCATCCCTCTCTCCTCTGAGACTGTGGCCTGAGCAAATAATGTTCTTGCCCCTTGGCTTTCTGTAGGAGTGAGGGGGTGATCTCATTGCCTCTCCCAGGAGTCCAACAGTATATAAACTCCTGGGGCTCAAGTTCTGTCTTAGAGGCTGGCTAGCTCTGTGACCATGTGCCAATCATAGGAATGTAACGTATATGTGTGATATACCCTGTTGGAAGCCTTTAAGGCTTACATTTTTGCTCTCCTGAATCAGAATTTTTAAAGAAATCATCAAATCATATATATTCTACCACTTTTAGTTACGTGATTATGAAGCTGTGGGCTGCTGAAGGAAATAATGTACAAAACCCTGCCTGTTCCCTTCTCCTGTTTACCTTAAAGACACCCTCAACAAATGCATATTAAAATTTCTCATAGAGATTTTGTAATTCTACTTTGAATCTCATAATTTTCAGCAGTGTCCAGTTTGTGTTGAGATGCAGCATGATATAGTAAAAAAAAATGTTGAATTTGAAGGAGTCAAGAGATCTGGGTTCTCATCTCACTCCAGACACTTATTAACTGTGTTTCCATGCTTGAGTTTCTTCTCAACTAAGAGATTTAGCTTCCTCATCTATAAAAGGGAGAAAATAATATTTGAACCACTTACCTGTAAGGGTTATTGTGAGGAAAGTATTTTGCATACCTTTAAGTTCTACATAAATGTGAGTTCTTGCTGTTAGAATAGAATATTTTTCTCCATTTTCTTAAGAACTAAATTTTTGACTCCCCTTTAGATCAGATAATTTGAAGAAGCCTCTTACTTAGTATGCTTTGA
Source organism: Bettongia penicillata ogilbyi (assembly GCA_023548195.1). Taxonomy (NCBI): domain Eukaryota; kingdom Metazoa; phylum Chordata; class Mammalia; order Diprotodontia; family Potoroidae; genus Bettongia; species Bettongia penicillata. The sequence goes on along the minus strand of JAJHZJ010000155.1, from coordinate 2,804,249 downwards.
GAAGAGCAGACTGATATGATCATGTCTCTTTCCTACCCTGATCCCCCCCAGAAAGGATGAAAATGGGCTGCTGGTGGGGGATTCCCTGGAGGCAGACAGGCCTAGATCTCTCTTCTTTGAGGGTTGTTTTAGACTTTAAAGATTCTCAATTACTGTGGTCATTTTGTGAAAAGATATGATGGGTGCTCCTTATTGAAGGTCACCTGCAGCTTTGTAGGGAGAAAATACATGTGAAAACTATATTAGCAACTGCCTGGGGTGGAGGGACCGCTAAGAGATGCCAATTTATTTTCATTTCCATTCTTTTCCGGTAAAGTACAATAACTTGATTCTTTGGCAAGCGACTTTGAATAACATGTTCAAATATTCATCTTTTTGAGACCGAAGAATGTGTCTTTGGGGCTGTAACTTCATAATTGGCTTATTTCAGGGAGATATTAATAGAATCTGAAACCATATTAAATAACATTTACTTTTTAAAGAATGTGATATTTTACAAGTTTATTAAATAAGACACACTTGAGGGAACCAAGTAAAGAAAAGGGGTAGAAAATCCAAGTCACTTAGATGATGTTGTAGTTATTTTGGTTAAACATTGTTTAAAAGTATATTGTCATCTAGCATTTGACTCCTTTCTTTTAGGAACATTTGATTTTCTAACTTTACAGTATGAAACTTTGGTTTTCAGAGGTCCTCATATCAGCTTAGAAATACACACAACTTTTGGGGTAACATTTTGTGGGCTTTGGTTCATTATGGAACTGTTTTACTTCTCAGATGGGAATGGTGGTCTTTACCGAGCTCTTGCTGCCCATGGCATTGTGGAAGATATGGAGAAAAGGGGCATTTGGGGAATCCATGTCTACTGTGTTGACAACATCTTGGTGAAAGTAGCAGACCCACGTTTTATTGGATTTTGCGTTCAAAAGGGAGCAGACTGTGGAGCAAAGGTAATGTCCTGCCTGGATTAGTTATAGGAATTGATTTTTGTCTCTCTGATTAAGTAGAATAATGTTAATGATCATCTTTGGTTTAAACTTGTCCAACTGAGGTGGCTTCGTGAAGGAGGTCTTCAGTCATTGTCCCTGGGGTGGACATCATCTGATCCCCTCCCCTCATTTTACAGCTGAGGAATCAGGTCTAGAGAGGAGAGAAGCCTGGTGTCCCACAAGACAAGAGGGTCATCATCTAGGAATCTCTAGGATGTTTGCCTCTTCTCCCAGTACTGGATTATTCAAGCAACATAGCATTCCTACTTTTCCACTGGGTAGCGCCTCATTGTGGGTGGATAGGCTTGCCTGCTTAGGTATCTGCTTCAGACATTTTTTTAGGAAAGCATTCAAGGTGAGTGGAGGTGGATTGTGTAAGTCCTTGGCTCCTCCTCCTCCCCCTCCCCCTCCCCCTCCCCCCTCCCCCCCCTCCTCCTGCCCCTCCCCCCCCCCCCTCCTCCTCCTTTTCCTACTTTACAGGAGCAGTGACGTACCCTCAATCATATTGTTAGTAAGTGGTAGACTAGGGCCACTTGCTCTTTTGGCTGATGACTTTTCAGCATTTTACCAGACTGATACCCACATATCATCTGACCTAGTGCAGATCAAACTTTGAATCAGGGGCGCATTGTTATTAAAGACACACATAAATAAACATATGAATGTTCATATATGTTTATAAATTTATATATATCTTATTTCAATGTGCTGTATATGCTCTGTGTTTAAACATATATAGCATAAAACTATCCTAATCTTAAAAATCATGCAGTTCTTCCTCTTCAGGGTTTCAGTGGTTCTTGGAGAACCATAACTATACATAAAAGCACTGTGACAAGGAAAATAAGCATCATGTCCTAGGGAACTTGGTATATTATATTCAGGAACAAATATTTTATGAGAACTAGAGCAAATGAAAACTACATGTTTTGTTAGAATGGCATTTGAAGAATGTATTCTGATTAGTGAGTGGTACCATATGTTTACTTTGAGTTTGGAAAAAAAATGACCTTGGGTTAGTTTTGCTCACAGTAGGGACAAATGGCCTTATGGCCTGTTTTTGATTGTCTGTGCTGCTGAGAGCAATGTGGATTTGAGTAACCTGCCATGTTAAGCAGAAGGGAACCTTGTCTTGAAGATGGCATTGAGCCCTACAGTTTGTGGTAGTGGTGGGTCTGCCCATTTGATTGGAGTCCTAATAACCCCATCATCATTGGTTGGTCACAGTGACTCTAACTAGTGAGGAGGGAAAAATTTGCTGCAGTGTGACTTTAAAGCCCTTCTCTCATGTCTCATTGCAGCACCCTGACATTGAGTTCTTGAAGGCTGTACCAACAGAACATAAACTCTGGCAGGGGTGGGCCTGGCTATGGGCATACCATCCTAGACCAGTTGTCAGGGAGGCTGTAGGGCATTTTTTCTTTTTTTGGACACATCAACCCTCAAATATCATCTAAGTTTGAAGTACACTGACAAAATCATAATTCTTGAAGTATTAAAATAATAGGACATACACAGATAGAAGCTAGGGTCTCTGGAGAGGCAGAGTTCATAGGACTAATAAGATTTCCTTTTTTCTCTTTCTAAAATCTGTTCCTCAGATCCAAAATTGATTTTATGTGCATCCCTATTAGATAGGAAGCCTCCAAGATCCAGTGGAAACAAGATGTAGTTCTCACTCTTACCCACTTGGTGCCGCTCTTCTGCTTAATACCTATACATTATTGGGAGGAGGATTTTGGCTCAATGTGATAACTGTAACTGTATCATATATAAAACTATTATGTAACCATATTATAGTATAACATAATTGTGTCCTACTGGTTTATGTAACCAACTTAGCCTTGGTGCCCTTGTTATAAGCTCTTTAATAGGCCATATAATTATAACATTTAGCTTTCCCTGTCCCCTTCTGTCCTCTTTGTCCCAAACACTTCTGGTGATAGAAAGCTCACGACGGTGCATTCCACTGCTGGGCTGCACTGTCAGTCGGTTACCCAGTATTGTGCTCATTGAGTATGCTGTTTTCTGGCTTACAGAGAACTTTTACTTTCCCCATCTTACTATATGCTTGGTGTGCAGTTAGTGCTTCATAAATGTTTTTCATCATTCACTCATTCGTTTGACTCTCATGACAGCCTTGTGTGATACGTGGTGTAGGGAGTAGTATTCCGTCTCTTCCTTTGGCCCCTCGTGCCTCCATTCAGCTTCATAGTGACATGAATATATTCCTAAAGTACAGCTCTGACTGTCGCTCAGACCGCTCCTCCAGGCTTCGTGGCCACACAGACGTACTTTGGCATTTAAAGCCCTTCGTGATCCTGCCAGCCTAGCCGCCTTTCCAGCCCTTTTGCAGGATGTCCACACAAGACAGGCTGCCTTACTCTTTGCTGCTTACATGCTCTTTCTCCCATCTCTGTGTCTCTGGTCAGGCTCTTCTCTATCCCTGTACTGTTCTTCCTGCTCATTGCTCCCTTTTAGAAACTCTAGCTTCTTTCAAACCTTAGCTCATGATAAGTACATGAAGCCTTCCCTAATTTCTCCTAAGTGTTCCCCCTCCAAATTTACTTTGTATCCATGTTGTGCTTCTCTGTGTAAACATCCCCCCAAGAATATAAACTTCCTGAGGGCAGGTATCATTTTATTATTTTATTTCCCCCCTCCCATATTCCTAGTGCCTAGCGCTTTGTAGATGTACAGGAAGTGCTTGTTTCTGATTGATCTAGGCCGTGCGTAAGGGTTCGGACTTGTATTCAAGCTTAGGTCTCCTGACCTGTCTATCCAGAGTCCTTTCTGCTCCCTTTACCACAGAACTGTCTGACAGTGCAGCCCGGCAGTGGAATGCACTGTTGTGAGCTTTCTACCACCAGAAGCGTTTGGGATAAAGAGGATAGATGGCTGCTTCCCTGAAATACCGTGGAAGGCATTTCTGTATGAAGGAGGATGTTGGACTCAGTGGCCTTTAAGGCCCTCTGTGCTTAGATGCCATTAGATCAAGGAGTGATTTCTTGTGATATTTAGAAATGGTAGTCATAGGAAGTAATCAAAAAGATGGGAAATATTTAATTTTCTGATTGTATTGTATCAATATGTTGACTTTTTAGTTACCTCTTTTTCTTACTACAAAGATATTATAAAAATAAATGATTTTTTTCAAAGGCCTCGACTAGAAATATTCAGTCAACCAACTCATTTTTGAACATCTGCTATAAATGTGCAAAGCACTAAAAATAACTATAAAAATAAATAATAAATACATATCTATTACTTTTCCCCTTAAAATATATTTGCTGATACTCTAATGCAAAAAAAAATAAAAATTTCTACTTTTTAAAGTACTTCACAAACCAAGGAAAATGAGAAAAAATATGTTCATTATAGTTACATAGTATTGGGTAAAATTTAAAACAATTCAGTTTCAAAACGTTCTATCATCCCATCACTGCATTTGAGGTTATTACTTATTTGCACCTATTCACTGCTGAAAGAAATTGGTAACATTAAAGATGCTAGAGAAACATCTTGTTACAATGGAAAGAGATTGAATGTCTGAACTTAGTCCGGATTTTAGCCCCAGTTGAAACCTACAGGGCAACAAAAGATGTGAGATGGGAACAGAACCGTTGGATACATGTATCTAGAAAATGGAAAGATTGAATCTGGAAAAGTAGCAAGGAATGTAAGTGTGGATGGCTGTCATTCTCCAGCCTGATAAGTGGCTGCTTGAAGGTTTCCAAGGAGAAGGAATGTACCCCTTTCCCAGAAGCTTATTCCAGTTTTTGATGGTATCATGAGGAGGTTTTTTATTACATCAAGCCTAGATTACCTCTTCACAATTTCTAAGTTCTTGTCGTCTATATGCAAGCAGAACAAGTCTAATCTTGTGGCAGCCCTTCAGATGCTTGAACTCTCCCTACTCCATACTCCCTAAATATTCCTGTCTCAAAGGTAAACGCACTCACTTTCTTCATCAAATTGTCATTATGGCATGAACTTGAAACCCTTCACCATGCTGATTATTCCTTTCTGAAGTTCTCCAGTATATGATCCTTCCTAAAATGTGCTGTCTGGAGTTGCACCCAATGTTCCAGAGACTGCTTCGATGCTTGTACGAAACAATAAAACCATCACGCCCTTCCTTCTGGACCCCAGACTTCTCTTAATGCAGCTTAGGATCACATCAGTTCTCTTGGCTGCTGTTAACACACTGTTGACTTCTCTTAAGCTAGTAGTCCCTAAAAAGTGCTGTATCTTTTTTCAGAACTTCTCTAACTTGATTTTCCTCATATTCTGAAGGTGATTATTTTCAAACCCGTGTAACAGAGTTGATCATCTGAATCCCAGTTGTTTCCCACATTGGTAAGAGTAGACTGATTGGTGGTGACACCAACAGTGTGGTAGGGTGCCTTTCTTCCCACATCCTTACTTACCAACTCTGACTTTCTGACTTTTATCATCTTTGCCATTTTGATGGGTATGAGGTAAAACTTTCTAGTTTTAATTCTTGTTTCATTTATTAGTGATCTGCAGAGCTTTCTCTCCTTGTAATCCTGAAAACTGCTCATGTCTTTTGACCACATCTATTGAGTAGGTGGATGTCATTTCAAAACTCTGAGTTGTGATGAATTCCTTGTGTAAACACATTAATCTTTTCAAAAATTTCATCTTCATTGGAATCATTTGTGTTTCTGTAGAATTTCTTATGAGAATCCTGTACTGCTTGAATTTACTGGTGTCCATGTTACACGACTGCACATTTCTCGGTTGCTTGTTTGCTTTCATTTTCCTACCTGAAGCCTGATTGTGTCCTGGTGCTTTTTATGCTCCTCTCTCATAATGTTCTTTTAAGCCCCTAAGAAAGGTCTTCTGATACTTCCAGTAGATATCGTAGTCGTCCCTTGTTTGACACACACATTTTGAGTTAAATCTGTGTTTTGTGCAAATGGGCATATGACAGAAATGCTGATTTTCTTTTTAGGTTTAGACTTCAGCTTTCCTTTCAGAAGGTTCTATACCCAAAACCAATTGGTCATGCTCTTGGGAAATCATTTCTCTCTCTTGCTCTTTTCTTCTTCCAAATACCTGATACTTTGGTGTTGTTTTTGGTTGGGAGTCCAATTATTTTCTTTGATCCATTCATCAAGACTAGTGTTAGAATCAAGTATAACCAACTGGTTGGTATTATTTCTGTATGGTTTTGAGGTGCTTTACTTCCCTGAGTATCCATTGATTATGAATCATAGAACCATCATCATAACTGACACGTACATAAATGAGTAAAATTAAAATGGGTCTTGGAGGCCATCTAGCGCACACCTTTCATTGTACAGTTAAGGACGCTGAGGCCTAGAGAGGTGGGTTGACCATCCTAATCATAGTTCATTAGTGGTATAGTAGCAGCCAACTGGGCGGGAATGATGAGTGGTATATTCAAATTGAGTTTTGTACTTGGAAGGGAATAACATCTAAGAAATATTTGGATAATAAAATGGCACCTTTCTCTTCTGAGTCCCAAGGAATCATGTTATTTCATTTGTCTTTTGATTCGCTCTGATTAGATTCAGATAGATTTAGAAACTGTTAACAGATAATTTAATTGCAGGTATAGATTTAATGTCAGAACTGGGATTAAACTCTAGGTTTAATTATTTCTAGTCTACTTTCCTTTAAGTATATATGTATAGACTTGAATTTTATATATTTATATGTGCATTTTTAAAAATGAATCATCTGGTTGGAGATTTCTAATTAGGCAGACTGACCAGCAAGGAGACAGATCATTTCCATGTGAAATTAATTCTGTATGAGAACATGTAAAGATACTCAGCAAATCCAGGTTAACTAAATTATCCAGAGTTTTGTTCCTTCTCCTCCATGTCTGTAGACAGAGCTAATGCAGGTTAGCTAGATCATCTAGTGTTTTCTTTTCTCTATTCTCTCTCTCTCTCTGTATGTATGTACTCTGTATCACTAGTCTGATGTTCCTTCATGGTGTGGAGCTGACCCTGTGTTCTTAAAAATTCTAGTAGAGTACAATCTCTGTTTGGTTCTAAGATGGACAGTCTTTGCCTTTAGTCTTGGCAAAGGATGATGTGTCTAATGACTGAGGACCAGCCTGGCATTCTTCTAAACCAGAAGATCTTTGTCTTTTTTGTATCACGGACCCCTTGGGGCAGGCAGTCTGATGAAATTTTTATACCCCTTATAAGAATCATGTTTTAAAAATGCAAAAACAAATGCATAATATTACAAAGAGAACCCGTTATTTTGAAATGGAATTATCAAAATAATTTTCTTAAAGTTTTTGAACCCAGGGTTAAGAATCTCTGACCCTAAAGTTCTACTTTTTTTTAAACTAGTACAGAAAGACTAAATAGTAAAAGATGCTGCCCAAGTCAGCAGCATTTGAGTGTGTTCTCTTTTCTTTCACTTGTGGGCAGGTTGTGGAGAAGACAAATCCTACAGAGCCTGTTGGGGTAGTGTGTCGAGTGGATGGTGTCTACCAGGTAGTGGAATATAGCGAAATCTCACTGGCCACAGCCCAAAGGCGAAGCCCTGATGGACGGCTGCTGTTCAACGCAGGGAATATTGCCAATCATTTCTTCACTGTGCCTTTCCTGAGAGATGTGGTCAAGTATGTACCTTCCAGAGTCCTCATTACTCCCCTTTACTCTCCCTCTGCATCCCTTAATGTTCAGCTTTTGTTCCTGGCACCTTGAAGTGGTGACGCCCTCCACACCCCCAAATCATGAGCCAGGAGACTTAGGCTGACCTGTGAACAGTACCACGCCAACATGTAACATTTGTACATATCTATATTCATCTGTGATAACCATAATCTCACCTTATCTTTACAATAACCCTCTGAGGGAGGGAGGTTTACCAGCTATATGACTGGAGATAATGATTTTTGGAGATAATTCCAAAATCACTTTCTTATCTACTAAAATGGGAGTAGTCATTCCTATTCTGCCCTTCTCTGATAATTGTGTAAAGATTAAATGAGATAATGAATATGCCAAGTGCTTTGCAAAGCTATGTACAAATGTAAATGATTTTTATTATTATTTAATGATATCATTTTGTTTAAGAACAATCTTAGCTAAGTTTGGAAAAGCTGAGTAGTAAGAGGTTGATCACCCTGTGATGAATTTGGCCACAGCAACTTTTTTTTATTTTAAATTTATTTATTTTAAGTTTTCAACATTCATTTCTACAAAATTTTGAGTTCCAAATTTTCTCCCCATCTCTCCCCTCCCCCCTCCCCAAAGTGCTGAGCATTCTGATTACCCCTACCACCAATCTGCCCTCCCTTCTAACATCCCTCTCCTCCCTTATCCCCATCTTCTCTTTTGTCCTGTAGAGCAAGATAAATTTCTTTATCCCATTACCTGTATTTCTTGTTTCCCAGCTGTATGCAAGAACAATACTCAACAGTTGTTCCTAAAACCTTGAGTTCCAACTTCTCATTCTTCCTCCCTCCCCACCCATCCCCATTGGGAAGGCAAGCAATTCAGTATAGGCTATATATGTGTAGTTTTGCAAATGACTTCGATAATAGTCATGTTGTGTAAGACTAACTATATTTCCCTCCATCCTATCCTGCCCCCCATTTCTTCTATTCTCTCTTTTGATCTTGTCCCTGTCCAAGAGTGTTGACTTCTAATTGCTCCCTCCTCCCATTGCTCTCCATTCCATCATCCTCTCTACCCTGCTTATCCCCTTCTCCCCCACTTTCCTGTATTGTAAGATAGGTTTTCATACCAAGATGAGTGTACATTTTATTCTTTCCTTGAGTCAGATGTGATGAGAGTAAGCTTCATGTTGTCCCTCTCACCTTCCCGCTTTTTCCCTCCATCGAAAAGGCTTTTTCTTACCTCTTTTATGAGAGATAATTTGCCCCATTCCCATTTCTCCCTTTCTCTTCCTAATATATTCCTCTCTCACCCCTTAGTTTCATTTTTTTAGATATGATCCCTTCCTATTCAACTTACCCTGTGCTCTGTGTGTGTGTGTGTGTGTGTGTGTGTGTGTATAATCCCATCAACTCCCCAGCTACTGAAAAAAGTTTCAAGTGTTACAAATATCATCTTTTCATGTAGGAATGTAAACAGTTCAACTTTAGTAAGTCCCTTATGACTTTTCTTTCCTGTTTACCTTTTCATGCTTCTCTTGATTCTTGTGTTTGAAAGTCAAATTTTCTTTTTGGCTCTGGTCTTTTCATCAAGAGTGCTTGAAAGTCCTCTATTTCATTGAAAGACCATATTTTCCCCTGAAGTATTATACTCAGTTTTGCTGGGTAGGTGATTCTTGGTTTTAGTCCTAGTTCCTTTGACTTCTAGAATATCATATTCCACGCCCTTCAGTCCCTTAATGTAGAAGCTGCTAGATCTTGTGTTATCCTGATTGTATTTCCACAATACTGGAATTGTTTCTTTCTAGCTGCTTGCAATATTTTCACCTTGACCTGGTAACTTTTGAATTTGGCTATAATGTTCCTAGGAGTTTCTCTTTTTGGATCTCTTTCAGGAGGTGATCTTTCAATATTTGAATGTTCAATATTCAAGATCAGGATTCTTTCAATATTTACTTTGCTCTTTGGTTCTGGAATATCAGGGCATTTTTCCTTGATAATTTTATGAAAGATGATATCTAAGCTCTTTTTTTGATTGTAGCTTTCAGGTAGTCCCATAATTTTTAAATTGTCTTTCCTGGATCTATTTTCCAGGTCAGTTGTTTTTCCAGTGAGATATTTCACATTATCTTCCATTTCTTCATTCTTTTGGTTTTGTTTTGTGATTTCTTGGTTTCTCATAAAGTCGTTAGCCTCTATCTATTCCATTCTAATTTTTAAAGAACTGTTTTCTTCAGTGAGCTTTTGTACCTCTTTTTCCATTTGGCTAATTCTGCTTTTTAAAGCAGTCTTCTCCTCATTGACTTTTTGAACCTCTTTTGCCAATTGAGTTAGCCTATTTTTAAAGATGTTATTTTCTTCACAATTTTTTGGGGTCTCCTTTAGCAAGTTGTTGAGTCACTTTTCATGATTTTCTTGCATCTCTCTCATTCTCTTCCCAATTTTTCCTCCACCTCTGTTACTTGATTTTCAAAATCCTTTTTGAGCTCTTCCTTGGCCTGAGACCATTGAATATTTCTTTTGGATGTTTGGGATACAGAAGCCTTGACTTTTATATCTTTCCCTGATGGTAAGCATTGTTCTTCCTCATCAGAAAGGTTGGGAGAAGATATCTGTTCACCAAGAAAGTAACCTTCTATAATCTTATTTTTTTCCCTTATTTGGGCATTTTCCCAACCAGTTACTTGACTTTTGGGTCCTTTGTCAAGAGTAGGGTATACTCTGGATATCTTTAAGATCAATTCCTTCAAGGTGGCACAATCAAATGTGTACACTGGTCTGGGAGCAACAAGAAACTTTTGTGCCCAGAATCTGTGAGTAGTAGAGTTTCCTCTCCACAGCCACCTGGCCTCCAGTTCCACCTAGCCAGCACTGGAGGCTGAGATTCAGATAAGCTGCTTAATTCCCCCAGGGGCTTTAAGTGGGGGCAGGGCCACCATTCAGTGTGAGATAAAGATCAGCTGCTCAATTCCTCCAGGAGCATTAGGTAGGGGCAGGGCCTCCACACAGGGCTGAGATAAGGATCAGCTACTCAGTGTCCCCAGGGGTTTTATGATCCAACAGTGGATGTGGGCTGCTGTGGGAGTTGCTGCTGCCCAATGGACCTCTGCCACCACCTGACACCTGAGCTATGGGAAGACCCTACTCCCTTCTCAGCCAACTGAGAAAACCCTCTCACTGACCTTTGACACTTGGGGGTTGAGGGATCTGCAAACCAGTGCTACTGCCGCTGGAGATTCCACCCCCCAGTCACATCCTCCTCCAGGTACAGTGCCGTGTGGCCACGGCTGGGCTAGGCTCCCCTCCACGACTGGTGCGACACACCTTTCCTGTTGGCCTTTCAGGTCAGCCTAGGCTAGAAGTCTCCTCCACTCTGTTGTTCTTATTCTGTGGCTTTTGCTGTTCTAGAATTTGTTGAGAGTCTTTCTTTGCAGGTATTTTATGGGCTGTGGGGGAAGAGCTAGTGTATGTGCATCTTTCTGCTCTGCCATCTTGGCTCCCCCCACCTCCCCCGCCCAGTGACTCTTAAAGACCCATATATTGGTGGGAAGAGGTTGTAAATCTGCCTTGTTAGAGGAAAAGCCCTCATCAGTGAGATTGGAGATCTTGTGATAGTCTGTCATTAAATATGAGTGCCTACTGTGTGTCAGGCACTGTGTTAAGCCTTAGGGATGCAAAGGTAGAACATAGCCCCTATTGTCAAAGAGCTCATAGTTTAGGGGGTGACAAGAAGCAAATAACTCTGTACAAAGAAGATATATGCTAGAGATTATCAGCGGGGGTGGGGCACTAGAATTAAGGGGAGATTTTGGAAAGACTTCCTGTAGAACATGATATTTTATCTGGGACTTGGAAGAAGCCAGTAGGTCAGGATGAGGTGGGAGAGAATCCCTGGGGGGGCAACCAGTGAAAATGCCAGACAGGCAGATAAAGTTTCTTGTGTGAGTAACAGCTGGGAGGACAGTGTCATTGGATCACAGGATATGAGGGGTTGTTGTAAGGTGTAAGGAGAATGGAATGGTGGGGAGGAGGGGAGGAATAGGTTATTAAGGGTTTTGAATGCATTTATTGAGTGGAGGGCTGACACTATCAGATTGTGTTTTAGGAAGGTTGATTTGATGGCTGAATGAAGGATGGACCAGAGTGGAGAAAGACCTGAGGCAGAGAGACCAGCCAGCAGCAACTGCAATAGTTTAGGCATGAGGTGATGAAGGCTTGCAGGGAGTGGCAGTATCAGCTGTGGCAAGGGCATGTATACAAGAGATGTTACCAAGGCCAAGAAGAAAGTGGCAACAGATTAGACACAGGTAATGAGAATGAGGAGGCCAGGTGACTGGGAGGATGGTGGTAGCCTCCACAATAGTAAAGATGTTGGAAAGAGGAGAGGTCTTGGAGGGAAAGAAAATGAGTTCCATTTTGGCCTTGCTGAATTTACATTGTCTAGGGGACATCTAGCTTGAGATGTCTAATAGGCAGTTGGGTGTGTGAAACCTAAGGTCAGCAGAGAGCTTTGGAATGGATAAACTGATTTGAGAATCAGTAGCATAGAAATGAAAATTGAATCTGTTGGAGATGGTGGGATCACTAAGTAAAGTAGTATTAAAAAAAAGAAGAGAATAGGATTCAGGACAGAGACTCAGGGAGTACCCATTTAGTGGGTATGACCTGGATGAAGATCTAGCAAAGGAGACTGAAGAGACCCAAGAGAGAGCAGTGTCCTGCAAGCCTGGAGAGAAGAGAGTATTTAAAAAAAGGTCAAGAAGGATGAAAATTGAAAAGGCCATTAGATTGGGCAATTAAGAGATCATGATTTTTTTTTTTTTTTGAGGATAAGGAAGATGTGGACATGTTTCTGGGCAGTAGGGAAGCTGCCAGTGGAGTAGGAGAGATTGAGGATTTAGTGAGAGAGTGGGGGATACTACCATCTAAGGGAAGATGAAATGGATCGTGGTTACTTGTTTATGTAGAGAGATTTGCAAAGAGAAGGACAACTTCATAATATGAAATGGGGTGAAGGTGGAGGTAGCAGCAGACGGTTATCTGGGGAATATGAATTGAGCAGGGGAGAAGAGGCATCATCTTACTCAGATGGGCTCTTGCATCACATCATTTTTTTGTAGATATGCTAAGATAATGAGATCACCTGTTCTATAATCTTACAGAACTAGAGGAAAGAGGAACAGGGTGTTTTATGTGAGAAGCTTTTAACATTTTGTAATAATAATGGGTGTTAATAGTAAATGTTCACCCATCATGTTCTAATTACTGGAAAGAATGTAGCATTAGACACCAACCTTATGGCATTGTTTGTTGTCCTTTTGCCATCCTCGGTATCTTTTTCTTGATTAAAACAGGTGGGGTTGAAAGGAAACCATAAAAAGAACCAAAAAAATGAGGTCAGATTTATAAATTTGTGTTATATTTTTGGTCTCTTTAATGGAACTATTCTGAATAATATAAGCCTATGAATAGTCAAGTATGTTCATTTTATAATTTAGAAGTGGGTTGAACTTAATAATTGGTACTAGAATACTTTTAGTATTTCATTCCTGGGAGTTTTGGTGTTGAATGATCAAGGCAAACTTGGATTTGGAAATTTGGGTGACAGACATAACACAAATAGATTGTTCAGCATTCCAAGTCTGGAAGCTGATGACTTCATTCTTTTCCCCACCTAGCATTTATGAACCACAGCTGCAGCACCACGTGGCGCAGAAGAAGATTCCATATGTGGATACCCAGGGGCAACTTATTAAGCCAGACAAACCAAATGGGATAAAGATGGAAAAATTTGTCTTCGACATCTTTCAGTTTGCTAAGTATGCTTTCTGCGGTGCCCAAACAAGATTAAACAAACATAATGCCATCGCTTAGTCACTGAGTTATGCCAAAGAAACACTTGATAAGATAATATTATGTCTGTAGTACCAGACATGGTTATTTGATTACAAGTACTCAATCTTGACTTGATATCTCTGCCCTGCGTGAAGCCTCTGTCCTCTCAGTTTGATTAGAACTGTCCATGGGATAAATTCCCGGTTTCATCACTTACCTTATCTGCTTGGCTGCCGTACAAATTGAACTTGTTTCTTTTGATTCCAAGACTGTGACGGCTAAGATGAAGGATTGACTGCCGTGTATTTAGAAGATATTTCTGATCTGTGAATAAGTGGTTGTCTCAATGCAAATTTTGGAAACTGCAGAGCTCTCTGAAGCGGGTACCATTTCTGTTTTGAAATGAGCTTCTCAGAGTTTGATTAACAGAGGAGAACAAGGGCTAACATTTCCCTTGATCTGAATAGTTTCTCCATCAACGTGTCTAAGAGATCCTTTGGCCTTTTTTATGTGTGACAATTTTGGCTCAAAACAAATTTTAGCATAGTTTTTCCTCACATTAAGATTTCTGATTTTTCCGAAATATGCTTTTCTTTTGAGACATGAACATACCACTTCAGTTCCTCATGGGAGAGAAAAACCTCAAGTTTCCAGTGTGAAGGATTGAGACTGATTTATAAAGGATTAATTTATGTAGCATTCCTTTGGGATTGGATTGAAAGAGCATAGTATTGAAGATGAAGATCATAGTTATGTCAGGAGATAGCTAGGCTTGTGTTATTTCATAATTGTCCCTTATGCTTCTATTCCAGGAAGTTTGTGGTATATGAAGTATTGAGGGAAGATGAGTTTTCACCCTTGAAGAATGCAGACAGTCAGAATGGGAAGGACAACCCTACAACTGCGCGGCATGCGTTAATGTCTCTGCATCATTGCTGGGTCCTCAACGCTGGGGGCCACTTCATAGATGAAAATGGATCTCGTCTTCCTGCCATTCCTCGGTAAGTATGGCTCCTGCTGATTCTGTGTCCCTGGGCATTTCCCTTGGAACTGTGGACTTCCTCCTTTCTCTTTCACATAGTCCCTTACTCTCCACTCTTTTAAAAAAGGGAATGTAGAGATGTGAGCTGTTCTTCATGTGAAGAATTGTACTATGATGATTGTCTCAGAGAAAAATATTTTCCAGTTAAAGATTTAGCTACCCTGATTCCCATATCATAATATGCCATTAGTTAACCTATTGAATGGTAGGTGACAAGTACTTTCTTTTTGTATCCCATGCACTTTTTATGTGGTGAAAGAGGCAATGTGGTATGGTGAACTCTGAAACCAGGAAGAAGTGGGTTCAAGTCCTATCTCGGACACATTTTTGGCTACGTGATCTTGGGGCTTTAGGCCAAAGTATCAGACTTGTGCTTTCCAAGCTGTGGCACAATCCCATGTGCAGCCTGAACCAAATTAAAATGTCATTGGGAGATGTTTGACAAAACAAAACAAAAATACAATGTGACATAAATAATATTAATTTGTGGTTTTCTAAGTCAGTATATGACCCTCAGGGATCTCCCTCTGTTTTTGTCTGAGTTTGACATCACAGTTCTAAGCAGCTCTTTAAGACTTTCATTTGCAAAGAAGGTGCCAACTTGCATTGGTAGAGGGAGTTTCCTTATCCAGGAGTCTCTGTTACCCAAGGAAATCAGAGATTCAGCTCTTGTTATCTGCATTCTGTGGTATTCACCATAGTTTAAGTTATCTCTCCCTTTCCTATACCTCCTAATTCCTTGGAAACAGCTGCTTTGATGCTATAGAAATGTGACTCTTCAAGATACATCCTCTAGAACCCACTGGAGCTCCCCTCAGTCTTAGAAGAGTGGCAAATCAGGTCACTATAGTTCGAAGTGTGACATTCAGCTGCCCTGGAGGGAAGTGCATTCCGTCAATGTCCTCTGACCCTCCTGGATGAAGAACCCATAGTACTTTGGGTTGTCAGAGTTAGTAATAGCAGGAAGTATTCAAGATCCAGATAAAACAATGAGAAAGATATCACCTTTAAACAGCATAGTTCTCATATTTTATGTTTAAAACACTTAGCTACTGCTGAAGTCCTGACTCTGATAGCACACTATGACTTGACTGCTTGAGGGTGCTTGTGAATGGCAAGCACCCTGTCGCTAGAGATGTTCATTTGCTTAGAGCTGGAGAGCTCTCCTGGGGGAGGATTTTGTAGATAAGATTCATGATTTGGACAAGGGTTAGACTAGATGATAGATAAAGTCTCTTCTGTGGGATGTACATTTCATACTGTTGGCGCCATACTGTTTCCATTGTAAGAGGGAATGTGACCTCTTTCAGTTAACGGAAAAAGGTCAGCAGACTTCTGCATAAGGATCAACAAGGTTGATCTGTGAGTATGCTGTAGGAAATCACTGTCATATTTTGTTCATTGGATTTTTTTCTTTTGGTTTTCTGTGTCTCACTTTTAATTTCAACATTAATAGCAAAGTACCAGTAGGCCATTCAAGTGTCTTGTATACTCATTGTCTTTCATTATTATTGTTTTATTTGTATCCATTCCATTAATGCTTGTTTATTCCCACATAGCCATGCTACAAATGGAAAGTCAGAGACCCTCACAGCTGATGTCAATCACAAGTAAATATACCCGACTGCCTGCAGTGCATGGTGATGGGGCTATGCTTCCCTGGGTATTAATGGGCCTTGCAGCTCAGAGTACTGAATAGCTATCTTTGGGGGAGGAGAATGACTTGAGCTTTTGGTGGGGTGCTCTGCTTCCCTGGTAGCAGGCCTCTGGAAGACACACTAACACAGAGAATCGCTGTGCATGATGGAGCCGGGGGCATGCTTTACTAAAAGAATCTGACAAAGGCTGGTCAGGTGTTCAGTGAATAGGCTTATTGCAGAGTGAGAACAGGTTACAAGCCAGCAATGATTGGCATGGGTTCAGAGTACCCTCTAGGACATCACTATAGATAAAAATTATATTCTCTACACCTAGCTTGGAGAATTATGCTTGGGTGGGAGAAGAAAGTGTTGCCTACAGAAAGATGACTTCTCCTCTGAGAAATAGATATTCATCCAGGGACCTGAATTTGTAGTGAAATTTCTCTTGGCTCTTCTCGTCAGTCATCATAGACTAGTTCTGCTTTCTTTGTGAACAAAAGAACACGGCAGGACAAAATCTTATCCCTTTATGCTGACATGAAATTTTCAGACACCAGGACCTACCTTCTCCAGCCTGGTGTCTAGAAAGGGTGTGATGACATCAACATCTCTGTTCCTGAAGAGTTCGCTTGATCTTTTATGTACTCTGAAGATGTTGAGGCTGGAGTGAGAATTTTAAGTTTTTATGTAAATATGAAATGAATTGGAAAATGAGTAAAATTGGAAAAGGGGCCTCTGGGAAGGGAAGCTTTTTTTTTTAATAGGGCATCTATGAAATCAACTTCACTCATGAGCTTTCTCCCACCACTGTGACACTGTTGGGTCCTGACAAGAGTAGTACATGTAGCAGTAGATCCAGAGTCCTCTTAGACATAGGTGAAGGGCTGTCCACTCATCTTCAGGACAGTTACCCTGTAAGAGGGCACCTGTCGATGGGGAAAAGAGTCAGTGCTTTGGTTTGTTTAGTGAATGGTCAGAGCAGCTCATTTGGCTTCTCTTTTTGGTACCCTCTTTTTGGTTTCTCACACCAGATTTCTTGTCATTGAGTTTCAGTAGCTGATACTGTAAAAGGAAGAGATGATTCTTTATATGTCTGCCTTGTAGCTTCTAGTAATCTCAACTAAAATAAGAATTTGAGTGTCATTTTTTAGTAGCACTCATTTTTTAGAGTTAGACCTTTTTCATGTCATTCGGACCAATTAAGTCTAATTTTAAATTTCTCCCAAGGTAGTCAAGAAAGGCTGAAATACATTTCTAAGGGGGGAGGGGGGATTGATCCTTAGAGCCCAAGGACAAGACTGAATGGACATGGGGCTTGGTAGAGAGAGAAGAGGCCAAATATAGGAGTAGAGGAAGAAGAGATACTTTTGATAGAGAGGGTAGGAAGTAGCAGTGACCTGGAAACAGCAAAGTGAAAGATGCTCAGGTGCTAGCACCTGGAGGGCCCCCTGGCCTGTCAGATGCCAAAGGCTGGGAAATTGCAGCTGTTCTTGGGCCATCTGCTTATACCTTGAGTCTTTAACTTTCCATCATCCACTTCTTCACTGTGTTGGGTAAGTTTGTATTTTAAAGTCTCTCCAGTCACTGGTCCTGTGAGCTGTTTTTTCGACTCCTAAAATCTTTGAGAGTGGAACATTTTTGTGCCTTCTGTTTTGTATATAACAATGTGCTAGTCAATGAGTGGAATGAAAACAAAGGAAACAGAAGAATGGCAGTTTGTTGCCTTTTAGGAATTTGCATTCTGGTTGAAAGTAAAATAGTTCATACTACAAAACTAGATATTGCTAAGTGCCAAAGTGAGTAAAAAATCGATGAGCTATAGCAGTTCAGAGTAACACGAGCTCAGTGTGGTCTGGGATTGACCTTTAAACCATTGATGGGATTCAGGGAGGCAGAAGGAAAGGTGGTGGGGCATTTGAGTTGGGACAGAAGCACAAAGAGTGGAGAATAAACATGGCACATTGAAGAGATGGCAGGTAAGGAGCTAGGCCTGACTTGAGTGGAGAAGTCATGTTGGACAGTGAGAGGAGAAGGGAGGTCAGACTGCAGTGAGATCATGGAGAGCCTTGCCTGCTGGGCTGAGCAAGCTGGGCCTGCTTCTCTCTAAGGATGATGACAGGAAGAGTTCTGTCAAGGTTGGGTTATTCTGCTAGTGTCTCTGGGCCTGTATTTTGATCCACACTTGTAATGTCATTGCTGTAGGTGCCCTTTATGCCAGGGCATCTCAGTACATGCACTGTCCTTGAGCCTGAATCACTTCCAAGGCACTGGGGGCTCCTAGCCTGTGCAGCAGCACAGAGGTCAGCTCCAGCTGTTCTGCAGCTCTCTCTCTCACCTCAGGTCTTCCGAAACAGATAGGATTCGATACCATGAGGTCAGGAGGAGATTAGATTCTAGTATTGTTGGTCATTGAGAAGCCAAAGGACTAAAAAGTATTGCCAACATTATTGGCTGTGATAATACTTCAATATTTTAGAAAGTTGGGGGTCTTAAACTGGACTCAACTTTAAATAAATTTATCCTAAAGAAAAGTGGTGAATTTGGCCTTGTCATTGCTGTGATCCTGAAGGAGTTAGCCCAGGAACTGGAGACAGGTCACTGTCAGCCTGAAATGCCCCCGGCTGTGCCACTTCCTTGGAAGGGTCTTTGGTAATAGCCATGGAGAACTAATTTGGAAGTAAAAAGACCAATCCTTTGTTAAATGAGGTAGCCTGGCTTGTTTGGGAACCCTGTCATTTGCCCTTTCATCTCCAGCTCTCTAGAAAAGCAGCTACTGAGAAATAACAAAGGGCTAATGATGTTTTTGGAAGGCAGAAGAATGTTTCTAAGCTGTATGAGAAGGATAGGGTGTGTTAATATGAACAAAGTAATTTAAATAGCAGTGCCTTTGAATATCCTTTTCTAATGTGAATAACTTTATGCTGTCAGTTATCACTAACATGGAACAGCTAGGTGACACAATGGATAGAGCACCAGATGTGGAGTCAGGAAGATTCATCTCCCTGAATTCAAATCTGGCCTCACTTACTAGCTTGTGACTTTGGGCAAGTCATTTAGCCCTGTTTGCCTCAGTTTCCTCATGTGGAAAATGAGCTTGAGTAGGAAGTGGCAAACAACTCCCCTGTCTTTGCCAAGAAAATGGTCATGAAGATTTGGACACAACTGAAAAAACTGAAGAACAGATCACTAGCATGTATTTCTGATAGGTTTTCTATGACCATGATGACAACACATGAGGATAACTTCCCATGAACTTAGCATTTTTCAATTTAGGACCTATTTCTGATGTGAAGTGCATTCATTGAATGTGTTGCGAGTGCAGGTGCTGGTGTGAAATACATCAGTGAGTTGCCTGTGTTATCTCCCAGACTCAAGGAAGCCACAAGCTCTAACCCTTTCAGATCTAGTAAATAATTAGAGAAGTAAAGTTTGTGATGGTGGTACTGTTCTCTTTTTCAGCTTGAAGGATGCCAATGACCTACCTATTCAGTGTGAAATCTCACCTCTTATCTCCTACGCTGGTGAAGTAAGTTCACTAGTTATATACTCCTACATATCTCAGTTTTTCCTTAAGTTTGTATCTCTCCATAAAAGCATCAAGAACATAAAATTGACAGAAATTTTCTAAGTATACATTGACAGAATAGAGCTGTATTATGGGAGCAAATTTAAGAAATTGCATTTGTCTTGGATATCCTCTGTCTCAGTGACTCTTTACCTTTTGTGTGCCCTGGACCCCTGGCAGTCTGTTAAAGTCAATGGACCCCTTCTCCCACTAATGTCTTTAAATGCATAAAATTAAATCCATGGAGTTATAAAGAAAAACAATTCTAATAAAATACATTTATCCAAAAAGTTTTTGTTTGAGTTCAGACCTCAGGTTATGAATCCCTGCATCTGAATTCTCCCACCATTTAAACTATATCAAGGCCGCAGTCATGGTTTGGTGCTAGTAAACTACCAGCTTGAGGCCTCTAAACTTTCTTCCCCAAACCCCACCACAGAACTCAGCACCATGCTCTGTACATAAGAAATACTGATGATGAATTGTTGTGGAATTGGATTGACTGCTATTCTGGATGTCACAAGGGTCTAATTTCCAGCTATAGGTTGTCTTTGTATCTATTTAATGCATCATAACTTTAATCCTTAATAATCCAACTTAATGGATGCACAGTCTGTTCAGTTTTTTAAATCTTGTGAATGGAAAGATTCTAGACCTCTTGGGTGCTTTGGTCGTGTTGTGTTCCATCTGCCTTCCAAGATCATCTCCCTCTAGAAACAGCCACGTTGAGTAGTGGGGTTGGGTGGGAAGGATGGTTGTTGTCCTCTTGCCCTTTGAGGTCAAGTAATTTTTGCATAATCACATTTTTACATTTACATAAAGATTCCCTCTTTAGGGCTTAAGTTTCAGTCACATTGGGCTAGTAAGTCTACTTCTGAAACCTGTACTTCATAGATTCTCACTGGTTTTTTGAGTTTCCTTATGTTAGCCCAACTTAAGGATACCCTCACTTTAGTTCATTGTTACCAAGAGTAAGCCCAGCAGGTTTCTAACTTTGTATTTCTTTTCCTCCACCTTTAGGGCCTCGAAAGTTATGTGGCAGGTAAAGAGTTCCATGCTCCATTGATCATTGACGACAGTGGTGTCCATGAGCTGGTGAAGAATGGCATGTGAGCTATGTGGTGGTGCTGCAGATCCATAGGAGGAACTCTGAGTCATGACAGGCCAGCTGGGAAGGAACGTCAAGGACCATCATTGATGGCTGAAGTTGGAGAATCCATTGGATTCGTTGTTCGGCTTGCTCCAGCTATTGCAGACTTCCTGGACTGAGAGCAGTGATTTCCTTCTGGCTTTGGGCTCATTGAAGTTCTTATTTATATTTTTATTGTACGTTTTCTTCCCAGACAAGGAAAACATTGACTCTGCAAGGAAATTTCCTCTACCTTAAATACCATCAAAGGTGTTTCTTGCTCTCTTACTCAGAATTGAGGAACGTTTATTTTTGAAGTTGTGTATAGGAATAAACCATTGTACACCAATCATTTATGTGGTACTAAGTTTGAATTTTATTTTCTCAGATGTTACCTTTTTATTAAAAAAAAAACCAGAAAACTAGACCATAAAATAAACTCCTCTTCTTGCTGTTGAGTTTTGGACCTTGTAGAAGGCACAGAGTTGGAAAAGTTCATTAAATCTTAAACCTCATTACTACCTGGCTCATATAAAAAGAAGGTATGCAGCCTAAGACTTTTATGAACTACCATGAGATAATATGTGGAGAAAAAAAGAAATTCTTCTAGGAAAATCTTGTAAAGTCATTGAATAACATATTCAGGATTTATCCCTTTTATGTCTTTGGTATTAATTTCATTTTGCTTGAGACTTTGGAATGTAAATGCATCAGTACCTTGCTTTTCCCAGCTAGAGTTTTTAAAATTAAATTGTACTTTTTTCAGATCTACATCCTCTCCCTTTCTCCTCCCCCGCCCCATACCCCAAATGAGAAAACAAGAAAAACAAAACCCCTCTTACAAAACATGTAGAATCAAGTAACAAATCCTTGCATTGACCATGCCTCACTCATCTCCACCCCCAAATCCCCAAAAAGTGTCACTCCATACACTAAGTTCATCACCTCTCTGTGAGGAGTTAGGTAACATTTCACCTTGAGCCCTCTGGAATTTGGGTTGGTTATTTTGTTGATCGGAATGCCTAAGTTTTCCAAAGTTATTTCTTTTTTGCTGTAATTGTATAAATTGGCCACCAAATCTGTTCACCTCACTCTGCATCAATTTCTGCAAGTCTTCTCATGTTTCTCTGAAGCTATCCCTTTTATCACTTCCTCCAATAATTGTATTCTCTGATATACACATACCATAATTTGTTCAACCATTCCGCAGTTGATGGGCACGCACATCCATTTCCAATTCTTTGCTAGCACAAAGAGTTCCTAAAAATATTCTTGTACATATGGGTCCTTTTCCTTTTTAACTCTGGGTTACAGGGCTAGTAGTGATATTGCTGGGCCAAAAGGTATGCATAGTTTAATTGCTTTTCAGAATGGCTGGACTGGTTCACAACTCTACGAGCAGTGAATTTTTGTACCTGTTTTCCCCACAGCTCCTCCAGCATTTGTCATTTTCCCGTTTGTCACCTGTGCCAATGGTACTCTGCTCTTTCTGTTGACATTCCACATGTTGATAGATTTGTAGAATGTTGGTGCTGGAAGGGACCTTAGAAATCATTTAATTCAGACCTCATTTTTATAGATGATATTTAGAAAATCAATTTTATTGACCCATAGATAAAGTGACTTAATCATAACTGATTAGTGACAGGAATAGGATTCGGAGTAAGAAGTTAAACTCTGATAGGTCTGCTGACTTCCACCCCAGGGCTTTTTCCATTCTCTAACACTGTCTTGCCAATTTTTCTCCTAGCTCTCTGCCAGTGGGTTTAAAAGTTTAACCAACAATTCCATATATGCTCCATAAGGATTTTCTAGGTTGTTCATTGGCTGGTCTGAAGTGCAGCTTGCCTAGGATTTTTTTTTTGCCTTTTTGGAGACAGTCAGGGTTGAGTGACTTGCCCAGGGTCACACAGTAAGTGTCTGAAGCTGCATTTGAACTCAGGTCCTCCTGACTGACCCCTGACTCAGGTCCTGACTCCAGGAATGGTGTTCTAACTGCTACACCACCTTGCTGTTCCAATTTGCATAGATTTTTTAGTCTTTTTTTCCATACCAGATTTGAATCTTAAAAAATAGCACAAAAAATGCTATCAGGCTTTTATATCCAGGGGAAAGTTTCATAAACTGTTAAAATTTATTTTCATGCCGACATTCGTTAAGGGCTGACCATGTGCCATTCCCTGTGTTGGGACTGGAGATACAAAGTCAGAATTGAAGTATGCCCTGCTCTGAGGTCACATATTTTAGTAGGGTGCTCTTTGTGTGGGAGTGAGCATTGTAGAGTGAGCATTGAACTTGGATTCAGAATACCTGGGTACAAAGCCTGACTGCCAGAATACCACAGGATCTTGGGAGTATTTCAACTTCTTTATTTCTGTTTGATAATCTATTAATAAAAGAATAATTGTACTTCTTCAAATACTTGAGATGGTTGGTTTAAAAACCTGTGGCCTCCAGGCCATATATGGCCTTCTAGGTCCTTGGGTGCAGCCTTTAGACTGAGTCCACGTTTTACAGAACAAATCCTTTTATTAAGGGGATTTGTTCTGTGAAGTTTGGATTCAGTCAGAGGACTGAGCCACAGGTTCCCTACCTCTAGTTTAGATAATGCTTGTAAAACACTGTCAGCCTTAAGGTGCTAAATAAATATTTTGCTAAAGTGCTTTAGGATCTGAAAAGACTGGACTCCAGAGATTGAGTTTAGACCATTATGGCCCTGTGTGATTTAACAAGTTTTAATAGACTACTAAGTTAGGAGTCATATAACTTAAAAGCACTCCTAGCATCAATCTTGTTTCCGTCAGTGATAATGGTCATTTTTGGTCTCTCTTAGACATTTTCTTTCTTCTCCTTCATTACTCCATACAGATTTTATGAGATTCTTTAAAAGGAAGAATTAGGATTCTCATGTGAAGACATTACATTCATATCTTTATGGTCCGGGAGATGTGGAGGAGGTCCAAGTGACCAGAAGAGCAGAGCGTATTGAATGTGAGTTAATCTAATGGAGTGAATCAATCTCTAGTTAGGAACCTCATTATCTGGGAGGACTCTTAGAACAGAGGTGTCAGACTCACAGACATATCAGGCAGTTACATGAAAATAGATTTAAAAGTAATTGGGATGTTTAATAAAATAATGCAGCACAGATAAGATTAACCTGATTCTTTAAGTCGATATGCTGCCTCCAGAGATCCATTCATACTTGAATTTGATGCTACTGGCTCATGGGACATCTAGTCCATTCCTCCCATTTTATCAGTGAAGAAACTGAGGCCCAGACAACTGAGATCAACCTGATAATTAGTATAAGCGAAAGAATTTGAGCCTGTTGTCTTGAGTTCTAATCCACTATCCCACTGCCTCCCAGGATCTTTGTTCTATCACTAATTCCTTCCCATTTTTTAAAAGTCTCTGCTAAGAAAAATGATGGTTGCATTTATTCAAGAGTAACTGATTGGAAGTGGGAAGAAAAAAATGAGAGTCTTGTTTAATAGGGTGACTTTCAGAAAGGTACCAATCTCTCTAAACCTCTCATAGAATCTGAGTTGGAAGGGACCTCTTGTTCCATCCTTTCAGTTGTGTTCAACTTTTTGTGACCCCATTTGGGGTTTTCTTGCAGATACTGGAGTGGTTTGCCATTTTGTCCTCCAGTTCATTTTCACAGATAAAGGAACTGAGGCAAACAGGGTTAAGTGACTGACCGAGACTCATACAGCTAGTAAGCGTTTGAGGCCAGATTTGAACTCAGGAAGATGAGTCTTCCTGATTCCAAGTCCAGCAGTCTATGCACTTAGAGGGGCACCTAGCTGCTCTGAAAGGGACCTCAGAGGACATCTAATAACTGATGAGGAATCTAACATTTTTGACAAGTAGTGATAAAAGACTTTAGGTTGAAACTGTGGTGATAGGGTACTCACTGCCTACTGAGACAGCCTATTTCACGTTTGGACTGCTTCCTTAAAGTGTTGAGCTGAAGTCTGTCTCTGACAACTTCAACCTGTTATTCCTAACCCTGTCCTTTGGGACCCCACAGAACAAGTTTAGCTTGGCTTTCAGCTATTTGAAGATGGCTATCATGTTATCCTCAAGTCTTATCTGGCTTGTTAGATTCATGGGATAAGAAGGAAAGAGGATGATGAGGACCTTTATAGGTAAGGAAACAGGCCTGGAGCAGTGAAAGAATCTAGGCTCTTGAATCCTTTAATCCGGGGTGGGAAACCTGTGGCCTCAAGGCCACCTGTAGTGCTCCAGATCCTCAAGTATGACCCTTTAACTGAATGTTCTGGAAGTTTGGATTCAGTCAAATGGCTGTACTTGAGAACCTAGAAGGTCACATGTGACCTTGAGACTGTCCATAGGTTCCCTGCCCCTGATCCAATGCTTGTCAGTTTGTTCCTTGCCCTTTCATTTCTGGATCAGGTTTGCAAATCTCTAGACAAATATATTTTCACTTGGCCTTGAGCTCCGTTCCTGGCCAAGAATCTATCCTCCTTAATATCTTGAATTGCTTCCTTCTCACCATCAGCGATTGTTTCCTTCCCAATCTTTCTTCTCTGAAACTGCTGCCTTCAGTGAACAGTAGTGACAAAGGGATTTGATTTCTTGATCAGAATTGCGTTATCATAGATGTGCATCTGGAAAAAGATCACCAAATCAAATCCCTTCATTTTACACTTGAGGAAGTATAAAATTTCGGGGACTTTTCCTGTTTTGTTTTTCCCCCAACAGTTTTTTCCCCTGGTTTCCTTGATCAGCAATTAGCAGACAGCTAACATGACTCACCTGAGATCACATCCACTGTTCTTTCCAACCCAGGTCACCCCTGGTTCTAGTAGAAAGTCCTGCCTACTGTGTGTAGATTTTGTTCAGATGTAGCTGTTACATGCAGAAACACATAGCAGACTGTCTTTGAGTCACTGGGAAGTGTTCACAGTCATCTATGCGTGCCCTAGGTACTTAGCCCTCTGTCATTCTTGCTGGTAACGTTGGGTAAGGTTTTTATCTGTAGTCTGCTTTGTTTCTGGGACTTTGCCCAACCTTTTTGTTTTTTTCTCCAACAGTATGTTCCTGATTTCCTTGATCAGCAATTAAGCAAATTCCTGCTAGAAACCTAATGTAAATTATAGTTGGTTTTCATCAAGGTACCTAGGATGACTGCAGTAGACAGAATGCTGGGCCTTCAGTCTGGAAGGCAGGACTTTATATTTGGTCTCAGATATTTACAAGTCCTGTGACCCGGAGCAAGTCACTTGGTCTCACTTTTCTCAATTGTCAAAGGCAGATAGTAATAGTATCTACCTCCCAAAGTTGTTGTGAGTTCCAAATAAGATAATATTTATAAATCACTTAGCATATGCCCAGCACATAGTAGACACTTAATTAATGCTTCTTTTCCTTCGTCCCCTGTGTTCTCCAAGAAGGTTCTACACAGATAGGGATTGAACTTCCTGCTGTTTCTCCCTCTTCCATTTTCTTCTCCCTTTCCACAGCTTATCCAAAGCTGGTCATAATTGCTTCTTTGATGTCCCTGTTTGTGAAATGAAATAATCCTGGAGATCCCATTCTCTCTAAGAAAACACATGTAATATTAGTGGAGCAAAGAGTGACTGGAAGATCTTTGAGTCCTGGCTTTGTGCCTTCCTCACCGTGGGCCTGTGACCAAATCCCTTGGCCTTCCCCAGACTTAATTTCCTCATCTTGAAAACAAGGGGGTTAGAGAGCTGCTAAGATCTCTTTATGGTTCTAAATCAGTGATTCTATTATGCATTCTCATCTTATGGGGAAGGATACCTTGAATTTCATGGTAGTATATGAAATAATGTGCTTTTGTAAGAGACGAAGGGATTTCTTCCCCTAAATCTCCTTTGCCACAGTCATGGAGAATTATGAAACTTACTTTGTAAGTGTATGTGTGTGTGTGTGTGTGTGTGTGTGTGTGTGTATTTCTTTCCTCTTTTGTTCAGTCCAGATGAGACTGAGATTCAAGTGTCAACCTCTCCCTCCCCTGCTTCCTCTTTGTTACCTAGGCCTCTACTTGGGTACTCTGATTATGGGAGACAGTGTTATCCAACCTTCCTTTCTCTTTCCCATCCAAGTATTTTTCTCTTCTTCTTTTAAGACCATCAAGACATAACACAACTACTCCAGGCCTTCTGTATAGTTTGACTT
This sequence comes from Bettongia penicillata ogilbyi, assembly GCA_023548195.1. Classification (NCBI taxonomy): domain Eukaryota; kingdom Metazoa; phylum Chordata; class Mammalia; order Diprotodontia; family Potoroidae; genus Bettongia; species Bettongia penicillata. Next base: position 2,777,244 of record JAJHZJ010000155.1, on the reverse strand, counting down.
CTGTGAATCTTGATAATACAGTTCAGAGGGGACACGTATCTTTCTCCCATATTAGAATAGTCATTGGACTTGCCCTTAGAGAATGCCCATCCTTTGCCTAAGCATAGCTGGATCTCATTAGATGGAATTACTCTGCCTCTCCTACCTCATGGATGGGGGTAGCCTCCTTTGATTGACTGGGTAACTGAAAGGTTGTATCTTTAAAACCATGAGCCTGAGATAGTCTCTCTCTTTCTGATATGTATTCTTTCCTGTGAGTGCCCTCCTGCCGTGTCCAGAGGGTGTTGCCTCAGTCAAAGTGAGAACTTGGAAATATCTTAGCTTAAAAAGGCCAAGGACTCCCACTGCATCTGGGCCATCTCCAGTCATCCCGATCTATATCTTGTTATTGGATCCAGATGGCTCCAGAGGAGAAAGTAAGGTTGGTGACCTTACACACTTAAATCCAATTCACTGTCAAGTCATGGCATCATCTTCCTGATGTCACGGTCCTCTTTGAGAAGGAAGGAGAAACAATGACAAACAACCAGAGGGTGAAGATAGCAGTTCCCCTACAGTATGGGTGCCATGAATTGAAATGGTAAGAGGGAGAGGACTTCCCCAGTATCCTCTTTTACCCTGCCTCCAAGACACAGGCCTGGGGGTGTGTGTTTCTGTTCTGTTTCATGTGTCTGCAGTTTCAGGTGCCAACAGAGCTATGGGGACCTTAGAGTAGGGATGGTATAGTCACACAGACCAGCAGGGAGGTCCTAAGAAGCCAGAGTGCCTGGCACTTGAGCTTGGGTGCGGAGGCTAGTTTGGAGCTCTATAGGAACTGAGCTAAGCTGTAAATCTTATCTTTGCCCTCTCCAGGGTGTTATTAAAAGGGGAGGGAAGATTGTACCTCCCATATGTTGGGGGCAGTATGTTATTATATCTTTGAGTGAATAATTCCTTGTAAAATCTAATCTTATTGTTAGTGGTTAAATAGAACTGAGGTTGCAAAGGACTGCTCCCCCCCGCCCTTTCATCCACCACATTTGGGAAAATACCATCAGTGGGAGCTGTAACTATTTGCAGAGAGCCTAGATATGTACCCCAATATGTACCCCAATCCCCTTAAGGGTACCACAGAACCCTAGGGGGGTGGTGAAAGGTAACATATCTTGCCTTCAGGTGGTGGGGACCTGGGCTAGAAGTATTACATTAATAGATGCTTACTGACTGACTAACATTAGATCACACATCATCTAAGCATGTACTTATGCATTCACTGCTGTGGTCTTCATATTTTCATCCTTTTTGCTTTTCTCAGGACATCAGAATTCACTTTTCTGAAGCTGTTGCCAACATCCTTGTTGCCAGCCCATTCTAACCTTTGGGCTTGTAGACTGGTGGTGGTGGGGATTGCTTTGGATAGAGGAAATTAGAGGAAGCCTGGAAGAAAAAAAAGAAAAAAGAAAAATGACTTGAGAAGGAAATTGTGGGTACTCCTGAGTGAAAGTGAATGTACGTGGAAGTCATGAGTATAAAATGCGTAACTTAGGCAGGTTTTTTTTTACTTGATTTAAAATTTTTATTTTATTAGCACATGCAGTAGAAGCTAGTTCCTGTGAGTCAGATACACGTCATCAGCTTGAGGCTTGTCCTAGGCTGGCTGTGTTTACTGGAGAGGAGTCCGTTCTGCCCTGGGTAGCTCTGATACTGTTCAGCAGAGGGCAGCAGACTCACGTAGTATGGGAAACACTCCCTAGAAACAACCCGAAGTATGTGTCAAATGCTGGAAAGAGACCTTATGGTCATCTGGCCCAAACTGGGCTTCCTCTCCCCAAACCCCTTGTTTTTAACTAGACTTCTGTTTTCAGTGAGACAGAGAGCTCCCAGTGAGGAAGTCCTCTCTTCCAATGCAAAGTGATTTGCCTGGGTTCTGGAGAAGAGAGGTCTTCCTACTTCCAAGGATAGTGATCTATCTACCACCCGGCTCTACCTCTCTCACCTTCCATTTAACATATGAAGAACCTTGAGGCCAAAAGAGGGAGGATAGAGTTGGCCGTAGGTAAATAGGAAATTAGTGTAAGACCCAGTGTGGGATTCAGCTTTTTTATTTAAAGACAATCTGACTGTCTTTCCATCTTAACTTTTTGGTTTAGGGGCTTTGGATTGAGGGAAGAATTCAGGCACCTTATTCTTTAGTGGGTAAGGGAGGGTCCTGACTTTGCTCCTGTCTCCATCTTCAATATAGGGAAGGCTTCATCTCCTGTAGTTTCTGCCTAAGTTTGTAAACCAGGCTAGGGAAATTCCTAACACAGCAAAGACCCTCCTGGTCAGAGCATCCTGGAGCCGTTGTTTTATTCATCCCTCCTGAAGGGGAAAAAAATTATCAGTTACACCACAAACTACCCAGCATATGCCCAACTGTTCTCCAAGGCATGCCTGATTAGTCTCCTTAAACCTGTGATTTTGCCATGTTCTTATGCGATCAGACAATGTTAAAGCTGGAAAAGACTTTAAAGCTCTTTTAGTCCAATCTTCTCATTTGACAGCTGAGGAACCTGAGGCCCACAGAAAAGTGACTTTCCCAGGTCATAGACACAGTGAATAGCAAAACTGTAATTTGAACCCAGATTCACCAACTCAGAATCCAGTGTTTTCCTCCCATGCCACATATTTAGAGGAAAATGTCCAAATCAACTCCTTTTCCTCTCTGAAATATGTTTTGCTGTGTTTCCTAAAGGAAAAAGACTTAAAATGGGGGAAAATCAGCAATTTTGAATTTCCTTAGTAGTCAAGGAAGAACTTTTTTAAAAAATTGTTTTATATTTCATGATGGTTAATAATGAAATAGGACAAAATATGAAATTCAACTTAACTTCAAGGCTGCAATGTGCTGCTACATGAATAAAGTCAAGCTGATAGCTGATTTTTTCCTGTTGATTTGGAAAAAATGGTGGGGCAAGGTGTCTGAGTTAGCAGGCCTGGCTGAGTTAGCAGGGCCAATTACAGCAAAACTTGCCTATTTGGATCCTGATTTAGATTCCCGTAAACCAGTCTTCCACAAGTCTGGTGTTTGCCTTATTTGTCAGCGTGGGTCAGTTTTCCCTGATGGTGGAAGTCTTTGTATGATGGTACAAAAGAGGTCTTTTGTAACAAGGTCAAGGGAAAGAAAATGTCCCTCTGAAATTACTGAAATACTCCTTCCTCCCCATTTCACTCCAGGGTTTTAACTTTAACCTCAAAATATTTAAAGCTCCAACAGATATTTGCCTTTTGCCAATTCTACAGGCAACAGTTATTTGCTGATGGTCTTAGTTGTCAGAGGCTGAAATACATTGTTCATCCAGTTCTGCTTGGAGCAGAGGTTCTTCACCTGGAGCTTGTGGATGGATTTCAGGGGATCTTTGAACTTGGATGGGAAAAAAAATACATCTTTGTTGTCATTAATCTTTAACAGAAATTGAGCATGTCCCTCACTATGTGTTTTTAAAAAAATTAAAAATATTCTGAGACAAAATTGCTGGGTTTCATCAGACTGCCAAAGAGGTGCCCTCAAGGTGAAGAACTCTTGACTTGGAGGTTGATGGGTTTGAAGCCTTTATTACAGTCTAGGAAAAGGAAGGAAAGATTCACCCTTTCCTTCATTTTGTTGTTGAGTTATTTCATCCTGAGCCTATTTGGGGTTTTCTTGGCAGAAATGGAATGGTTTGTCATTTCCTTCTCTAGCTCACTTTACAGATGAGGAAACTGAGGCAATCAGTGTTAAACCACATGCCCACGATCATTCCATTAGTCAAGTGTCTGAGGCTGGATTTGCTTTTATGAGGATGAGTCTTCCTGATTCCAAGACCAGTGCTCTAACCACTGCTCTACCTAGCAGCCCATTCTCTCTGTACCACAGCCTGATATGATAGAGTAGCCATAGAAACCAATACCACATTGAACATCTCCAGGAAGGGTATTGAAAACAAAACAAAAAATGATGTGACACTCTTCTGCAGAACCATAGCTTATTTTATTTTCCTGTGCCTAGATGGACATTGCTATTTGTTTTGCCTAAAAACCTAAACTGGCAAAGGTGTGATGATTTAAGATGGGGCAGAGAGAGGTGCTTTGGGAGTTAGGGTGGCCTAGTCACAAGAACCCTGTTAGTTGGATGTTTAGGGTTCAAGTCTTAGGTCTGCTACTTACTACTCAAGAAAGTCATTTAACCTAGTTTTATGCCTCAGTTTTTTGCTCTGTAAAATGAATGGGTTAGACTAGAGGACCTCTAAAGTTCCTTTTAACCCAATGTCTATTAAAAAAATAGTGGATAGAATGAGACAGCCAACAAGCATTAAGTGCCTATTGCCAGGTACTGGACTGATAAGTAGTGCTAAAAGTGTTACTTTCGTACAAATAGTTATAAACTTTTGGACTTTGTTATGATAGATGGTTGACCTAGATTAAAAAAAGTTAGCTAAAGTCATGCAGATTGATGTAGTGAATAGAATGCTGGATCTGGAGCTAGGAAAGATTTAAATTCAAATCCTGTCTCAGACACTTTCTGGTCATGTGATCCTGGGCAAGGTATTAAACTTCTGTCTCAGTTTCCTTACATGTAAAATGGGGATAATAATCCCATCTCTCTCCCATGGTTGTAGTGGGGAATCAAATGACATAATCCTTTTAACACACTTAGCAAACGTTGGCTACTATGATTATTGCCAAGATGATGATGGAAAAGAGATAATATCTATAATGCATATAGCAAACCTTAAAGCATGATATGAATACTAACTTTTATTATTATTAGTGAGGGAGAGCCCTCTGCAGGGGTGGGGAACCTATGGCCTCAAGGTCACGTATGGTCCTCCTCTAGGTCCTCAAGTGCAGTCCTTTGACTGAATCCCAACTTTACAGAACAAATCCCTTTCATAAAAGGACTTGTTCTGTAAAACTTGGACTCAGTCAAAAGGCTACATCCAAGGACCTAGAAGGAGGTCGCAGATTCCCCACCCCTGCCTTCGAATATGTAATGATATAATTCTGAATTGGATGGGCCCTTCGTCCCTAATCTTCCACACCTGGCATGGGTCGGCACAATCCTATTTTTGCACCAAATGTTCCTTGGATATGAAGTAGGATAAAATCCTGGTCTTGTGGGAATGGGGGTCCCATTGCCTCAATTCTGCTTTGTTTATAAACGATGCTATTAGAGAGGAAAACCTTCTTAAGATATGGAGGAATCAAGAAAGTAGAAGGAGATGTTTAGATGACCTCTGAGACCCATCCTTGTCCAGGTTGGGGCTTAGAAGTTGACTAGATCTAAGATCACCTAGTCCAACCTCCGAATTTTACAGAGAAGGCAGCTGAGAGTCAAGAAGACAGAAGGATTTGCTTAAAATCACATGGTATATTATGGAATGAACTGCACTTTGTATGGATGATAAATATCTTTGGTTAATGAGCCTTTAGTCTGCTGAGAATAGAAATATCTGTGAGTCTCCGTGACCTGGAACAGATGAATTTGTCAGCCTTAGAAAAGTCCAATGAGGAAATGTGGTATGACAGTTCAAAGGTAGTGAACTGAGGGAAATATTTGCAAAGTGAAAACTTTCTTTTATTCTCTGGATTAGAGACTTGAAGATTCTGTCTAATTCTAGTGGAGTGAGTGTAGCCTAATTGCCACACATAGAAAACCTGGGTTTGAGTCTCAACTCTATCTCAGTTTCTCCATCGTAAAATAACCATAATAATGCATTCACTACTGACTTCATAGGATCAGTGGGAGGGCCAAACAAGATAATGTCCAAAAAACATAAATAAAAAAAATGCTATAGAAATCTGAATTTCTATAGCATGTTAGGGTTAGTAGGTCTGTTCTAGAGCTTCCTGTGTTTCCTGGACCATCTAAGAGAGATTTTGTCCAGACTTGGGTCAGAGAATTTCTCTTTGGACAGTTGGGGATTATTAAAATGATAATGATGATGCTAGAGTCAAAAGCTTATATCTTTGCCTTTGGAGCTGGAGGATCGGCTATAAAACCAAACTGTAGGTAAAAAGAAGTATCTTTAGCCTGGGGCAGTAATTGCTTTCTTTTATCTCCCTCTTTGATCTTATAGAAATTCACTGAACAGAGGCTGGAGTAAGATTGGTCAGCTCCCCACTCATGTGGTAGCTTAGAATATATCATGTGAGAGATGAGTCGAGCAATAAGCATTTATTAAGCTCCCACTGCACTCCAGGCACTGTGCTAAGTGCTGGACATGCAAAGTAAGGGGAGAGACCATTTCATAGAATCATAACTGGGAGGGACCATACAGGTCATTTGATCCATCCACCACATTTTGCAGACAAGGAAACAAACCGAAAGAGGAGAAATTATTTTCCCCAAGTTACATGGCCAGTTAGTGGCAGAGTTGAATAACTATTTCCCCCCAACCCTATAATTACCCAGTGTAGACAGCCTGAAATGGCTCCACCATCCTACACACTCTTGAAGCTGCTTATCTAAATAAACCTCCCCAAGTATTTGCCAGATGAATGGAGAGGCCCAACTCTGGGGGACGTTCCTGGCCTTACTCCTGCTGGGAAGGATGGGATTCAGTTTGGCAGGCCTGGCACGAAGCCTGAAACTGCTGGGGGAAGGACAGCCAAGTGACCAGTCTCTCTCCCTCTCAATATTGGACTCAGGATGTTGCTATGCTGAGTCAAAACAAAAGCGGGGAGCGGAAGGAGATGGCCTGGAGCAAGAAATGGAATCGAAAGAGTCATGTTAACTGCTGGTCCTGCTCCTTCTCTCTGAGTAAGGGGACGGCTGGCCCCGGCTGAGTCATCCATGCAAGGGTTCCTGGCAGCAGGAAGCCTTAACACTAACTCTCCAAGTGCAGGTGATCAGTTAAAAAGCACTGAAGGACAAATAATGTAGGTGGGAATATGGCTAAGACAGGCCAGCAAGACTACAGGGTGAGGGTCCCTATGGAGCTGTTCTTGGTGACCTTTGGCTCCTGGGGTTGGGAAGGAATGTAGGGGTTGTCTAGTTCAACCTGTGTCTCTAAAAGAATCGCCTCTATTACACGCTCAGGCTTTGTGTGAAGGTTTCTGGAGATAGGGAACCTTCTAAACTTGTTAAAGGAGAGGGGAGAGAAAGAGGGAGAGAGGAGAGTGAGGACAGAAGAGGAGAAAGGGAGAGGGAGGAAAAGGAGAGGGAAAAAGAGAAAGAAGAATGAGAAAGAAAAAGAGGGATAGAGAGAGGAAAAGAAAGGGGAAGGGAGAGTGAAAAGGAAAGAGGGAGGGAGAGAGAAAGAAAGAAGAGGGGAGAGGGAAAGGGAGAGAGGAAGATAAGGACAGGGGAGAGGGAGAAGGATAGGGGAGAGGGAAAAGAGAGGAAGAGGAGGGCGAGGAAAGAAAGAGAGGGGAGGAAGAGAGGAGAGGGAGAGAATTAATGTATTCCCTCCTGGGTGACTAACTGAAGAAAAGACCAACCTAAGCATTACAAGGTCAAATGCAAATTGATTAATGTCACCCTCCCTTTAATTAAATGTGTAAGACTTACAAATGGGTTAATTTCCAATTTGAATTCAACTTTGTCTGAATTTCATTAGAAGAGCCCCTACATTTCATGATTTGTCTAGTAGGATCTAATACTTTATTGGTTGGATTGCTGCAAATATTTTGGAGAATATGATAATTTTCAAAGTTTATTGTATCTCAGTATTGATACTCACACTTCACTTGTACTTTCTGCCCCAGTCATTGGAGGGCACAGCTGTAACTCCCAAACCTCCAGTTGGGGAGGAGGTGGAGGATAGCCATCTACTCTTTGCCCACCCAGCTGCCCTCCTTTCTTTGACTTCCCCATCATGCCGCTTCTAAGGGTACCTTCCCTTTGTCTTTCCCCATTTGATAATAAGCTCCTTGTGGGCAAAGATTGTCTTTTTCTTATTTGTATTTCCTATAGTTTGGAAGAGTACTTGACACAGTAGATGCTTAGCAGATGTTTATTGACTGACTTTTGTCCCCAAAATTCTTTCATTAGAACTCTATCTCTAAAATATTATAAAAAGGTAAAAAAACCCAAAAAAACGAACTTCTAGCTATCTGCACAAAAAATATTCCTACTTTTGCCTGATTTCAGCTCTGAGGAACAAACTGCCCCTCCCTGGATAAGCTCATGGCTTCTAATGTCATCTGTGTTGTTGAGTCATTTCAGCCCTGTCCCACTCTGACTCTTTGGGACCCCATCTGGGATTTTCTTGGCAAAGATACTGGAGTGGTTTGCCATTTCCTTCTCTAGCTCTAATCTCATCACCATGGCGCTAATTGGATCGTTGAGTACTACCTCCCTCGGCCTCCTTTCCCCCTCCTTTATACAGGTCAGAAATGGTACTGCTAGCTCACTCCACTTTGTATCTGTTTTTTTCCTGGTTTTTACTCCATGTCTCCCCTATCCCCCACCCTTTTCCAACATCCTTTTGAGTGTTGTTTTCCTCCATGAGATTGTAAACTACTTGAGGGCAGGGATTATCTTTTTCTTGCATTCCCAGAATTTAGCACTGTCTCAGGCATGCAGTGGGTGCTTAATAAATGTTTATTGAATTGAAATAATGATAGCCATTATGTATATGATACATTAAGCAGTGTGTGTGCGCACATATGTGGGCATGTGACCTCATTTGGACCTCACAACAACCCTGTGAGGTAGGTACTTCTGTTATTACTCCCATTCTACAGATAAGACTCTTAAGGCTAGGAAAACCAAGTGACTTGCCCAGATTCACACAGCTAGTAAGTGGTTGAGGCAGAATTTGATATGTTTCTGACTCCATCTATAGCCCCTTGTCCATTGTAGCTGTCTATATATCCAAATATTGGAAAATGATTGAATAATTTTATTTTATGACTCTATAGGAAATTAGGAATTTTGAGAGGTGAAAGTGGATATTCCTTAAGAGCAGGGACCATCTTCAGGTCTTTTTTGACTACCCATTGATTAATACAATGCCTGGCCCATAGCACACACTTAATAAAAGTTTTTCACCTCACTGAGAGAGAGGGTACAGTGTGAGAAAGCCACTGTAGCATGTGTGTGAAGGGGAGTGGTGTGTAATAAGATTGGAGAGTTAAGTTGGAACCATCTTATGGAAGGTTTTAAATGCAAAACAGAAGAGTTTAAATTTGATCTAGAATGATAGGGAACCATTGGATTTCATTTTATTTTTTTCCATCCTTTGGACTTTATTGAGTAGAAATGTGATGATCAGATTTGAACCTTAGGAAAATCACCTTGGTGGTTGTGTATGTAAGGGGTAGATTGGAACGGGGAAAGGATGCAGGCAGGGAGTCCAAGTGGAAGGCTATTGAAATAGTTGAGCCAAAAGGTGATCAAGGCCTGAATTAGGGTAATGGCTATGTGAATAGGAAGATGAGGATGTATGTGAGACGTGGAGATGGAAATTAGAAATTAGGTATGTGTGATGAGTCAGAGATGATTAATGAAATTTATGACCAGAAGTGACCAGAAGAATAGTGGTGCCCTGAACTATTTCCTGTGACTACAGGAAATACTGGAAGTAGATATTTTGGACAAATACAAAAAATTTCCAGTGGCCAAAAGGCAAACCCTCCTCTCTAACCTCTACTGCTTCCTTTCTCGTCCTCAAACACCTTGACCCTCACCCCCCCACCTCCATGTCCCATTCCATATCTGTCCACCCCTTCCACTGTGTCCTTGGAAACTATCGATAAGGAACATACCACATTTTAGATCTCATCATTTCAAGCTCCTTCCATCTTTTGACTTTCTCTGAGACCATACTTTCTCTCAATGACAATGCATCCTTGGGCTTCCTTTCTAGTTATAATTCTACCTTCTTTCATTCCTCCAGACTCATTGGTCCTGATGGGAAGTCAGAATACTCCTTGCCCCACAATGCTACTTCCAAGCTCTAGCTTTATCCCTACCACTCAGAAACTCCTTCTTTGAATTTTACTCTATCCAAATTTATTATCTAGTTCAAATACTGGTGACTATTTTCTGGTGCTTCCCCCACCCCTCCAGGATGAGTTTCTTTTCAATGAGTTCAGTGGTTGACTTAGTATCTCATACTAGGGAAATTCAATATACATGTTAATGTTCCCTTAAATACCCTTTCCTCCCAGCTCCCCAATCTGTTCACCTCCTATGACCTATAACTCTTACACCAATCTACTTCAGTTACACTTAAGGAGGTCACACCCTTGAACTTGTCACCACCCACAAACCCACAAACGTTCCACTCTCATGACCAAAATCTCTGAAATTCCTCTTTCTGATCACAGTCTCTTGCCATCCTATCTCTCTGTACGCTCTTTGCCTTCTAAAATAATTTTTAATACTCACTGTGACTTCCAATTCTTTTGCTTTTCAGTATTTTGCCTCTGTTCTGTTTACACTATTCTCCTTTCCAATCTGGACCTGGGGGAAAGGTAACAAGGCCCATTTTGGATGAATTGTGTTTTGAGATTCCTATTGGAAAAATAGGTGGAGGTGTCCATTAAGTAGTTGGTAAGGCAGGAGAGGACTAGCTATGTAGATCTGGAAACCATCTGCTGAGAAATGGAAGGTGTATTCATTAGAGTTGGTGAGAAAAAAAGAGAGAGACAGAAAGACAGAAGAAGATAGGACCCAGGACAGAGAATTAGGCTACAACTGTGCCAAAGGAAATGCGGTAATAATTTATTATAGGGTTTATTATAGATCTGTAAGGTTGGCAAAGTGCTTTATACGTATTATCTCATTGGTTCTTCACAACAACTCTGGAAGACAGGTGTTATTATGATCTCCATTGTTCTGAGGAGAAAATTGAGATTTAGAGGTTAAGTGACTGTCCCAGGCTCCCACAGCTAGTGAGTGTCTGATACATAATTCAGACTCAGTTTCCCAACTCCCATTTCAGTAGTCTAATCACTCTATCATTATCTAAGTTGCCTGGTCTATACTTGAATCACTAGTGAATATTTATTAAATGCTTATTATGAGCTAGAAACCGGGAATATTAAGGAAAAAGGTTTAATAGCCCTTCTCTTCTAGGAAATGACATTATATCAATATAAACCACACACACATATTCACATATACACACATATAGACTATATTTACACACATATATAACCTTGATTTTGCTTCTGTTTCCTCAACTGTAAACTGAGGATAATACTAACACCTACTTCACAGGGTTGTTGTGAAGATCAAATGAGATAAAATTTATAAACAGGCTCTTGCCACAATACCTGGTTAGTAGTAAGTGCTAAAACTGCTTATTGCCTGCCCCCTAATATCAAACTTGGAGGCAGCTAGGTGGCTTAGTGGGTAGAACAGTTGGACCTGGAATCAGGAAGACCTGAGTTTAAATCTGGCCTCAAGACACTTAACTGCTGTGTGACCTAGGCAAGGGACTTAACCTTTATTTGGCTTAATCTGCTGGAGAAGAAAATGGCAAAGCACTCTGGCATCTTTGCCAAGAAGACCCCAAGGACAGCGCTGGTCTGCTGTGGTCCAAGGGGTCCCAAAGAACAACTAGACACCAAATATCAAGCTAAGTATATACAGATTAGGGATAGGAACAGGGACTCTATAGAGAATGAACTTGTGACTTCATTGGTGTATGGGAATCCCGGGGTGAGGAAACGCTCTCCAACAGTCACTTTCTTTGTAGTCTTTGAGAGCTTTCCAGAGACTGTGAAACTGAAGTGACTTGCCCAGGGCCACACAGTCAGTATGTGTCAGAGATGAACCCAGGTCATTTTGACTTCAAGGCCACCTCCCCCCACTTCCTCCATCCCATGCTTCCTCTATAAGAGACAGAACATAGACAAAATAAATACACAGTCATTTTGAAATCAAGGGTGCTTGGGAGCTGGAATGGCATAGGAATACTGAGAGAATTAAGCACCTGCCTGTGGTCACCTAACTGGTATGTGAAAGAGGCAGTAATTGTGTCTAACTTGTGTTGCACTATATCACACTGACTCTTGGGGTAAGAAATGTAGAAGAAATTATTTGGTTGTGGGAGCTATGAAGAAACCTGCATAACTTTGTTTAAAACTTGATCTGTTTTGTTCAGTGGTTTTAATATATTAAAAAAAAATTGTCCCGTTGGACTAGAAGGTAGGTTGTAAAAAAAAAAAAAAGTATGTGTGGGGGGAATGGGAAAAAATATTTATCAGGAAATTTTCTGAACAGAGTGATTTAGAATACAGCTATAGATACAAAGTCATTAGTTATGATATGCCCCTCCTTTGGGGAAGGATGCCAGTGTGGAAGCCATATCTCTCCCAATATAGGCTTAAAGGATCATAGATTTTAAGGTAGGAGAGACCTCATTGACCACCATCACCAACAGAGGTCATTCTAGCCCAGTCTCCTCATTTTACAACAAGAAAACTGAGGCCAAAGAGAGGAAGGGATTATATAAGTAGTCACCGTACATAAGAAGTGAAAAATTGAACCCAAGTTATCTGACTCCAAATCCAGGGCTTTTTTCCTTAGGTATGTTGCCAGGGTGAAACATAGTCCTAGTCCAGGAGATGCTTTTCTTCTGGTTATAAATTTGACAAGTTCAAATTAGAAATTCCATTCATTCACTACCAAGAGAAAATTTCCCCAATTTTATGATCTTTCACAGTCAGGGGAAATTTTCCAGGTAATGTTTGATCACGCTGAGAACACCTTTGAAGTAAAACTCTCCCTGGTTCTTAAAAGAGGACTGCTTTCATTTGGTAGGGGCTATAAAAATATTGCAATTCTAGTCATTTTTTCCTGTCTTGCTTTTTCAAGCATGTTTCTAAAATTATGGTCCTCATCACCATGTATTTCCATAATCTGTTGGGTTTATTTTTTAAGTTGGAATAGTTTGGCCATATGAGCGAACCCTCAACCCAGGTTCCCAATTTTATTGTCACTTGACTCTACTTTTCTTTCTAAAATAGCCAATCACATGCCCCATATTCTTCCAAAACAAGCCCTCTTTCCTTTCTCTGATTCTCTCCAGTAACTGACCTCTTGTAAAGGAGGACAATCACAAACCATTGGTAATGTGTGGGATTGGAACCCTCATGGGGATATTTAACTACCAAGTTGTCTAAGGACAAGTAAAACAGACCCATAATCCACAAGGGAAACCCTTATTTTCATCTGATGTGCCTGGGAATTGTTTCTGATGTTGAAAATGTCACCTTTACCCTTTTCTTGAGAAAAACTGGGGGAGCAGTTTGTTTTGAACAACCAACATTAAACTCCCAGGCTGCTGTTTCCCCACCTAAGTTTGTGCTTTTGAGTGAAAGAAGCACCTACTAAACCTTTGCTTCCTCTTCGAAGTGAGGATAATCACACTTAAGCTACTCAGAAAATGCAACTGTGAAGATCAAAGGAGGGGACATTTGTCAAACTTTCTAACTATAAATCACTAGGAAAATATAATTATTATCCAGTGGAATGGAAGTGCTTTGAGGTCAGGAACTATTTTTCATTTCTGTCTTTGTATCCTCATCATGTAGTACAGTGCCTTGCACATTTTTTCGGGGTGGGAGGAGAGTTGGATCTGTGATTTCATCAGTATCTCTATTAAAACTTTGAGCCCCTTGAGAGTAAGGACCTGTGGGTGTGTGTGCCTGTGTGTGTGTGTGGGGAACAAGGGAAGGGAGGATTCTTTGTTATCTTCAAAGCTTAGCACAGTGCCTAGTGCTTAATAAATATTTAGTGACTTCAAATGTGGAAACTCCCTCTGCCTTTATAGATACATTACTCCTCTGTAACTTGTATAGGTAGGAGACTCCCTGAAACCCAAAGAAATCATGGATCTTGCTAAAGGATCCCATAGTATTTTTCAGAGGTAGGGCTTGAACCCAAGTGGCAAATGGAAAGCACACTGGACTAGGAAACCTGAGTCCAAATCCAACTTCAGACACTTACTAGCTGTGTGACCCCCTGGGAAGGTCAATTAATCTTTATTTGCCTCAGTTTTCTCAGCCATAAAATGGGGATAATAATATTACTTACCTTCTGAGACTGTTGTAAGGATCAAAGGAGATAATACTTATAAAACACTTAGCAAGTGCCTGGTACGTGGTAGTAGTTACGTAAATGTTAGCTATTGTTATTACAACCATTACTATTTTTAGTATTATCATCACATGTAAGTGACCTGCAAGGTTAAGGTTTTTATGTCTCAGTTTCCCCATCTGGAAAATAAAGGGGTTGAACTAGATGATGTCCAAGATCCTTCCTGCTTTAAATACATTGATGTTAGGAATTGTGCCAATTCTCGCATTATCCCTTAAAATCATAATTCATGTTTTTTTTTTCTTACCTCCCTTCCCCTTTTATAGAACATTTTGTGTGTGGTCACCTCTCCTGGTTTGGCATTCTCTCTGAGACACCAAAGAATTCTCCATTACTCCAATTGCACATTTTGGGATATGATTATGATTGCGTAATAATATTCTGTTTCAGATCTTGAATACTTCGTGGGTTGTTTCTAGAGACACTGTCTGTTAAAGTAATGCCAGAAGAAAAAAAGAGGCTAAAAAATAGAGGTTGGAAAAAAAAGGAGCCTGGTGAAAGACAGACTGTCCTAAGGTAGTTTCTTCTTTTAGCTGGATTCTCCTCCTTTTACATAAGAAGTCATAAGCTTTGAAGTCAGAGGGCCTGGGGCCAAAATATTTCTCTGTTGTTTACAATCTGTGTGACAGAGAGAGGTAATTAACATGGAGGTGTGAAGAAATTTTGGCTTATATGACACCTGAAGTCCCTTCTAACTCTAGATCTATGGTTCTATGATATAATTCAATTAAAACTACTATGTTCTGTGGGTTAGTCTGCTGCTATGCACGTGATGTGTTTTTTTCTTTATATTTAAATTTCAATATTCAAGTTTATGATTTTTTTCTTTATTCTGTATTTGAATTCTGGTGTTTGAATCTAAAATAAAAAACAACCCAATATTTCATAAAGAAAAATATAATCAATCCTTTAGAAAACTTGGAAAAATATCCAACCTGGCCTCAGATACTTAACTAACCGTGTGACTGTCCCTAGGCAAGTCACTTACCCCCAATTGCCTTGTAAAAAAAAAATGAATCATAATAGCTAGCATGTTACACTTTAAAATTTGACCCTCTCTGGCTTTCATTCCTTTCAGTGGCAAAATAATGGGGTTGGCTTAGATGGTCTCAGTTCTCTATCTTTTCAGTTTCAGGACCCTTTTACACTCTTTCATATTATTGAGGACCTCTCCCCCTCACCCTTTTTGTTTGTGTGGGTTATATCTATCAGTATTTACTATATTAAAAATGAAAATGTCAACATTATTATAAAAATAGATTTGACTTTTCAATCCCACACCATGTTTTGCAAACTGTTGATAAGTGCTGATAGTGTGTGCTGGTAAATGTTTAACGACTGTCTGGAAAAAAAAGTAAGGATATACATTTAAGTTTAATTAGTATTTCTAACATTTTCTCTATCACTTTCTTAAGTCTAGATGGTCAACAAGGCAACAAATTAAACCCTAGTTTGTATCATATTTAACGATCAGCTTTCATGTTTCCAGCACACAGCCCATCCATTGGAGAACTTCCATCTTTAGAGACCATAAAAAGAATTCACAGGACTGGAAAGTAGCTTCAAGATCACCTTATGCAACCCTTCATTTTATAGATGAGGCAAAGAAGTACAAAGAGGTTTGTGTTAGGGGTTAGGAAACCAGGATCTGAGACCCAGCTCTGCCAGTAACTCTCTGAACGATTGCCTGGTGAGACATTTAACTCTTTCAAACCTTATCTTCCTCATGTAAATGAGGAATTTGGACCGGAGGCCCTCTGACATTTTAGCTCTTGTGTGTTCTATGCATGTGTGAAACCTACAGAGAAGAGATGATTTACTCGCAGCTAGAATCCATGGCTGAGGTTGGATTAAGAACTCCAGTCTCCTAGCACCTCATTTACTGAACTTTCTGGTTTATCTTGTGGCAGCCAGGGTTGATTGGCGGAAGCATCTTAAGACAGATTGTATCATTTACTTTCTTAACATATAAATACGTCATATCATACCACTTTGCCTATCCACCCTGGGTCTCTAAGCTGGATGACTTTGAGCAAAGGAAATGTCCTCATCTTTCTGTAACTTCTACCCCCAACTGCAGAATTGTCCTCTGGGTTTATACACCTCTGTAGTTATACAGACTGGGTTCAATTTACCCAGCCGCTGCTGGTTCACTGTTTCCCAAACTGTTTCATATGAATTTTGCATATATTAAATAAATATTTATTATGTCTATATGTTCTCCTCCCTGAGGGCAGGGACTAGTCCACTTTCACCTTTGTGTTTCTCTGGCACATAAGAAAGAAGCATTCCTTCTGGTCTTCTGTCTCTGTCATGATCCAGCAACTTTCTTACTTTGGAAGATCATCCCACCCCATGGCCCATTCCTCTGATTGGTCAGTTTCTCCTGGAACCTCTATTTTAAGGAAAGTGGCTAGGCAGCTACTTTTATTCTTTTATTCCTCCTTTGACTGTCCAGACTTCTTCTCCATTATGATTCTTGGTACTTTCCTTCTCCTATTTATATGCTTTTCTTCACCCCATTAGTATGCAAACTCCTTTGAAGAAAGGGATTGTCTTTCTTTTTGTGTATTTTTGTATTTCCAGTGTTTCCCACAGTGTCTAGCACATAGTAAGCATTTAACAAATGCTCGTTGTTTTGACTTGGTTTCTCATAAATCACTCTCTATGATTTCCCTGGGGACATTAAAATTTGGCTTGCTTTGCTTCCATCCAAAGTGTTAAGGGGAATAGAACAGCACAGGTTAATTATGGGAATTAAGTGAACCACACTGACTCTATCTTGTGACTTGTAGCTCAGTTCCCTTTCTATTCAAATAGGGGTCTAGCTAAATTTCCGTCTAGTGAGAAAACTTTATTCAATTGTGAGAACTGAGGGAAAACTGTATTGCTTTGGTTGAACTTAGCCCTGCATGACTGGGAAGCTGTTGTTTAGAGACCCTTAACTAAGGACCTAGGTTATACTGACCAGAAACCAAAGATTGAACAGATTCAAAGACTGACACAATGAATTTTCTCACAGTTGTACATCTCAAGCAACTCATATGTCTTCAGTGAAAGCTGGCCCTGTACTGGTTGATCAGTTACTGGTTCCATGTTCCTTTGATTATTCATGATACTTGGGAGGAGTGGGGGATACCTTCCCCCCACTTCCCTCCCTCCCCCTCATTTCAGAGAATTGAAACATTTGCTCTCCTCCTCCCAACTTGAAAAGTCCCTAATCTTTCCTCCAATTAGAAGTTAATTATTTTATTTGGTATCCTGGCTAATTGTTCCCTTTTAATTAATTAGTCTTATTTTTTTGTTTTTAATATATAAAAATTTATCTCCCTTTGTATGTGGGTCCAGTGCTGAAGCTGAGGAGGCCTGGTCCTGGTGTGTTGAGAAATTGGCATTCATTGCTTAATACATCAGTATGTTCAGAAGCCTGAATCTTTGTTTCTGCAATCCTTTCATCATTTACCTGTCACAGGGTCTGCTAGGAACTTCTGAATATAGCTTATAACAAGATGGCACAATGGATAGAGCCCCAGGCCTGGAGTCCGGAAGACCTGAGTTCAAATCAGTTCAGATCCTTACTAGCTGGGTGACCCTGACACGTCACTTAATCCTATTTGCCTTCTTCTGTAAAATGAGCAGGAGAAGGAAATGGCAAACCACTATTTACTTTAGTATATCTGTCAAGAGAACCCCAGATAGGGTCATGATGGGTCAGATGTGACTGAATGATTAATCATCGTCATCATCAATAACAACATATCTCCACAGAAAGCAAAATTATTCTCAGATCCCAAGCACTTGGGATAACAAGGCATCAACGTGGGACAGACTTTAATTCATGAAACAGAAAATGTAAAGTGCAAAGAATTTGTACCAGAATCCATAAATAGTCAAGGTGTTAATTTCTCTCTACAGTGATTCCCCCTGTTGACATGGAACCTATACATGATTCTATACTAGTGATGTCAAACTCAAATAGAAACAGGGCCACCAATCTATATATAAGAATCACTGCAGGTTCCATATTGGATTAGTTTTAAAATATGATTTTATCTCTGTTTTAATGTATTTTTTGTCACAATATCTCCCAATTACTTTTTAATCTGGTTCAGGCCATACTTAGGAATGTTATACCCATGGACTATGTGTTTGACACGGCTGCTGTAGACTATAAAGGAGCTAGATGGTGCAGAGGATAACTCATTGGATGTGGAGTTCACATTCGGCCTCAGATACTTCCTAGTGTGATCGGGTAAGTCACTTGAACTTTGCCTGCCTCAGTTTCCTCAATTGTAAAATGGAGATAATAATAGCACCTACCTCTTAGGGCTGTTGTGAGGATGGAATAAAACCTATATAAAGCATGTTGTAAACCTTGAAGTGCTCTATATATACTATTATGTTGTGGCTGTGGTTATACTAAACTGTGATTGCGATCTCCCCCTAAAAGAAGAAAGAAATGATCATTCACTACTAGTGTGTTGACACCCTTTTAATTTAAAGGGAGGACAAGAGCTGGGTTTAGTCCCTGATATTATTTTGCTGTTTAGTCAGTTTTTAGTCATTTCTGACTCTTCGTGATCCCATGTGGGGTTTTCTTGGCGAATACTGGAGTGTTTTGCCATTTCCTTCTCCAGCTCATTTTACAGATGAGAAAACAGAGCAAGGGTTAAGTGACTTGTCCAGGGTCATGCAGCTAGGAACTGTCTGAAGCTAGATTTGAATTTAGGAAGATGAGTCTTCCTGACTAGGGGCCTGGCACTGTACCTACTGTATCACCTAGTGCCCTTTCATGTTATAGCTTACTTCATACTGCTCTGGGGCTCTAGCTCCTGCTTGGTAATGAATACAGAGTTGTTGGGGAATTGCTCTCCATCTCTGCAGCAGACCTTAGCCAGGCATTCCTCCTCAGTGTCCGGAAGGCTCGTTTCCAATACTTTCCTGCTTGTCCAGGGATTCCTGGCAACTTTACTATTGCTTCCAGCTGCTGTCATTTCTTGGCCGTGGGGTTCCATTCCTCAGGGAACATGTGGTTTTCTGGAGGGAACTGGCAGATGTGCAGACTTCCCTTTAAGGGAACTGAGTCTGAGTGTCTGTAAGCTTTCTGCTTCCTGAGTCTCTAAGCATTTTGCTAGTGTCCCCCTGAGCATGCCCACTTGAGTTAGGTAGATGGCTCAGTGGAGAGAATACTAGACCTGGAGTCAGGAAGATCTGAGTTCAAATCCCACTTCAGACATTTACTAGCTGTATGACCCTAGGACACCTCAGTTTCCCTATCTGTAAAATGGGGATAATAATAGCACCTATCTCCCAGGGTTGTTGAAAGGATAAAATTGTTGTTGGTCTTGGTGTTCATCCTTTGTTTTTGAAGGGGGCATCACAGGTGGTATCTTTACTCATGCGTGAATTGGATTTAAGTGAGGCAAAGTTGCACAAAGATGTCAGTCTTGCTCTCTCTTCCAGAGTCATCCAAGTCCAGTGGAAAGAAAAAAGGCAAAATGACTGGTGATGGCTGGGCAATTTTATGCAGAGAATAAATGCAGTTTTGTATTATTGTTTAAATAATTATATGGTTATAGGACTCATTCCAAATCTGGAATTCCCAGATTCTTTGATTCTCGAGTTCTCAGTTCACATTTGACTGTTGTTGGGAGGTATGCATATTGAAATATGTTGCTTAGTAGACTCACATGAGCCTTTTATAATAAAAACTATAGAAGGATAAAATTAGATGCTATTTGTAAAGCTCTTTGCAAACTTTAAAGAGATATACAAATGCTAGCTTTATTATTATGTTAAATGAGATGGTTAGAAGTGATGAGCTTTTCATGGATCTTCAAACTAACTAGGACTGTGTTTGGATTCCCAGGATCATTTCCCTCCCTGGGAATATTGTGAGAATATAGGGGTGGGATTTTGGGGAGTCACATACTTGGTTGTGAAGGATAACTGGGGCCTTGAAGAACAACTGAGAAGAATGCAGTGAATTCCTTATGCCTGGGCATCCTTTTGGAAAGTGAAAGGTCAATGGGACTATTCAACAGAGAAAACCAAAATAGGGTTCTTTGTTTGACATGGCATCCAAGCAGACAGAAACCTTAATTCTCTAAGACAAACTGAGGTCTGGGAGTTTTCCATGACTCTGAGGGAGCAATCTAAAAGGGATACCACTGTGTGTGTGTGTGTGTATGTGTGTGTGTGTGTGTATGTGGTGCTAAATATTGGAGAAGAATGTGGCAGAAAATGCAACAGAGAAAGCTATAAAAGGAGAGATTGTAGAGCCATTTTCTGGAAGCTAGAGTGAAATGCAAGCGATTAAGTGAACTGTTCACCAAAGCCCTAGTATGAGATGCATCCTAAGGAACCACACTAGAAAGTTGAATTTGAGAGTCCTGGACAATCTGGGAAAGGAGGCAGAATGAGCCGGGTAAGTCAAGCCACCACCATCTTGACCATCATCTCCTCTCCCAACCTGATGGAAGATAGCTTAGGACCCTGAATCCAAGAGCTTTGGGAAGAGCAATGCTTCTAACTTGGTGCCGTCATCACGGGAAACAAACCCAGTGGAGAGAAGCCTGACAACTGCTCCTCCAGGTGCTACAGCCGGGTCTCTGTCTAAGGAAAGATGCAGACATCCTTCTCAAAGAAAAGTTCTTGCCACAGTCAAATGAGTCAGTACCCAAAATGGGTATGGTTTTACCAGTGGAAATGACATGAAAGAAAAGGCTACTCCTAAAGACTGTGGGACCTTTCCATCAACTTTACAGCTGAAAGCTTCCATATATATTGTTTCCCTTATTAAAGTTTGAACTCCTTGAAAGCAAAGACTGTCTCACTATGCTATTTGCACTCCTATCACTTATTAGGGTGCTTTGCACACGGTAAGAATTTATTAAATGCTCTTGAAATTAATTCATTCAAATAACTGAGATTATTCAGGGTATGTAAAAGGGGGTTTCCAGAGAACCTGGGAGATAGAATATAAAAGAATATAAGAAATAAAACTCTAATGCTGGAAACTAAAATGACACAATCTCACTACATTTTAACTGCTTCAGAGCTGCTACCCTGCACTGAGGAGAGGGAACAACTTGTGGAGAGCCATGTGATGGGATACTTGAAGAGTGGGGAGAAAGGATGAAGGACAGCAGCAAGAGTTGGAGTGGAATCTCTGTAGACAGAATTGAGCATCAAGAAGCAGCGAACAGGAGCAAGGAGCATAACAGCAGTGAGAAGGAGTGAGATTCTGACAGGAAACAGAGGGTAGCTATTTTCTGGGCTTGGCCCCCATCAGGCCTCTGCTTGGGTGCCTCCTTTACCCTTCCCTGGTCTACCTTCCCTGCCTCTCCCCCTGCTTCAGCTCCCTTTGATATGTCATCTTCTCTCATTAGAATTTAAGTTCCTTGAGGGCAGGGACCATATTTCATTTTATTTGTATCTCTATTTAGTGCAGTGCCTAGAATACATAGTAAGTAATTAAGCAATGTTTATTGACTAATATTGACAGGGCCTCCAGCTCCATGAAGATTTGAATTCTAGTTCTGTCCCTGGATCTAATTTACTATGGGACCTTAGGAAAATAAATCTCATTTCTTTGGGTTTCAGTTTCCTAATCCATCACATGAAAGGTTTGGGAAGAATGATCTCTAAGGTTGCAGCTGGTACTATTATCATTCCATTTTATAGATAAGGAAACTGAGGCTGACTTTCCAAAGGCATGCAGCTAGTGTCTGAGTGTTCAATCTACTTTAGTGACTCTCTAAAAGACACTAACAGAGTTTGCAGTAGAACTAGGAAACAGAGAGATCTCTCTACTCTCCTATGTTGTAAATTCTTGGTCACATCCCTAGCCTTGACTGGACTAGGGAGTTAATGAGAGAAGCTTGGTCTAGTTTAACCTTTTCTGGTCTGCTTGGTCCTGGATTAAGTGGTCTAATCAAAGGCTTTATGTGTTTCTTGGCATGACTCCTAGAAATCTGGGATACTTTTTGGCAAAGGCTTTCATCCTGGGCCCAGATGATAGGTATATGGATACAATGAAACCTCATGGAAAGTGGAAAGAACAGAGACTACATTTGGAATTAGGAGACCTGGACTCAGAAAGGGAAGTCCATTATCTATAAAATAAATGTTCCACATATCCTTTTTTTTATGTGTTATTTAATCTATCACATATACCTCAGCCTCCTATGCAGGAGTCAGGGTCCTGGGTGATGGCCAGAGAGTGGAAGCAGGATGTACCTGATGAAGTCAGGATGCACATGTTTCTGGTGTGGATGGGAATGAGGGGACTCTGTTTTAGAAAATTTGTCTATATTTTTTTCCTATCTTTTTCCCATTAATTTGTGTAGGAAATTTAAATAGATAATACTGGTTATAATATTGCCATGCAAAATAATAGTGGATATTTATGTAGTTCTTAATAGTCTACAAAGCATTTCATGTAGGGTATTTAATTAGATCCTTACAAAAACTCAGAGAGGAATGCCAGTCAGCTGTTTTTCTTCCCACTTTACAGATGTGTAATTTGAGGTACAGAGAGTGTAAGTATCATGTCCATAACAACAGAGCTAAATAAATATCAGCATATGAATTTGAAATTAGATCTTATGGCTTTTTGGAGTGCTGCTGGGCTGCTTCCCTATCATATACATGGTGAAGTCCAAACAGAGTCTTGTTGTAAACAAGGTGGAGACTTTGTGGTCTGAAGGGCCAGGGAATGACTTTCTATAGGTTGTCACCTTTGAGAGCATCCATGGAATATTCCCAGGGGAAGATGATGGAGGGAAGGAGAGAGAGAGAGACAGAGAAAGGAAAGAGAGAGGAAAGAAGGTGGGAAGGAGATGGAGACAGAGAGAGGGGAGGGAGTGGGGTAGAGAGACAGAGAGAGAGAGAAAGAGAGAGAGAGAAAGAGAGAGAGAGAGAGAGACAGAGAGAGAGAAAGAGAGAGAGACAGAGAGAGAGAGAAAGAGAGAGAGACACAGAGAGACAGAGAGACAGAGAGAGACACAGAGAGAGAGAGAGAGACAGAGAGAGAGAGAGAGAAAGAGAGACAGAGAGAGACACAGAGAGACAGAGAGAGAGAGAGAGAGAGAGAGAGAGAGAGAGAGAGAGAGAGAGAGAGAGAGTCTGTCTATCTCTTGCAAAGCCATTTGAGTGTTTCTGGATATTTCACACAGAAACAGCATGTGAAAAATAATAGTGGTGCAAGGAATTCTTCCCTGCTCTGAAATAGGGTGTGTATGAAGAGCTGAGCGGTCGTGTTTATGACATGACTCGGGGGTGATGGCAGGAAATTATGCTTTGAGACGTGTGGACTGAACATTAAGGAATAAAAAAACTTTAATGTGAGATGCTGTAGATGATGGAATAATATATAATATTTACATAGCGCCTTCTGTCCGAGGATTTGTCAGCATGAACCCCATAGCTCTGAGGGTTTTTCAAGGCAGGCACAGAGCAAGAAGAAGGAGTCTCACAAAAAGAAACTACATGAAAGTTGTACTGACTTGTCAGATTTCTTGGAACTTCGAACCTTCTCCCAAAGGCCCTTAAGAAACACCAACAATAACAATGATACTCTATTATGCTCATGAACTTGTGATCTTGTCAGTGTTAAGTCCATTCAGGTGAAGTCAACAAGCAATTTTTTTTAGGCACCAATTTTGTGCCGGGCATAGTGATAAGTACTGGGGATACAAAGAAAGGTAAAAGAACTTCCTGCTCATAAGGACTTCACATCATTTCTTCCAGTGATTCACAACCCATCTAGGCCTGCCCAACCTATGGGCAGCTCTTATCTATGTTGGTTTTGAGTTACTTCACTTGTATCTAATTCTTCATGACCCCATTTGGAGTTTTCTTGACAAAAACTGGAGTTGTTTGCCATTCTCTCCTCCAGTTCATTTTACGGATGAGCAACTGAGGCAAAAAGGCTTAAGTGACTTGCCCAGGGTCACACAGCTAGTAAGTGTCTGAGGCGGGGTAGGAGCTTGTGAAGATGAGTCTTCCTGATTCCAAGCTCAGTGTTCTATCCACTGCACAACCTAACTGCTCTTTGACTCTTGTCTATATTCTCCCATAAATTCATATCAAAGGGTCCACCAAAGTGCTGATGGCCTTTTTTGCATTCTTCTGAAATTGTGGTCAGTGAAGCATGCTTTTGTCCCTTGCTTTCACTACATTACTAACCCATCTTTTATTTCCTGTTTTACATTTCTCAGATGACATCTTTCACACAAATAAGTCAAGTTGTCAGAAAGCATTTATTAAACTCTTACTATGTGCCAGGCACGGTGCTGAGGATACAAAAGAAGGCCCAAACAACCCTTTCCCTCTGGGAGCTTACAGTCCAGTGGGAGAGACAACATGCAAACAGCTACATAGAGATAAGATACAAACAAGGTAAATTACAAAAATTGTGGGGATAAAAATTATCCAACCTACTGTAAAAGAAACTGAGGTAGGGCTCTGAGCCAAAGGTATGTTATTCAAGATCTGAGATGCCCTCTCATTCCAGGGATCTGTTTTTGTAGGGTTTGATATGTAAACATTCAAGAACAGCTATACCAGATACAGAATAATTTCATTGGTTGGCACAGGACATATAAGTTAAAGTAATCAAAGCAATATATCAACAGTCACCAGCTGGGCAAAGCAAGGAATATCTCCACTGACTAGGTGATCACAAGAAGAGAGAATGGTCTGAAGGTACAAAAATAATTTGGGGGACCTTCCATGTAGTTGAATTACCTCTGCTATACTGGGCTTGGTCACCACAAACAGGAAGAACAAGGGTAAAGGGCCTCTTTCCAGCTTTCCATGATTATGCAAGTGATCTTACCATGTGAGCTCACATCTCTGGGGCCAAATATACAGAACCTATAGTCATAACAAATTGATTGATGCCAATTGAAATAGAGTAGGGGGTATTCAGTGAAACAGCTTTCTCATTCCTCCCTTTGATCCATAAAACACCCCAGTCTTTCTTTGGATTGCAACAATCTGAATTCATGGAGGGCAGCCCTCCATGGGTGATAGAAAACCAGTAGGGGACTGAGGCATTAAGGTGACAGTAAAAAGGGAAATGGAGACAATTTATATTAATTATGTTCCATTTGATTGAACAGTAACTTAGAATATACTAAATGTAATAATAAATGTCGAGGTGACACTCACTGACAAAAAACCATGAGGTACCTTCTAGCAAAACATGTCATACAAGATATGAAAACTGGGGACCATAGGGCATTTGTTCAAGTACAGCAACTCAAGCGTTGTCTGGCCTACATACAGGTTCTGAAAATGTTTATGAAAACTATTCAAGCGATTTCGACAAACAATCACCCCATTTTGGTGATGAGCAGCAACATCCCTGCAGATGACACAAACAGATTCAGATGATGAGGAACTGGTTCAGTTCCATGGACAAAGGAATTACCATTATTAACAGTTGCTGCTGTCAGGGGTGGAGCAAAAGCCAAAGTAGGAGACTGAGAAGTTTCAGTCACTACAGGCTTAGGAACAGGTGGATTAGGAACCATTTGTGGAGAGGATGATGATGATGAATCCCATCTCATATAGTTGTCCAATCTTTGAAACGTCCTTTGATACAATTCTGTGGTCCTCTGGAGATCTCTCCTCTTAGGAAAACTGGAATGACTGGGGCTTCAGAGAAGCTTCTGGTGGATTTGCTTCTCTAGTTCAGGTGACTTGCAGAAATCTCTTCCCTGTTAAAAATCTCTGAGAAATTTTAATACAATTCTAATTTACTATGACAATAACCAGGTCAGGTGGTGAGACCAACTTAAACCTTAATACCATTAATATCAACATCACCAGATCAGAGAATTTATATTTTTAGGTAGGCAAATCCAAATAACAATTGAAAAAATTTAAAATTCTGAACCCAGATTTTTATACTTGGCCTATATAATTCTGGGATGGGATGTATAAATTCATTGAGTAGTTAATTTCAAGATAATACAGATCAGATAAGTTACTTGTAGTAAAACATTTGCCTTTTAAGACATGCTCATCATTTAGGTGGTGATAAACTCAAATAAAATTGACTTTTCCCATTTAGATAACATAAGATATTTTAATATAATCCAAACTTAAGATGTTTCTGTTTTAGGCTTAGCAACAATTTGGTCCCATAAACTGGTTCCATCAATACCCAATTATCCTTACATTAATTTTAGGAAGGACTAAAAATTTTAGACTAAACAACTCAAATCTATGAAACTTCAGAGAATTTTAACTGTTGTATCATGAGGGCCTGAATTAGAAAATGAGTCTTTGTCTCTCTTAATATTATTAGGCAGATGTTTCAAACAATTTTTTACATGTAAAATTCTTGATTCTATTATGAAAAATGTATCACATTTCCTACTAATCATATTATCATGATCAAAGAATGTAAGAGGATGGTCTCTCATAAATGAAATAACCCACCAATTGTAATGCTTCATGGTCTCTATTATTTGTGATTCAAATGACTGCACTTGGACTTATTAACAGAATCTGTTATATGAGGAGAAAGGCAGGGACATAGAAGCATTTGTTCTATTTCAGGTATGAGTCATAGGCAGCCAATTGTATGACAGGATGTCATAACCAGTCTCAGAATTAACTAGATGGGAAATTTTCTTACTTACCAAGATGGGGATAAGTCAAGAGAATCCTGCCATCATTTGCAGGGTCATTCTCTTGACTTTCCCAGAGACAGACATCCACCAGTGGCAGTCCTCAGACTACAGGGGCACATAGCATTTCCCTTGAATGATGAATCAGTAGCTTTATGCAGGATCAGGCACTTATACCTGGATTCAAGACTTAGAATAGCAGCAAATTAAAGTCCCAAGAGACTCTTCCTTAAGCAAAAAAAATTTACTGATTACAGCTCAAGGATAGATAATTGTTATTTTTCTCAAAATTAGCCTCAAAATTTTATTTAGAATTTTTTAAACTATTGACAAATTGCATTATTATTCCCCCCTTGTCTTCAGGTAAAGCCAAAGGGAGATCACACCATTTCTAGAATATAATGAGATGAAACCCCCATCAAAGTCCATGGAGACATATTTGCGCACAATTTCCTTGGTGAAAGCTATGGTATCAGAGGGAGCTATGGTTTTTAAAATTAAGGAATAGTTCAACCTTGGTCAAGGATTGAATTGTGTACAATTTTTTTCTATAAGCTCTCAAAGAGGGGTACAACTTAGCAGATGGCCACCAGTGGATGTGACTTGAAAGGCAAACTGATTAAAAAGCTACACAAATATACTATTCTTTGCTCTGCTAATTTGTTTATAGTACACTCAGACCATGTATCCAGTTGGACATTATTCTTGTGTACAGTGTCAGGCATTGATCTATACCCAGTTTCTGCAACACTGTTATCCAGTTTTCTCAGCAGTTTTTGTCAAACAGTGAGTTCTTAACCCAGAAGTTGGGGTCCTTGGGTTTATCAAACAGTAGATTGCTATATTCATTGACTATTGTGTCTTGAGTACCTAACATATTCCACTAGTCTACCCCACCATTTCTTAGCCAGTACCAAGTGGTTTTGATGATTGCTGCTTTATAATACAATTTGAGATCTGGTAGGGCTAGGGCACCTTCCCTAGTATTTCTTTTCATTAAATCTTTTGATATTCTGGACCTTGTATTCTTGACTCAGCAATATCGTTTCTAGGACTGTATCCAAAAGAAATCATAAAAATGGGAAATGGTCCTCCGTGTACCAAAATATTTATAGCAGCTCTCTTTGTGGTGGCCAAGAACTGGAAATAGAGGGGATGCCCATCAATTGGGAAATGGCTGAACAAGTTGTGGTAAATGAATGTAATGGAATGCCATTGTGCTATAAGAAATGATGAACAGGAAGACTTCAGAGAGGCCTGGAAGGACTTATATGAACTGATGTTGAGTGAAAGGAGCAGATCCAGGAGATCATTGTACACAGTAACAACCAAAATGTATGAGGAATTTTTCTGGTAGACTTAGCCCTTCACAGCAATGCGAGGACCTAAAACATTCCCAAAGGACTCTTGAGGCAAAATGCCATCCACATCCAGAGAAAGAACTATGGAATTGGAACGCAGAATGAAGCAGACTATTTTCTCTTATGTTATGTTTTGTATTGTTTGAGTTTTTCTCATGGTTTCTCCCATTCATTTTGATTCTTCTATGCAACAAGACTAATATGAAAATGTGTTTAATAAGAATGTATGTGTAGAACCCATATCAGATTGCATGCTGTCCTGGGAGAGGGAGGGGGAGAAAAATCTAAGACTTATGGAAGTGATTGTAGAAAACTGAAAACAAATAAATTAATCATAATAAAAAAAATAGAAAGCTACACAAGTTAGATAAGTGGCTATCATACAAGTTTCCACCGGAGTGGTGTTTGGAGTAACCCAGTCTTACTTAATTAAATCTGTTATCCCTTGTGTGAGCATATATATGTTGCTGTTTTTACTTCTTCACAGGTTTATACACCTGTGTATAGTGAATACACAAAGGTTACAATTACATGAGTTTTCACAGGGTCCCAAACGACACTCCCATATTGTTTAAAAAGGTTCCTCTTTCCACTTTGGGTGAGGGATGCCCACCTAAATGGCAGTGCTGCTGTTACAACCCTCCATCAGTAGAGTTCAAGGAAGGTCCCAAATGAAGATCTTCTAAGAGGATTTTGCTATGCTTTTCTCATAATAATAAGCCATTTCCAATTATTATTATTTTCCAGTTTTTAAAAAATATACTCTAATAATGATATAGCAGATGTACTTTTAATGTAATTGTATTCAGATTGAAAAGAGGAATAAATTTGCTTTCACAGCTTCTCTTAGCCTTCTTGTACTTAGAACATCACCAATCATGAGACAATAATTTATTTAAATACCTTTCAAATCTATCAGTTCTTAGAAAGTCATTTATCTTATTATCCTTGGCATTTTCAGAATAGTTTATGTAGTGCCTACCATGTGCCAGGCTTCTTCTCTGTCCTGGAAGTTGATTAAGTCTGTTTTTAGTAACACTTTAAAATGTTTAGTCTATAATTTCCCAATTTTGTTAGCATTCCATGCCAGTTAGACAAAGGTACCTATAAATGAGATAGCATTTTATTCCATTGTGTTCCTACAAGGTCTGAACACTACCGTGCTCATCCTTTACACAAGCCAGGCACTCTGTTAAACACTTCATAACTATGCTTTTCTCCCAGCAACCCTGGGAGAGAGATGGATGTAAATATTTATTATTCCCCTTATTATTCCTAAGGAATGATTAGATTTTTCTACTATATTTTCTACCCAATCAATTTTGATCTGTAATGACTAGTGGCAGTAACTAAACTTCCTTTTGCCCAAGGCTCCGTTACTTTTAGTTGGGTTATATTAAAAAAAAATTCCTGGCGACTCTTCCAACTTCCATTACCGCTTCTTTGTTTCTTTGAGTTGCCCAAAGAACCAAATCAATTCTTTTAAATTTTTTAAATGACTAATCTATTAGCATAATTATTTAAACCAGAACAAAGAGTTAATTCTTTCTCTAGCAAATAATTAATGTATTTTATGAAACATATTTTGTAGACTTCTATTAACCAGGGAAAAGGGCCATGCAGTAACTATCAAAAGTGCATTGGTTTAAAAAATATCCTACATCTCTACTATTTCAACGGGATTAAGACCCTCTCTGAAATCTCCTTTTCAACACTCTCAAAACCTTTACTTTCAAATTTATGCAGACTCCACCTTTTTTTTACCCTATGACTCATTCTCAATTTTAGATTCTAATTTCCTTATACAACACTATTCTTTCTTCTGCTTGCTTAACTCTAGTAAATCCTTTTTTGGTTCTTTAGTGGTTAAAAATATGCAGTTAATACCAATTTCTTTAAGGACTCTTGGGCAATTACAATTAATTACAATCACATAGTTTTTATAAGTGATAGGCAAATAGACCCAAAAACAACTTACTCAATACAACAAGTTTCTCATTTTAGGGTATCACAGATTTTAGCAAGCAGGATGACTTTAGAGAAGAAATCATCTGTCGCCTCAAAATTAACTTTTTTTATGCTGGAAAGACATTCGTTCAGCTATTTTAGCAATTCCCAAGGGAGTAGACCAAACCTCAACTATGGCACAGGAATGTCACAGATATTGGTACCCTAAATGTTCTCTGCTATTTTCACAATAGTAAGTTATTCCTCTCTTGATATTATTCTCTCCTAAAGAAACACTGATTTTTCTATTTTCTCAAAGGCAACTTCCATGGTGCTTGTTGACCATGAATGATGTGGATTTCTGATTGCTTCTTTCTTTTTACAAAGTTTTGATACTTTTGAAAACGATAGTTTCCTGTTAGGAATTTTATGTTTGCCTCTCATCGAAAAAGAAACTAATTTCCTAATAGTTATAAATGAACAGAAATCCTTAATATTCTAATTTAACTTTGAATTCATCTACATGAAATATAGGTCAATAATTAAAAAAAAATCTCAGCTTCCACAAAGGTGTAATATTAATGAGTTAAAGATCTTTCCTGCCCATTAATAGGCCTCAGGTGGAGCCCATTAAGGGAAGCTTGATTAGGGGAGGCTTGTTTTGTGGGAAGGCCCATACCTTCTGTTAATTTCTCATGAGGCACTGAGGGTTGTGATGCCCTCTGGCTCTGAAAAGTGTATATGTACCCTGAGGTGAGATTTTGCTTTGAGGCTTACTCTTTGGAAGAAGGTTTGTGTTCCAGAAGAGACTCTGGGTAGCAGTTAAGGAGCCCCAGGCTTTGAAAACCCAGATGTTGGTGCTTACCTTTCTCTAGTAACTATGAACATATGTAATGGTCGGAACAGATCTGTCTGTTGATCTGTGATGTAAGTATGGCTTACAGTCAGACAGAAGCCCTATCTGTTGGTCTTTATTTCTCTGCTTGAATTTTTTTCTGTTGGCATATGTGATTAAAGAAGGTTGTTGACCCCTCACAAGTAGCTTCCCTTTTAGAAAAGCACTTCTAAGAACCTGTGCTAGTAGGCCATCTTGGATATGTCGGGGTGTTTGCTGTTAGAAAAGGCCAAGATTTCAAGTTTCAGCGCCCAATATCATCAATATGCTCTTGTTTTAATATATATTTGACAACCATTTGAATTAGATCCTTTTATTTGAAGCAAAGCAATTTCTTGATTTAAAATTTATATTTTTATTGAAATACTTTTTGACATCATATAGGGTTAACAGGAATTATACTACCTGATGGAGATTGTGTTTTCTGAAGAGTTCAGAGTATAATTTTTCCCCTTTTCCTTTCAAATCACTTAAAATTAAATCCATTTTTTTTTAACCTAACCTGTTGTAAGATATCATTTAGTAGAGATTACATATCACCATTTTATGGCTTGGCAAGCTTCTAGTTGATAAGAATTTCTTTTATAGTTAAGTTTCCTTATTTCATCCCATAAAATATTTATTTATCCTGAAATAATTTTCAAGTTCTGGCTTTCTGTCTCAAAATTTCAGTATTTTTATAAGTTATATGCTCATTTTAATTGGAACTTTTGTGATCTGAACACCCTTGATCATTTATGACTTTTCATGGCTTTCAGACTGGCTACCTTTACTTTCAAAGCTGCCATCATTGCAAACTGAACTGCTTGAGAGGCCTTGGTGTGGCTATAATCAGCCCTAATACCACAAAAACTCCTGAGGACATTTCTCTCCTATTATAGGGTTACAGGGTTCCATCTCTAGACCCCACTCTCTCAATTGGAATCCCAGTGCCCTGCTCCTTCAATCATAGGCACTGCTACCAGTAGCATTGTCTTTTCCCTTTTCCCCTTTTATGTGAACTAAACTATTCCTTATATTTTTAGGGTTTGGGTAATAGGAGTCTATGTCCTGAAGAGTCATATGGTTCAGTCCCCTTCAGCCTTTATGAGAGTCTTCTGGAGATCTAGTTACAGACTTTGTATCCAGGCTCATAAGACTAAGAGATCCCCAAAGAGGCCCTATCTGCTGGCACCTCTGTTAGGTGTGCATGCACTTATTTTATTCCTGTATCTAATTTTTTTCTGCATACATATTCTTGCTTAATTCTATCTTCAGTGATTCTTTGCCTAACTTG
This sequence comes from Bettongia penicillata ogilbyi, assembly GCA_023548195.1. Taxonomy (NCBI): domain Eukaryota; kingdom Metazoa; phylum Chordata; class Mammalia; order Diprotodontia; family Potoroidae; genus Bettongia; species Bettongia penicillata. The sequence goes on along the minus strand of JAJHZJ010000155.1, from coordinate 2,745,062 downwards.
CTGTAGCCTTATTTATATAATTTGAACTTATTTTCACTAACTAGTGATGTTAACATAAGTTTTGCTGTGTTTTAATTTACCTAAATAATTGACTTATACTGCAGTAATGTCATTAAACTTCACCCACCTTGAGTTGTTTCCTGATTTCAAAACAAGTTTTCTTTTTCTGGGCATACTTTGGAAATTGTCTTCAATCTGGATCCCTAATCAGGACTTGCTTGTTGCCATCAGGTTGGTTATTTAAAATCACTCAACTACAGATGGGTAAATAAACTCCATTTCTATCCACTTCTATTTTTTTCTGAAGATGGTCTAAAATTTCCTTGTTTTGCTTTCCAATAATAAAAATTCCTTCCTATGATAAACTCATCCCAACTTTAAGTAACAATCAAAATCACTCTAGTCTGATTTGCCATTGCCAATTGGGTTCACCCATTTAAAGTGTACTTTGTATTTAGAACAAATCTCTAATAAATAGAACTGGTTGAAGTTCCGTTCCTCTAGACTTTTTTTTGCCGAAGTGTAATCACAGAAAGAAAAACTGAGATTGATGAAGGATTTAGCAATATCAATAGTTCATTTATTCTAAATTGAGTTGAGAAGCTAATCAATAAATTCCATAACTTTCTAAGTAATCAAAAGTTTTATGCTTTGGCCAAAATAATTCTGCCTGAACCTTTTGTATTCTCAAACCAAACTTCGCACAGCTTAATAGCTTTTTCTTTGGTCATCTCCACCCCCCAGACTACCCTTTTCTCAGGCCATAATGAACATTCCATGGGATGCATTCCTCCTCTTGTGCCTGACCTCATCTCTCCTGCAGGGGTGCCTGATCCCTGCACTGGCACTTTTTGGAGGAACTTCCCTTGACAGAATTGGACTAGCCTTTCTGAGAAGTCTCCCAACTGAAGGTATTTAGAGATTATGTCACTGGGATATCCCCCCCTTGGACAGGGTGTTCACCCTTTTCCCAGGCCATCAAAATAAAACGAGAGATAATTTCCAATCCACCAGAATTCTGCTTATATAGGCATCTTTCCTATAGTTAACGCTGTATGTAATATCCAGGAATATTTTTGGCAATTTCTCCAATACTTCCAATTCTTAATTTTTGGGCTTAACCTCTAGAGTCTTAAGACTGGCCAACTGAGGTCTAAAGGTGCTTTAAAAGGGAACATTCCACAAAATTTATACCTACTTTTCTTTAAAACTTTCTGAAAATTTAGTTCTGACTTAGTCCTAAGCAAATATAAATTAAAATAATCTTTTTTCTATCCTCATATCTATAAAACTAAAATAAACCTTCTTCTCAGATCGAAAGAGGGATTGCTCTCAAGATGGTCACAGCCATGACAGCTTACTGTTGAGGTCGGGAATATCTCTCCTAAGGCCTCCAAAGTTCCCTTCAATAAATAGTTTGTTTCTTTTTTAAAAAATTAAATAATTAATTTTTAGTTTTCAATATTAACTTCTATAAGATTTTGAGTTTTACCTTTCCTCTCCCCAAGATAGTGTGCAATTTGATATAGGCGCTCTCTTTATATATATTCATATTAAATAATTTCCGTATTAGTTATATTGTAAAGAAGAATTAGAGCCAAAGAGAAAAACCATAAGAAAGAAGAAACAAAGACATAAAAGGAGAGAAAATGGGATGCTTCAATCTGCATTCAGACTTCATAGTTCTTTCTTTGCATGAGGATAGCATTTTCCATCATGAATCTTTTGGAATTGTCTTAGATCCTTGCATTGCTGAGAAGAGCTAAGTCTATCAAAGTCAGTCATCTCAATGTGACCGTTACTGTGTACAATGTCCTCTTGGTTCTGCTTATTTTAGTAAACATCAGTTCGTGTAAATCCAGGTTTTTCTAATGTCCGCCTGCTTATCATGTCTTATGGAAAAATAGTAATCCATTACATTCATATACCACAGTTTGTTCAGCCATTTCCCAACTGACGTGCATCCCCTAAATTTCCAATTCTTGGCCACCACAGAAAGAGCTGCTATAAATATTTTTATACATGTGAGATCTTTTCCCATTTTTTATGATCTCTTTGGGATACAGACATGGTATTGCAGGGTCAAAGGTTATGCACAAATTACTCTCCAGTTGGATCAGTTCACAAAATTCCACCAACAATGCATTAGTGTTTCAATTTTCCCACATCATTTTCAACATTTATCATCTTCCTGTTTTGTCATGTTAGTCAGTCTGATAGGTATGTGGTACCTCAGAGTTGTTTTGATTTGCATTGCTCTAATCAATGGTTAGAGCATTTTTTCATACGACTACAGATAGCTTCAATTTCTTCATCTGAAAACTGCCTGCTCTTTGATAATTTATCAATTGGGGAATGACTCGTATTCTTATAAATTTGACTGGGTTCTCTATATATTTGAGAAATGAGGCCTTTATCAGAGACATTAGCTTTAAAAATTGTTTCCCAGCTTTCTGCTTCCCTTCTTATCTTGGTTGCATTGGCTTTGTTTGTGCATAATGTTTTTAATTTAATACAATAAAATTATCCATTTTGTATTTCATAATGTTCTCTGTGTCATTTGGTCATTGGTCAATCAATTTGAGAGATTTCTCCACTGATGACATGAATTATTTAATTACTCAGTGTTAAAGGAATTTAAAGACAAAAAACCTGTTTTAACTCTGCCAGTAGGGAGTTTTAAAATTAGTTAGGTGACTAGCTGGCTAAAAATGAGGAACTAAAAATCCCACTGCTAAATCTCCCTGGTGTTAATGAAATAAAAGTAAGAAAAATGGAAGGGAAAAAAAACAGCCTATGTTTAAAAAGTTAAAAGTATGACCACATAAGTTTTATTTAAAAAAGGTAGAATTTCAATGCTCTTGAGCTTATAAATTTAGATAGATTAGTTACAGATTCAAACAGTCCCTCTCAGCCCAATGGGGGACTCTTCTTAAAAAATGAATTTAGGGTAAATCAAGGCAGATTTACCAGTCTTGAAGACACTTACCTCAGGCTCAGAGAATTTGGGTACAGACAGTGAAGGGAGTCCCTCACTGGGGCCAGTGTCCTTGGGGGAGCCACTGTTGAAAATTTGGCCATGTGTGCATTTCCTTTTTGGGTCTTTGGAGGAGCCAGCCAAAAGAGGTTGGGGTCCATGCATCACTGTCCCATCTGGAGTGCCATTAATATGAGAGAAAAATTATTCAACTTACAATAAAAGAATCTGAGGCAGAACTCTGAGTCAATGCCAATTAATTAAAGGGTCTGTGGTCCCCTCTAATGAAGTAGACCCCAGATCTTTCTCATGATCTGAGATGTCTCCCTCTTTCTAGGGCCCCATTTTTATGGGGTTTGATATGTAAACATTCAAGAATAGCTATACCAGATACAGAATAATTTCATTGGTTGATACATGACACATTAACTAAAATAAGTAAAGCAATATATCAAGAGTCACCAGTTGGGCAAAGCAAGGAATATTTCCATTGACCAAGTAGTCATAAGATGGGCACCTGTTCATGTTGGACAAGAGAGAATGGTTCAGAGATACAGAAATAATTTTGAGGGACCTTCCATATAGGTAAGTCACCTCTGCCACACTGGGCTTGGTCACAACCAAGAAAAACAAGGGTGGAGGACCTCCATCCAGCTTCTCATGATTACACAAATAATCTTACCATCTGTATCTAACAACTCTGGGGCCAAATATACAGAACTCTTATTAAATTGATTGATTCTGATTGAAATAGAGTAGGGGGTCTTCAACGAATCAACATCCTCATAGTTGATATTTATAAAGCACTTGAAAGTTTGCAAAATATTTTATGTAAATTTTCTCATTTGAACCTACTAAAATCCCATGAGAAAGCTTCTCTAGATATTGTGATCTCCATTTTATTAGGTAATAACTGTAATAGCTAGCATTTGTATAGTGTTGTAAAGTTATTTATTGTAGGATATCTCCTTTGATCCTCACAACTAAGTAGGAGATCCAGAGAAGTTAAGGAAGCTGCCCATGATCACACAACTGGCAAAGAAGGATTCAGACCCAGATCTCACTGATCCTAGCACACTATTTGCTATACTCCTCAGACAGCTGAGGACTTAGAGTGACATAAGGAAGGTCATCAATGCATAGCAAAGTTGGACCAGCTACTTTCTTTTTTCCACTGAAGACAAGAGATAAAGAAATGGGAAATGCGAATGACATTGGGCATGAGGCAGAACTTTAATGTCAGTACGTTCAGTTAGATATTAGATGATAATAAAGAAAGGAGCTGTGTAAACTCAACCAACTAAGCCAAATACTAAGCACCTCCTAAGTGCAAAGTGCTGAGAACCAAAGATAAAGACACTACCCTCCAGGAATTTATAAGGGGGAGATAAGACAATTGAATCTGATACAAGGTGGAAGAAGGTGATAAGGACAACGGAGAGCTCTTTAGAGTACCTTTGATTTTGAAACCCTATGATCTTATGACTTTCATTTCTGGGGACCAGGGAAGGCTTCAGGGAGGTGGCAGACCTTGAATTGAGCTTTGAATGAACAGGATGTTAACATGAAACTATGAAAAGTAAGGGGCAGCTAGGTGGTGTTTTGCACAGAGCGCCGGTCTGGAGTAGGGAAGACTCAGCTTCCCGAGTTCAAATCTGGCCTCAGATGCTTAGTAGGTGTGTGACCCAGGGCAAGTCACTTAAGCCTCGTTGCCTCAGTTTCTTCATCTAGAAAATGAGCTGGAGAAGAAAATGGTAAGCAACCACTCCAGTGTCTCTGCAAAGAAAACCTCACATGAGGTCACAAAGAGTGAGCTATGATTGAACAACATGAAGATCAAGGGAGTTCCATCTAGGCTTGGGGAGGAGGGAGATGTCCTGCAATGAAGTGGGCAGGAGGTAATCAAGCCTTACCCCCCTCTCTCCCTGGTCCAGTTTACATTTCGATAATACAATAAAAATAGTTGTATAGTGCCCTATGGTTGTAAAGTGCTTTACACAGGTTATCTGGTGCATAGTGTCTCAAAGGGAAAAGAATGAAATAAGGCTGGAAAGGTGGACTACAAGAGACTGTGGAGAACCTTGAATGCCAAGCTAAGGAGTTCAGGTTTTATTCGATAGGCAGAAGAGAACCTGTAATGATTTTTGAGATGGAGAGTGGACAGGTAAGCTTATGGGTGAGGAGGAGAATGATGTAAAGGATGGGTCTGAGAGGGGAGACATACACATACATAGTTACCAGAGAAAGAGAAGCACTAACGCCTGGATTTTCAAAGCCAGGGGCTCCTTAACAGCTACCCAGAGTCTCGTCTGGCACAAGAGTAAGCCCCAAAGCAAAACCTCACCTCAGGGTATGTATGTGTGCTAGTCCTTCATTGCCGAAGAAGATCATGCCATCAGATAAATGATGACATGACTTGCACTTGACTTTGTTTTGAGTGAGGGAGGGCTATGCAGGTCACCAGCCTCACTTCTCCTCCAGAGCCATCTGAATCCAGTGACTAGATATTCCTCAGGATGACTAGAGGTGACCCAGGTTGAGGCAATTGGGGTTAAGTGACTTGCCCAAGGTCACACAGCTAGTGAGTGTCAAGTGTCTGAGGTGAAATTTGAACTCAGGTCCTCCTGACTCCTGCCCTGGTGCTCTATCTACTGCACTACCTAGCTGCCAACCTCAGGGTATATATACACTTTTCAAAGCCAGAGGGCATCACAACCCTCAGGGCCTCATTAGAAATGGGCCTTCCTACAAAACAAGCCTCCCCTAATCAAACTTCCCTTAATGGGCTCTGCCTGAGGCCTATTAATGGGCAGGGAAGATCTTTAACTCTTATTAACATTACACCTTTGTGGAAGTTGAGATTTTTAAAAAAAATTATTGATCTATATTTCATGTAGATGAATTTAAAGTTAAATTAGTATATTAAGGATTTCTGTTGATTTATAACTATTAGGAAATTAGCTCCTTTTTTGATGAGAGGCAAACATAAAATTCCTAACAGGGAAACTGTTATGCAGGGTAGGTTTGAGGTAAAGCAGATCTGATGGGCAGTTGCTATGTGTGTGAAGAAGACAGGTTGGATGGTGGCAAACGACTCTCTCAAGTTGGAGCCATGGGACTTGGCTCCTGATTGAGCATAGAGGGGAGGGAAAGGGAGGAATTCTTTTAAATATTATCTCTTCACATCTGCCTGGAATGACTTATGTTTTCTGATCCTCTCCTCCAAATGCAATTGTTCCACTTGAGAGGTTTTAATGTACGCCATATATAAAGAATGGAAAATGGTCTTTGCAGTGTGCAAAGAAGATTTATTGAGGCTTTTCTATTTTTGTGACACCCCTGCCCCCAACTGCTGGTTCCTGCTTCCAAAAACTGGTTAGTATTATCTATGTGTATATACACATATGCATGTTATATACATCCACACATATCTCTGTACATATACCAACGTACATTTATACACATAGGCATATCCATGCATATATATAGATGTATAGATGTGTATTCACGTAGGTATGAATATATGCACTGAAAGGGGGCCATGTTTGTGTATACACATATATGTATATGCATACACTCATATATACATGTATGTATTCTCTTTTAAATCTATTGTGTTCTCTGTGTATATGTTGTATCTCCCTGGTGGAATGTATGTTCTCTGAGGTCAAGATTTATTTTCATTTTGTCTTTGCCTCTTCAGTGATATGTATAGTGCCTGATATACAATAAGTACTTAATAAATGCATCTTGATGGATAATCATGTCTCCCCCTTCTGATTCATCCTTTACATCATTCCCCTTCTCACCCACAGGCTTATCTGTCTATTTCACTCACCATCTCAAAAATTATCTCTTCTGCCTATCAGGTTCTCTTCTCCCTATCAGATAAAATATAAACTTCTTAACTTGGCATTCAGGGCTTTCCAAAGCCTGGTTGCAGCCCACCTTTCCAGCCTTATTTCATTCTTCTTCCTTTGATACACTATTTATTGATAATAAACCCTCATTTAACAAGTACCTACTGTGTACACAATTCTGTAATGGCAGCTTTGGATAGGAGGAAGGCAAGAATAAAGAGATATTACCCTCACCTGCTACAGGATTATAGTCATGTTCAGAAAATAAAGCATGAGTGTGCATGTACACATACACACAGACATAGAGCAGGGGATTTAGCTCTCTCACTAGCTGCTATGTAAGCTTGGGTAAGTAGAGTCACTGGGTTGACTTAGATGATCTTTAAGGTACATTTTAGCTCTAACTTAAAAAAAAATATATCTTTCCAAAGTACTTATCTGACATCATTGAAGAATGAACTCTTCCACATAAGTGAATATTCAAGATACTACTAATTAGGTGTTAACACTTAACTTGGCTTGGATTCTGGGCTATGTTTGGCAAGGTTATCAAAATAAAGAATGAGCAGAAAAGACTAAGGTTTATAGATCTGAATATGAAAGGAACCTTAGGGATCTCACCCTTCTAACTCCTTTTTACAGATGAAGAAACGGAAACCTAAATACTTGAAGTGACTTTAGTATGAAGGAAAGTAAGAATTCAAACACAGGCCTTCGATTCCAAATCCAGTATCCTTTCCAGTGCACCAGGCTGAGTCTCATAGGAAAGGTCAAGGATTCTGGATTTGTTTGTGATACATATTTTACATTTTATTACTATTATCACTCTTTTAGAGACTGGAATGCCATGTACTGGAAGCATCAAGTAGAATCCCTAGTAACTTACTCAGTGCCTAAAGTATAGTAAATGCTTAATAACTACTTGAGTGAATGAATTTTTAATATATCTTTACTGAATTTGATTTAAGTCTAAAAGAGATATTCTGCCATGTTCAATTATTGATATTGTACTACTTTTCCAGTGCTACTTTCACCATGAAGTTTTCCTGATACCCTCCTCAGCTAGGAGTGATAACTTTCTCAGTTTACTTCGTATCATAAACATATTCCCTTATAACTTGTGATGTGTTTAGCCATGCTCATTTCTTCCTCATTGCCACTAGATTTCTTTGAAGGATGGGAAGGAATATCATGATAGAGTAGAAAGATCATTTTTGTTGTTGTCTTTTCAGTTGTGTCTGACTCTGTGACCCTATTTGGAGTTTTCTTGGCAAAGATACTGGAGTGGTTTGCCATTTCCTTTTCCAGTTCATTTCCAGTTGAGGCAACTGAGGCAAACAGAGTTAAGTGACTTGCCCAGCGTCACTCACCTAGTAAGTATCTGTGGCTGCATTTGAATTCAGGTATTCTTGGCTCCAGGCCTGGTGCCTAGCTACCCAGTCACTTAGCTGCTCAGAAAGAACACTGTCAATTAAGAAATGCAGGGTGAATTCTATCATTACTACTTATTGTTTTCGTGACCTTGGCCAAGTTACTATATGTCTTCTGAACTTTCAGTTTCTTCGTCTGTTAAATGTCTTAATTTTCATTTACATTTGTCCGTATAAATTCCTATTTTATTAAATTTTATTTATTTATTAAATTTATCAAATTCTAGCCTCTCAAGATATTTTCTGTCCCTGATTTTGTCTAATGTATGATCTATTCTTCCTAGCTTTGTGCTATCAGCATATTTGATCAGCACTTTTTCTGAGATAATTTCATCTGTTGCACCAAATCATTTCTGAGGTTCCTTCAAGCTCTAACATCCAGATGTCATTACTATATTTTGCATCTCCCCCAATGTATTACATATAATTAGAGCTTAATAAATGTTTGTGAAGAATGAATGCTGACTATTATTTATCATACAGAGATGTAGTAATCGAAGCCCAGATAAGTTAATTACTTTCTTAAGGTCACAGTGAATTGGCAATGGCTTGTTCCATATTTAATATTAGTTTTGGATCAAAATGAAGACCAGTCAGGCTGATATCATCATTTAGTATGTGTCCATAGTGTGCAGAGAACTACACTGGATGCTGAGAGAGGATAAGCTGGAAGTAGGAAATATAGTCTTTGCTCTTTGGATGCTCATAGTTTGTGCAATTTAGGACCAAATAGTGTTCCAATTTCACATAGTTAAGACAATTTTGAGCTAAATAGCCATTAGCAATCTAAACAAAGAGATTGGTAGATAAGGGAAATGCCATAGAAATAATATACCGGTATTTGAGTCATCCATTTGGCCAGATGTCTCATCTTATCCTTATGGATAAGATAAATTCACATGAGTTAGATAATAATACAGTTAGACATGTTTGAAACTAGTTTGAATGGATGGACCTACAAGACTGATTAATGTGATCGATATCGAGTTGGAGGGAGATCCCTACTGGTATGTTCCTACTAGATTTCCCCACATCTTTCCTTGGTCCTATTAAACTTACCATTTAAAATCAATTACTTGAATGATATCTCATATAATGTGCTGATCAAGTGTGTCCATTCTGACAATTAAATTAAATTAGGTACACCCATTCAACAAAGTGGAATAAATTCCACTTCTGCTTTGGAAGGTCTTTGGGGTCCTCAAGTGAAGCCTGAATGATTCTTCTTCAGGAACCTTGTAGATGGAATCTCTGTTGAGGTCAAAGTTGGACTAAATGATCTTTGAGGCACTTTCAATTCTGACATTCTGATATCTCATGATTCCCTAGGGAAAACTATGTCTGAGCAAAGGTGCCTACTCCTGTGGCTTGGAATACTAGAACACTATTGGGGGTATGCTAGTAAAAATGTAACAATCTTCTCCAAAAACAATGTATGCATGACAGACTTTTAAGTTTAAGCTGCATTGTTAAATTTACTTTATCACTTTCTTCAGTCCGGAGACAATCAACAACACAATAACCCAAACTCTGATTTATAGCATTTGTCAATTTTTGAGGTGTAGAAACTCCCACCAAAAATTTAATAATCAGTTCTCGAAGCTGGTTTGATCTGGTCTAGCACACTTTTGAATATTGTATACTCGAGAGTGGTGGGTACCTATTGTCACTCTGTTATTTTCCGATCTTAAGGTTATGGGGCTGAAAAAAGTCTTCCAAGCTTTCCGTCTCTCTTTTGACAGGACTACATGGAAACTTCCAGATTAATCAATATCCAATATCTTATTGTTAATCAGACTCACAGGATCAAACCTCACAGTCTCCTTACTAAACTGATTTGTATTATTTAATGATCCTCACTGCTAGAAGTCCTTCGTATCTAACCTAAATAATTTTTGATGCTGTTTAAACCTACTTATTTTAATTCCAGTTTTTCTAATCCTTTTTCCTAATTTATTATTAGGGGGTCACCAATTTTATTTTTGTTAAAAAAGGGACATCCTTTATGATTCTGGTGTTGGGAGACCAAGATTATCATTTCTATTAGAAGCTTTATTATCAGAATCTGGTTTAATCTAGATATTTAAACTTTTATTTGTTCTAGGGAAAGTGATTTGTTGGGAGGTGTAGCCAAATGGGCATCGTTATAAGTCATGTTGTCAGACCCTACCCTATAGTATGATGCATCAGAGTCAGCGGGCACTCAAGAAGGCAGTGATCTGTATGGATGAGAAATACGTATCTCCCAAACTTCTGCTTTAAAAAGACCTCAGGGTCATATGCATTCTCTTAAAACATAAAAGGATACAGGGTAAGCTAAGACATGGCTTCCTGAAAATAACTTTCTCTCTCTCTCTCTCTCTCTCTCTCTCTCTCTCTCTCTCTCTCTCTCTCTCTCTCTCTCTCTCTCTCTCTCTCTCTCTCATAGATATAGATACATATAGATATATTATCTTTTTGTCTTTAAGGCTCAAGTTGATGCTAACATTAGCCAGTTTCCATCTGTGTTGGGTTTGGGGAAACATAATACAATTTTTCTTTAATCTTTCCTACCTCTTAGTTTGTCAACATGAAGTTCTCAGAAAGTTAAAGTTTTCTTTACTTATTATCTTGGTCATTCCCCAACCTTCTCTTCCCATTGCTAAGTAAACTCAGTTCCTCACATTTTTTCATTTGGGTTTTTATTTTCCAACCCTTTAATTATCCTTGTGGCTGTTCTCTGAACTGTCTCCAAGTTCTCCCTACCATTTTCATGTTGTAGGACACAGAACTTTGAACTAGTGCTGGGGATAAAGGAAGGGCTTTCCAAGCCTGCAGTATCTGTACAGATGCTTCCGAGACCACGGACTTTGACAACTTTGCTTTGGATTTCTTGCCCTCTATGCCAACCTTGTCTCCTGGTTTCCAATTTTTTCCATCAAACACTTGCTATTCCAGACTTCCAGCTCCTAGCTGACCTGCTACCCTTCTCTCTTCCCTTTTTTGTTTTCTCTCCACATTTCTTCTCTGGGTCCAGATTCTGCATTCTAAGCTGGTTTGCCTAAGCATCAGTGGTAGAGAGGAGGTTCAGATAATCCAGGGCC